>JAQJVL010000052.1:27500-723201 GCA_035578905.1 Stictocephala bisonia
GGGACTGAGCTAAACGGATTTGGTTTTTAATAAGGTTGGTAGGGTAACCTCTCTTTTTGAATGCACTGACAAGTTGGTTGTTGTATTTATTTAGGTTTCTGGGAGAGGAAATGATACGTTTGGCACGGGTGACTAGGCTATAGGGTAGGGAGTGTTTAGTGTTGTTGGGGTGACAGCTGGTATAGTGAAGGTATTGTTGTTTATTGGTAGGTTTGATGTGAATATCAGTTTGAAGGACACCATCCTCCAATCCAATTTCAACATCAAGGAAGACTATGTGTTCAGAAGAGGATTGCCAGGTGAAATTCAAATATGAAAAGTTTTGTAGGCTTTGAAGAAAGGTTTCAAGATTGGTTTCGTGGGGTATATTGAAGGCTTTGAAGAAAGGTCAGCGTGGGGTATATTGGTGTACAATGAAGTGGCATCAATGGTAACCAGTTTGCTGTAAAGGGGTAGAGGTTGGGGAAGATTGGAGAGGAGTCTAAGGAAATGAATGGTATCCTGAAAATAGGAAGGAAGTTGTCGTTTCCTTCCCACAACCTCTATCCCTTAACACCAAACTGGTTACCATTGATGCCACTTCACTGTACACCAATATACCCCATACTCATGGCTTAGCTGCTATTGAGTATTTCCTCAATACACATCCTCCAAACACCAAACCTAGCACTTCCTTCCTAGTTCAGCTGACTCAACTCATCCTTGAAAAAAAACACTTCCAAAGTTCTGCATCAACTACCTCCAGATCAAGGGTACCGCTATGGGTACCCGCATGGCCCCTCCCTATGCCAACATGTTCAAGGGGAAAGTGGAGAACTTCCCTTCAAAAACAACCCGTCCAACTCCTCTGCTGGCTCCGTTTCATCAATGATATTTTCATGATCTGGACTGACTCCGAAACCAATCTTGAAACTTTTCTTCAAAGCCTACAAAACTTTTCATCCCTGAATTTCACCTGGCAATCCTCTTCTGAACGCATTGTCTTCCTTGATGTTTAAATTGGATTGGAGGATAGTATCCTTCAAACTGATAATCACATCAAACCTACCAATAAACAACAATACCTTCACTATACCAGTTGTCACCCCAACAACACTAAACGCTCCCTACCCTATAGCCTAGCCACCCTTGCCAAACGTATCATTTCCTCTTCCAGAAATCTATATAAATAAATACAATCAACTTATCGGTGCTTTCCAAAAGAGAGGTTACCCTACAAACCTTATAAAAAACCAAATCTGTTTAGCCCAGTCCCAAAACCAACCCCAAACCAGAAGCAATTCCCAATGCTTACCCTTTGTCACAAATTACCACCATGGCCTACAGAAACTCAACTAAATCCTGAAAGATGGCTTCAACATCTTAAAAGCTTCTCCCCACAACAAAGATATCCTTGAAAAACCTCCTTCTGTGACTTTCAGGCTAAACAAAAACCTCTGCCAAATCCTGGACCATATCTTAAGTTACCTGATCCTAACATCCTGATCTGTCCTAAAGACCAGCAACCACCCGGTTTTAGTCCTTGTAACAAGAAATCTTGTTAAACCTGCCCTATTCATCTCCCAGCCACATCTTTTACTAGCTCCACTACCTCCTTAACCTACAAGATACCTGGAAACCACTCCTGTGATTCCACCAATCTAATTTATTAACTCCAGTGCCAGCACTGTCCTGTCCAATATATCGGCCTTACCAGTGAAACCCTTCGAAAACGCATGAATGGCCATAGACATGATTGCAAAGTCCAAAATCCTGAAAAACCTGTCTCTGCCCATACTCTTCTCCATAGGCAAAATTTTGATCAGTGTTACACCACTAAGGTAATCAGATCCCTTCCTTCCCATGCCAATAGTTCCCAACTCCGAAGGATGGAATTAGCACACCAATGGATAACAAAATCCCATGACCCACTTAATCAGAACATAAGATAGACCACTTCCCCTCAACCCCTTCCCCATCAGCAAACTTCATATATGTACTAACTGAAATACAACATCTATACCTGAGTGTTGTTCTATGGATGTACAACCCCCAGCCATTAAACACCCCCACCAGAGCCACCTACCCAGCCATAGTGGAAGCCATGCCAGTCTCTCACTCCCTCCCTCCCTCTCCCTCTCTCCCTCCCTCCCTCCCATCCTCTCTCTCTCTCTTCCTCTCTCATACATAAGATCAGGGAAAGTGTAAGCATTTGGCAAAAAAATCATAAAAAATACAATTTTTAAACTAGAGCAACAATTGTTATATTTTTACAATAAAACAAGCTCCAAAATATATATACTTTATATGTAACTAAAAAATAATTATAACAAAATAATATAAAAAATAAAAAATGTTGTTTTCACTTTTATAAATTTTTAAACCTAGTATATATATTCTTTAGTAAATAATTAAAAAACAAAACAATGTTTACCTAGAACTACAGGAACATAAAAATTGAGCGGGAGTTCAATTTATAATATATTTATATTAATAAATGTTTAGAATTCAAGCATTTGAAGATTATAAGACAAACTTTATATTATACACATATAATAAAAATAGAAACTCACACTACTGGTAATCCTTTAGTCATGGTCCCACCATGACTAATAACAAAACACTCGTCTGCTTATGTTTACAATCACAAACTGAAAGCTAAATTAGATTGTAAAACAAACCAGCTAATTGTTACAAAGCTGACAAAGAACAGAACGCAATATTGAAGCACATATAGTAACAATAAATTGGTTATTTTTGTCATACACATCGTTATTTAGCTCTCAAACATCGTAGTTTGGCATGCGACATTGCCAATTTGCGATATATTTTTAGGTTATAAAATTATCAAGTGGTAGTTCATACATTTATAACAGTATTTTGGTCATTTTACTGATTATTTTCATTAATATTTTTTAACATTAGATGCAACAGTTTATTTTTTTCCAACATTTAAAAGGCATTGTTACCATTACGGAACAATTCTGTGATACAATTTTAATACCAGATTGGCCATCACGGAACGGTTCCATGAAAATAGGCCAATGAGTTAAATTAAACATAACTTAATGAAAAACAATAAAACTTGAAGTAAGTTAATAAAACTTGATTTGGTTTCTAAATTTTGTTGTTGACACTGGAAAAAAATGTTCAAAAAATATTTGTTTTTCTTATTCTCCACTTAGACTATGATATACAGAAGTTATATATCCTAAAAGTAGGATAGCTACTTTTTACTGGAAAGTAACTGTAATTTCAAATTTATAAACTTTTATAAATTATGTCTAGAAAACTAAATGCTAAAATAATTTTAAATACGCTGTACATTTAGTTTTTAATGCGATTTAGTAACATACATGAACCATAAACAAAACTTGTCATGCTAAGACAATCAGTAATATTAAACTCAACAATGAAATATAATATATATAATTGAAGTTTGTGGCCTGATATAAACAACGATCCTAGTTGTTTTATTCAATGAACAAGGAATAAAATTGTGATGATGAGTATAAGAAAGGCTAGCGTAGACAGATACTACAGCATCTTTGCCACGTGTGGAAGATTGGAGATAGACGCTACAGCGCTTTTCAACGCTCGGAGAGTTAAATGTCATATTGTCAACTAAAAGTTTTCTTACTATAGGTATTTTTTTTTTTAATTTTTACTTTGGTTTGTAAATGTTCAAGCATTTTCGCATAATGATCAAACAAGGTTGTTATAATTCAAGAGATTTAAATTTCATTTTTACTATGAATATTTGTCAGGAAATTGTTGACACAGGATTTAGTTTGTCTCGCCCTTGCCAGAAAGTTAAATGGATATGACCGACGTCCTATAGGCCTATGTAACTTATGATGTTCTCTGAACAGCCTAAGTTCTAAAAGTTGTAGTCCTAGCTCTTCTACTATACACTCTAACAATACGAACTACAGAACACCTATCGGTGAGTAACAGTTCACTACATTGATTCAATGAATAGTTACATACATCAGTCAATAATCAATAAAATTAAACTTGGCTAAAATAATCCTAGGAGTGTTAGAATGACAATTCACTATCAAAACCAAAATTGCACAAAACATTAAGCACATTCAATACAGCTAAGCAATAATGATTATATTAACAATATCTGTTAATCTATTGCTACTTACCACAACCCAAACAAACCAGGTCAATTATGACTTTTTTCAAAACTGATTTTGACTCAGCATCCATTGTGGAATCTTATTGCCAGCACAATAAACAAAACTTACTGACCAGTTATTACAGATACCGCCATTGCCAATAAAAATTAAAGCCAAATTGTGAGATCAATTAATGTCTTTGCAAACAACCAATGAACACAAAATAGAAACTAACCTAACTGCTTAAAAATTACAATTCCTGACCTTATAGAGAAAGGAATTACTCCCCCTACTGCACTATGCGAAAATACCCGAGCGTGTCCGAACTATTTTTTTATTTTAAACGAACATTTTAGGGGAACATTGTTTTGTTAATATACGATACTGATCAGCTGAATTTGACAGTGGACCATATGTTTACTATGCTCAATTATTTACAATAAATTGCCGCAAAGAGGTAAAGGATTTTTTCATGATCAGAAAATGCATTATGCACCGTCAGGACCCTTATTCCAGACATCTGGTGTGTGGGACTCTCACCTACTAAAAACCCATCGGTCCAGACAGAATTCCCTCTCGGAATTGCTTGCCAGATTATTTCAAAAGGTTGCTTACGTGAACCCTCACTGGGTTACTACTGCGGTTTTTCCACCATGACTACTGTCCGCGCAGAAATTATGGATACTTGAGTTCACGATACCATATCTCCGAAACGGTCCGTTCGATTTTAACGAAAGACCTATCAAATTAAAGGAAATATTGTCAATTTTTATACTACGAAGTTCCGATTTTTTACGTAGCTTTTTATAATTTATAAGACGGAAAAAGTGGAAAATATCGGCATTTTTCACAATCTTTTTGGAAATCTCAACTTAGGGCAATTATTACAAAATATCTATTAAACGTATCAGCTTCAAATTTTGATAGCTTATATGAAGGTTACTTACAAACACTTTTGTAGAGTTTCATAATTTTAACGTTATTATTTTTTATGTTCTTGTAAATTTTGTAAACCTTTGTTAACTTTGTTATCTTGGGTTTAAAATTCCCGCTCAAAACAGTGTTTTGACTATCAATTGATTATATGAACGAAAAATATAGTGTCTACAGAATATGATTTAATAGTGATTTGTGATGAATTTATATTTGTTAAACGTTTTTATTCCCGCGCGAGGGGCTGGTACGCAGGGAAACGCGCCGGGGATGGCTCGGGTTCTCCCACAAAACGAGTGCGATGTTGCCGTTCGGTGCACACAGAGGTTAATGACAGGGTGAAGTTTGCTAGTTTAAGGGAAGGTTGGTCTGAGTCACCAACCCGTTCTATAGCATTCCGGCAACATCGCACTCGTTTTGTGGGAGAACCCGAGCCATCCCCGGCGCGTTTCCCTGCGTACCAGCCCCTCGCGCGGGAATAAAAACGGTTAACAAATATAAATTCATCACAAATCACTATTACATCATATTCTGTAGACACTATATTTTTCGTTCATACAATCAATTGATAGTCAAAACACTGTTTTGAGCGGGAATTTTAAACCCAAGATAACAAAGTTAACAAAGGTTTACAAAATTTACAAGAACATAAAAAATAATAACGTTAAAATTATGAAACTCTACAAAAGTGTTTGTAAGTAACCTTCATATAAGCTATCAAAATTTGAAGCTGATACGTTTAATAGATATTTTGTAATAATTGCCCTAATTTGAGATTTCCAAAAAGATTGTGAAAAATGCCGATATTTTCCACTTTTTCCGTCTTATAAATTATAAAAAGCTACGTAAAAAATCGAAACTTCGTAGTATAAAAATTGACAATATTTCCTTTAATTTGATAGGTCTTTCGTTAAAATCGAACGGACCGTTTCGGAGATATGGTATCGTGAACTCGAGTATCCATAATTTCTGCGCGGACAGTAGTAACTTCTTAAGTGAACACCTGGTTTCTATTTACAGTGTATATAAGACGTAAAAGTCTCCAGAGATCGAACACCCTATGAAACTAGACACTTTAATGACCTTAGGGAACAGCTTAAATCTAGGCAGAGCAAGGGTGAGACTGATATAACAATCAAATATGTTAATGGCATACCTTCAATTGTTAAATCTAAGCAAAAAAACGTATAATCTCCAACGGCAAAAAGAAACTTTGCATGCTTTACCAAAATGTTAATGGTCTAAGGACCAAACTTCCATTATTACGCACATCCATAAGTCATTCAATCTATGATATTATTGTCTTAGTTGAAACCAACCTTACACCTGATATCAGTGAATCAGTACTTGGTTTGACAAATATTCTGTATACAGATGCGACAGATCTTCATCCTCAAGCCTCAAATCTAGCGGTGAAGGAGTCTTGGTAGCAATAAGAGGGGATCTCAACTCATGGGAGCTCCACCCATCTACGAGCAGCATTGAGTGTGTCTGCACAACCATTAGGCATAATATCCTTTTGTGCAGTGTTTATCTAACTCCAAAATCTCAATATCTTGAATTCTCTTCCTTACTTGAGGACCAGGGCCGTATTTCCCGTAAGGCCGAGTAGGCCGTGGCCTAGGGCTGCAAATATCCAGGGGCGGCAAATTTCCATGTAACATTCATATAAAAATGTATTTATAAATGTAAAATTTCAATTGAAAACCCCGAAAATGTAAACATCAATACTATGATAAGCTGCAAAACACCATAGCAATCACTCGCTACTGTAGTTATCATAAATATATATTTCATTTATTAAACCTAATGCAGTGTCGGCGTGTGGTATATCAACCATACTATAGTATTTGTATTATCAAACTGGGAGTGCGGCTAAACGCCATTTAGCTACCTGGAGTCCAGCCACACTCCCAGTTTGATAATACTTGTATACCAGCGGGTCCTCAATCTGAGATCACTGGTTGGTTCCCGGCTGGGCGTGTGTATGGTCAATCATTGATTTAAAAGCAAGAAGCATTGCTTTCAATAGGATATATTCCAGACTTTTGGCACAACTTGATGATGAAACCATTTACTGCCGTAATATTTTAACCCGAGTAGTTGCTGTCATTTGGGCTCTTACTTCAAGAGGTCTGCCTCTTGGGGGAGGGACTATAGTATAATAGGTTCTCAAAGGAATGGAAACTATTTGATGGTTTTGGAATTGATCGCTGAATTTGACCCTTTCTTGGCAAAACATATTTCAAAGCATGGATATCCTGGCTTCGGTCACACAAATTACTTATCATCTATTATATGTGATGAAATAATAAAAATAATGGCTGAGAGAGTGAAGAATAAAATATTTGAGGAGTGAAAACTAGCCAAATATTTTAACATTGTAGTTGACTCTACGCCTGATGTATCTCACATTGACCAGCTAAACACTTATTTTCAGATATGTTCTAGCTGATGGTTCTCCGTGTGAACGATTTTTCACATTTATCCCCTCCGTTGGACACAAAGCAGAACAAATGTTCAATGCTGTACTAACAGAATTGAATAGTTTTAATATCAATATCAGTGATTGTCGAGGGCAGTCTTATGACAACGCCTCGAATATGGCTGGACTCTATAATGGCTTGCAAGCTAAGATAAAGGAGCTTGCCCATTTGGCAATGTTTATACCATGTGCAGCTCATTAATTAAATTTAGTTGGGACATCAGTGGCAGAGTCTTGTAGTGAAGCTTGTAATTTTTTTATGATCATTCAAGAGCTATATGTTTTTTTTACAAACTCAACAAAAAGATGGGAACGTTTGATAGTCGAGATCGATAAAGGAAAAACACTAAAAAAGATATCAACTACTCGGTGGTCGGCCAGGAACGATGCTTTTGCCAAGGCCTTAAAGAGTCATGGAATGAAATTTTATCCGTTTTAACTTCAATAGAAAAAGCCACCACATGATGTGAAGCTGTAGAAATTCTTAAAAAATTGAACAGATTTGAGACTTTACGGTTTGCTTTTGGAGCACAACTTAATATCACCTTAATAAAGTATCCAAAAATACAGTCTCAGACAATAAATGTTATAACTGTTACACAGCCGTATGCGTCTCTAGCAGAATATTTCTCTTCTCAAAGAAATGATTTTGATTATTATGAATCACTTGATCTTAAAATTGTTGAAAACAAAAGTTATGAAAAAGACTGTAAAAGGATTCTAAAAAGAAACAAAAAATATGATGACGGAGAACTGAGCTTGAAAATCTTGAACTTGATGGCAGAGAATATTTTTAAATCAATGCCTTTTTAGTTATAATTGATCAGTTTATAGTTGAATTTAAAAGAAGGTATAAGTCATTCAATGAGTACCAAGGAAAACTTAATTTCTTGACACAAATTGTAAAATCTCCAGAAAAAGTAGAAGAAAGTATTTTGAGATCGAAAGCTCATTCTGTGCACCGCCTCCATCAAAAATAAGTTTTATTTCATAAGCAAGTAAGTGTCACCTCCGCAGCCTCAAGCACGGCTGGCTCCGACATTGTTCTGTATGCGGACGCAATTCCTAGCACACACCTCCTCTGAACAACTGCTACCTTTTTCTGTATTGATCTTGTTGCAGTGCATCAGCCCACATCTCACAGCCGTACAAGATGACAAACTGCGTAACAGACATGACCATCCGACGCTTGCTTTCGACAGGGCCGCCGATGATGTTCATAAGCCTGCTCAGGAAGGCTGTTATTCTTTCGGCCTTTCCAGCTACAGTGGAGATGTGGTCTAAGAACGTGAGCTTGGTGTCCATCTTCACACTTAGGTACTTAACGGTAGGCTTGGACACTATAATTGTCCTATCGATCCGAACCGGTACGATAGTATTGATCCTCTTTCTGGTGAGAAGTACGATCTCCGTCTTCTCCGTCGCTAGGCTGAGGCCATTGTCCATCATCTAGGTAAAATAATACACACGACCTAGTTCAGCAGTCTTTGATCCTCCTCGAGGTTCCTCACTGCAATAACAACGGCAATATCGTTGGAATATGCCACGAGATAGCACTCCGGAGGTATTTCCAGTCGGAGGATTCCATCATATACAATGTTCCAATGATCTGTTTCTAGGATCGAGCCTTGATCTGCACCTGCCATAATCTCCTTTCAGCGTAGTCTGTCTAAAATATATATACAATAACATATACAAGCCTGTAATATATATATATACAATAAATATCTGTCTAATAATAACATATACAAGCCGTTTATTATTAAGATCGCTTTTAAGCATTCTCAGGAGATAGGCGGACAGATGGAAATTGTCTGTGCGGACCGTCAACATTTCAGCCCCCCTAGCTGAGTTGAACGCGTTTTTCACGTCCAGTGTGACCAACATTACTAGCCAGAGTGAACGATGGTTCCCATGCCGAGTCTCTTAGACCATTCTTAAGACCTGTCCCACCACACCAAGTGGGGGGGGAATACCCGGAACGAAACCCGCACTGTCGATCGGAAAGTCCGCCACCCTCCTCGACTGCTTTACAGAGTCTTGGTTTCAGAAGTCGATCGAGGAGTTTCCTTGCTGTGTCCAACATACAGAGAGGTCTGCATGCAGACGTGGTTTCGGGACCTCCTTTACCTTTGTTAATGAGAACAAGGCGATGGACTTTCCATCGATTGGGGAAAATTACCTCTGACATATATTTGTTGTACATGTTCAGGACTAGTGGTGGACAAGTACTACTGTCTTCAATACTTCCCTCAGGATTCCGTCGGGCTCGAGCGCTTTCCAGCACCGCATAAAGGCAATGGCCAGCTTCAGTTCTTCTACGCTGAACAGTGAGTTTTTTTCAGGTTCCACGGCACCATTGTCATCGTTTCCTCCTACTTGGTGAGTCGGAAACAGACTATTTACAATTTTGTCCATCTGGATGGCAATCATTATTGATCCATGAGCACCAGCGCGAAGCTTACGCATAACGATACGGTTCTCCAGACACCCAGGATCATTATTTACGTCTTCTTTGAGCGTCTCCCAGCTTGCGGCTTTACTCCAGAGAACGGCCCGCTTATAATCTTGTTTAGCTGCTTGTAAGTCCTGCAAATAAGCCTCAGAGACAACTATCCCTTCTCCTTCCAGGGGTCACTCATCGCCTGAGGTATATACATCTTCTCCTAAGCTCCACTATTTCTTCTGACAACCAGTATACTGTTTACCTACTTTGTCTTGGGCGTCGTTTATGCCGCATGGATTGTTCGCAGGCATTCACTATTAAATTAATTGTGTCCTCTAATACGTCGCTGGCATCACCGTCTTTCTCCAATATAACGTTACTTCCCCTAACAATGAAAGATCCCAGAGTATCTTCGCTGAATCTGGAGACGTTCCATTCACTATAACAGAAGGGAGTTGAGCCGTAGGACGCCTTCGACTAAGGGCTAGACTAAAGGAGAATTGTAATGGTGATCAGAACCATTATAATCCTTAATCATCCTCCAGTCAACAATCCTTCGCGCAAGATTGTCCATCACAAAGGTCATATCTGGAATGGATTGTCGGTAGCCAGACCGTCTGAATGTGGGAGTGTCTCCAATGTTTACAACGGTGAGGCCGAGCCTTGCAGCAATTTCCAGTGGTAACAGTATCAGTGCTAAAAACTGCAGTTGTTTTATATTTTCGGTAATTAATTTATATAATTATTGCTTTTAAACTTCGATTATTATACATGATGAGTAATTACAGGTTTTAAATGTTTAGGAATTATTTGTTTGTTATTATTATGTTATTGATGCAACTAGTAGGTTCTTTGTAGTGAGGCAGTTTTGTACATATGTTTATTTATTACTTTTTGTAGATTGTTATGTTAAATTCACTAACATATCATTTTATTTATAAAATTTGTATGTCTTTATACTCAGCATGTAGTGTGTCATATTCCTAAAATCTCACTTATAATATTGCTTGTTTACTATTGACCATTTTGTTGAATATATTGATATAGTAGTTATTGTTAGAATGATATGTATTTGCAGATTCTTGTATTGTATCACTTTTGTATTATCTCCAGTTATTGAATGTACTATATATTGTTTTATTAATTGGTGATCTTGATGGGCTCTATCTATGTATGAGTAACAATTTCTGTAAACCGTACATATCAAATAAATAAATTGGATTTGAAAGTATAAATGATTTGTTTGTGACTACTTTGGAAAGCAAAAACCTTTCGAAGTCCGGTTTGTTGCAATTAATTTCTCTTGGATATACCTTTCATTTGATACTAAACTAGACCTAGGCTTTTACGAGAATTTTATTCATGTAACATTATTGAAAAACAAAATTATCATTCAAGCTTTACTTGAAAACTTGATAACATGTCAGTCAGAATGGAAGGTTTTACAGAGAACAACTTGACGTTACTCACCCGCCCACCCATACGCCTACAGTTGCATTGACCCACCCACCCAACCATACACATACAGTGGTATTGACCCACCATCCCCCCATCCACATACAGTGGTATTGACCTCCCATCCCCCCCATACACATACAGTGGTATTGACCCACCCATCCGCCCATACACGTACAGAGGTATTCAAACCCACCCGCCCACCCATACACGTCTGTAGATATTGACCCACCCATACAGATCGCGGACTTTAGCTGTGCGCGTGGCCTTGGCTGCGTGGTGATAGGCGGGAGGGGTAGCGGGGTAGTGTTATGCGCTCTATCCTGAAAACACTGACTCTTTAATGAGAATCGTAATGAAAATAACAACTAAGCCCTACCTACTTCCTGGCTAAAATCAGTCTTTTCTGTGACAGTAATGAGTGTGGTTGTCATTTGTGCCTAGTTATTTGTTCAACCAGTGCGTGCGGTTTACACCGATTATTATTAATATAGCCGTAGTTACCGAGTATTTTATTTGTTATATATTTTGTTAGTTGTAGTATTTGTTAATTTTCCACAATGATTGATGAGTTCAAGTCGCTAGTCAAGAATAGAGTAATTCATAGTCAGGGCCGCGAAATTATCATTAACGTGTTTAAATTTATGAAGGAAGAGGCAGACCGAAAAACTTTAAATATTCCGTTGGCAAAGTCTCGTCAAAGAACAGCAGCAGCTACGGGGGTATCAGAGCGAGTTGTAACTCAAATAAACAGTGAGTTTAAAAAATTGCATGTTAGTGGTCAGTGCGAGGCAAGATTTACTACGCCAAACAAAAACCGACAACGACGTAAAACAGTAACCTATTTAGATGACTTCTATAATTGTGTAGTGAGAAGACTAGTGTACAATTTTCATATAGAAGAACATAGAATACCAACTGTAAAACTATTGAGGGAGGCGCTAAAAGAAAAAGAAATAAACTTTCAGAGTTGTGATAAAAGTTTGAGACGCATATTAAAGGATTTAGGGTTTACTTGGAAAAAGACAGCAAACAATAGAAAGTTGTTAATTGAAAAACCAGAAAACCGAGAAAAACGGATAACGGATGAGAGGAAGGACGTCCAATAATTTATTTAGACGAGTCTCACATACTATATTCTCACGTTTCTAATAAAACTTGTTCAGATGGCTCAAAAAAAGGGTTACACGTTCCGATTTCTAAGGGTGAAAGATTGATAACTATCCATGCGGGCGGAGAGAAAGGGTTCGTGCCTAACGCTTTTACCTGCTGCAAAGCGAGCAACAATAGTGGAGACTACCACGACAACGTGAATGGGAAAATATTTATGAAATGGATGAAGGACAAAGTATTGCCCAATTTGGAACCAAATTCAGTACTGGTAGTCGATAATGCGCCCTACCATAAAATTCTAATTGAAAAGGCTCCTACTTCAAAAAGTAAGAGACAGGATATGAAGGCGTGGCTTTTAAAAAAAGCAATACCATTCAGCGACGATATGTTTTTACCTGAACTGTACAAACTTGTGCAGCTATATAAACCAAGTTATTTCCGATATGCCTTGGATAAAACTGTCAAACTTGAGGGTCATGACATCTTACGACTCCCACCCTACCACCCAGATCTCAATCCGATTGAGTTAATTTGGGCCGAAGTATGTAGCCAAGAGAAATACATCCTGTACTATATCTCAAGCCAAAACCCTCTGCGAAGAAAAAATATCAAGAATGGGTGCAGAAGAATGGTTAGGAAAGTGCAAGCACGTGGAGAAGATAGAAAAAGACTATGCAGCGGCAGAGCCCCAGATAGACAATGTTATAGAATCATTTGTTATATCAGTTGGAAATGAATCTGATACAGACAGTGACGGTCTTTCAGAGGAGGAGGAAGAGTTAAGTGGGATTGAAGAACTCTAATGAAGTAAAATTATTGTAGGCCTAAGTCACATTCATATATCATTATAAGATTCATATTATACGGTATTATATTCACATTCATTATATATTCATTATAAGAAAGTACTTATAAGTTACTCAACTTTTTACTAACTATTTACAAAAATAAAATGCCTAAGCAATATTATTACAGTCGTTTTAAATGAAGTAGACAAATAAGCAGGAATAATAGCAATAATAATAATAATGTGTTTCTTGTGTTTGTGAAATTTACATACTTTCCGACCTACTATAAAAATAAAATTACCAAAATACATTTAATGTTTTCAATTTATAATACTTTTCCCATATATGTTTAGCTGCCAAATAGTAAAGTGTAACCGATATAGAACCTAGGAAGAAGTTTTGGCGCCTTCATTTCAGCGGCGAGCGCGTGAACGCAACCAGTAAAACATATTGTGTTTGTTTGTTGAATGGCTAGTAGTTTGTTTCCGCGTGCAGAGCTAAAGTCCTCGATGTGTACATGTACAGTGGTACTGACCTACCCTCCCGCCCATACACGAACAGTGGTATTGACCCACCATCCCCCCATACATGTACAGAGGTATAAACCCATCCGCCCACCCATACACGTACAGTGGTACTGATCCACCCACCCGCCCATACACGTACAGTGGTATTGACCCACCACCCATCCCTACACGTACAGTGGTACTGACCCACCCACCCACCTTTACACGTACAGTGGTATTAACCCAACCACCCACACCTACACGTATAGTGGTATTAACCCACCTGCCAACCCCTACATGTATAGTGGTATTAACCCACCTGCCCACCCCTTTACGTACAGTGGTATTGACCCACCCGCCCAACCCTACACGACCAGTGGTATTGACCCAATTTCCCACCCCTACACGTACAGTGATATTGACCCACCCGCCCACCCCTACGCGTACAGTGATATTGACCCACTCGCCCACCCTTACACGTACAGTAGTATTGACCCACACACCCACCCATACACGTAGAGTGGAAATACATATCAGTGTAAATATATCAGTACCACTGTATATGTATGTGTATGTGTAAGCAGGTGAGTCAGTATCACTGTACGTGTATGGGTGAGCGGGTGGGCATCTCAGATTACAGTGTCATAAGAGTACCGTAATGTATGGCGATTGTATTGATATAAAACAACAACAATATATAGAACAAACAAATAAAACAACAATTTAACTCTTAAGTTTATTTTACTAATACTCTTTTTAGTTTAATTGTTTGAAATTCATTTATTGATTTTCATTCATAAATGTGTGATATACGTCATATTGACTGGGCTCAACAACCCACCCACCCTCCCATTCACGTAATGTGGTATTAACCCACCCGAACACCCATACACGTACTGTGGTATTAACCCACCCATACATGTAATGTTGTATTAACTCACCCGCCCTCCCATACACGTACTGTGGTATTAACCCACCCGCCTTTCCATACACGTTCTATCGTATTAATACCACTGTACATGTATGGGTGGGTGGGTGGGTATATACACTGTATGTGTATGAATTTGTGGGTGGGTTATTACCATTTCACGTCTACTCTTGAGAGTTTAGCTCGTCGTAATAAATTGAGTACAGCAGATGGCTACAGTTTTTTATTCTATACACATGCAGAATTTGATTGAAAAATAAGGCAAGTAATATATTTTCAATTAAAGAATAAATTACTTGGCTTTGAAAAATTAAAAGAAAAGAACAAAACAATTTGATATAAACGATTTTGTATCTGAAGAGTAATTTTATAAAACAAAATGCCGTTATACTTAAGTGTATTACTTTTACTGAAAATGTTTATTATGATGAAGTATGTTTTCACTTTTATTTTTTCACATAGTACAAGTTTTTCCGATGTGAAAAAAAATTATGTATGCAGGGTGGATAGGTGTTTCAACGTCAGTCGCATATGACTATACAAAAAACTATGGATAAAAACTCAATTTAATCCTACGTAATCCTAGGATCCATAACATTTATTCTAGGCTTACGTGTATCCAAACTAAACATTAATGCCATTGTACGTGTATGGATGGGCAGGTGGGTATATGCCACCGTACGTGTATGGGTGGGCAGGTTAATGCCACCGTATGTGTATGGGTGGGCGGGTGGGTTAATGCCACTGTACGTGTATGGGTGGCCGGGTGGGTTAATGCCACTGTATGTGTATGGGTGGGTGGGTGGGTTAATGCCACTGTATGTGTATGTGTGGCCGGGTGGGTTAATGCCACTGTATGTGTACCCGCATCACCAAAGTAAGTGTGTGAGCGTGCGGGTGGGTCAACACCACAGTAAATGTATGGGTGGGCGGGTGGGTCAACACCAGTAAAGGTATCGGTGGGAGGGCGGGTCAACACCACTGTACGTGTATGGGTGTGCGGGTGAGTTAATACCACTGTACATGTATGGGTGTGCGGATGGGTTACTACCACTCTTCGTGTATGGATGAGCAGGTGGGATACTACCACTTTTCGTGTATGGGTGGGTTAATACCACTGTAGTGTGTGGATGGGTGGGTTACTACCACTGTACGTGTATGGGTGGGTCAATACCACTTACGGATATGGGAGGGCGGGGTATATATAGAAGGTAAATTCACACGCTGGTGTCAATACCACTGTATGTGTATGGGCGGGTAGGTAGGTCAATACCACTGTACGTGTATTTCAATGCCACTGTTCATGTATGGGCGGGTAGGTTGGTCAATACCACTGTACGTGTATTTGCTGTTTCCAAAAATATTATTTTCCTCGTCCTGTGTATCATTTGCTATTTAAAAGAGTTCAATGTTTTATTGCACAATTAATTTGTGACAAGTCTTTTTAAAAACAACTTAATCTCAAGCGACACTTTTAAGTGAGATTCACAAATGTAAACATGACAAATGATACCAACATTCAAACACAAATATTTTATTTTTATAATTTGTAAACAAAATTTTGTAAATTTTTGTAATTTTGTAAATCACTTATCGAATGATTGTAAAAAAAACTGAACACTAAAAACCAGTGTTTCCCAAAATAGATGACTTTTATAAATGGAAAAGTAGTATAAAAGTTGCAGATAATATGTCTTTTTAAAAAAACCTTTGCCAAAAAAATTATCTGGTAGTTCTATTTTTATTAGTTTATCCACCATTTTCAATTATCTTCTCTAAATATGTTACTGTATTTTATTAACATAAATACCATTTATTTACACACAAATAAATATCCCATCCAATGTTAAATGTTGTGTCTAAAAATATCTGCTGTTTTTGTGGTCCATTGTGGAGCGTTAGTGAGTTGTATATAATCAAGGGTAATACTACTATTTAGTATTACTATTGTTCATAAAAATTTAAAATAATAATGCTTTTGCAACTTTGTTATGCCAATACAGTAATACAATCAATTGAATTAACTTTGTATTGTACAGCTCAAACAGTTTTATTTGTTTTTTAAATGCTGATATTTTAATTAACACGATCATTAAATATAACTCAATACATAAAAAATAACAGGCCTTCTAACATACTATAATGTAGCCTATTATTATAGTTATATAAGCACTAAGACAGTTACTCTCCCATAGAAAGTTTTTTACTTGCCAATTAAGTTAAAAATAAAAAATTGGTTATGTTCGTTATAATAAAATAAATAAGTTAGTTCTGGCTGTAACATGCTCAATATGCTCCAGGGGACTGAGTGACAAGAGGGGACTAAGACTAAGTCATGACAACACCAAGGTCAAGTCCTTTACCTTGTCAGCTTGTTGATTCAAGGTATTTATTTATTTATTTATTTGTACATATACGGTATACACCATTTTACATTTACAAACGTTATTTCTCAGATGACTGATTAAAGAATATTTAATTATAACTAGACAATAGACGATGATACAGCAAAGTAATAAATAATTAGTAATAAGTATGTTAAAAAGTTTGGTATAACTAATTTGATATAAACTAGCGTGACTAGTACGCAACAACATGAAGGTGCTATACTGAGTAAAATATCATAAATACAAACAAGAGTGATAATTAATGGTTGAATAAGTTAGTACGCAAACACATGCTAATATTGCTTAAGTACAATAGAGAAAAATAAGTATAACAATAATGAATAATTGAATAACAAAAACACAACATGCAAGATTATAATGTACATAAGTTTTAGCTGACATCAAGGTTCATGTAGGTCTTCAACAACTCCGATTTGAACTGGGCTTCAGACATGTGGACAAAGTCTATCCCCAAGGGAACTCCATTTCCCAAACGGTGGATCATCGGTAAGGTGCTATTGTAAGCATACTGCGTAGCACGAAACTGTCTGTGGAATAGGTTAGGAGTTCTAGAAGACCGAGCGAAGTGAAGGTCCAGGCGTGCCAACAACTCCGGGCAGTCAGAGGTAGAAGTGATCAGCTTCTTTAGAAACATGAGGTCAGCAATCTCCAGCCTAGATGAGAGAGGAAGAAGTTGAAGCTATCTTCGCAAATCGTCGACAGGAACCTCATCATAGGCATAACCCAGCCGTAGTCTGACAAATCTTATGAAGCGGGATTGAATATGCTCAATTTGCTCGATGAAGCCAAGTTGGTAGGGCTGATACAGGAGAGCTGTATTCCAAGATGGGCCGGACCAGTTGAACAATCAAAATCTTCAGGGCCCAGGGGGAGAAACCGTCACGAGATGTTCGAACAATGAAACCGAGTAAGCGGTTTACCCGCTTGCAGATATGTGGTTCATAGGGCTCAAAGATGTGGATAGTAGCACTCCCAGGTCCCTTACTGAGTCAGATCGGTTGAGAAGAGAACCATCCAGTGTGTAGCTGAAAAACAGCGGATTAGACAGCCGGTGAAAAGAGAGAATGGAGCATTTCTTTATGTTCAGACTCATGTCGTTGGCTATACACCATGAAACTACATTATCTATGTCAGTTTGAAGAGCCTGGCAATCTCGAATAGAACCAACGACCTTGTACAGCTTTGCATCATCAGCAAAGAGTAGCAGCCAGGAGTCCGTTATAACATCTTGGAGGTCATTGATGAATAATGAAAAGAGCACCGGACCCATAAGAGATCCCTGAGGATCTCCTGACTCAGCCACGAATGGTCTAGATAGCTCATTTCTGAAGTGGACAACCAAGGAGCGATCAATCAAATAACTGTGAAACCACCTCAGTAGTGACCCGGATACACCAAGAGCCTCCAATTTAGCCAGAAGGTGGGCATGACTCATCCTGTCGAAAGCTTTCGACATATCCAGATAAAAGCTATCCACTTGTTTTCCTTCACCAAAGGCAGACACAATATCATCTTGATAAAGAATCAGGTTGGTAGTCACAGAACGACCCTTCACAAATCCATGCTGAACCTGGGATATGATATTCTTCATCACAAATGATAACCGACTCAGGACCAATGACTCAAAGACCTTTGCAAGGTAAGGCTATGGGTCGATAGTTTTTTGAATCGGAAGCATCTCCGCCTTTAAGGATTGGAGTAATGTAGCTAATTTTTAGGTTTTTCGGGAAGCAACCATTCAGCAGCAAAGCATTAAAATACAGTGATATGTGGGGCCAGGATCCCGCTACAGTGTCTGAGCACAGCCGGGGATATTATCCGGTCCAGGGCCTTTGTTGATGGCTAGAGAAGCTAAGGCTTCAGAGACTCCCTGCACGAAAATGTAAGCAGCGATACATTTAGTGGCGAGTCCGTGATGTATTGAGGTGGAGGCTGTGATGGGCGTCTGTAAACCGAAGAGAAATAATCAGCAAAAAGATTACTCATATCCTTGGGGCCCGTAACAATCCTGTCATCCAGCATGAGCTGAGAGACGTCATACTTGCACGTTTTTGTGTTATTAATATGACTCCAGAAGGCTTTGGGATTGGTTTTCAGCGAATCCTCCACCACTGAAATATAATTCTTAAAGCAGGAGAGTGAAAGTAGTTTGCATCTTGATCGGACTTTATTAAAAGCGAAATAGATGTTATCACTTAGAGTTTGTTTGTAGCTTTTATGAAGACGCTTTTTGAGTATGACAAGCTCCCTCAGTTCTTGGGAAAACCAACAAGGAAATAGACGCCTACCAACTTTTTTCTTAGGAGTGAATTGTTCAATTATTGATACCAAGGTTTCACAAAAGTCCTCAAACGCCCCTTCCCAATCCACAACATCACCAGACACAGGATAACTTAGATTCTGAACGGACTTGAAGATTTCATTAAAATCACTACTACGAAAATTGAGGACGTATTTCTCAGCGGTATCAAGATCCTCGATTGAGGTACGGCAGGTAACAACAATTTTGAGAGCTGGATGGTGATGTTATTGCTATTAAGGTTGTAGTTTTGCCTTAAGATATTGTGTCCTCGTTTGTAAGAGACCACCACACACTGAGATACATTCAACTCTGTGGTATTCTCACCGCACCAGTCACTAAATCCATCAAATGAACGCTGCAGGTACTGAAGATCTTCATCGGAGCATACTCAACCGAATATCTTTATATCATCAGCGAATACTGGGATGATATTTTAGTTCCCAATGTCATTTATAAATAAACTAAACGGAAAATGGCCGAGATGGGAGCCCTGTGGCACACCAGATAACACCATGAAGGTGAGCGAGAAAGTGCCATTGCAACAGTAAGAAGCATGTCCTTTGAATTGTTTGATGGTAGAGTTTCTTTGTTTTAATAAATATTGAACAGGATCTTGGAGGATCAAGACACTATTGTTAAACATAATTAATGTCCTCTTTCTTATTTCTGTCGTTATTTAGCTTATGTAGGTGCATTAAACCTAAAATACTAACTTTAATTTAAGTCAAATTTTAGAAAACCTAAACTGCCACCTTTTTGGCTAGGATGAACCCTTTGAAGTCCAGTTTATGGCTTGGTATTCTGCAAATAAAGCCCTTTAATTAGATATTTTACAACTCAACCTCTCTTCAATTTAAGATTTTCAAGACTTCCTTGGAGAGACGTCCACCTGATGTGATAAAACACATAGAATTACTTGAAAATGTAGACTTGTTTTTAGTACAATATTGATAGACCCAATATGTATTTTCTTATCTGTAAAAGTTTGAAAGCTGGGAGGTCATGTCCAGACTAATTGACACCAAATAAGAATAGCATTGTTTAACATTTTATGCCTCTGGGTTCACCATGTGTTACGTCATACTACCTTCTGCTGTCCATGCTCAGCAAACTAACTGTTTTTTGGACAGATTTTTTTTAGTTTTTTTCAACTAAAAAAAATCTTCATATCCATCAATCCCAAGCCAAATGATTGCCTCTGTTCAGTTCCAGTACTTTCACTACTTTGCTTCTCTTTCTGTATAATTTCCTTAGTCAGTGACAGCGAAATTCAGTATTTATTTATCTGAAATTCAAGCGTACTTTGACCTTGTCAGTAGTAGACAGATTAGTCACAAGTTTTTAGTGAAATAAAGCACACATCAGTGCTATACATAATTTAATTTTTAACATTTGACTAATGGTTGCTAGTGATCTCTCAAAGTGACATTCGTATAAAAAAAAACCTAGTCCTATACATACACTGTAGTTGTATACCTTATATTCAGATAGAGATTACACAACGTAGACCTAATGCATTGTTATTGTGAAATGTTTTCAAGCTTATAATTTGTAGTGTAAATAATTTATAAAATATAGTATTTCATAATTTAAGAAGATGCCTATTGTTACTGATTCAGATTCTCTAACTTCTAAAATTAATGGAGGTTTCAGCAACAGTATAATTAATAGTTTAGAAGATGAAGAATCTTTTGTTGTTCTCGAAAGATTAACAGCAAATGATCCAGGACCATTGGATGTGTCAATTCAGTCACTCAGCACAATTCAACCTTTCTCAAATAGCTGTTCTTTTCCAACTTTTAATCATTTATCAACAAGTGGTCCAGCTTCTAATAGCAACAATATTGATCAGGTAGGACAACAATTTGTAATCAAGCTAAGTTTACATGTGAGAGATTTTTCTCTTATAGAGTTTGGTAGTCTCAAAAGCTACTCGCAACTGTTTTAATACTATAAGCAAATTTTCCTAGATAGTTACTTTCAGATAGTTTTCTGCGAGATATATCGAGAGCTTTCTGAGAGTAGGAGAATGTTTTAGTGTAGTCATCTGCTAGGTTGCAGTTGCAATGGAAGAGCGTTAGCATTATAATTATTTTGGTCACTAAGAAAAAATTATAACTAGGCCTAGACTTATAATGAACAAGGTCCTATTGGGTAAGAGAATGGGTGAGATGGATTTGTAGCATGCAACAATGTTATTGTAGAATTTGTCAGAGGATCACAACAATAGGCTATAGAAATTTCAGTAATTATGCACAATCTTGCCATCTCTGAAAATATGATTTTCTTCTTGAAAAGTGGTGTTATATGAGTTTATGTCTCTTGGGCTCTGTTGATTTCAACTGCTAAACACTGGTTGGTAACTGTGCACTTTTTTAACAAAACTTCACTCACCAGTTGACGTGGGCCTACTGGCCTGTGTGTCAACTTTATTCATCGAGTTAAGTACCGACTGTTGGCTTAGTGGGGATTCGAACCTTGGACCTTGCCCTCCGCAGTCCAAAGTCTTAGCCACTGAGCCACCATGCTCGCACTTTCTTGCCACCTCTCAAAATATGATTTCATGTTGAAATAATGGTGAAATATGAGTTTAAATCTCTTGAGGAGGCTAATTTCAAATGCGGAAAACTTGGTTTTGACCGAAAAATTGCAAAACTAGTTTTTTTTCTGATGGTGGAAAAACCAACTTTTTTAAACTCTGGTGGCAAATAACGTTTTATGTTTGAGCCATTTCAATATTGGAGTGTAGTGATAACAACACGTAATTTTCTGTCTTCGCACGCTAAAACTGATGTTCCATTTGACATCAACAATTGAGTGCCTGTTTACAAATTATTTATTCATGTTTATTTTTAAGTTTCATGTGTTATTCTTTTAGAATTAAATCGATGTTTTTCGTTTTAAAAACAATCAGCTTTGGTCAGCTCCAGCTGTTGTCTTCACATCGAACGTGTTCACTGTTGCGTATTGAGGTTGTGTTTGTAAACAATATTTACATTGTTTTTATGTTATGTTTTGTTAGTTTTTTAATTATTAATTTTTAGAATGTATCAAAGTGCATATAATGTAAATTTGTGTACTATTTTCATGTACAGCTAGTATTATGGTGTCTACAAGTAGAGATAGTTTAGAAGACACTTACAAGTAAAATGATATAAAATAATACTAAATCTAAGTATCAGAAGTATTTTTAATTATTCTTTTAAAACATCCTTGCGAAACTAGAGAAAATGGGCTGCCAATAGAGGGTTTTAATTGCCAGCAGTTGGTTTAATGATGCTAAAATTTAATAAAGGTATAAGAAATTTTTATCCTTTTTTATTTGTTTTTTTATATATATATTTTTATATCTGAGTAAAAGGTACATTGTAAATAAATTACATAACAATGTTCATCAGATTATACTAAATAATTTAGTATATAACACTTAGCACCTGCTTACATAATAGGTCATTTTAACTGTATATAAGAAACATGTACAACATTGAACAAAAATTAAATGGTCTGGCAGAGCAACGTGTGGCAAAATAAATGGAGTTCAAAAGGTTAAGATAACATTAATGGACTAATAGATATATGTATATATCTATATTATTAGACAATTTCAAAAACTAGATTTAAAATCTATCAGCTATCTCAGATTTTAGAAAAAGGTAGTAGAAGTAAATTTCCTAGGCATGGTCCTCCCTATATTTTACGAAAAATATTATATTTTTCATTTATGAAAATATATATATATATATAAATAATAAATTTAAAATTAAATATTATTCGCCTTTTGTTTCTAAAAAGAAAAGTATATAGCAAGACACATATACTGTATTGTTTATGTTTTTATTTATCAAAAACAAAACCTTGTGCAACCTGTGAAAACAGCTTGTCACTAATAGGAAAATTACCTGCTACTACTTAGGGTAAAAATAGTTATTTTTAAAAAATTTTTATTTAATTTTAGGCTAAATTTTTTATGCTGAACACAATTATATAGTTGTTTTTCAATAATATTTTTTCTCTTTTTGCCCGAAAATAGGTAAGTTACGGTACATTTTGTACTGACCTAACCTAACTTATCCTAATTGTCTATTTAACTTACTCAAAAAAAGTTGGTGTTGCTTTAAATTCGGATGCCTGCCAACCGTCACTCAGGCGGTAATGCAGGTGAATTTGGTTTTTGGGGTCAATAGTTGGTGTATATAATGACCGCGTAGTGGCCGTTAATCGGGATTTGCCATGAATGTAGTTTTACCGTTTTATTTCAAGAAATAATTGTTTGACCAAAAGAGTTAACAAATTCAAATACAGCGTAAAAAAAGACAAAAATAATGATTGAAATATCATTTAAATTCATGGAAATATGACAAAAATACTATAAGTTGTGACGCTGGTAGTTATTCTAATTTTTCGGTACTGGTAAAATTTGTGATTTTTGAGGGATGAAAAGCATATCTCGTGAAAATATAGTCTATTTTTGACCCATTTCAGGCAGTTTTTTATTTGGTGTCAAGACTGTATAAATACCATCTTGTTTTTTACTGAAAAATTGAAAAACTATTTTTTTATATGATATTAAAAAATAACTTTTCTGAAAATTCTTATTTTTCAATCGGTTTTTTCATTGTACATGGTTTTTTTATGTTGAAAACGAACATATAACGGATTTTTCAAATAAATTATTTTTTGGCCTAAAAATACACTGTTTACTTGGGCTAATTCAGCGACTTAACTTATCCTAATTGTATATTTAGTTACTATGCTAAATCAATTTAGAATTAGCATTTATTTTGTGTGCCTGGCCTCCGGCAGGAATATTGGTGAATTCAGTTTTTATGGTTAATAGTTAGTGTTTATAATGATTGGGTAATGGCCGCTACTCGTAATTCGCAAAGTAAGTAGTTTTTCTGCTTTTCTTGAGAAATAATTCTAGTATGGAATAGTTTTCAGAGTTGTACTGTTATGCAAAAAACTCATCATATAAATAAATAAATAAATATATATATATATATGTATATATATATATATATATATATATATATATATATATATATATATATAATTAAAATAAAATATCATTTAAATTGATCAAAATAATTTAAGTTGTAGTATTGTTTTTTTTTAATTTTTCGATAAAATATTTGATTTCCACAGAAAAAAACATATCTCGTCAAAATATAACCAATTCTTGACTCAATATAGGCCCAGTTTGGATGGTGGCAAGAAACTGCATAATAACCACTAAAAGCATTGTATCTCATGAAAATAAAGCCAATTCTTTATCCATTTCAGGCAAAGTTTTCAAATATTGTTTTAAGTGTCAAGAAACTGCATATTAATTAACCCTAGAACTGGCATGCATTTGACTCTTAACTGGCAGATGTTTTCAGACCCTTATGCAGCACTTATTTAAAATTTTTTTAACAATTGGTTACTTAGCAACAGTTATAATGTATTATATATCAAATTGTTAGAAATAACATGCTCTACAATATAATAACAATTATGAATGGACTTCCCCTAAAACTGGCAATTTTCCAGCATACAAACACAAAAAAACACTTTTTCAAAAAAAAATTTTTTTTTTGACACACACTGTCGGAAAACAAATAACTATTTCAAAAAAGTTTAAATGCAAAAAGTGTTTAAAATTTTACAGAAAAAAATAAAATATACACTGTTAATACTTTATTACAACACACAAATTCAGAAAAAAATTTACAACAAACTATGTACAGTGGATAAACACGAACTATGTGGCTCAGGTGGATAAACACGAACCCAAAGACGACCATCGTCTTGTGGTGGATTAGGCCTAGGCCTAGGATTAGGGTCATCGGAATCACTATCTTCACTAGAAGATAAGTCATGAGGATCTGGGACATAATCATCCCCACTTCCATCAGAGAAATCTTCTAAATCAACTTGGTCAGGGAAATCTTCAATTGACAAGTCACTTTCTACATCCAACAAATCAGTTTCAAATAAAATGTCACGAATTTCACTGGAAGGTAAATCAGCAGACATGTTGTAGAATAATAAACTATTATAAACTCAGCACTTCACAAAAATAATATAAAAACATCACAGTATCAACAACAAAACCGAACGCAGCGAAAGCAAACAACAACACTGCATTCTGCAAGTCATCAGCCGGCCAGCTGTCAACAATAGCTTGAGTCGGATTCTTACTAAAGCCAGTAAAAATGACGCGGCATTTATATATAACAAAATACATCAAATGAAAGCTTAGAATCTCATGTGTATATATTATTTAACCTTCCATTCACTATTTTAGTATTGATAATGAAGTAAAACGTGAGGGGTGTCTAATGCGTCGTGAATGACGACTTTGCCAGTTCAGCGGCAGATTAATGAGTCGTCAAATACGACTTTGCCAGTTCAAGGGTTAATTCATATGGTTAACCATAATACACAAGATTGTAATTGTTTTTATTATAATTCAGTACAAGTGACCATCACACAACTAAAATATTTTACAATATAAGGACAAAATGGACAAATATATCAAAATACAAGCATAAAATATATTAGAGTACAACTTAAAATATAGCACAATACTAGCACAAAATGCACAACTAATTATAATATAAGTACAAAATCCACAAATATTATGATCATTTTCGCCAAACCACGCTCACTTTCCTCATACCAGAGAAATTCACAAATGAATTTGAAATTTGTGTTCGTAGTAGATACATAGCTAAGAAACAAGAATGATCGTTTTTATTTTTTCTGTGGTAAAACCGGAAAAATTACGAAAATAAGGAAAACGGACAAAATGTTTGTCTGTAAATATAGCAATGTGGGTAATTTTACTCAGATTGTGCGGAATGTTCTCCTAATTACGAATATGACAAGGTCTTTGCAATAAGAATTCATTTATTCCATTGATCTGATTTACAGAAATAGGAAAAGTCAAATCATACATAAGCATACTTACAGTGTATACATTTCTGTAAACTTATATATAAACAGTTATGACAATTAATTACTACTGTAAAAAAAAAAAAAAACAATAAATTTGTAATACAAAGAATTGCCATAAAACAGTTTTCAGTAATGTAAAATTATAAAAAAAAAAAAATTACCTAATGTCACATCTCTAACAAGAGATATATCAAAATATGATATCAACTTGACAATCTAAAAATTCATCAATTTTATAAAAGGGATTTTTTTCTAACCAATTGTATAGTTTTCTTCTAAAATTATTAAAACTCACTAATCTTGCAACTTCGGGCAGCTTATTGAAAAAATAAATACAGTTTAATTTGTAAGAACTTGCTGTTTTAGATAACCTGTGTGGAAGTATATCAATCTTATTCCTCCCTCTAGTAGAATAATGATGAATTTCCTGTCTAACAGGAAATTGATGTAAATTTGATTTTGTGTGCAACAAAACTTGGAAAATATAAAGATTGACTATGGTGGGAATTTTAAGGTCTACAAAAAGAGGCTGACAGTGTGCAAGGGGATCAGCTCCTGCAATGCAACGCACAGCCCTTTTCTGTAGTAAAAGGATGTCGTGAACGTGAGGAGAGTGACCCCAAGCAAGTAAACCATATAGTAAATGTGACTGAAAGAGTCCGAAATATGCGAGTCTTAAATATTCTGGACTAACAAAATGTTTAAGCTTCCAAAGCAGATAATTTACCCTAGAGAGTTTGTTACATACAGTTTCAATATGAGATGTCCAATTTAATTTCAAATCAATGTTTATTCCCAAGAGCTTAACAGATTCTAGATTAATTTCTTGTTTAAGGCTTAAAGTAATATTCTGAGTTTTTTGGGGATTGCAGGATAACTTATTTGTGGAGAACCATTCATACGCTGTAGTTTCTGCTTGATGAATAATTTCTTTAAGATAATTTAAGTTATGATGGTTAGCAAATAAAGTAGTATCATCTGCATAAATTACTGAATGAATATTGAGGTTTTTAGGGAGATCGTTTATGTAAATTATGAAGAAAAAAGGCCCAAGAATGGAGCCTTACGGCACACCGGTTATTACTTCTTTCATTTCAGAGCACTTATTTTTAATTGAAACTAATTGAAGCCTATTGGAAAGGTATGATTTAATAAGTTTTAGAGAGTTTTCCCGAACACCATAAAACATTAGTTTACTCATCAGAATTTGAGATGGAATACTGTCAAATGCTTTACTAAGATCACATAATACTAAAGAGACAGAATCTTTTTTTTCAAATTCCTCTAGAGAGTGATCAATTATATTTAATATTGCTGATGTTGTAGACTTATTTTGGCGGAAGCCAAATTGACAATTAGACAGTAAGTTATGAGTTTCAAAATAATTATTTAACTGATTATACATGATTGATTCGAAAATTTTAGAGAAAATAGGAACAATTGAGATTGGACGGTAGTTTTGTATTAAGTTTTTGTCGCCTTTTTTAAAGATTGGAGTAACTTTTGATACCTTAAGTGATGGTGCAAAATATCCTTCGTTCATACAATTGTTTAAAACAAAAGCAAGAGGTTTACTTATAAACTTAATTGTTTGTTTTATTATAAAATTAGATAGCCAATAGTAGTCCATAGCTTTGGAATTTGAAAATTTAGATACAGCCTTCATGATATCATCGGCTGAGACATTTACCCAAGTAAAAGTAAAAGAGTTTTGACCACCCCACTGATCTCTTAAAAAATAGTCTGGTGTGTAAGGACTGGAAGGAATTCTATCATTTAAGTCTTTAATTGAATTCAAGAAGTAAAGGTTAAACTCATCTGGATCTAAACTAACATCTACACTATGAGTAGGTGAATGTTCATCATTAATCACCTTCCATGCAGCCCTGCATTGGTTGGGAGCATTAATGATGTATTGTTCAACTGCAACTTTTTTGGCTTGTATTAGTTGATTTTGGTACCTTTTTTTAAATTGAACATAACTATCATAAGCTGCTTGAGTTTGCTCTGACCCCCTGGACCGTAAATTTTTATATATTGTAAATAATGCGAGCATTTGATTTTTTTTCTTTAGCTAATTCAGGTGTGTACCAATTGATTAATTTAGTTTTATTAGTTTTATTTGTTGATCTTTTCACTAAAGGCGAACAGTAATGCCACAAGTCAACATATTTTTTAAAAAAATGTATCAAATAGGTTTTCAACATTAATTTTGTTGTTTTTAAAATCTTCTATCATCTCCCAGTTTTCTTTTTTTAGGCAAGATATAAACAGATTTATGTGTTTGTCGTTCTGCTTCCTAACAAATGCGTTAGCTAACTTATTTTGATTCTTTTGGGAGTCGTCAATTTTAAACATGTCAAAAAAAGTGGTATGTGGTCTGCAAAATAATGTTCTCCGAGTGAAGTGTTATATTGACTCTTATTGAAATTTACAATAATATTGTCAATGCACGATTTTAAGCGTGTAGGCTGGCGATTTGTTAAAAACAGATTGAGTGATCTGAGAATATTACAAAATCTCAAATAAGCCAAGTTGTTATTGTTGTTATTTCCCATTTCAATATTAAAATCTCCTGCAATAATTATGGTTATTTAATAAAAGTTTCTTAATAGCAAGTTTAAAACAGTCAAAAAATGTATTTATATCTCCACTTGGAGATCTATAGATGCTCACAATTACAATATTTTCATCTATCAATTTTACACAACAAATTTCCATATCTAATTCCAAATTAAATTTTGAGACATCAACAACAGAATATTGTATAGACTTTTTTATAAAAATTCCAACTCCACCATTTTTACTTAATTTTCTACAGATCACACTGGCAGGAACAAAATTACTTGGTACAAATAGATCTACTTGATTTTGTTGCAGCCAGTGTTCAGATATACATATAACATTAAGATTTTTTTCTTCTCATAGACATTCCAACTGCAATATTTTATTTCTTAAACACTGAACATTTACTTGCATTAATCTAAAAAACCATTAGAACTTTCTTCAACATTTTCCATTACACTCTCACATTCATCACTAATCACAACACACGGGGGGGGGGGGGGAGCCTGGTGTTTGCAGGGGTTGAGTGGTAATAGCCAGTGTTGAAGATTGTTGCTGATATTGGGATGGTGCTGGTGGTGACAACTGCTCAGGATGGGATGAGCATGGTAGTGGTAACATCTGGTCATGATGAGGGAGGCTTGGCGGTGATGAGTCCATCAGTTTGGGAGTTGCAGTCCATTCTCCGATTGAGTGCTTCAGTGCACTTAAAAGTTGGTTGTGAGAGAGACCGTTTCTTGTAATTCTATTTGAATTATGATTATATGAGACTATGATGATGGTTGCCTCAGTTTGACGCTGGAATGTAACCAGCTGTTGAATGAAATGGTCACTTTTAATTAAATCACGAACACATCCCATTGGTGAACAAACCAGAGTTTTCAGTCCACTAGATTTAAAATGTTCTGTCAGCTGATTAAATGCTTTGTTGTAGTCTGACTCTGTTGGTTTACCCCAATATTTGGCCTTAGTCACTAAACTGAAGACTGTTGCCCCATTATTTGGAACTCTCTGTCTTGTCAAATTCTCAGAGATGTAGTCAGATTGTTGAGGCCTCCCAAACTTCTCTCTGAAGACAACAGCGACACCAGCAGACATAATGTTTTGGGTCAGTGAAATCTGCAGATATTGTGTGTGCAAATGCAACTAAGGGGTCACTCCTCATTTCGTCTATTACAGATTTCATATTGGCTTCCAAGACGTTAATTTTTCCTTCTTCAAACTTTTGTTTTAATTCCTCTTTTGTCGTATTAATGTCTGTGTTTGTAATAAACCTTTTAATAAACATTTCCACAACCTTAACTTTCCCTCTCTTGCTGAAGTGCAGTCCATGTGAGGTAAATAGATGGCGAGGAAGGAGATGTAGAGGAAGTAACGAGACATCTGGGTATTCTGCAGCAATCTTCTCAAGATCTGCATTCAATTTTGCAATTTCAATGTCCAAACCAGGCTTATCATGCCTCCAAGGCACAGTAGCAAGAACAAGATTTGTTTGTTTAGAAATCGAAATTAGATTACGAACTTCATTCAGAAAATTTCTAGAATGCGGAGACTCCATGTTATTAGTGCCACCAATAACCAAGAGGTAGTCCTCTCTCCCCAAGCCTTCACCCATCTCCCCTGCACCATCTACTACACTGCAGAACTTGGCATTTGGTTTTATAATGGAGGAGACATTAAAAGAGGTCTTTTGCTCCAGGAGATGGCCCAATTCTCTGCCATGGCTATCTGCCAAAATAAGGCATTTTGCCTTATTGACTTTTATTAAATTTCATTTCCTTTTACGTAATTACTTTCTACGAGAGTTTTTCTCTCCCTAGGTCTCGGAGAAGAGCCAAGTGGGGCTGTCACATTATTTTCATCACCAATCTGTTGTAAAACTGCAAAAGAATTTGTACACTCAAATTTATTTCTCAGATTGCTAGTTTAGCTCAAGTTTGAGTTACTACCAGTAACAGTAATCCATGTGTTTTTTGAATCAGACTTAAGAGGGGGGAAACAATGAATACAGCCTTGACCAGTTATCTTTGTTTGCTCATACTCATATTCTAACCTCTTATAGTCCGACTGTAAAATTTCAATTGTTTTTTGAAGATTTTTGTTTTTCATTTTAAGTTTAAGTAATTCTTGTTTCAGTATTTTTGTGTGATAATCTTCATGCATTTGGTTTTTGTTATCCGATTCATTAGATTTATGTTCAGTTTTTTCTACATTAGCTTTTCTACATTATTCCATTGGTTTATAGAACGGTGAAATGAGCACCGGAAATGTGCCGATTTCAGTAAGGTTACGTTCTGATTTGAGAGCTAGGTTGGGTTTTGACTGGTTAGGTTATGTTAGGCACGTTATAATAATAATTTTATTGTCATTAAGCATATAGGCAAAGTCAATCTTTACAACTTAATACATTGTGTTAAGACATACATTGTCAGATTCACAACTTGTAAACAAAATAATCTTCTATATAATGGAAGGGTGTTTAGGTTATGTTAGGTTTGTTTAAGTTGTCAGGTTGTAAAGTTATGTTATGTTTGGTTATGTTGATTAATTATTAACAAAGGTTGTTTTGTTACTGACATTAATTATCTGTAGTTTAGTTTGTTGAGGGGAAGGAAAGCTCTGAGGCTATTCCTAGGTTGCACTTCAACCTTAGGTTTATTGTGCTCCCCTGTTACCTACTAGAATGGGATACCTATGCCAAGCGGCTTAGCCAGCTTTAAAATCTTTTTCCCCAGACTAGCTACCATCCTTTCTTCTGAGAGCTCGTCCCCGAATATTCTCCTTCTCCTAAGCTCCAGAGCTTTGCACTCAGTTTGTAAATGTTTGGCAGACTCGTTAGCCTCACCACAAAGCCGGCAACTGGTGTCTTCTCTGTAGAGACCAATCTTTGATAGATGTTTCCCGAAGTGGCTATGTCCAGTAATATACGCTCTCACCAACCTGATGCCATTACAATTCGTGGCGGTGAGTGATTTGGTCAGCGTAGGGTTTGATCCCCTTGCCAGAGATTTTGTAAAAACCTGGCCATGAAACCACTGCCATCTATTGTGGTGGCGATTTCTCTGCAGATCCAGATCCCGTGTCCACCACATAACATTGGTAGATTTAGACCTTGTCCGCAGGGGAGGTTTGTTTGTAACCGACATTAAATATCTGTAAGTTATTAGCTAATATAAATTCAAGGAGAAACTCACCTCTACTGTTGGTGTCGGAGCTCCCAGCCAAGTTTGTGATGAGCGTTGGCGTCACATCCTATAAGTAGGTGTCATCCACGAGTGTATTTCTCCACCAGAAGTCTAAGCTCTGGAGTTGGGGGTGGACTGGCTGAGTCATAGGGGAGGTAGACTAAACTTAAAATTAGGTTCTGCCCACCTCCTTCCCAGCTCAGCTGAAAGTATTTAAACATTCAGTAATATAAATGTTTTATATTACTGAATGCAATAAGCACAATATAACTCAACGTAAACCCTGTACAAAGGACTGGTACTGTGCTACTGTAGTTGCTGATAATTAAGGTTTGGTAAATATGTTAATATTTAAATTCTTTTTTTCTCTATCCAAGTATTATATATTAAACCTTTTTCTTTCTTGGAAATAGAATATGAACTCAAATTAAACAGAAGTGTATATGACCCACATTCACTAAGAAGCAGTCTCTTTTTACTTATTTGAACGTTCAAATATACATGGAAGTGTATCAAATTTTATTAATAAAGCTTATAACTAAGGTTTTTATGTCGGGGAGTAGACTGATTCCCCTGATTAATTTGTCCATAGTGAAATAGTGAATGGACAGTTCTCATTCAGCATTTGGTTGTTTCTCCTAGTAAGTTATTGATTATTACTGATGGGCGAGTTGAATGTGTACTTCCAATTCATATTATTTGCAAACGCTCCTTGTTTATTATTTGCATTTCATGTTTTTTTTTCTAGCTAATCACAGCCCTCGCAAAAGTGATTCTAAGCAAAATTCTTTCATGATTGTGTTTCGTATACATGTTTACATATAAATAAATTCATTATTTATATTATATACAATTAATTGTTATTTTAATGTTTGTTAATAATCACGCTATACGAAAAAGTATCTTGAGGAAGGAAATAAATCTAGTGATTTGTTTTCAGTTTGAAGTTCCAGGAGAGATTCTAGGACCACGGTTCGACAGCAACATGTCTGTCAGTGCTGAGGACATCCAGAAGCAGTTACAAGAGGTTCTGCGGGAAAATGTAAATTTAAAAGGTAGGTCATAGATTGGAAATTCAATACCACAAATCTAACAATTTCAAATAAAGTACACATAATATTGCATACCTTGTTTGGGATCTTAACATTATCAGGGGATAATAATTTTGCAAATTAATCACGCAAAATAATATGAACTACTTCATAATCCACTAATAAATAAAGTATAGCACCGGTAAATTGTCTACAACTATTGATTATAGAGACAGACGGACAATTCAAGGCACTGCATTTGTTGTTTATTCGTGGCTGTGCTTTTATCTAACGGTTATTGGCTTTAATTTAGTGCTTGAATGACTGTTTGGTTGTTGCTCAGCTATTAGTCACTTCTGCATGTGCTTGAGAGAGAGAGTGAGAGAGACCTGGCGCTACCGAACCTGAACTAATTTCATGGAATAGGAAAACCGGCTTCACGTAACCCCTATGAGCAGGCAGTCTTCTTGTTCCTAAAGTCATTGGTACTAATACCACTACAAATCTTCTGTGCACTAGTAATACAGCCGTATGAACAAAAAATAAATGAGCATTGATAAAACCATACTGAAGCACTTAAGTACAAGCCCCTGTAAGTGAACATGATACCAAACTTTGTGAAACATTTGCCACATTTATTGTAAATACTAATAATCCTTTATCACTTTTTATAAATTGTTGTTATTGCAAAAGCTAACAAAATAATATATGTTATTTGTTTAATAGACACAACATAAACAAAAATATATAGAATGAATAATATACTATCATTAGACGTTTTATCATTTCAAAATTGAACTATATCAGCTATTTCTATAGGAACTGTCTAGGGTCATGCAAAGAGCCTCTAGGTTGAATACATTCATGGCTGATATAAAAGTCTAAAACAGCAGTTGCAGGATCAAGTGATTCAATTTATTATAAGTTACTATAACCAATTATAAGTTGGTTACTTGACCAAATCAAAGCAAATTAAAACTTTTCCTGGCGAGGATATCGAAGACCTCAAAACAGTTATTAAAATATTTTTATCTTGAACAATTTATAATAAATAGTTATTTCTATAATGGCTTGCATGAGAATTTTAGCAATTGTATGGGTTTACAGATAATATCGTAATTTAAAAAGTATTTGACATAGAAGAATGAAACAAAAAGCACCTTGTTTTATATCTACAAAATGTCAAGCACTAAAAAGTAATTGATAAAGAATTAATAATTACCATCTTCGGTCCACATGGCCAAGGAAGTATATATAAAGTATAGAAAATGTATTATATTTATTTATATTATTATTATTAATATATAAATTTCAAATTATATAAACTTCTGTCCGTTTCATAAGTATAGTCTGTTTATAACTGCCATAAATTAACAAAAATACATAGGGCAACGTGAGTTACACCATTATTTTTCTCATTTAATTCTGCTTCTAATGGTGCAACTAAACATTTTTATGATATTGATTATATTTTTAATAGCGTGAAGAATGAAAAAAGTACCTAATTTTTCTTCGTTTCTCAGTCATGGCTGTGTTTATAAATTAATATTTTAAAAAACCACTTATCCAAGCTTAACCAAATTTTAATACATGATGGATAAGTATATTTTCTTCATTATGTGTCAGTTTCAGAATTTTTTCAACTACATAAAAAAGTATTTGTTAATTTACCAAAACCTTTTTTTCTTGGGAACTACTAAGCATAAAATTATACAAATGATAAATTGAATGATAAATATAATGAAGAACCCTTTTTATTCATTTTTATAAAATATATGACCGGTTTCGGCTCTTAGGCCATCTTCAGATTCATTATATTTATCATTCAATTTATTAAAATAGTAGCCCTAACGTGAACTAGTTTATACATAAAATTATGATTCATATATTTATATGCTTCATGTTAAAAAAAAATGATAACAATACTCGAACAGATCAAAGAAATATAGTTTTTGATTTATATACACTAAAAAATAATTAAAAAAAAAAGAAGTACTGTGAAAAAGGCATTTTAAATTTTATTTTATTGAAATAAATACTATACTTTAATAAAAAATCCTATGAATTGATGTTTCAAAAGACACAGGAACAGAATAATATATTGCACAATACAGTTATTGTTATTTAAGTTTGTATAAACCTTGTCTCTAACACCAATAATAGTGTTTTCCCTTTCCTTTAATAAAGCCATATTCACTATAGAATAACCTAGTAATAACTCTTGGTTTAGTTAACATTTTCAGAGATCTTTGAGAATACATGTATCAAAATAAAAGGCATTAGGTAAACTATCAATTAATTTTCTATTGATTTTGGTATTTCATTATTGGCACAACTGTAGGCTACTTAGTTTTAGAATTTCAGTGAAAGAACTCTTACAAAACTCGTTAAGTCAGTGTATATGACATAACAGGAGTTAAATATCCCCTTATTTCTTAAACAGGTAGTATATTAATTTAATTTTTAATTTGTTTTAATGATTTCACACTCCTTAGTTAAGACTCTCACCAAGTGATGGCACTGGTGAGTTAGACATGTTATCAGTAAGGGATATATATTTGTTGATAACATTTATCTGCTCTTTTATCTTGAACTAGTTGGTTACAACATTGCCATCCAATGTTTTCGAAATAATATTACTTTCAGCTTCACTTGTAAAATCATTAATAAAGTTCCATTGTTTCTGAGGTCCCCCATTACAGTTTCATAATATATTTGAAAAATGTTGATTTGTCATATAGTCAGTTTAATACATAAAGTAAAGAAGAGTTTGTTTTAGTGTTAATTGAATGGTACATTTTATTAACGTTTTTTTTTTTTTCATTTTCCAAGAGTTCCTTTCCTTTTTTTTTATTAAATTAACTATTAGACGACCATTGACTTTATGATCTTACTTATATTTTACTTTGGCTAATTCCGTCTGTAAAAATCTACAGTTTCATGAACGATTTTAGAATTAAAATTTACATCCATAACATAGTGTTCACTTAAACCTTGAGCCATGAGTCTAGTTTTAATATCTCTAAATGAACTATTTACTTATCGATCGTCATTTTGTTTCATATAATAAACCAATCCACAGTGATCAGTCAAGCATTCTTGATGGTGGTTTCCCGATTCTTACTAAATAATTGTTTATACCAACGTCAGTTGTATCTGTTGCCCTGGTTGGCTAGTTGATGAAAGATAGAATAGCTATTATTATGTAATAAAATATTATATACTTGTTGTTGATGTTGATTGTAATAAGTTTATATTAATCTCACCTCTCAGAATAGTATTTTTTATAAATTGAGTTGTTGTCAACGCTTCTAATTCATTAATAAAGTATTTTCAGAAAAGTATTTTAATCTATAAGTGTGAGATAAGTTGCAATATAAATGTTATCACTTTTTCTGAAAGCAACATGTCAGTTGTTTATTTATATTTTTGCTAACTTGTCTTATTGTTTTTTTCAATTTACATTTTAAGTTTTAGGGTAAACATAAGAAAAAACCTTGTGAAGTCTTCATTTTTCCCTCAATAAAAAAGTGTTCAGCCATAATTGTTGGTTGGTAGCGTAGCTGGTTCAATCCCAGCTTCATGTGCTAAAGGTTCTCAGTTCGATCCCAATCAGAGTCATAATACATTTTGAGAGGGATCGGCTGATAACCACCGGCTGTTCATTTGTCATTGGGCTATTAATTAATGATACTTTCTAAGGAATAGTCGACGTTAATTTGTAACAATGACTACATTGGCTCATCTACACTCATTCGAAATCCATATTCGCCCATATCTTAACGATCGGCGTCTTATGAATAAATAAAATAAACTTTCTTAAAAATAGATTAATAACTTTTGGTAGGAATACGATTTTCTATTTATTGGTATGCATTGAAAAGTAATGTTCTTTGTTTAAGTTTTGAAATGTCATTTAGCATAACTAATTTTCTGAATGTAAGTGAAAGTTATATTTCCAGTGAAAATATTTTAATTGGGTACCAAAGCAACTTGTATTTGATTCAAAACAGAAATATCTTAATGATTACTTATAAAGTAAGTTATTTAATTTTGTTCACTTAATGAGAAAAATTATGTCTTCTTATCTTTTTAAGTAATGGTATTTGTTAAATGAGTGATTAAGATAAGTGGTTCAGTTATATTACCATCGGTAGCTTTATATCTCTGAAAATATACATGAGTACAAAATATATAATTTCAAAATATTAAAAAGAAACCAATAAAAAATCTAACAAAATTGTGTGGCAATTAAACATTTCTGACTAACTTCAGTATATTTTAGTTGAATTCAGAAAAGTCATTGGCTCAATTGTTGAGTATTCTGTTAACAGACATTTAGCTATGCTTGGGCTGTTACTACCACCTGGAGTACTCGTCTTCGCTCAGGAGTTATATGAGATAGTGTGGAAATGCATGATATAAAAATGATATAAATTTGGATGCTAGTTGGAAAAAGGGATTTATTTCAAAACAACTTCACTAACAAATAAACACTAAGTACACTTGCACACTTTATTTATATCCAGTCATTTGACTACTACTCACACCTAGCTGTTTGTTTTAATTCACTCACTCCACTACCTTGGAATATTCACTACTTGGATTCCTCTTCCTTTTTTCACAGATAAGAAACTGATTTTCCAGCTTTCTTGCATTAAATATACCATACTCCCACCAATGGATTATTCTCATACATACATAAAAAAGGGGGGTTGAATGGTCCACAATGTTCCATTACATTCGAGGGTGTTCTGTATTTAATATACCACAACATACCTAAACATTCTGGGATGTTCCCGACAATCCAGAAAATTTTAGAATGTTGAATGTTCTCAAATGTTCTGGATTGTTCTAGAAGGTGACACTTCCAGGCGTTATATCTCCAACCAGCACGCCCTTAACTTACAAACGAGAACTTGTTTATGGATCGGGACCGAGGGCTACCACCACCATATGGGTTTGCCATATACTTAATTAATTGTACTGCCATTCGTTTTTGAGCTTTAGTGGAGTACAAACTTTGTTTAATTTAATTTTACAAAGTATATTTTTTACTCCCTAATACTGAAGAAAATACAGTAGAATTTACTTGAAAATTAGCAACAAAATCTTGACATTTTGATGAACACCGGTGTCAACACAATGTGGATTACGTTGAACTGCCAAATGGGTTACCGTATTGTAATTTTATTTTATAATCCTGTTACCATATTTGTTAACACGATTATAACCACCCAGCAGTCGCATACAACTGATGTTGACCCACCCTGCAGACACATACAATTGGCCTTGGCCCACCCATCCACCCTACAGTTATATGACTGACGTTGAATAACCCTACAGTCACATACAAATGATTGTTACTAAACCAAATTTATTATTATTTTATATGATTTATCAATATTTATTGATGTATAAAATTAAAAATATTAAAACCAATTCTTTTAAAACTTTAAAATATCTGCTGCTTTTTAAATCTAAAAAAAAAAAAATTATACAATAAATTCTGTGCAAAATTAGTATCCTTGTGAAAACTGTTCTTGGTTTGTTTTTAGAAAATTTATTTCAAACTAATCTGGCGATGAAACAACACATGAGCACAGTGAGGTTGCTGCAGGATAGAGCATCGGAGGTGCAGAAAAATCATCAGGCTAAATTTGAAGAAACAAAATCTCTGATACTGCAGGTAAGACCCTTCTACCACAGTCACCTGTCACTGTGCTGCTACTCACTTGAAGTTCATATTTCGTATTTCAATGATATTCAAATTTACCAATCTGAAACTGGGTATCTTTCACCTTGTTAAGAACTCTGTATTGTAGTATTTATTCCAAACAGACCGACAATGAATGTTTCCATTAAGAAGAGGAATAGACATCTATAACTTTCAACCACATGAAATTGAACAGAAATATTGTACTGCTTTTGTTGTCAACTTTTATCAAAACCTAGTGGCTGGATAACAAATGGATGCTTATAAATTAAATGGAAATTTTGTTTGTGAAGTGGTTGGGGAAGGCTTCTAAAAGCTATTTTGTAAGACGACTACGTATGAAAAATACCACCGAATTAAGATTAAGATTTGAACACCAACACAACTTATTGTATTTTTAAAGGCAAATATGGATGCCTTTAAAAATTATAAAACCTGTAAAAAGGTGAATTTGCACTCAAGAGTGTGGATGATGGGTTTGGCTGGTTACTGAGTTCGACTTAATGCGCAGAAAGAGCCATAACTCAATAACTAGAGCAACTAATAGACTGATTTCCAGTTCTGTCCTCTAGTCATCATCAGAACCCTGACCACCATTCTATATGGAGTATGTACTCCATACCTAGATCTAGTAGTGTCGATGCCGATAGCAACCATTGTATCGTCGTAACACTATGAAGAAGGCTAAAGCTTGTAATCACCACAGTACTTTGCCTCCATTTAGTTGAATTATAGAAAACTAGTGCAATCAAAGTTTTTAAATGCTTTTTAATGATTTGTTGATAAACGGTTACTACTCTTTATATGCTTTAACCGTTTGCAACAGTAACACAGCACATTGGTGATAGTCTTTATACGGTTTAACCATTTGCAACAGTAACACAGCACAGTGGTGATAGTCTTTATATGGTTTAACCGTTTGCAACAGTAACACAGCACAGTGGTGATAGTCTTTATATGGTTTAACCGTTTGCAACAGTAACACAGCACAGTGATGATAGTCTTTATATGGTTTAACCGTTTGCAACAGTGACACAGCACAGTGGTGGTAGTCATGGTTTCTGTTGTTTTCTTCACTTGACACTCAGTAATAACGGCAACTATACAGTTCACTACTTATTTAGTTTGTTCCTCCCCAGCATTCACCTATATGGAATAGCGGGCTAATTGTTTGCTAACAGTAGCCTATAGTGAATCACAATAAATGTATTGATTTTATAAATTAGTTCACAATTTAGGGCTTTTGTTATAATAAATAGAGTAATAATTTTAATAAAGTACTCTTTATTCATATTTTATTATAAAACACAACCGGTTTCGGCTCTTAGGCCATCTTCAGAGTGTACAAATATATAACCTACAATAAATGAACAATTATAAAAATAAAACAGATTTAAATAACTTATGATTAATTTAGCGTGTGGATAAGTTGAATTTTGATTTTGACTGTTGTTTTTTAATTTGTCTTATTTTTTCATATACAGGATTTTTCATGTTGATTTGTGTATTTAGTATGTTCTGTGGTTTATTGTAATTGTTTGTATATGTGTAAAATTTTCTTTGGAATTCATTTTTTCTCCTTTCTTTTCAAATTCTGGAAGTGTAACATTTTCATTGAGATTTTGGTAACTGTGATTTGACTGGAGAATATGTTCGGCAAAGTTTGGTTTAATTGATGTTGAGTTGTTTTTTATGGCTTGTATGTGTTCTTTGTAACGTGAATTAAATGTTCTTCCGGTTTGTCCTATGTAGAAAGAATAGCATTACGAGTAATTTACTGTATATAGGCTAATCCAGATTTTTTATATTTATTATTCACATATAGTGTTGTTCTTCATTTTATAACTGAGTGTATATAATTGAAAAGTTTTTCTAATAGCCTTATTCATTTTTGTATTATAAGGAACACTGGTGAATTTTTTCTAATTTTTTTTGTTTCATTTTTGTTTACTTTTATTCAGTTTATAATGTTGTCAACAATAGTTGAGCTGTAAACATTTATGGAAGCTAAGTATTTTATTGTTGCTTTTGTTGCTTGTTCATAGTCAGATTTTTTTATCGGGATGTTTAACATTCTGTTTATCATTGATCTGAAACCAGCTAATTTGTATTTCCGTGAGTGGTTAAAATTATATTGACTAAGTAGATCACTTTGGGTTGATTTCCTAAAATTTTGAAAGAGTGTTTATTTCCAATATTTGTGATTGTTAAATCTAAATAGTTTATTTCTTTTGGTTTTCTTTTGTGAATTTTATCTTTTTGTTTAATGAATTTAAATAGTCTAGTAATTCATTACTTTCATTTTCTTGGAAAAGACATATCACATCAACATAACGAAACAAGTATATTATTTTTTGTTTGTGGGGATTTGATTCGTTCAAAATTTTGAGAAGATGTTTGCTATTATTCCTAATAAAGGTGATCCGATTGGTAGTCCACTATTTTGCTGGTAAAAATTGTCGTTATTTTTGAAGTAGTTTTGTTCAATACAAATTTCAGTTGATTTTATGATTTCATTAATGTTGAGTTTGTTAGTTATTGTGAGATCATTTTCTAATATTTTTACAAATATTAGAAAAAAATATAAATAATTAATCACAGGGCTTAGCCCCTCCGGTTACTCCTCCGAGTGCCAGGAATAAATTTACTAGTAACTGACTATTTTTGCTAAGCGCGCTGTGATTAATTATTTATATTTTTTTCTGTGATAGTATCATACATACCAAGCCTTATTTTATATAATTTTATTCAGAAAAACACACCTAATAAAATATAAAAACTGTTATTTACTTACCTTCATTGAGAAAAATTGTCTTGTACACAATTTATGAAGAATATTTTGTTGTTGTTTTTCAATATCCGAATTAGCGTCTCGGCAGAGTGTATATTTGGAGATAGCTAAAATATTCTCAATATAATTGTGATTCCAATGATATCAAACACTGTTAGTTTGTTTCAAAATGAAAATTGAACAAAACTATGACAACTGCAAGACCCATACACGTACAGTGGTATTGACCCACCCGCCCACCCATACACGTACAGTGGTATTAACCCACCCTCCCTCCCATACACGTACAGTGGTATTAATCCACCATCCCACCCATACGTACAGTGGTATTATTAATGACACGGAATAATCACAACACAGACGTCAAATCACCAGTTGTATTCGCTTCAACACTGTTAGTATTCGACCGTTCAGTATATTGAAACTTCTGCTCATTCGATGCTTCGATTCATTGGGAGTAGTATTATATAAAATATATCGCGATACAACCACAATCAGTGAAGTTATAAAATTAATATTGAGGTGTTGTTTTATTCGTCTCAGTCGAGACGCTAGCACCGGAAATACCACTAAATTCGTCTCGATTAGTGTCAGCACTCGGAGGGTTAATGTTTCCTTATTAGGAATGTTTGTGTATATATCTTTTATATCAAATTATATAATTTGACATTGGTTTGGAATTTGAATATCTTATATTGTTTATCAGTTCAAAAGTAATTTTTATAAATTGTAATTGTAGTCCCAAATAATGTTTTCTTAAATCTTTTTGTTCGAATATTTGCATAATAGTTGACTATTGGTCTGATTGGTATATCTGTTTTATAATTAAAAATGAATAAAGGGTACGTTATTAAAATTATTACTCCATTTATTTAAAATGTATTGTTTATTTATTCATTATATGTCCAATAGCTTCAACGAATGAATTAACACGTCGAGGGCTAAGCCTGAAATGACAAAATTCATTCTAATCCTAAAAAATTTTTTTACATAAATAACTTTTCTTTGAATTAGTAAACTCCAAATATGATGATAAAAAACTTTGTGAGGTCGCTAAGGTGATGGATGATGACATCATCAACTCGGCGGGTATATCCGTCACCAGGATCTCAGTGACGGACTGTTGTTGCTGACAGCTGTATTGTTCACAAATAACAGTGTTCACTGACACTATTAGAATCACTTTCAGACATGTTGTTATGTTTTTCACAAAAACATAACCGCAAACACCAATAAAGTCACTAAATACAGTAATCAAAGATGGAATGCTTACGGGAATCAAAAACACTTCCAAACTTGGGTCTGACGCACACAAATAACAATAGGGTCGTATGCAAGGTCCTGACAACGTAAGGTCCTACCTCGACGAGATCCGAGCTCACACTGATGAATCAACCGTGCAACTACAAATGGTGAGTACATCCGCCGCCAGGATGCACGGAGGGTCCGGCGGTGCGGGTATAGCCGCACGTAGCCACCGACGTGTTAAAGTCAACAAAGTTACAAGGGTAAAAATGTACAAAGTTAAATTTAAATATAATGTTGATGTCGAGGTGGTAAAGTCTTTTCATTGCAGTAGGCTCCAGAATCTGTCAATGGTGTAAACTGGATTGGTCCAGTAGGAATTTTTGCAACGCCTTATTGAGATACTTTCCTAATAGATTACTTAAAGTGTTTGGTAGTATGTTTTTTTAGTTTTCAACCAACATGTGATTTTATTTAGAATGCTACAAAACATAAACATCTAATTAGAAAGTAGCATTAAATTAAGTTTCAATAAATAACCTGATCAATTAAATTAAGCTGCACTGATCATAATCAGAAAAGGGAAATACCAATACATCACATACAATTCTAGCTGTGTCAAGATTAGCTAACCATTATCGAAACATGCCAGTCCGCTAATAGGTTTTACATTAAATACTGTACCCTTACTTTAAGTCATATCAAACTTGGGAGTTGAAGTCCTCACTCAAAATACACTGAAAAACACAAGAGCTAGGCCTAGTGAAGTAATTTAACCTTTTGCTAACACTTGATCTATACAGATGCCATTGAGTGATCTATACAGAGAAACAATAACCAAATTTTAAGTCATCAAATATAATTTCTGTGGCTTAAAGTCAAATTTAGCACAAAATTGATTCATATTTAGCATGCAACATTCGGCTGAAAGATTTTATTTTACCAAAATAAATTCCCCACCAAATACATGTCAACTCTAATAAAGGTACTTTTTAATGTGATAAATAAGCCTCGCACAATAAAGTAATACATAAATAACTTAAATACAATGAACTAATACTTCTCATGAAAAGTATGAAAAGAGTGCTTGAGACACAATCACTCTTCCTCCTCTGTGTTCTAAAACCATAAACTCAACACAATGACAGAAATGATGTAGCTTGCTCACACGGTACAGTCCCCGCCCTACATAAAGTCAACACAATGACAGAAATGATGTAGCTTGCTCACACGGTACAGTCCCCGCCCTACATATGGTTAGCAAGAAAACCACTGATATGTTCGCTGGTTGAGAAAAAACCTCATTCAGATAGTTTAGTATTGTTTTTGTTACTAGTAAGTCGATAAAACGGAATCTGGATCTTTTCCGTCAATCCACTACCACTACTTTTTTTGTTTCCGTTAATTAACTACCACTTGATAAGTATTCTGTTGCTCTAAAGACTGTTCCCCAATCATTTTTACGTCCCCTGTAGTATTCCTTATCCACTAGGAATCCGATATCGCTAGCCTTATCTTATCGCTTTCCAAGAACTTACACACGGAGGACGCATTCGGCAGTAAGTCAATCATTAGATTTATAGTAGTAGCAATAGTTGAGTGGAAAACTGCAAGCTTGGTAGACCTGCAATAAACTCTCAGCTGTCAAAACATCCATATAGTGTAGCCGAAGATCAGTTGAGCGTGAGTAACTACCCCTCGGTTTACCTGTACATTATTTGGCTCAAGTATAAAAAACTAAAAACTTACAGGGTGTCCAGCAACAGGGAAAATAGAGAAAACCTGGAAAATTCAGGGTATTTGAAATAACTTGGAAAAGTCAGGGAAAAATCAGGGAAAAATCAGGGAATTTGAAATAAAACCGGGAAAATCTTAACATTTGTTTGTTGACAATTTTAAAGGTCACTCACTATATACTTCTGTGCTTTACAAAAACAATTTTACATGCCATGTAATAATCTAAATGAAGAAAAAGTTATTAAATTTTTTTTTATGTTTGCACAGTCTTTTATATAACTAGTTTTTTATTGCTAAAAATTTAAACTCATTGAAATAATTGTCTGATCTGTGTTAAATGCCATAGGCCTATAATTTATGTTGGTTTTGTTTTGGTGAAATTGTAATATTTTACCTTTTTCAAGCCATTGAAAATTGAGATAGTTGCCAATAACGTGACAAAAGAACAAATGGTTTATTTCTTTTAACTCAAGACTAATTTTACCATATTAATTCAACCTTATATTTTGTCTGAAAACAATAAATTGTACAAGTTTTGATTTTAATTATTACTATTAATAAAACGTTACTGTAAATGACTGACATTTAGACACATGATGATATTACTTACTTACTCCCATGGCCATCGATGCCCAAGAAGGGATTTGGCCTCACCAACAAGCTCTCTCCATCTTTCTCTGTTTTCTGCCTCCTCCATTGTGGTTCCAAGTGCTGCGGTGTCTGTCTTAACCCCATCCCACCATCTTCTTTTTGGTCTACCTAGAGGTCTTCTTCCCACTGGTCTTCCCAATCCAGCTTCCTTCAGTAGCGTCCCTTGTTCTCTACGCCATACATGACCTGCCCATCTCAATCTTCTTGATCTTGCGGTTGCTATTATGTCACAGTCATTGTACTGCTGTCTTATCTCTTGGTTATGCTTGCGCCTCCATTCTCCATTTTCCAATGTTGGACCAAATATTTTTCTTAGTACGCGATTTTCAAACACGATGAGTTTGTTCTCTTCTTTTTTATTTAATATCCAGGTTTCTGCACCATATAAAAGTACTGGCCTTATTATCGTTTGATATATTCGTATTTTTGTTCGGCATGACAGTAACTTTGACGACAAGATCTTATTGCAAGCATACATGCATCTGTTGGCTAGGTTTATTCTATTTACAATTTCTAATTCCTCACTATTCTTATTGGATATTAGTACTCCCAGATATTTAAACTGCTCCACCTCTTCAAAGCTATGTCCTTCTATATTTACTTCTTTAAGCGGGTGGCCACCTCTTTCAAAGTGCATGTACTTGGTTTTCTCATCATTTATTCTTAAACCCATGCATCCTGTCTCTTGAATGAAAATTTTGGTTAATTCTTCAAGGTCTTCTTTAGTTTCAGTTAAAATAGTTACATCGTCGGCAAATGCTGATATACTAATTTTACATCCTACTGTTACACCTAAGTTTTTATGTCTAATTTTTTGAAGGGCATCTTCTAGAGCTATGTTAAACAGCAAAGGTGAAAGCCTGTCACCTTGTCGAACTCCTGTTATTACTTCAAAAGCATCAGACAATTCACCCTCAATTCTGACTTTACACTTATACCCTTCGACTGTCATCTTAGCTAGATTGTTTTTTTTTTTTTCTTTCTTTCAAAAAAAGTTTTTTTGGTATACCAAACTTTTCCATCTTTTTCCATATTTTCTTCCTATTGAGACTATCATATGCTTTCGAGAAATCGATAAACAGTCCATGGAATTCGCGATCGAATTCCAATACTTGCCAATGACTGATTTCAAGATAAAGATTTGATCCGAGGTTGAACGTCCCTTCATAAAACCCGCTTGGTGGTCCCCTATTATTGTGTCGGTGAATTCTTCTAATCGGCGCTGAATTATTTTTGAAAGAGCTTTATAAGCAGTACTTAGTAGTGATATGCCTCTGTAGTTTTCACACTGCTCTTTGTCGCCTTTCTTGTAAATGGGTAATATTGTTGCTTCCTTCCACTCGTTAGGTAGTCTTTCTTCCCTCCATATTTTTTTAATTAGTCCATGGAGCTTTTCACATATTACTTGTCCTCCCTTTTTCAGTAATTCAGATGGTAAACCATCGTCTCCTGGTGCTTTGTTGTTTTTTAGTTCTTTAATTACCTTTTCCACTTCTGCTATTGTGGGCTCTTCTACCCATGGTTCTACATTCTGGTAAGTTTCCTCTTCCTCCTCATTGAGAGTATCCTGTTCGCAGTTTAGAAGATTTTGCAAGTACTCTTTCCACCTTTCAATTACTTGACTCTTCTGTGTTATTATCTGGTCCTCCTTATTCTTTATTCCAAAAGTGTTTGGGGTGTATCCTTTTCTAAAATGCTTTATTCCTTTATAAAATCCTTTTGAATTATTTGCTCTTTGGTCATTTTCGGCTTTCTCTAGTAGTGATTTTATATATTCTCTCTTCTTTCTTCTCAAACTCCTTGTAGCTCTTTTATTTGCCTCTTAATAATCGGTTCGGTTCGTTATAGAGTTGTTTCTTGTCCATTCCTTTTTCTTATTATTTCTGTCCTCGACCATTTGCTCACATTCTTCATCAAACCATGGGTTCTTTTTTGGTTTCTTTCTTTTTCCACAAACTTCTGTTGCTGAGTCCATTGTAGATTTCTTAAAGTCTTCCCAATATTTGTCCAAGTCTTGTGTTTCTTCATTTCGGTCGTTCATATCATTTAGTGCTTGAAATCGATTTGTTAGAGATATTTGAAAGTTTTTGTTTACTTCTTTATCTCTAAGCTTTTCAACTGCTAGTACATCCATCTTAACGCTCTTTGTTTTCGCTTCTAACGATACTCTTTGCATTATTTTCACCAGCACAAGATGATGATCAGACCCACAATCAGCTTCTCTGACACTTCTAATATTAGTGATACTGCTTTTATTTCGGTTGTCTACTAGGACATGATCGATTTGGTTTCTTGTCCTACCGTCTGGGGATATCCATGTTTCCTCTGGGGATATCCATGTTTCCTTATTTATATTTTTTCTCTGTAAGATTTCTCTGTAAGGTTTCTCTGTAAGAAGGTACTCATAATCTTGAGATTATTTGCTTCTGCAAAACTACAAAGTCTCTCTCCATTATTGTTTGATGTTGTATGGAGGCTCTCTTTTCCTGCTACATCTTGCCACACAACCTCCTTACCTATCTTAGCATTTGCATCACCCAGTACCATCTTGAGATCATAGTTTGGTAACTTGTTCACCTCATTTTCCAGCATGTCATAGAAGTAGTTCTTTTCTTCTTCCTCTGCATCTTCAGTTGGGGCATAAAAAGTTATCACAGATAAGTTCTTAAATTTACCCTTGATTCTAATATTGCACATACGTTCGTTCACAGCCTGAAAGCATATCACAGAGCTTGCTATCTTTTTATTTACTGCGAAACCTACACCTCCGTAATATTGGGTTTCTTCACATCCACTGTAGTAGATCACATATTCTTTGGTATTGATTTTCCCTGCTAGTGGCCATCTTGTTTCTTGTAGTGCTACTAGGTCGATTTTATACTTGTTTAACTCTTTAGAGAGAATTTCGCTTGCTCCAGGGACCTCCAGTGTTCTTACATTCCATGTTCCAATTCTCATTGTCCTTTGGGGAGTCCTTTTCGTATTCCGTAAATCCATTCTATCCGAGGCATATTGTTGGTGATACGTAACCTATTGTTTTTCCAGGGTGGGTTGTCAGCCCAACGCCCAACCCCCAACCTGGAGGGCCAGGGGTTTGTTTTCGGAGTCGCCTTCTCCTAGGTTAGCGGCTTCCACTACAGCTGTAAGATCCTAACCTGACCTCGGTGTTACATCAGAGTTACCTTCTACTAGCCTTTAGGTATCCAAACCCTAACGTACAAGGCAGTGCGGGCAGTGCTTATTTAATGGCGTCACTTACTCGCCATGACACAGCAACGTCATCAGGTTTGTGGGTTTTAATGAGTGTGGCCCTGGCAAAGGCCACCCCCGCCACACCCATGATGATATTGATTAAACTAAATACAAGTTATGTAAAAATGTCGATTCGAGGACAGAAACATTTTTTATCAAAACAGGGAAAGGTCAGAGAAAAGTTAGAGAATTTGTTTAAGGAAGTTTACTGGACACCCTGACTTAACCACTTGGTGCACAAGATTGAACAATTGCTTATTTTACTCCGCATACTATAACCAATACAACAAAGCTTGAATGGTAATTGTATGATGCTTCATCTTAATTATAGGCACTGTAATATAAAATGAATGTATAATGTTCGTTTTGCGCTTTACAGTGCCTATAATTAGAATGAATTGCCGTACAATTACTATTCAAGTTTTGTTGTATTGATTATAGTATGCGGAGTAAAATAAGCTATCGTTCAATATTGTGCACCATTGAACCAATGAATTGAACCAAGTGGTTCAGTTTTTAGCTTTTTATACTTGAGCCTAATAATGTACAGGTAAACCACAGGGAGGGGTAGTTACTCACACTCGACTGATCTTCGGCCGCACAATAGGAATGTTCTGACAGCTGAGAGTTTACTGCCGGCCCACCAAGAGAGCAGTTTTCCACTCAACTATTGCTACTACTATACCAGTTTATGATCAACTTTAGTAGCCACCTAACCTTACCTTAAACTAACCAAACCTAACCGCAATTGCGATAAAAAAAAGTAATGGTAGTGAATTAACGGAAAACGTCCTGGAATCTTAAATAATGGGACTCTGCTGTAATTAATAAATTAATTTCCTGATAGTTTACAGTCAAATTACCACCACTACATTTTGTTCTTGAATAAACCATTCAAGGAAAGAATAAACCATTCTTCAGAGTGTAAATGGCTTAAATAGCACAATAAAAACAATAGTTTATTTGTCTGTTGATAACCACCTTTTAATACCCATTTTCATAAAATATACCTTTTTTAGACTGCTACTTTATATTATATGTATGATCAGTTAAATATTTATTTTATTTTGAATTTTTTGTCATTCTGAAAACTTTGAAAGGTCAGATCCAGTTTATTTCATGTGTTTGGATAAACAATCAAATGTATCACATTTATTATTGGGATTCCATTATCAAAAGATTTGTTTTATTGTTGGACTGTGTCATGTACAATACAAAGAAGTTAAATTAGGGTAGTAAATATTTGATTTTGTCTTAGATTATCAACTCAAGTTACCTACCTACTTTGTATGTTTGAAGATAAATTTTAAAAAACCTTACATTGAATTCCAACGTACATCCTGTTATTTCACTTGATGTTCAAAACTTGTACAAATGTACTTCTTAAGACAAAAAGAATGTGGGATATTTTCATGAATAACTGTAGTCGAAGACTAAATAGATGAAGATTACAATAAAGAAATATATATGTACGGATTGAAATAATTGTGTGTTATTTTTTAAATATGTTACAGTAAAGTTCACTTCTGTTGCTACATGAATTACGGCACTTTTATGTAAGTTTTATCGCTTTGACATTTGAGTTGAGAAAAAGTAACCGTTAACCCTCCAAGTGATATCGGCTCTGTCCGAGCCGTTAATGATCCCCTCTGAATCGATAACGGCTCGCTACGAGCCGATCGCGAAAAGCGCAGTGAACAAATAACTAAAATCGGAAATCAGTTATATTTTATACTAAAATGTTCAGAAAGAGTTCCTCTTTATGATACTCTATGTCAAACGTTTTTCAAATACGCGGGAAAAGTAGTATTGATTATTTACGATCATCTGGTTCCCGCGCTCAGTCATTCGTGTTCTCCGTCGTACATCAGTGTTGTTTATTATTCCGTTTGAAAGTTATATTAGTGTGTTTAGTTGTTTTATTTAGTTTTTATGTTTGTAAATATTGTTATTATTTGTAAATATGAGTCAACTAAGCCGTTCGAGTAAAATAAGAGATTGTTTATTTGATTGAGAAAAGCACCTGCTGTAGCGGAGTCAGATTCGGAATAAGGGATATTTATCCTTGTTATTCCATGTAAATATGTAAATATAGTTATAATTTGCTGCAAACAGTATTTTATTCAGTTTTTAGAAATATTTACAAGTGAAAATAAAATTTTAAAATCCTATATAAATATTATAATGGAACTTTATAATAACAAATACACTGAAATTTCTGCTTTTTTATGCTAGTACAAAAACATTTTCTATATGACTTTCTTGTATACTACAACAGATAAACTGTGAGTGTTATATATTTTTGTGTTCAGAACAAAATTGTGTAACTTTTGTATACAATGGATTTTAAAAGTGTTTCCATAACAACTATAATAAATAGACTCAAAAAAAAATATTTTGAGAAAATTTTTTTTCAACGTCTTCCAAAGTTTCTCAAGATAAGAAAATTTTTGGTAAGTTTTTCTTTTTCATAACCATTTAGTACATATTATTTAGAACATTTTGATATGTAATATGTCATATTACAGGTATATTTAAAAATTTTTATGAATTTTATAAAAAAACACTGCGCGATGCCTAAAACAGGCCTATCACTGAAGAGTAAAATGCGTATCACTTGGAGGGTTAATGTAAAATATAAAGGCTATGATGCTTCTCAAACTTTGTAAAGTGTTGAAGTTACCTTTCTTGTTCTTCTTCAAAATTAAGGTTAGCCAATATACAAAGATGTCAATGCACTTAGCATTATTTCAGAACTATTGGTTTGGAAGTTTGTTGTAATCTGTTTCAATCTATAACTATCACTGAATATTATCCAACAATGTCAAGCCATATATCACCTAAGATAAATAAAACCATAATTTTTATTCAATATCTGGTCAGGCTTCCTGGATAAAAAATTTTAAATTGGTTAAATTTTTTAACCAAGAAAATTATTTTCAGCTGGGATCAGAAAAGAACGAATTGCAAGAAGCAAACACTTTGTTATCTGGAGAGTTGGTTAAAGTAAGTATTATTAGTTATACTTAAGTAAATAATATATTCCAGCAATTACTATATAAATAATTTTAAAAATTATGAATGATTTAATTTGTGAGGACTTTTCCCTACAATGTAGGCATCATCAGACATCAACTAAATTCTAATTAAAAAAAATGTGTTTACAAAATATAATAATGTAAATATTTTAAACATATGGTAGATTTAAAAAAATAATGAAATGTAAAGTTTGTAAATATAAATATGAATACATAATAATTTTCAGTTAAATTATACTACATAAACGGAGAATTTTGAATGGGAGGAGGTTCATTATTTACAATTACTGTATTAAATTTGTTCATGTAGAATGTTTCTGACGCATCTAATAATTGATTTTTGTTAACTTGTTTTAGAACTTCAAATTTTGAAAAGTTATGTCCTTTTTCAAGTGCATGTTTAGCCATTGCTGATTTTTCACACTGTCCATACTTAAAATTTGCTGTAATACTTACTTACTTACTTGATACTTGAAATCCTCCCACTGGAAGCGCAACTGCGCCATGGTCGTCATGTTATTGGCCTATCCATCTTCAAAATATTCTTCCACAGAATAATATAGCCTCTTCAACAGGTGCTCTTTGAATTTATCCATATCTTCGATGCTTCTGACCTCAGGTGGTGCCGAGTTGAAGATCTTGCTACATAAATATTTAGGGCCACCTTTTGCCAGGCTAGAGCTTACTTGGGGCATATGAACGTTTTTTCTCTGTCGTGTTGAATAGCTATGAATGTGTATGTTCTTTGAATCTTGTTTTAATTTTTGTTTTGTTTGGCCTATATACACGTTATCACAATTAATTTTATATATTCCAGATTTATCTTCTTCATTTATTTTTGATTTTGGCTTTCCCAATAGGTTTTTTACTTGATGATTTGTTCTGAAGGATAAATTTATATTATGTTTTTTGAATATCTTCTTTGTTTTCTCAGAATATTCATTGTAACAAACTAATTTCCAAATAGATTTTTCTGTAGGATCAATTGGTGTTAGAGTTGTTCTTTTATTTTTATTCATCGATATTGTCTTCTTTTGAATGATACTGTCAATTAATTTAGTTAGGTATTATTTGAATTGAGCAATTTCCTTTATCTTTAAAACTTATTTTTGATAATTTTCTTTTGATAATGGTGTGTTGAGAAGTCTATGAATTAATGAGTTAAAGACAGCTCGTTTTTGAGATGAGAGGTGAAATGAACTATTCATAATAAATATATAATTTGGAGTAGGTTTTCTATAAATGTCAAAGTTAATAATTCCAGTTTCTAAGTTTCGTGTTAAAAGTAAATCAAGATATGGAATTGATAAATTTAATTCTGTTTCATTTGTAAATTTTATGTGTTCTAGAATGAATGAAGTTCGATAATAAATTTTGAGAGGTCTTGTTTCTTGTTAAAAATTGCAAAAACATCAACCACATATCTAAGTCAAATTCGAGAGAAAAAATTCATATTTCTTTTTGCATTTATTTCAAATGATCTAAGAAATATATTTGCAATGAAACATGAAAGTGGGTTGCTCATTGCCGTTCCATCTGTTTGATTGTAATACTTATTTTCAAATTGGAAGGTATTCTGTGACACACATAAATTTATTAATAAGATGTATTCTTCGATTTCTTGTTACAGGAGGAACGGCAATGGTCAACCCACTTTCATGTTTCATTGCAAATATATTTCTTAGTTCGTTAGAACTAGGATACTAAATCCTTATTTACTCTTACTCACATGGCCATGGATGGATACCCAAGGTGGCATTTAGCCTCATCAACATAGGCCAAATACCACTCGTTGCCTCCATCTCTCCCTGTCCATAGCATCATCTTCTGTTCCTCCAAGCTTCCACAGATGTATTTTTACTTGGTCTTTCCATCGCTTCTTTGGATGTCCGCAATGGGTATCCTTCCTGTTGGATTGCTTCTCCATATTTCATTAGTTAAAGTTTGGGCATCTTTTCTTAATACATGCCCGGTCCATCTCATTTTCTGCTTTTGGCTTCATCTACAATGTCAGGATTCATAAATATTCATAATTTCTTGGTTGGATTTAATTCTCCACGTACCTCCTTCTTTGGTAGATGTTAAAATTTTGTTTGCTACATACATGCTTTTGTTTGCTAGGTTTATTATGTTCTGAATTTCTATGTGCTCGTTATTTCTTAAATTTATAATTGTCCCAAGGCAATTGTTCAAACTCATGGTATCTTTAAACTTTCTCTGGCATTGTTTATTCTACCAAAATTTATTAATTTCGTTATGTCATCATTTATTTGTAACCCTACTGGTTGTGTTTCCTGTATCAGAATTCTGGTCATTTCCAATAACTCTAGATTAGATTAGATTAGATACACCGGGTTGTGGTCCTGTCGCCAAGCCCACTGCGCCTAGACTCCATGGCCCTTTGTGCCCCGAGACTGGCGACAGTGTCACAAGAGACCAGTCCCCCTTATGAAGGTCATGATCTCCCCGAGTGTAGCCCTTCTAATATCCTCTGGTTCCAGAAAAGCAGCACCCAGAGTCCTATACCTAAGAGATGAGAGAGCTCCACAATGACAAAAGATGTGTATGGAGCTCTCCTCATCCTCCTCGCAGAGCCTACATGTGGAGTCCTCTATTAAGCCCATAATCTTCATGTGTCTATTAAGAAGATTGTGTCCGGTCAGCATACCCGTAACCGCCCTCACCTTGGCCCGGTTACAGCTCAGCAGATCTCCGCTGTACCTGCGACCCGGTCCTTGGATAAGAGCACGAGACTGCCTGAGCCCGGACTCGGTCCTCCATCTACTATCGTGTTCCTCAGAGGTCCACCTGTCAATTCTTCTTTTTACCTTTTGAAGAGGAATACCAAGAGCCGGCTCCGGCCCCAGCAGTGGGCATTTTGCCCCTCTCCTAGCCAGTGCATCGGCTCTCTCATTCCCATCAATACCAGCATGCCCAGGGACCCATATGAGTCTCACCTGTTTACGCTGGCAGAGAGTCTCCAGGATCCCCTGGCACTCCCATACCAGCTTAGAGCTGTTACGTGGTGCCATGATCGCCTTATCGCCGCCTGGCTGTCCGAGCAGATTGAGACAACTCCTCCGAAGCCACCTAGACGCATTTCTTCTTGTGTGGCTATCATGATAGCCATCACCTCCGCCTGGAAGACGGTTGCATAGGCCCCTAGAGGTACAGACAGAACTTTCCGTGCTCCCCTCCCGTACACCCCCGCACCCGCACCTTCTTCTGTAAGTGAGCCGTCTGTATACCAGACGCTTCCTTTTACTTGTGCGGGCTCGGTACTCCCCATCCACTCATCTCTGCTTGGAAGGAAGGCCCTAACCCGTCTGTCAATTCTGTACTTAGGTACCATTAAGTCTGTTCCCATCGAAATCAACGGGTCCAGACCAATGTCCCCAGATAGTATACTCCCGTGGAGTCCTGGTTGGCCAGACAGCCAGCCACCAGTCGTCCTTATTCTGAAGGCTGCTTTACAGGCCTCCCCTTTTACAAACAGGTCCATTGGGCGGAGCCCAGTGAGGACCTCCATCGCCGCCAATGGGGTTGTTCTAATTGCGCCTGTGATTCCCAGGCACGCCATTCTCTGACATCTGTCTAGTGTTAGCCTTGCACTATTCTGTGCCATGGCCGGCCACCAGACAACAGCCGCATAACATAATGAGGGCCGAAGTACACTCGTGTATAGCCAGTAAACCATCTTTGGTTTTAGACCCCACGTTGTCCCGATGGCCCTCCGACAAGCCCAGAAAGCCATTCTGAACTTCCTGGCTTTCTCCTGAAGGTGCTTGAGCCAGTTCAGTTTAGCATCCAGGATAACCCCCAGATACTTAACCGACCCTGTAGCTCTTAGCACCATATTTCTCATAGTGGGCATGTATAGGCCATCCAGCCTCTTCTTCCTAGTGAAAAGTACAAGTTCTGTCTTGTTAGGATTAACAGAGAGCCCCTTGTCCCTACACCACCTTTCTAGGTATCTCAAGGCAGCCTGGACGATGTCCGACACCGTGCTGGCAAACTTACCAACGCCCAGTATACACACATCGTCCGCGTATGCCTGAGCATATACCCCCATCCCGTTCAGCGCCCTTAGTAGGTCATCAACCACCAAGGACCACAGGAGAGGGGAAAGGACGCCCCCTTGGGGGCAGCCGCTGCTGACTACAACCTGAACTGACGCTTCGTTCAATGTTGCCTTAACCGTTCTGCTGCGTAGGTAGGCCTCAATCCATCTGACAATGAAGCCATTGACGCCCGTCCTAACGACAGCATCGATCATAGACTGTAGGGAGACATTATTGAACGCCCCCTCTATGTCCGTGAAGACACCCATGGCTAGCTCCTTCTGCCGAATCGTCCCCTCAACCCTCGTGACGAGTCTATGAAGAGCCGACTCCGCAGATCTCCCAGCCATGTATGCGTGTTGGTTTGTATGGAGTGGGTTATCTCTCAACACCCCGTCTCTCATATCCCTGTCGACCAGCCTCTACAATGTCTTTAAAAGAAAAGACATGAGGCTGATCGGTCTGAGTCTTTAGGTCTGGAATGTGTACCCCTTCCAGATTTGGGGATATACACTACTTTTGCGGTCCTCCTCAGCCTTGGGATATAACCCAAGGCCAGGGAGGCCCTACAAATTGCGGTCATGTGGGGTAGGAGCGGCTCCAGACCCCTCTGCAAGTGCACAGGTAGGATGCCATCCGGCCCAGCGCTCTTGAAGGGGGCGAAGCACTCAACAGCCCACCTAATCCTTTGCTCTGTGACAACCTTCTTTTCCTCACTCCAGTCCCCGTGCGAGGCCCCAGTGCAAGCCCACCCCACAAAAGTGGGGGGGCCCGCCGCGGGTTCCTCGACGGATCCCGGGAAGTGAGTCTCAAATAAAAGTTGCAAGGTCTCTTCTTCTGAACTGGTCCACTCCCCATCCTCTCTAATGAGGGGTCCCAGTCCTCCCCCAGGGTCCTTAGCCAGCACTTTGTGTAGCCTAGACATCGCTGAGGTTGTCTCTATAGAGGAACAAAAGTCTCCAGGATTTCCTGGAGAATCTACGAACCTCTCGCCTGTAGTTTCTTTGGGACTCCCGGTAGGCCAGCCAGTCGGCATCAATACCGGACCTGCTGGCCTTGCCGAGGAGCCTTCTGGTTCTCCTTCGATGGTCCTCTAATTCTCGGGTCCATCTCCGGCTTCGAGCATCCCTTTGTGTCAAAGGGCAGTTATTATCATAAGAGGTGATTACAGCCTCCGTAAGGAGTGCAGCCCTCTCCTCTAGATCCTGCCCAGATCGAATCTGGCCTTTAGGAATTAGATCCAGTCTGTCAGACAGTTCCACCGAATAGGAGGCCCAGTCTGTCTGTCTGGGATTCCTGTACACCCTCTTTGTTGTCTGGCCCTCAAGCACAAAGCAGATGTGTCTGTGGTCCGACAACGAGGGTTCCTGCGAAACTTCCCAGTCCCCGATGTCATGAAACATTGAGGCTGAGACCATAGTTATGTCTATAACCTCCCTCCTAATGATGTTCGAAAAGGCTGGGAGATTACCCTTATTTAGTACCAAAAGATCGGTACCGCCCAGGTATTCTGCAAGAGCAAGGCCCCTCTCGTTCGTGTCACTGCTTCCCCAAACCTCATTGTGAGAGTTGGAGTCACAGCCGACCACTAGCTCAAGGTTCCCGCTCCGGCAGTAATCCACCAACGCCACCATCTCTCTTGATGGTGGGAGGGTCGTCCTATCGTATGGGAGGTATACTGATGCAACCACCAGTTTCCTCCTTACGCCATTAACCTCTTGCAGTTTAATAATCGCTGCAACCACATCTCCTCCACAGAATTCCGGTATGAGCCAACTATCCACGCCTGCAACCACAATGGCCGCCCGCGGCTTCAGCCCGCCCGATCCCCCGTAGAGCTTATATGTAGGAATGTTGAGACCCTTAATACAGTAATCCCGAATCCACGGTTCCTGAAAGAGCAACATTAACCCCTCTATCTCTTACAGTTCTAGCTAGTATAGTAGAGGCCTCAATACTATGATTGAGGTTGGCTTGTATAAAACTTACCATTACCTCTACTCCAGCTCCTTGTCCCTTGGTCCCCCTCTTGCTTCGGGTAGCCCAAGCTCCTCCTCTTACCCGGAGGATCTGCCGGTCTGCCAGGTCCACGTTTCCCCGGACCCTGGGCCACCGACGTCCCCTCCTCCTCCTCCCCCAGATTCAGCGAGTCCACGCATTCCTGCAGGACTCGCACCTCTAGGGAGGGAGGGTGTGGAGAGGATGAGAGAGACTCTTCATCCTCATCCATCCGGGCCTGAGACTCACGTGCGAAGGCCTCAAAGGCCTCCTGCGTGATCCTGATATTGCCAGACTGGGCAGGGTCCGAAGACTCGCCGCCCTTGTCTGCCTTCACATCTGAGCTGGGCTGCTCCCTTACCTCTGGCACGTTCAGACTTGTTTCTTTTTGCTCTTTGTTCATGTTTAGTGATTGTTGTGTATGTGTATGTATGTGTGTGTATCGGTGTTCAAGTCCCAAGGGCCATCCATATTTCTTTTGCCACCTCCCCTCGAGCGCACCCACGCCCCCCAGGAGCCCCTGTGGCCTCGGAAGTGCCCCCCTAACCCATTTACATGGTCCCATCCAGTCACCAACTGGCAGTGTAAACAGGATCGGGATTTTCGTCAGCTGATAGAGCAGCCACCACATGCTGGTGAGGCCAGGTCGGGCCCCTATACTATCTGGCAGCCCGGTGTGCCATCCCGGTTTTAACAACTGTACCCTCAAGAGCCCTAGGGTCATAGTACCCACGGTTTGGCGGCTCCAGTCCTACTTCTAGCCCCTGAGACAGTGTCATGTAATTGTATGGGTTGGGTGTGGTGCTGAGTTCAGGGTCCGCGGGGTCACTGCTCCCGTCAGCTGCACACCTCAGCTGCCCCTGTGGGCCTCGGTCCGGGACTGCTTATTGGGGTCACCCCTTAATCACAGTTGTCCACCCTGTCAAAGACAGGATGGAACGTTCGCTATCCGCCACTTGCGACCCGCCCAGTAGCTGAGGCTCGCCGTGGGTCCAATAACTCTACACGATTTTCAGAAATTAACACTATCATCTGCAAACACTAACGCTCCTATTTTGGTTCCTATAGTGATGCCTAATTTTCTATTCTTAATTTCTTTTAATTAATTCTTAAAAATTCTTAATCTTTATCTAATACCATCTAAAAAAAAAAGAAACTAAATCCTAACCCATCGAAAACCAAAGTGGCCTGCTTCCACCTAAGTAACCGACTAGCTAATCCAAAACTGAACCTCTTTCCAAATGGTGGAAAACTCCATCACTATGATCACCCACAATACCTGTGAGTAACATTAAATCGATTGCTGATGTTTAAAAACAATTTTCTAAAAACAGCAGCTAAAACTAGGGCAAATGTATGTTATCATATTGCTGGAACTATTCGGAGAGTCAATGCACACATCCTGCGTACATGTAGCTGCTTTGTCACTGGTTTATACAGCTGCTGAACACAGTGCTCCTATTTGGCTAAATAGCGTACATTGATATTTGGCTATTATTTGGCTAAATATTAAACCGATTGATGTTCAACTTTGGCACTCTGATGACAGCTTCACTTCTTTGGCTCCCGGTGCTGTGCATATAACTCATCTAGAGATAAGATGTCAGGAGGCACTACTTAAAGAATTCAATAAGATCCTCAATTCTGCACACCTCCCCATTACACAGGATCTCCCACGTCAAAACGGTCACCCAAAATCTTCAAACTCACCTCTACGTACTGCTTTCCAGTTTGAGCAGATCAAATTTCTCACCCAATACCAGTGTGGAATAGTTTTTTTGCACAAAATAAGTACCTTATCATCAATCTCTCAATGTCTATGGTTGGGATGAATCTCCCCTGTAGGGAGTGGACACTGTTGAATCACTTCCTAAGTGGCATTGGTAGATGTAACTCTGGAATTATACATGGGTATTGACAATAGATCAGTCATGTGATTGCGGTGAGTTTATTCAAATTACGGATCACATAGTATCCCCTTTGCTATTTTACAAAGTCATTAGCTATCTAGCATAAATAAAATCAGTAAGACAGGTCCTAAATGGCTTGATGAATTGGATTAAGCTTTGTGACAGAAGATCATTTTATATTTTTATTGATGTACCATAACTTTAAAGTCAGAATCTAACTCATCTAGAGCTGAATTGAAGCAAGGGCAGTTCAGCCAAGGATGCAAATCCCAAGATAAAGACTTATGCGATGGTTGAGTCCTGTCTCTTCTGAGAAGAAAGCTTTTCAACAGGCACAGCTTATTCATGTGATTTGGTGCTGAAACACGCTCTTAATTATTTATTGTACATTGTGCTCTTTTCAAGGAGTATTGGCTGGTCTTTAATCGGAAAAGCAGGTGTTGAATGTGTGCGAAAATTGGACAGCTCTATGATTGAAGATCAATTTATTTAAACACAAGGATACAAGTACTTTGTACTTTAAATTTTATTTTCTTTGGATTTTTATCTGGCCGTCCACTTTTTCTTTTTTTTTTTTTTTTTATTTTATTTTGGTAATTGTCATTGAAAGTCTTGCGATGGGCCTATATAATATAAATACACACAGTGTCATATATATGTATATATATATATATATATGTATATATATATGTATATATATATATATATATATATATATATATATATATATATATATAGCCTCAGCATACATATGTTACATGTATGATCTTTTTTTAGAAGAAGAAGTTTTAAAGTTACACTAGTTAAAATAACACCTTAGGTTATAAATCACCAGGCCAGGAGTTAGTCTTATGAGGACAAGTACTAGTTTAAATGATAAACTATTACTGGTTAGTTGTAATCGGTGATAAAAATATAGAATCAAGTAATTTTTTCTTTAAAAAAAAAAAAAACCACTCGCAAGTTCATATGGCTTTGCAAGCCTGTGTGTGAACTTTATTCAACGAGTGAAGTACCGACTGTTGGCTCAGTGGGATTTTGAACCTTGGACCTCCGCAGTCTGAAGCCTTAGCCAATGTGCCGGCTTTAGTGTCAATTAAGGTCGACTTGAATCAAGAAATATGAATCAATGTTGCATGCGTGTTTAAACTGCTGCAACTATGAAGTTTGAACAACCCACATTCAGAACAATTCCTTTTTGACAATAATAACAGAGATTTGGCACATAACTTAAATTACTTCTGACTTAAATTGTTATATTCAGTTAACTTTAAAAAACTGCACAGATTGAAAAATTGTTATTTTAAATCTAATTTTTAATATTTGTCACTCTACTATAGAAATGATCTTTTTTACAATTTATATATCATAATAAAAAAACATGTTTTGAGAATTTAACTTTATAAATTAATGTTCACTTAACACATCCACTGCTGGAAAACAATGTAAAAATTCAAAATTATGCTAAAAAATTTTATTAAATATTATCATACCTTGTTATCAGAAGAATCTGGTAACAGCATATAAATATCTCTCCGGCAACAAAATGGTGGCTGTGGTGACATCAAAGTTTTTGCCTCCGATCGGAGGCGTCTGCACATCACGTCCTTCTCCATGGGTCACCGACCGTAGACGTCCCGCGCTTCGCACTTCAATCACACGCTATATTGCTTATGGCCTCAATTGATAAGTCAAATACATTACAAATCACTATTATAATAACTAAACTAAATTATTTACATTGTTCTGAACAAGTTAGTTCATTACGGGTAGTGCCACTTGTCAAAACAAGCCAAGGCACATAGTCCTGGCTCCTCTGGACACTGAGCACAGATAAATACTGTCATCGTTTTTTTCTTTTCTTTGGCACACTGTCTGCACCTCATCCTCAAAAATCTATCACCTTTTTTGTCTCTTACATCTGACTTTGACAAAACATGCCTGACAGTTTGTGATTATCAGGGGCGAGGTGGTGGTGTGACTACATTTTTGGTCAACATTTTGTTGATAACTGAAAGTCTGAAGCTGTAAAGGTCTGTTTTATTTCTTGGGTTTGCTATGCGTTACAATTTAAAACTATTCACCATAAGCATCTGAAGAAAATTAACAAACATTTTCTTGTACCACCTCAAACTCTTATGTTCGAAAGGGTAGTAACTCATCATTTGGTCATTCCTGTCTACCCCTTTCATGTAAGCGTTATAAAACACTATGGGCAATGGCTTTTGTCTGTCTTGGTTGACCATATCTGTTGTTGGACTCTGCCCAATCGTTTTCATACTTTGTTAAAATGTACGTAACATTGTGTTTATCACGCCATTTCCCAACCATCACTCCCTCTGCATAGCGCTCTATTTTCTCTCCAGGTCTAAGCTTTGCTTGTACTACTTCTGCTGGTAGGTATTTTCTATTAGAAAGTAAAGTTCCAGTGCAGTAGGTATCTTCAGCAAGAAGCTCGGAAGCTAGTGGAAAACTATTGTAGTAGTTGTCCATATATAACGTATGTCCGACCCCTAGCTTGCCTTGCATAAGATGTTTGACAACTTTACTAGCAAGACCTTTACCACTGAGCTCCCCCCTTTTCCACTATAGACCGTAAAGGCCAAACAGAGGCCATCAGGCTCGCACAGAGAGTACACCTTTATCCCGTACTTGTGACGCTTTCCAGATATGTATTGTCTGAAAAGCAGACGTCCCCTCCATAGCACTGTACCTTCGTCAAGTGAAAGTTCACACCCAGAGTAGTACACATCACTCATCTTTTTATTGAAATAATCGATTAGGATTCTCATTTTCGCTAAACGGTCATCTGTTGGTTGCTGGTTGTCTGACAGGTGAAGACATCTCAATATCAATAAAAATCTATCTCTAGGCATTTGTTCCCTAACATACTGGAAGTTAAACATTTTGTCCGTCTTCCAATAGTCATTTATTCTATTTATTCTGACAGTTCCCATGTGGAAAATTAGGCCAATAAATATTTTTAACTCTGCAAGAGTAAGGTCTGTCCACTTGTTTATCCTAGACTTAGGTTGTAAAGTTGGTGAAAAAAATATTTGCCAAGCATATTTGTTTGTTTTTCTACAATTACTTGCAAAAATTCATCTTCTAATAACTCCCAAAAACCAAAAGGTGTATTGTCTTCTGGCAATGGTACTAATATTTTATTTTCTTTTGAAAATGGAATATTTTTCAAACTTGCGGTGTAAGGTACCCACTGTGGGTTGTAGACAACATCGTCTGGGCCATCAGCAATGTTGGGGTTGTCATCGGGGATGTCATCGTCGGTATCAGAATCCGCGTACTGCTGCGCCTCGTCAAGGTCATCCAAGATGTCCGTACCTTCTGATTCACTAGAGTAGTCCATGCCGTCATCATTTTCTAATAGCATTCCGTCTATTTCACTAGTTCTATTTGTACACTCCATGTTTATAAATAATGTACACGCTATAACACTAATACACTATCTATATACACTAAAACACTATCTATATTCACTAAAAATCTTTGGTAATCTCAACCAGCCTAAACAAAGTATAACACGGATATAAATAAAACGCTAAAAAAGAATAAAACCTCCTCACGTGAACGCTGAGCTAGCATTGGCCAACTCAATACTGCAGGTACGAATGCCTCCGATCGGAGGCCTCCGCACGGAGTGTGTTAATACTACAGTTGTCATGTGTTTTGTAGTAGCTTATTGGAGCCAATAAAATTAGGCCTACCGAATATTTTATTGGCATTCCATATTTGTGCAACATTTAATAATTTTATTAAAATTATGATTATAAATATAAACCAAAATTGTATAAGTTAAAACCTAAAAAAACTTGTTTATTTTTAGGCAAAGCAAGAGATCAAAGAACTAAAAGATTCAAACTTAGCTTTTGGAAATGAAATGGCCAAAGTAAGTAAAACTTCATTTGTATTTTTCCATGTTTTAGAAACATTTCCATCAATGACTTATTCTAAAAGCATCAATTGTATATTTTCTTTAAATACAGGATGTCCCGTAAGTATCCAGCCAGATTTCTGGAGGTTACTCCTTGGGTTGAAACAACAAAAATTTCATGTGTACAAATCATCTATTTCGCACTGTATCCGTCTGTCTGAATGTGATTTTTACAAAAATGTTAATATCTATGAAGTTATTATATTTTTACAATAACCCCTCTCAAATTGGCGGCTATTTTAAATTTTTAAGCTAAATATTTAATAACATTCAATTTTATTGCAAGCCTGTATGTTACTAAAAAGTTGACAAATTTATTTCTGCAAATAATGGTAGAGATATTTTTAAGATCAATCAACAATTAACTGAAAAATTTAAATTTTTATTAAATAAAAAATATTTCCCAGCCGAAACATTCCATTGTTATTATACAAAAATGTCAATTTCTCAGTTAATAACAATAATCTTTATTTCTCAAGTCTATAAACAAATTCAATAAATCATTTCCATTAAGATTAGAGTACAATAATACAAAGAAAATTATCTATTTGTATTGACAGTTAATTGTTGTCTGATCTTAAAGCTCTTTCTTTATACCATTATTTATAGAAATAAATTTGTCAAATTTTTAATAACAGAGGTTTTTTTAATTAAATTAAATGTTATTAAGATATTTAGCTTTAAAAATATAAAATTACTGCCAATTTGATAGAATTTGTTGCACAAAAATGAAATTTAAATGATATCAACATTCATGTCCATTTTTATGATTTTATTTCAAATAACTTCAGAGATATTAACTTTTAAAAAAAATCACATACAGACAAAAAGAATGTTGCAAGATAGATGATTTGTACACATGTCATTTTTTGTTTGTTTGAACCCAAGGAATGACCTCCAGACTTTGCTGGGTACTTACAGGACACACTGAACCCATTTAACACATTTGCAATGGTTTGATCATTTCTCATTTATCAACCAATTAGTACTTAAGACTTTATTTTATATGAAACCAAATTATATAGTTAGCAATTTGTTTATAGTTACTTATTTTAATATTTTTTCTTTTTTCAATATGGTGATATAAAAAAACTTAGAAATACAATTTTAGCACAATGAAATTTGTTATACTATCATAGTTTTCTGCTAACTTAATTAGCTATGGTGGTTAAAACTAAGGAATAATTATAGTATGACTTGAATCAGACCACAAGATTTGTTACTAATCCATAAAATGAATTAAATCAAGTTATATGTTTTTATATCACAAGTCGTATATTACATACCTTTTATGAACTGATGTGGCACTCAAAGTAAAGTCTGTTATGAATGCTTTGTTTAAGACGTTCGCTGCTGGCCCCACACTGCCTCCTAGGCACACTGCGGGAATGTTACAAAACATAATATAATGTTGATATTTATGTTTTTAACACTTATTAAAAAAAGAAAAAAGGGTAAGAGCAGGAATTAAGGAAACACACGATGTATATAATTGTTAATAAATACACATGCACAAAGCACAAACTCATTGTGCGTAGGCAGGAAATAATTAATTTTGCCACACGGTACCCTGCCATAACCTTTTAATTTGTTTTCAATTGTGCATATGTTTCTTATATACAGTTACAATGACCTATTATGTAAGCAGGTACTTAGTGTTTTATACCAAATTATTCAGTATAATCCGTTGAACATTTTTATATAATTTATGTAACTTTTACTTAGTTATAAAAAACTAAAAAAAATTTTTTAATTTCTTATATTTTTATTAAATTTTAGCATACATTTTTTTTAATTTGGCATGAACATCATTAAAAGAAGCATTTAATTCAAGACAGAAAAACACTAATTTTTTTTGGTTTCTAAAACATATTATAATTTCTATATGCTACTTTATAAAACATTACAAAGTGTTTTCACTGACCAAATTGTCATTTTGTAGAATACAAAAGTTTCATGTTATGTATATTATAATTTTTTAACTGCTGCAGTTCGGTTTTGTAGTCACACTTGACACATGCAAATAAATAGTACTGATACTGGTTACAGTATTTTGTTCGAACACAAAAGAATATATAAAACCGTAAACATTTTTAAAACATAGCTTCAGTGTTTGTGTCAGTTGAACTATCTCTACTTGTTGACGCCATAATACTAGCTGTACACGAAATAGTACACAAATTTACACTATATGCACTTTGATATATTCTTTAAAAAAATTTATAATAATTAAAAAAAAATAGTAACTAACAAAACATAATATAAAAACAAAAACAATGTTACTATCGTTTACAAAAAAAAAAAAAAAAAAAAATAGTAACTAACAAAACATAATATAAAAACAAAAACAATGTTACTATCGTTTACAAACACAACCTAAATGCGGGTTCGATGTGAAGACGACAGCTGGAGCTGACTAAAGCTGGTAGGTCTTAAAACAAAAACAAAAAAAATACTACAAAGTTCAAATCAAACACTGAGTGACTCAAAATACAAGTAAATATTACCATGGCAACTATAGAAACAAATATCTGGAATTAACTGGACTTGAAATAAAAGATCAATAACTGATGTCGGACTAAGTTCCCCTATGGAGTGGAACGGGAAAATAGCGATGTCAGACTCAGTTCGCCTATGGAGCGTAAAAAGTTAAGAAGCAGAACACATGTATTGAATGTGACGCAAAAGAGCTTCATCCGCACATGACATATGATAAAGATGACACACTTTTTATCATCCACAGTGAAGGTTTTAAAATTTATCTGCCAGAAATTTTTGCAATAAAGGCATTCAGTGCACAAAGTTACAAATTTCAACATGTTAACTTAATGTCTTTATTTATTTTGGGTGTTCCAGAAGTCTTACTCACCCCTGTAAACTTTTGAACGCATGTAAATAGACGAATATCCTTTGGGGTTTTATAATATGACTAAAAATAAGCTTTTGCAATCTATGAGAATTTCACATACTCACCAAAAATGGGGTGTTTAGGAACAAGTTCAAATATGAACCCCCATTGTGTGACATATGACATTGAATGTCTTTATAAAAGAAAATACAGCTATAGACATGATTGCTAACAGCTGACTGCTTTACAGCATTATTTTGATTCCTTGGTTTTGGATTTACGGTGTTACATTTATTTATTTAATATGGTTTCTCATTTTTGTAGTTTGTAGTTTATTTGATATGTGAAAAAAATCACAGATGATTGATAATACCTTACTACATTTTCTTCCCAGTTTGTTTAGTGACTAGAGATTGTTATATTTTATTTATTTTTGTAACACAATGTTTTCGTAGTGATACAATTAGCAAATGTTACATTATCTACTTGAAACATAATTTGGCTAAAAAAGAAGAAAGTGTGCAAAAGTATACATATGAGTATATTTTTTAGTTTCAATTAATCATGAGAGACTATTAATGTTTGCATCATGCTTTTCTCATTTATTTATTTATTTTTTGTCACAATAATCCTCCAGAGGATAGTCGTTCTATTTATATGCATTCAAAAATTAAGAAGAGGTGGGACCATGTATATTTATTTTTTTTATTTTTAGATTTTATCAGAGAATGAAAGCCTAAAGAAACAAGTGACTTGTATCCAAGCAAATGTACTCCCAGAAAATAGCAAGAAAACTTCATTGCAGGTTAGTGCGCCTTTTAAATTACTTGATTTTTAATAACATGTTTTTCTGCCATCCTTGCTTGTTTTTCAACCTTTCAGGTTTCATAGTAATCAATATTATTTATGACTCATGAATATAAGTAGGGATGGACAGTAGGAGATTTTTTTGGTTGGGGGGGAATCAACTTCCTCCCAAATTTCGACAAACTTTCGGGAGGGAATTTTTTCCAGCTTAGCACACATTAATTTGAAACTTAGTAGATACATAAAATAAACCAAATCCTTTTATAATAATAATTTATTGGTAAGTAATATAGTAAGAAATGAAACCATTACCTCAAATATACTCCTTAAGAGGGCTCTAAACCCCCGCGCTGAGAAGCGTAAAAACTGCTTTGCACGGTCCAAGATACTGCCCTTATTTACTGTCGTAAAATTATAAATGAAACATCTATTTAAAGATAAAGACATTTTTGACTCGAATCGCTTTTTAGAATTTTCGAATTCTCCTTCATTTCTATTTTGTAGGTTATTGAAGTTACCCAATATTCAAACTAGTGCCAAAATAAAACTAGAGCTGTTATCGAAATTTTAAAAAGTGATTTTAGTCAGAAATGTATCTAGTTTAAATTTAGTTTTGGTTTCAGATCGATATCTTTAAATCTGTAGCCGCAATGTAGGACCGCGCAAATGCCTGCATGGTAATTTATTGCTAAAAAATGTGGTGATTCGTGAGATCCAAGTGGCGAAACCTCGAACTTCTTAGTCGCGGATGGATTTTACTACTTCATTCATAAAAACCTTTCTTCATTTAACTTAACATTGATGGATGCAATGTTGGCCTACGACGACTGATATCAGTATTATTTTACAGACTGATTACTTAGAGTTAGTCTAATTACTTTTGAATGGCTTATTTCGTTTAAATTAAAATGTGCGTTCCCATGTGGTTCCTGATATATAATCTAACCACAAGTAAAGCATAAAACGTTTATTCGTAATGACAGTGCACAAGATTTATTATGTCATGAAAAATACTGTAATAATCATCTATATACAACATTTCTATGAAATAAATCATATAAACTACATTAACGAATGCGTACAATAAAAATATTAATTCAATATTTCCGGCTTGACCAAAGCAATAAGTAATTCTATAATAAGTCACTGTCACTATTGACCTTTATTTTATTTTTAAAATATAAATACAGTATTGTTAACTCGTAACTATTAATTTATTATAGTTCATTAATGTTGTGGTAGAAAAAAATGCTAGCTCATTTATTTGTAATTTTATAAGAAGGTAACTTTGAAGCAAATATTTTTCCTAAACGGTAACAAGGACAGGAAAATATGACACAGCCGGGGGACGGGGCAGGGCGGAGCGGCAATCCTTTTGTGAACTTGAAGTCATGGGGCGAGGTAGTGTTTGGGAACCTCGTACCACTCCCGATGTATTCCGTTGAACAGCCAATGAGAAGACTTAGGACGGTAAAACTTGACATAAGTGATATTTAAACATTGTGCAATGTGAAGAAAAATAATAAAATACTAATTTAAAAAGTTTTCTTAATTACCATAGTACGTGTTGGTAGATGAATTTAATACAATATTAATATAAACTGAACAAATATAACGGTGATTGATTAAGGTAAACTTGGTTTACCGAAATCGATCACCATAACATTCGTAGCCTACATATTGCACTTATTTTTTATAAATACAGGATAAGTATTATACTGTATGAAATTTGCATTTTTTGACGTTACTTGTGTATTGAAGTAAAATTGTTCAACTATTATTACATTGCTCAAATAAGATGTTCTGCTCGGTTTGGTTTTGTATCAATTTAATGCATCTTCAATTATTTGAGTATCCATTGACCTAATTGGGGAGCTCGTGATCAACTTGTAGCAGCCACACTGATCAACTTGGCTGATGACTTAGCCGTGATTAACCACGTATTATAATCGATGTAATTACGGGTGGCTACCCAAGTTAACCATGGGTTCTACCCAAAATAATCACAGATACTACCCAAGTTAATCACGGGTGATACCCAAGGTAATAACTGGTACAACCCATGATGGTCACGTTTTGAATGTATGTAACTGTTCTTAAAAGATCTATTACTTACAAATAATAGTGACTTTATAAAATTGCAACTTACTCAGCTAACTCATGTATCTGTATATTATAATACTCCGGCAATTGGTTATTTAAATGTAATTATTTATTATCAATAAATTGTTCAAGAATTTTTTTTATACTTATTAGGAATAACATTAATTTGTTTCTAAATATGTTTTAACATCAGCTTTAATCCATGCAATAAAATCATTTCCTATAAACGACAAATACATTCATAGGTAACAAAGTGTTTAGCACTTATGTACTGTGGTGTCAAAATGGATGAGTCCAAACTACTGTACTCATATAAAAACTGAGACCAAAGTATTGTGTGTATTGCTGAGGTCAAACTGGTAGACTATGTGAGCCTAAACTACCCCTAACAAACATGTTTATGAGGCCAAACTACTGTCAGGTAGGTGAGCCCAATCTGCTTTGAACGTCTAAAGTTACTAGTTTGAAATTGATATATGCTCGCAGCAGTTTTTCTGTTGGTTTCTCTATTTTGATTGTTGGTTATTTTTAACAGTCGTGTTAAAATAAAAAATAAAAAACGTTATATTTAGTAATTTGTGTAGGCCTAATTGAATCATACTAAATTAATCACTCCTAAAATACTGTGAAATATTTATCAGTAAAACTAAACATTTTTACTGTTTATGTCCTAACGAGAAATTCATTAATCATGGTGTAATCGAATAAAAACCATAAACGTAGTCGGCTAATATAATAGGTCTACCCGATATTGGCAACGAGATCCAGTCTGAAATATCAGCTAAGTGCCAACTAGTGATACAGTGAAGATTTTGGGCAGCTAAACTATAGACTTATGAATAAAAAACGTTTGATAAGGCTTCGTTTCATTAAAAATTATTTTCCGAATCTCTAAGTTCGTTGTATTTTGTTTAGAAAAGGTCTTCCAACATGTTTCTCCCTCACTTTGGTTAATTCGTGATTGTTTTACAGTTTACATCGACATCGACGTCAATGTGAACAGGGGACCGTTCAGTGAATTTATGAATCAAAATTATCGTACTTTACTAATTTTTACACTCAAACTGTGTTATTATCTAACCTAGTCAGAAAACCATTCAACAATTTGACAGGAAAAAATATCGTATGCACAAATATTACACACAATTTTGGTGATCTAAGGCGTTTTCGGAATAATAATTAATAGACGTTCGCCACGGATATATATCTATTTTTTATTTGACGGAAAATAAATCAATAATGTTGTGTCACATGCTGCTAGAACGTCATTACCATATTTTATATGATATGATACGGTATTTTCTGACGTCAAATCATTGGACGATTCCCTGCTCAGATTAAAAAACAAAATAGAACTCAATCGACTCGCAAGAAATATACGATAATTTCATTTCCGAAAAAGAGCTGAACGGTTCCTTGCACGTACGTATACTACAACCGAGATGAACTTTCACCTAGAAAAGATTGGAAGATCGATTCTTGGGATGTAAAGTGACCCGTTCTCGGGACTCTTTTGCTTGAACGGTATTATTGATATGAACGAAAATATGCATAATTTTCACGGTGCACAGACTGTTAGATTTGTATTGGTAAGAGGTTTTTTAGCATCTTGAACCGGATCTCTCGTCCCCTTTCTTGGGTCATAAAGACACTAACAAGCACTTCTGTTTTATTCACACTATTTTAGTTAGGTTACAAGTGACTTGTAGACTCAGCAACCAACATGTGAGATTTATTTATTTATTTTATTTATTTATTTACATTACATACACCATTTACATGAAATAAATATCAATATGGTAGGTAAATTGTCAACAGGTCAAAGCTTAAAACTAAATTAAAACTAAGTTTCAGTAGTTCAAACTTTCAAAAAATATTATCGAATAGTCACTATTTATCAGAATCTAGGTACTCTTGTACACTATAAAAACAATGCTCGGACAGATAATTAATAATTATAATTTTAAATTTTACTGGTGACAGTTCAGAACGGATTTCTATTGGAAGTTTGTTGTATAAACGAATGGAAGAGTAGAATGGCATTTTTTCAAAGAAAACTTTTTTATGAACAGGAAATTGAAAAAGGTTTGAATTACGTGTACTATATTGATGGATGTGATTATGAGAAAAGAAATATGATAAGTTATTTTTTACAAAAATTAGAGACTGCAAAATAAATAGACATGGAACAGGAAGAATATTTAAAAATTTAAAAATAGGTCTACATGAATCTCTAGTTGATGCTTTCATAATCAGTCTAATGATTTGTTTTTGTTTTTTGAATACTTTTGAACTTATTTGAGAATTACCCCAGAAAAGAATGCCATAATTCAAATGGGATTGGACATAGGCAAAGTATACCTGCACCATAGTTTTTAAGTCCACAGCATTTGACAATGTCAGTAGCACATAATATGCCTTATTTAATGTGCATATCAAATAATTAATGTGATCCACCCAGGTGAAACTGCTATCAAGCTTTACTCCTAAGAACCCACAAGACTTAACACATTTTGTTGAGGTTTGTAAGTAAGAGCTATCAGAGAAAGGAGACTTTTTATAATTACAATGAAAGTTAATAATTTTAGTCTTTTCTGGATTTAATTTTAAACCATTATCATCGAACCATTTAATCATATTAAGCATATTTTCATCCAGATGGGATAGTAAGATGTCTTTTTCCTTACTTGTAACAACCAGAGAGGTGTCATCAGCAAACAAGACAAGTTTTGAATCTTTAACAGCTAAATGAAGATCGTTAACATAAATGAGAAAAAGCAGAGGTCCCAGGACCGATCCCTGGGGAACTCCAGATTGAACATTGCAAAAGTTGCTTACACCATATTTATGAAGCTTCACTCTTTGTTTTCTATTATTTAAATAACATGTTAATAAATTAAAAGCCTTACCCTTAAAGCCGTAATAAGACAGTTTTTTTAATAGTATTGAATGATTAACAATGTCAAACGCTTTTGACAGGTCGCAGAAGGCTCCGATTGCATAATGTGATTTGTCTACGGCTAATGATACACTTTCTATAAAATCAAATATTGCAGCACCAGTGCTTTTCCCCTTTCTAAACCCATATTGAGAAGAGTACAATAAATTATTGCTCTCTAGGAAGCTTGAAATTTGGCTGTAAATAACTTTTTCGAATAATTTTGAAAAGGTTGGCAAAAGAGCAATCGGTCTATAATTCTCCGGTGATGTTTTATTGCCTGCTTTATATAATGGTTTGATTTCAGCGTACTTTAAGAGATCTGGGAAAATTCCTTGATTTAAAGCTAAGTTAATAATAAATGTTAAGGGATGTGCTAGGTATACTGAACATTTTTTAAGCAAAAACACAGGAAATTCATCCCAGCCGCATGACTTTTTTGATTTTAATGAATGAATTATTTCTTTTATTTGTCTAACAGTAACAGGCTGAAAATCTGAGAAAGATGCAGAGATAACTGACAGTTTAGATAGGTGGTTCTCGGCAAGACACATATTTGGATTTACTTGTAATCGATCACATGTTTGGGTAAAGAAATCATTAAAGAAAGAGGCCAAGTCTTGTGGGCTCTCGTAGCTCACCGACTCATGCACTATCAGTTCAATGCCACTTGATGACTTAATTTGTCCAGACTCTTTTTTAACAACATCCCATGATGCTTTTACTATATTACTAGAATTTTTAATGAAATCACTGTTATATCTAATTTTTGCGGCAATAATACATTTTTTTAAAACCTTCCTATAACATGATACTTAGTTGAGAAACAGAGGATCATCAGAATGCTTGGCGAGCTCATGAAGCTGCCTTTTTTTTGCACTTGAGATCCGGATTCCCTCAGTTACCCATCCTTTATTTTCTGATCGTTTCCTTTGTTTTACTGAAGTTAAAGGAAATGCTATTTCAAAGTGAAATAGTACAGTATTAAGAAAACTTTTATAAATTTCATTTACATTAGTTTCTGAATGATCAGAAAGGCTTTTTAGGCTTGCCCAATCTTCATTTTCTAATAAGTTAATAAATTTGTCTATTTTAATTTTTGAAAAAGAGCGGGTTTTACTTGTAGTACGTAGGTTATTTATAGGTTCTTTGATTTGTTTTTTTGTTGTCATAACTATTGTTTGAGCATCATGATCTGATAATCCTGTTTGGATTACATTGCTAGAAATGGTTTCAAAATTGGTAAAAAAATTATCTATGCAAGATTTAGATGTGGCGGTTGTTCTTGTGGCTTGATTAATATTAATAATTAGGTTGAAAGACTCTAGTACATTACAAAATTCAGATTTTTTCCAGTCATTTTTGAAAAGATTCTACTATTTACAGTGATAAAAGATAGCTACTATTTACAGTGATCGCTACCATCCCAGCTCTGTTGATCACTTTGAACTGAACTAGTTAAATCATAATGAACAAACTCTTTCACTACGTCGACTAGTTCATTTGACTGTCGTCGTGTACTACATATTCTTAGGCGTATTGTTCAGTTCATAATTATGCGTACCAAACTGATAACTTATGATTAAGGGTAAAATAAAACACAAATATTTTTTATTAATAACTTATAAAACGGTTTACTCTTAAAACTAAATTAAGATGTAAATCTGATATTTCATGAAATACAACTACTCGCTCCAACTTAGAGTAGTTTTAGGAGGTTCGAGCTGAGTTCGAGTAGTAAAATACTCGATCAAATACTCGAAGTTTCGAGTACTCGCACACCCCTAATTCAAAATCAAACCCTGTTTTTTAATACATTCCAAATTCAATACCTGTTTTGAAGAACCTTTTCCTGACAGATAAATTGCAAGTTTTTAAATACTAGTCCAAAAGAAATCATGAGTCTAGTGATATATGTTAAATATTTCAAAATAATTCCGATTTTTTAACAAAAATGTTAAGGCACCAGAACAAAAAATTCCCAAATTTGTATACTTTACAGTCATTGACAGATTCCATACTGTACTTAATGTGAGCGATATTTTTTGACCCAAAAAATTTGAAATATTAACATTAATCCAACCCTATACATAAACAAACTGACATGACATTTAATAGAGTGGTCTAAATAAAAGTACTTAACAAAATTCTTAATTAAAAACAATGAAGCTTGTTAAAGTACATAGACAAGATTGTATTACACATTATTTATACATAAAAGATTTAAAAATGCTTAGTTTGTGTCAAGTAGAATATCTATTATGACATTGGAAAAGATGTTAACAAGTCAATGCTTTTTTTTATAGAAGTAGGCACTGAGAAGTTTAGTTTTAAGAGTCTTATCTAAATGCAGGCACGGATTTAAGGGGGGGGCGATGGGGGCGATCGCCCCCCCCCCCCAAACGGAAAAAAGCAAAAAATGTACCTACACGCTTAGAATAAAATGTTAATAAAATATTTGATTTGCCGTCATGAAAATAACATTAGTAATTGTTACCGTCTTAATAATATTACAGTATATATAATATTCGGATGTGTCGTCTGAGTTTGTAGAAAGGAGAATTTCCGAGTCGTCGGTTGGTAATTGGTAGGCCTATATATTTTCGCCGGCAACAGTGGCTACACTCGTGTCTAGCGCTGACGTAGTGGCGAGACGCCGAGACACTGATTGACAGACGACATTGATTTGATAGTTGAGTTATTATATTAATGGTTGTGTAATGAATGTGTTAAATGTAACTCTACACAGTTAACGTAAAGTGTACACTTAATTTCAATTTCCCCCCGCCCAGCCGCCTTGGCGCTGTCGCGCGGTACGGGTCTCCGACCATGTTCCAAGAAGCCGGAGCATGTGCCTCGCTTCAGTCGCCTGGTAGATAGCTGTCGCGCGGTACGGGTCTCCGACCATGTTCCAAGAAGCCGGAGCATGTGCGGGGGCCTGTGCCTCGCTTCAGTCGCCTGGTAGCTGCCGCGTGGGGCGGCCAGCAACAACAACCTACATATACATATTACAATAACCTAGCATGTCCAAACTATGTTTAAGTTGTTGCTCATTGAACTGTTTCCATAAAATTTTAACAATACAACATTCCAATGGAATCCATTTTATTATTTAATAATTGTGATATTAAATGTATTATACTTCAATGCTATTTCGAAGTTGTTTTAATTTATGCCAAACTTATTTTCGATTACAGAACTTAGGTATTCTTCTATATTTAAACCCTAAAAACACCCCCCAAACTGCTAAAAACAATACTTCTAGGACGTTAAAATAGCACAAATTTTCCGGGGGTGGACCCCCGGACCCCCCGCCTTACTGGGGGGTATGGAATACCCCCAGACCCCCCGGCAGGTTCGCCCCCCCCAATTCACTGCTCTGGATCCGTGCCTGTCTAAATGTTATGTTAGGTCTTTGATGTATGTCAAAATTTATTACTCACAAAATACCAAACAAATTTAGAATGTTGCTGTAAGGAAATCAATTAAAGATAATTTGTAACTGTACAATGTTTAAAAACCGAACATTTGCAGGTATTTATAATACACAAATTATTTAACCTGTAGCCAACTTTTCGCATTACATCATTTGTCTAAGAGACTTATATGTAGGTATGGACGGGTCCCAAAATTTTAGGAACACCCCAGGAAATTATAATTCTTGTTCTGTGAGAAAGAAATTTCTTTATGATCAGGAATTTTTCTCAATGATTATTCTAAGATGTAACCAACTATTTAGTTTGAGTTTGATAAGGTCGTTTGATTGGTTGTAAAACAATCACGAATTAACCAAAGTGAGGGAGAAACATGTTGGAAGACCTTTTCTAAACAAAATACAACGAACTTAGAGATTCGGAAAATAATTTTTAATGAAACGAAGCCTTATCAAACGTTTTTTATTCATAAGTCTATAGTTTAGCTGCCCAAAAGCTTCACTGTAACTGCCCAAAATCTTCACTGTATCACTAGTTGGCACTTAGCTGATATTTCAGACTGGATCTCGTTGCCAATATCGGGTAGACCTATTATATTAGCCGACTACGTTTATGGTTTTTATTCGATTACACCATGATTAATGAATTTCTCGTTAGGACATAATTATTTATCTGTTTCTCAGTGTAGCCTCATGTATCGAAGTAGTTTCAAGTTGCACATATTTCATTACCGATCATAATTTAAAAACTAATTCATCCTAAGCGACTTTAAAATTTATGTTTAGTAAACCTGGTTAGTTATTATTATCAATTGATTGAACCACAGTCATTGTCATCCAGATTTTCAAATTTGATTATATAATTCAGAGCTTATTTCCGGTTAGTTGTAACTTTGTTATTATTGAATTAAATACCCACAGAATACAGATCCACTCTTCTTGGCGAGTACACAATCAATTTTTTCTTGAGAAGAGGCAATTCTCAAAACAAATGACCGCATTTGCTGATATTGCCTTAATTTTAGCATCAGTTTGGTTGGATGCAACTTTTGCCAACAAGCTTCACTACGTTTTCGTGGTACACTTTGAACTGAACCACCAGATAAACATATAGGCCTGCTGGGAAACAGTATAATTGGCTTGCATAGAAAATTTGATCTGTGATATGAGTGAACAGATTAAATCTTTATAAACCACGTTGTTTCAATTAATAATATACTTTCTTAATTTCTTACATAATATTAGTTCTGAAAAAAGGAAAAAGTTTAAACAAAACAATGCCACATAAAATTTAGGAAGGCAGGAAGTAACAAGTTTTGTTTATTACATGTTACAGTTACAAACAATAAATCAAAATTATTGTGTTCAGTTTAGGTGTATATATTTACGAATCTGGCAAAACTTAACATAGGCTTAGTATGGTGTCTGCCTTTAACAGTTGTCTTGGGTAAATAGGAAATCCTTCTGTAAATACTCACTCGAAAAATACTCGATACTCGAAAAAAATGCCAACTACTCGACTCGACTCGAACTCAAAAATCACTACTCCCACACCCCTATTTTGAATATAAATGAATTCCTGTACGTGAATCATTTACTCTTGAGATATTGACTGTTAAATGTCGGCTAGGAGTTGTTGGCTATCAAATGCTGATTATGATAGAATCAATCAAGAATCAAGAATCGTTTATTTGCCATTCGACATAATTAATGCATGGGCAAAAGTCTAAACTACAGCATATAAAACTACGGTCAAAAATTATAATAGAAATACAATAAATAAAATTAATAAATAAAATTAACAAATACTAACACTACTTTTTTAAGCTCTGTGGATATTTATTTTCATTATATTAGACCAATTGACCTAGACAACAATAATGACAATAAATAAATGTAAGAATTAACAATAAATTAGATAATTTTGACAACAAAACAAGCAATAAACTATTAATATATAAATTATGACAAGAAATAACAATATTAAAAACCAGTAACAATAAAATTACAAAACATACAAATGAATAAAAACACACAAAACAATAAAAAGACACAAATAATAGGCCTAATTGAAGGACCAATAACAGTTTTAAAATAGTATCAGTAGTCAATAAAACAAAACTAGATTTAAATTCAAAAAAACAATATCTTTTTTATCCATGAAGTCAACAACAGAGTAGAATGGATTATTTAGAAGCCATTCGTAAAATTTACTTAAAAATAATGAGTGTCTATATGTTGTCTATGAGGTGTAGATTATGAAAGGAGGGGGTCACTAGTCACATCATATTTGGTGTCCAACCAGGCAGGACCAATTATAAGTAGCCAACACCCGCATTTTGAAGTTGAACATAACTTCACTTGAATGTTCCACACTAACATTTGTTAACATTTTCAAATTTTAACATGTTTTAAAGGACAAATATGATTAGTGCCCACTGAGCCAACTGTTGTGATACACATTTAATAAAAGATAAAAAAAATAATTAGGTTATTAGCTGTAATTAAAGTTGAAATTAAAGAGTTACTTTTAAAATATTGCATTTGTTAGTTAGCAATAATCAAAAATACAAGAGAGAGTTAGAGCCTGGACAGTTGAGGTAGGATAGGATTAATACAATACTTTTGTGACGTGCCTTAACTTGTTATTTAGCCTACTGCCAAGGAGTTGGAGCTGCATGAGTTGGCAGACCAGCTGACTCGGAAGCTAGAAGGTGTGGAGAGATCTCGCAGACAGCAGGAGTTTGATATTGACCGCCTTAAAGCACAGTTAGGCAGAGCGATGCAGGAACTCAATGAGACCCAGCGGAAATTAGCTCAAGCTGAGAATTCTTTACAGGTAAGACCAAGACTATCTGATCAACTTATTATGCACCATGTGTCTCTTTTTACATTTTCACTCAAATTTAATTAATAGTTAAAATAATAAAGCTTGCCAATGGTGTTATTGTCTCAATTCAGGAAATTCAATATCATCAGTAGCAAAATTGGATTTTCTTTCATGCCATCAAGATTAGAAATAACGATGCTTGATTTGTGCTAGTCATTGAATCAGTTAGATATAACAAATTGTAGACCATGATACAGAGCACAGTTATTGTAGACCATGATACAGAGCACAGTTATTGTAGACCATGATACAGAGCACAGTTATTGTAGACCATGATACAGAGCACAGTTATTGTAGACCATGATACAGAGCACAGTTATTGTAGACCATGATACAGAGCACAGTTATTGTAGACCATGATACAGAGCACAGTTATTGTTTTATAATGCTTATCCAGCAGTCACATGTTTTCCATTTTCATTTATTGAAATATATTCATGTATTAAAAAGAATAAAAGTGGAATGTACAATAAGCCAAAAGTTAAGGCTTGAACAATCATAATGAAATCTTAAGTTTTGTATCAATTTCATTTATTATATATATTTGTGGGTTTTTAGATTAGGTTAGGTTAAAGGGCACTTACCTTAAAAGACAAGTTCACTAACACCAGAGTAGCAGTAACTTAAACACAAAAGAATCAGATAATCACAGATGTTCAGTACCACTAGCACTTTCTTCAGGTGAGCACAGAAGCACAGAGGCGCTCTCTCTCTCTCTCTCTCTCTCTCTCTCTCTCTCTCTCTCTCTCTCTCTCTCTCTCTCTCTCTCTCTCTCTCTCTCTCTCTCTCTCTCTCTCTCTCTCTCTCTCTCTCTCTCTCTCTCTCTCTCTCTCTCTCTCTCTCTCTCTCTCTCTCTCTCTCTCTCTCTCTCTCTCTCTCTCTCTCTCTCTCTCTCTCTCTCTCTCTCTCTCTCTCTCTCTCTCTCTCTCTCTCTCTCTCTCTCTCTCTCTCTCTCTCTCTCTCTCTCTCTCTCTCTCTCTCTCTCTCTCTCTCTCTCTCTCTCTCTCTCTCTCTCTCTCTCTCTCTCTCTCTCTCTCTCTCTCTCTCTCTCCCTCTCCCTCTCCCTCTCCCTCTCCCTCTCCCTCTCCCTCTCCCTCTCCCTCTCCCTCTCCCTCTCCCTCTCCCTCTCCCTCTCCCTCTCCCTCTCCCTCTCCCTCTCCCTCTCCCTCTCCCTCTCCCTCTCCCTCTCCCTCTCCCTCTCCCTCTCCCTCTCCCTCTCCCTCTCCCTCTCCCTCTCCCTCTCCCTCTCCCTCTCTCCCCCCCTCTCTCTCTCCCCCCTCTCTCTCTCTCCCTCTCTCTCTCCTCTCTCCCTCCCTCCCACCTCTCTCTTTCACGCACACCCACACGCACGCGCGCACGCACGCGCACACACACACACACACACACACACACACCTCTCACTCTGTTCACCTGAAGGAAATACCAATGGTACTGAAAATTTGTGATTATTTTGTATTTATGTACTACTACTCTGGTGTTAGTAAACTTGTCTTCTAAGGTAAGTTTGCTGATGTCCTATCACACCATTTATTATATTACTGCCCCCTTGCAAGAAAAAATAATAAACAGACATTTTTTAATATGGTTAGAATGTCAAAGGGATGCAAACATAACATTAATGATATAACAAATTTTTTTTGCAGTCTGAGAAAGAAAGATCATCTGATCAAGTGAAAAGTGGAAACAGTTCTTTTAAATACCAAGAAAAACTTGTGACTTATAGCGAACTTCTCAATCAACTTAAAACTACGGCACAGGAGGAACAGACCAGGTAATAGTTTTGACAAAGCAGTATTCAATAATTTGTATTATTAGTTTTAAATTACTATTAGTGTTTTTTTCTTTTCAAAAATGGTGTGCACCGTTGGTACAAATAAATAAATCAGTTTAAATGTCATTTTTAATTTTAACTAATAAATTCTTTTATTCATCAAATATACAGAGTATGCATGATTTGTGTCAAAACATACATTTTCATGCTTTGGACATTTTGTTGCCCAATCAACGTGTATGTTTGATCGTCAAAAGATTTATTCAGTCACAAATAGACTTGACTGTGTCACTCTGATGATGAGTGCTGCAATTTGTGTGAAACGTCAGTATCTCGTGCAATTTGTTCATAGTAACCTTACACTGTCCTACCTGAATAACTACTCTCTAAATAATTTTACTTCTACAAATTAATGATGATCGTAACACAATTTTAATTAACTTAACTCTTTACCAGATATTTCTTAGTTGGTTAATTCATCTATGAGAATACAATGTACAATGTGAGGAGAATCAAATATTTTCCATACCTGACCGTCATGAGTATTTGTTCCTTCACGTTTTTGTTAACAAAACACATACTAATACACCTAATCTTGGATAATTAGCAGATTATGAACATGCTCTGCGTGACTATATGGTTCGCCACAGCCATGTCATTGTTTAATATTGGTCTACTGGTTCCACTTATGACAAGACTTTTCTTACTAACATGCTTCACTCATTCAATTTGAATATAATGCCACTGTGAGCTACACACCATGCTTCTACTGCTGATACTTTGTTTGATATCATGGCAGTTAGTTGCATAGACATAGTCGCACATACCTGCACAGGTATTTCCAAGCTTGATTTATTATTCTATGTTTATACTTAATCCCCAAAAATCTAAAGAAAAATTCATCCAATACAGAAATCTTAAATTTATTGACTATGACTTTATTTGATGTTGTGTCACTGCTATGGCAAGATATCCTTTTGTGACAGAATGTGACTGTGAATCCAGTTCTTTAGTGACTGAAGAAGGATACACAGTCTCTACTCAGGTCCTGCAGTCATGTTGGATAAAACTTAAGTAGAAGAAGTCTAAACAACTAAATTCATTAAAATATACCTTGATCAAGGTTTGACTTGGGATGGCCATGTAGACAATGACTGTTCAAAAATATCATCAGAAATTCACGTTCTGAGATTACTATCCAAATATTGCCCAATTCAGGTACTGATGACGGTATATTATGGAGTCTATCTGCCCACACCTTTCTTACGGATTATCCTTGTAGGGAGGCTGCACAAACGCAAGCTCTTCTAGGATATTTGTTTTACAGTAAAAAAAATTGGCAAAAACTTTCCCCTATATTAAACAATTAAAAAAGTCAAAACTTTGAATATTAACAGTTTTATTCCCAAATATGTTTTTTTCATACTCAAAAACTAGAGAAATGCGGTTTTTACTGAAATATTTTAAATTGTAATTTACATATTTACTGAATATATAATTGAAAACGTTAGAACGGTTTTTAGAACATTCAAAATTTTTATGTTTTTGCCCATAAAAATTAAAAAAACTAAAACTTAAAAAAAGTGAGAAAATGGTCTAAAGATATTGGCTAGATGCAACTACATACCAAGTTTCATTAAAAATTGATCCAGCTGTTTTGTTTCCAGCCAACTGCACACACACGCCTATTATTTGAATTTGACTGAGGTTATTTGAATTAGATAGTGGCCCCGAAATATGTCACTATCCAATTCTTTGTGATGTGACTGTCTCTATATATTGTGTACCAGTCTGATAGTTTGATCAGAAACCCAAAAATATTTTGGAGACATTTCATAATCTCAGTCTACCTCTTTTCACTCAGGGCCTTCTCTGTTTCAATGCTGGAGTTACTTCCATGTTTCAACTTATTGCTGATTTTATTTTCCCCATATTATAACACCTGCTGTCACTAAACTTAAGTATATTTGAGTACAAATGTTAATATTGCACTGCAACTGTCGCTGCTCTTGAAATTGAGGAGAAGGACTTAAGGAATGTGTTGAATGAATGAGTATATGTATCTGCTATTGATTGACCATATCTTATATTTTTAAGGTGATTAGTAACAATTTACCAATGGAAATTCATCAATTTAAAATGAAATATGATTATATAGGTCTTTATATTCTATAAAGCTTTAGCGTAAAATAAGTTTGAAAAATACTGATTTTAGGTACGACAGCCTCAGCAGTTGGCTCGCTATGGATCCAGTTCAGTTTGAAATTTCTGAACTGCGACGATTGTTGGCTGAAGAGCAGTCTCAGAGTGTTGCAAGAAAGTAAGTTTTGGTTTTTATCTCGAATCAATACTAATAAAAATTATTACAAGCTCTGAAGTTTATTAATTATTTGTTAATTGATTGTAAAATAATTGTATAGTCTTGTTTCACATATGATTACTGATTTTTCACAATGCTATATGTTTTAGGAAAGGTTTGGCCCTAGCTATTTCTACAATTAATGACTTGTTGAGTGATTTCAAAAAAATTGGTGAGGAAATTGATCTACTAAAAGCTGATCGAGTTGTAAAGGTAAAATATTTAACACTTCAGTAGTTGTAATTTAGTTTGTACCAACTGCTAAACAAAGAAAGTGTTTCTCAGAGATCAATATTGGATATTTTTATCTGTGTCTTGTTATATAATGATGAATATGTTCTGAAACCCTTACCAACTGAAGGGAGTTGAAGTATGGTGATTGTTTAACATAGTAGTCCTTTAACATTTTTATCTGTATCTTGTTATATAATGATGAATATGTTCTGAAACTCTTACCAACTGAGGGGAGTTAAAGTATGGTGGTTGTTCAACATAGTAGTCCTTTAACATTTTTATCTGTGTCTTGTTATATAATGATGAATATGTTCTGAAACTCTTACCAACTGAAGGGAGTTGAAGTATGGTGGTTGTTCACCATAGTAGTCCTTTAACATTTTTATCCGTGTCTTGTTATATAATGATGAATATGTTCTGAAACCCTTACCAACTGAAGGGAGTTGAAGTATGGTGATTGTTTAACATAGTAGTCCTTTAACATTTTTATCTGTATCTTGTTATATAATGATGAATATGTTCTGAAACTCTTACCAACTGAGGGGAGTTGAAGTATGGTGGTTGTTCAACATAGTAGTCCTTTAACATTTTTATCTGTGAATATAACATATTCATCATTAACATTTTTAATGATGAATATGTTCTGAAACTCTTACCAACTGAAGGGAGTTGAAGTATGGTAGTTGTTATATAATGATGAATATGTTCTGAAACTCTTACCAACTGAAGGGAGTTGAAGTATGGTAGTTGTTATATAATGATGAATATGTTCTGAAACTCTTACCAACTGAAGGGAGTTGAAGTATGGTGGTTGTTCAACATAGTAGTCCTTTAACATTTTTATCTGTGTCTTGTTATATAATGATGAATATGTTCTGAAACTCTTACCAACTGAAGGGAGTTGAAGTATGGTGGTTGTTCAACATAGTAGTCCTTTAACATTTTTATCCGTGTCTTGTTATATAATGATGAATATGTTCTGAAACTCTTACCAACTGAAGGGAGTTGAAGTATGGTGGTTGTTCAACATAGTAGTCCTTTAACATTTTTATCTGTGTCTTGTTATATAATGATGAATATGTTCTGAAACTCTTACCAACTGAAGGGAGTTGAAGTATGGTGATTGTTTAACATAGTAGTCTTTTAACATTTTTATCTGTGTCTTGTTATATAATGATGAATATGTTCTGAAACTCTTACCAACTGAAGGGAGTTGAAGTATGGTGATTGTTTAACATAGTAGTCCTTTAACATTTTTATCTGTATCTTGTTATATAATGATGAATATGTTCTGAAACTCTTACCAACTGAGGGGAGTTGAAGTATGGTGGTTGTTCAACATAGTAGTCCTTTAACATTTTTATCCGTGTCTTGTTATATAATGATGAATATGTTCTGAAACTCTTACCAACTGAAGGGAGTTGAAGTATGGTGGTTGTTCAACATAGTAGTCCTTTAACATTTTTATCCGTGTCTTGTTATATAATGATGAATATGTTCTGAAACTCTTACCAACTGAAGGGAGTTGAAGTATGGTGGTTGTTCAACATAGTAGTCCTTTAACATTTTTATCCGTGTCTTGTTATATAATGATGAATATGTTCTGAAACTCTTACCAACTGAAGGGAGTTGAAGTATGGTAGTTGTTCAACATAGTAGTCCTTTAACATTTTTATCCGTGTCTTGTTATATAATGATGAATATGTTCTGAAACTCTTACCAACTGAAGGGAGTTGAAGTATGGTAGTTGTTCAACATAGTAGTCCTTTAACATTTTTATCTGTGTCTTGTTATATAATGATGAATATGTTCTGAAACTCTTACCAACTGAAGGGAGTTGAAGTATGGTAGTTGTTATATAATGATGAATATGTTCTGAAACTCTTACCAACTGAAGGGAGTTGAAGTATGGTGGTTGTTCAACATAATAGTCCTTTAACATTTTTATCTGTGTCTTGTTATATAATGATGAATATGTTCTGAAACTCTTACCAACCGAAGGGAGTTGAAGTATGGTGGTTTTTCAACATAGTAGTCCTTTAACATTTTTATCTGTGTCTTGTTATATAATGATGAATATGTTCTGAAACTCTTACCAACTGAAGGGAGTTGAAGTATGGTGGTTGTTCAACATAGTAGTCCTTTAACATTTTTATCTGTGTCTTGTTATATAATGATGAATATGTTCTGAAACTCTTACCAACTGAAGGGAGTTGAAGTATGGTAGTTGTTCAACATAGTAGTCCTTTAACATTTTTAATTTGTGTGTTATTTGGGTTAAAAATGGTTTTAACTGTAATATTTGTAATATATTTTGGTTGTGAAAAGTTCAATAGTAATCAAATAAACAAAGAACGTAATTTCCATTTCAAGTCTATAAACTGTAAATACAATGCAAAGTAAAACATTTAATTTATAAAAAAGTGATTTGCAACGGTTGTCTTATATGTATTGATCACATTTTTTTCAGTAACAACACACAAAGGTCTGGTGATGTTTGTAATATTAAAGGTAAACTTGAGTACACAATCTAAATGAAAAGAACAGAAAGTTAGGCTGGTGGCCTGAAATATTTTATATAGTCTATAACGGCAGCTGATTGGTTTTCACGGAAGTGATGCATTCCACTCACCCTGTATTTCCTGATGCACTCCCCATACATATACTGTGGTATAGACCTACCCACACATAGGTATATTGTAACATGGAATACAAAGTAAAATATTTCGGGCCACTAGGCCCTTCATCAATCACAAGTTCCACTGAAACTGGCCTAAAAATATTTTACTAACTTTCTGTTTTTATTTATTTATTTTTTTATTACAGTATTATTATTCGTATTATGATTGTGTCTGGCTCCAGTTGTAACATTTTATCAGGTATACTGCTCTCTTCTCCTTTTTTACAAAAGTCCTAGGCCTAGTGCCTTAAGTTGCGCTTAAGTATTAAATAAATAGCATTTTTAAGTATATACATCTTAAAACGACAACTACTATTTATTGTTTTACTTAGTTTCCTCAAACATTAAGACACTTGTCATATTTCAAAACAGGGTTATTAATTCTGTTATTCTAAAAATCAGTGTGAATAAAATTTGTGCTGTCAAGCCCTTCGGTCAACATTTGTGCTATCAAAGCTTGTAAGTCATAATTTCATGTAAAACTGCCCCTGATATCTTAGAGAAAATGCAATAAATCTGAAATCATGAACTGGCGATTTTCTCCAACTTTTTCATTCATCTTTCAAATCATCTGTTGACCACTTCTATTTTCAATAGGAACTTTAATTTGTTTTTTCCTAACAGAGAAAATAGTTTTTTTTACTCACAGTCACTCATAATTTTCTCACCATACGCAGCACGCAAAGAACGCATATTTTTGGCTAACCATGAATTAACAAGAAGAGAAGTATACTAAACATTTACCAAGTGCAAAAATAATATCTATATATGGTAATAAATAACAATAAAAAATACAACTAAACAAATAACCAGTGAATTACTATAAACAATTATCATAAAACATAAACATATTCCTACAGAATATATTCCTAGCATGATATTCTGACAGAACACAATTTTAAAATATAAAAACGGCGGCTATTTGATTGGGGCCTCGGACCTACTATTTTGAGGTGGGCCAATTTTTGAAAAGACAAAACAAAATGTTTAAAATGTATTAATTCCCTCAAATCCTGCTAACAGGATTGGGCGGCACGAAAATAGAAAAATTTAACATTGTTGCATAAAAACTGAAAAGAGTCCCAACTTAAAAAAAATTTAAAAAGGTAGGAGGTGAGGAGAGAAAGATGAGAAAAGATGAAGATATCAAGTTACATTCTGAAAACCATCAGTTAATCGTTAAACCCCTCTACAAATCTTCATAATTGCACATCAATGTCTCTTCACAAAAACGTTCCTGCTATAGTTAGAATCTTTTTTAACCGCGAGGCGACAACAAACAGGAATGTAGTTACCTGGTATTGCAGCTGTTGATGGAGAAGGAGAATAGAGTGCCAGCGCCCACTGGCCCAGCAAGAAGAGAGCAGGCCAGCCCAAAGAAACATAACTGCACTAAAATGGCAGTTGGCTGAGCTAAACCAACGACCCAAGCAAAACACGCCGAGACACAGAGAATAAACAAAAGAAGACACAAACACATATATATAACACAGAAAGAGAAGAGAGGTGGCAAAATGTTCACCTGTTTAGGCAGTTGATGGAAGATCAGAACGAGGTTATTTCAATAGTAAAATTAGTAGCATCTTTGAAATGATAAAACCAGTATTACTTGCATTTTTACTTGCCATCTTTGTAAGCTGTTTTCAACATGATATCTGTCCTAGTGGTGTTTTGACCAAGTAGGAAGCAAAAATTTCACAGCTGCACGCTGTTCACTTTACTTGCCATCATGAAAATTGACGAGTCAAAGAAAACCACTTTAGCAGAAAAAAATCACTACAGACTATACAAAACAAGCAAACGGCAAAGGTAGAATTGAAATACACTTTATATGCATAGTTGGAGATATATAAATACTGTAGTAATGAAAAATTAATAAATAACAAATACTTTCCAAATTCTACTCCTGGCAAGGCTATGAAATGAAAAATGACATTATTAAGGGTTCAAGTTAAGACTGTTAAGTTCTCTCTCTCACACTTAACCCCATGTTACGGTTTCCTTTACGTACCTCTCAAATATTTTAATCTGATCAGATTTCTTCGAGTCTTTGGTAATTTATTTTATTTTAGAATGCTAAGTAAAGTTTATGTTCTTTAGGTTTGGTTTGGGGTTGATAGACATGCTTAGAGGGTCTCTTATGGCCTCGTTTTCCCCAACATTAGCTTGGAGACATGTCTAAATAAATTGTTAGAAAAAAACATTCATTTTTTAATACTCAACAGCAAAATAAACAAAAAATAAGATTGATAGATATGTCTCTTCGCTCTCACCAATCCCTGGTACCCATAAGAGTCCCCATCCCTTAGGACTGCAGACCAATAGCCAGTGGTGGGTTTCAAACGTTTGCGCTGGTATTGTAGTTCTCTGGAGGTGACCGGTATTGTATGTTGCAGGGTTAATAATTATTAATTTTCATGAACTTTCAAGTGATGATGTTTTAATTTTAATGTGAGTAAAATAAAATTAATTTTTTTAGGAAACTCATAGTTTGGCCTATTATGAGGTACAGAAAAAAGGTTTCAATGAGCAATTAGATGCCCTTACTGCAAAACTGGTTGAAAAGGAGGAAGCACTGGCTATTTCTGAGAGGCATTTGGCTTCTCTCCAAGAGGCTCTCCGTTTGCAGAATGTAGAAAAGAAGGTGATCATTTTAAATTAAATAATACTTAAATTCCTGTATTTTGGATATTTTATATACTGTGTTTGGAACTATTTGATCTTAAATAAATTGAAATTACATTTTCAAAGTTAATATTTGGTTTATGTATTTTGAATGTATTTTTAACAAACTGAGCAGATAACTCAGCTAACTGAAGAAGAGTCCAGTGGCTCTAAAATATCTCATATTTTCTTTTGCTTTAGAACTAACACTGTATTTTTTAATTCAAAGATATAATATTTATTTTAGCCTGATCTTTTTTTCTACTATTAGCTTCAATCTTATCAAAATGTAAATTAATAAAAATTTACCAAGTTTTGCATCAGAATATAATATTTATTAACAATTGTATATAATATAAATAACAATATATACATACAAAAATCGCAGAGCCAATTTAGTTCAATGGTTGCATCTTTAAAGATTTTTTCTTGATGTATCTTAGAAATCAAATTTGATTTTTGTGTTCTATTTATTTTTATTTAATGTTGTTTTCTTTATTGGATATTATTTTTGATATTGTAGAATTCTACAATTGAGTATATTGTAGCATCAGCTAAGTATTTTCTTAGTTTTATTTTGAATTTATTAAAGTTGTTCTCTTTTTTTATAATTTCTGGTAAAAATCCAGTTATATGTCAGGTTTTATTATTGTTATTTCCATGGGTCTTATTATTGTTTATGTGTCTTTACATGTCTTATAATGTACTTTACATAATTATTAAATCTAAAAATAAATTAAAAATACAGTCAATTCAAAATAGAGAGTAAAAACGAGTCCTCCTCATCTTATCATAAGTAAAAATTAGCAAAACAGGTGTTCTATCGTGCAATTATTATAGAAACTCTGATCCCGTCAACTTCCAACCCCCCCCCATGCCGAACACTGTTTATTTAAGGAGGGCCCTATGCCACAGACCAGTGTCTCTATAAAGTTGCACAGTAAAAAGTATGAGTCCAAGTTGGATTCGAACTGACAATCCTCAGCACTGTACCTGGCTACAGTACAACGCCTTAGACCAATAACGAGGACGACTGTTTCTAATCCCAGATTCCTCACATATGTTGTCCAACCAAAAACAACTAGTCATTTACAGCAGTTGGGAGTTTAATTGATACAAAAATTACCCCCTCAAAAGGTTAAAGCACATTTTTAACGGGAACAGAAGTGTTGCAGAGTAAAGTAATGTCGTTGACCTGGACCTGTAAATATGACAAAATTAGAAAATTCAAGCTAGTTGTGTTTAAGACAAGTCTTGCTTTAGCATTTTTACTTTTTTTTAATTATAATTTTAAAGGTATAATGTTGCTCTTTTGAATGGCCGGTCCACATGGTCCAGGTAGGCCAGGCAGTCCTAATATAATATAATAGCATTAATAACATTTATAATATAACATTGATAGGTTATAATCTCTGTCCTCTTAATACCGACATGGCGTCCCCTCAATGGCTGCTATCAGCATGGACACTACTAGAGAAGTCTTGGGTGTCCCATGTTGGGTGGTAGTCGGTATCCAGATGTGCAGGGGAGAGAACTGAGTATCAGGCTTGTCAATTCGCAGAAAATCAGACCAATACTACTTGGTTTGGATTTCATGTAAAATAGTAGGTTCCTTAGTTGCCTATTGGGCTATTAATAAATGTCCCTTTCTAAGAAACGGTTGAATTCAATTAGTAACCAGACTACATTCATATAATCATTCATATTCCTCTTAAAATACGCACAACGTTGTGTCGGCGTCTCATATGTAAGAACTATGTGTTCAAAACAATGTCATTGTGTCAAATCCTGAGTGTTGGTTTAAAATCATTCCTGCAGTTACTGCCAGGCATAGCCCTGAAATTCTTAGAAATAGCTCAACCCAATGCAAATACTATAAATTAAATGGTTGATCACAAATGAAGTAACTATTAAATATTTTTACCGGATAAAGACTAATTACTTAACCTGAATCACAGTTTTTTGATGCTCCGTTGATTAGCATTGATAGTGGTGTTGGTAAGTTGCTTGGGGAAGCAGACTCAACTCATACATAAATATGTTCTAGTTCAAAACACTTAAGTTAGAAGCAACCAAGCCAAGTTGAAATCTATAATCAAAATCTTAATATGCATTGTAAATGTCATTGTCATTTACATGCTATTATGATATTGTCAACTACCTAGACAATTTGAGTGTTCATTGGAGTAGAAATGTGATTCAAGTTTTGTGCGTGTTTTTTTTTTTTTTTTTTTTTTTTTTTTTTTTTTTTTGTACATCAGTGTATTATTTGTGATCAACCATTTAATATGTCGCATCTTCATTGAACTGAGTTTTTCATAATAATTTTCGCCCTACTTGAACTCTGTGCATCGGAAGGTGGCAAAAACTGAATAATGAATTTAAAATTTTTTTTATGAACATAGAAAAAATCATTTGGGGAGTAATAAAAAACTAATTTTTTAAGGACGCTAGTCGGCTGTAGGTTACATCAGGCTGAACTGTAGAGCTTGCTACTGCGTATTTAATTTAATCTAAGTTTGTAAATATCAACTAGTTTGTAAATATATACAGATACAGACCACGCGGCGAAGGTCCAGCCTCGAGCTTGCCGAGCAGTCATAGGCAGGGAACGGGTGGAGGGCCCAATATGCCTGTAGTCCTGGAAACATTTACTAATGCCAGACTCCCATGCAACGAGTCTTTCCCATTCTTGCTTATAAAATAAGATGAGTTAATTTTTACCTATGAATGCACCTTAAGTACGTTTCCAGACTACATGCGATATGTTTGTCTATGGTTTAGGAGTGTTTAGAATTTTTACAGTACTTAAGAGTGTGGAAAACAATTATGTAGTGGTTTATATGGTTGCTTTTTTTTAACTAATGTAGCGTAATAAATATATGGAACCTATTTAAATTAGCCTGTGTCCGTTAAATCATTATTAGAAACTATATAAATAATTACTGTTCAAGTTATTAATCTATATTCATTACCTACTAATAATTCAGTTATAGGTTCGGTTAAAGGGCACTAGGCCAGGAATTAGTATATTAGAGAGATAGGACATCAGCAAACTTACCTTAAAAGAAAAGTTCACTAACATCAGAATAGTAGTCACAAACACAAAATACACAAAATCTCACAAATTTTCAACACCACAGGCATTTTCTTCAGGTGAGTAGAGGGAGGGAGGAAGAGGGAGAGGGAGAGAGGATCAAAATTTTGATTATGGAGAAGAGTATGGGCAGAGACAGGTTTTTCAGGATTTTGGACTTTGCAATCATGTCTATGGCCATTCATGCGTTTTCGAAGGGTTTCACTGGTAAGGCCAATATATTGGGCAGGACAGTGCTGGCACTGGAGTTGATAAATTAGATTGGTGGAATCACAGGAGTGGTTTCCAGGTATCTTGTAGGTTAAGGAGGTAGTGGAGCTGGTAAAAGATGTGGCTGGGAGATGAATAGGGCAGGTTTTGCAAGATTTCTTGTTACAAGGATTGGAACCGGGTGGTTGCTGGTCTTTAGGACAGGTCAGGATGTTGGGATCAGGTAACGTAAGATGGACCAGGATTTGGCGGAGGTTTTTGTTTTGTCTGAAAGTTACAGTAGGAGGTTTTTCAAGGAGATCTTTGGTATGGGGGGAAGCTTTTAAGATGTTGAAGCCATCTTTCAGGATTTGGTTGAGTTTTTGTAGGCCATGGTGGTAATTAGTGATAAGGGGTAAGCATTGGGAACTGCTTCTGGTTTGGGGTTGGTTTTGGGACTGGGCTAAACGGATTTGGTTTTTAACAAGGTTGGTAGGGTATCCTCTCTTTTGGAAAGCACTGACAAGTTGGTTGTTGTATTGATTTAGGTTTCTGGGAGAGGAAATGATACGTTTGGCACAGGTGGCTAGACTATAGGGTAAGGAGCGTTTAGTGTTGTTGGGGTGACAGCTGTAGTGAAGGTATTGTTGTTTATTGGTAGGTTTGATGTGAATATCAGTTTGAAGGACACCGTCCTCCAATCCAATTTCAACATCAAGGAAGACTATGCGTTCAGAAGAGGATTGCCAGGTGAAATTCAGGGATGAAAAGTTTTTGTAGGCTTTGAAGATAGGTTTCAAGATTGGTTTCGGAGTCAGTCCAGATCATGAAAATATCATCGATGAAACGGAGCCAGCAGAGGGGTTAGACGGGTTGTTTTTGAAGGAAAGTCTTCACAACATGTTTGTTTTGTGTATATTACTACTACTCTGGTGTTAGTGAATTTGTCTTCTAAGGTAAGTTGGCTTATGTCCTATCTCTGCAATATACTAATTTCTGGTCTAGTGCCCTTTAACCTAACCTTTTAGTGAGTTAGGGATCGTTTTTCGGGATTCTGTCTACTACTCTACAGGTATTTAGTTTTCTCTTCGCTGACTTTAAGTCTGACTTTTCCAGCTTGCATGATGAGCTCTCCCGCCATGGTTTTTAGGCCATTATAATCTTCTGATATTAAAGCAATGTCATCAGCAAAAGCCAGAATGTTGATTTTTTTTCCCAATGCTATCCCAATGTGTTTTTTGTCTCTTTTAAAGTCTTTTCCAGGGCTAAATTAAAGATGAGAGATGATAGGCCATCCACTTGTCTCACTCCAGTATTAATTTTGAAAGTATATTGAATTCACCATTGACCCTCACCTTTCCTTTAGATCCAGTAATACAAGCTTTTACTAAATTTATTAGTTTTTTCAGGTATTCCATAGACAAACTTGTATGGTGATAAAATACAAACAAACAAATTACTGTGCACTTTTAGGAATGTATTATGTACTTTTGGAAGATTTTATTATTTACATGGGCAGTAAATTTTATTTTTATCAATACATAATTTGATTAACTTCACTTGGTAAACTCAACTTGGTAAACATATGTATATTTTCAATTTCTATAACCAAACAAATAAGGCTGTTAATCAATTCTTAAAATACTTTTGTTATATTTTAATATTTTATATCATGTACATTTTTGTAAAATTAGATTTTAAAATAATATTTTATTTATACTTTCCTGATCTAGGAAGCCAGTGAACATATTTGGAATTTTAATTTAGAAGAATTCTTTAAGGTCTTTTTTGCACTTCCAAAAGCAAAATCTATAGTAAGTAAAACAAATAAAAAATATTAGTGGTTGAAAATTATATTTGTATAGCTGAACATATAATTTATCTTTATTTGTAAATGTAAAAACTAAAAAAAAAAAAATAATTTAGGTAATCCAGTGTAGTTAATTGTTTTTATTACTATACAGCAATTAATAAGCATATTGAAAAGGTATTGTTAATATTGTCTTAAAATTAGGGGTGTGCGAGTAGTGATTTTTGAGGTCGAGTCGAGTAGTTGGCATTTTTTTCGAGTATCGAGTATTTGTCGAGTGAGTATTTACAGAAGGATTTCCTGTTCACCCAAGACAACTGTTAAAGGCCGACACCATCCTAAGCCTATGTTAAGTTTTGCCAGATTCGTAAATCTAAACTGAACACAATAATTTTGATTTGTTGTTTGTAAGTGTAACATTTGATAAAAAAACTTGTTACTTCCTGCCTTCCTACATTTTAGTGGCATTGTTTTGTTTAACCTTTTTCCTTTTTTCAGAACTAATATTATGTAAAAAATTAAGAAAGTACATTATTAATTGAAACAACATGGATTATAACAATTTAATTAGTTCACTCATATCACAGATCAGATTTTCCATGCAAGCCAATTATACTGTTTCACAGCCGGCCGATATGTTTATCTGGTGGTTCAGTTCAAAGTGTACCGTGAAAACGTAGTGAAGCTTGTTGGCAAAAGTTGCATCCAACCAAACTGATGCTAAAATTCAGGCATTATCGCCAAATGCGGTCATTTGCTTTGAGAATTGCCTCTTCTCAGCAAAAAATTGATTGTGTACACGCCAAGAAGAGTGGATCTGTATTCTGTGGGTATTTAATTCAGTAATAACAAGGTTACAACTAACCGGAAATAAGATATGAATTATATAATCAAATTTGAAAATCTGGATGACAAAGACTATGGTTCAATCAATTGATAATAATAACTAAGCAGGTTTACTAAACATAAATTTTAAAGTCACTTAGGATGAATTAGTTTTTAAATTATGATCGGTAATGAAATATGTGCAACTTGAAACTACTTCGATACATGAGGCTACACTGAACAACAGATAAATAATTATGTCATAAAGAGAAATTCATTAAAACTTGGTGTAATCGAATGAAAAACATAGGCGTAGTCGGCTAATATAATAGGTCTACCCGATATTGGCAACGAGATCCAGTCTGAAATATCAGCTAAGTGCTAACTAGTGATACAGTGAAGATTTTGGGCAGCTAAACTATAAACTTATGAATAAAAAAACGAGATGTTTGATAAGGCTTCGGTTCAGTATAAATGTTTTTCCGAATCTGTCAATTCGTCGTATTTTGTTTAGATAAGGTCATCTAACATGTTTCTCCCTCACTTTGGTTAATTCGTGATTATTTTACAGTTTACCTCGACATCGACGTCAATGTGGATAGGGGACCATTCAGTGAATTTACGAATCAAAATTATCGTAGTTTACCACATTTTACACTCCAACTGTGTTATTGTCTAACCTAGTCAGAAAACCGTTCAACAATTTGACAGGAAAAAATATCGTATGCGCTAATATTACACATAGTTTTAGCGATCTAAGAAGTTTTCGGAATAATAATTAATAGACGTTCGCCATGGATATATATCTATTTTTTATTTGACGGAAAATAAATCAATAATGTTGTGTCACACGCTGCTAGAACGTCATTACTATATTTTATATGATATGATACAGTATTTTCTTACGTCAAATCATTGGACGATTCCCTGCTCAGATTAAAAAACAAAATAGACCTCAATCGACTCGCAAGAAATATACGATAATTTCATTTCCGAAAAAGAGCTGAACGGTTCCTTGCACTTACGTATACTACAACCGAGATGAACTTTCACCTAGAAAAGATGGGAAGTCGATTCTTGGGATATTGGTAACAGGTTTTTTGAGCATCTTGAACTGGATCTATCGGTCCGCTTTCTTGGGTCATAAAGACACTAACCTGCACTTCTGTTTTATTCACACTATTATGTTAGGTTACAGCAACTAGTAGACTCTACAACCAACATGTGTGATCGCTACCTTCCCAGCTCTGTTGATCACTTTGAACTGAACTAGTTCAAATCATAATGAAAGAACTCATTCACTACGTCGACTAGTTCATTTGACTGTCGTCGTGTACTACCTATTCTTAGACGTATTGTTCAGTTCATAATTACGCGTACCAAACTGATAACGTATGATTAAGGGTAAAATAAAACACAAACATTTTTTATTGATAACTTATAAAACTGTTTACTCTTAAAACTAAATTAAGATGTAAATCTAATATTTCCTGAAATAAAACTACTCGATCGAACTTCGAGTAGTTTTAGGAGCTTCGAGCCGAGTTCAAGTAGTAAAATACTCGATCAAATACTCGAAGTTTCGAGTACTCGCACACCCCTACTTTAAATATTACATATTGAAAATTTATGAAAGTACCAATACAGATAAATATAATTATATCATTAGTTTCTGAATGTGTTTTTTTTTTTTTTTTATTGTTGTCTGAAGGCTATTTGTTGGGAATGGATTGTTTATTGTTGTTATTTGATATCTAAAACGCTAAAATAAAATATTGTGAGTGCACCAGTGAATGACCATATAAGCTTGAGTTTCCACTTGAATCTTACATGGGAAAACAGGGTATTAGGCTACAGTGTAGGAAATAGTTTAATCATCTTGCTCGTATTCTCTAGTACTTCCTACATATAAAACTCAATGTATTATGTTTAAACAGAGTATTGAAAAATACAATTTATTGTACATAAATCAATGCACCAGTGAATGACCAACTGTATAATTAACTATTGTTAGTTAGTTAGGATTTCGATCTTAAAATGAGTAGAATTGTAGACTTAACATGTTTACTGTTTATTAAATATAATACATTGCAGTTTCAACCAATAATCGAAGAACAATAAAAAATACAGCTGATCTTGTTTGTACGATATGCTATAGTGGGGAAGCTGAAGATAACTGGGTAGAACACTTAATTTTGTTTCTGTTACAAACAGAGGTCTGACACTTTCTTTTTGAACCAGTGACAGGGAGGATATAAATCAGGAACCAAAGTTACTTTTTAGATGGTTTGTGATAAACTAGGCAACAAGAAAAGCTTAATATGATGTTATTTAAAACAGTCATTCACTGGTGCATTCACCCTATTTGTTATTTATACGAAACGGTCATTCACTGGTGCATTCACCCTATTTAATTAATCAATCTTGATAATACAATGAATGATCTATAGCTCTTTTAATATTGATAGCTAAGATGGTTTTTATAAAACATAGTAAAAAAAACATGAAACTTAATTTAAGTTCTTTGAACAACTCGAAATAAAATTAAGAGGAGACTACACAGAAGATAGGAAATATGAACATAGAACTCTATAACAGTTTTTCTTGGAGAAATATATTGAGATATTTCTATATTTGAGGTTGTTGGTAGACATATCTGGACGCTAGTTGTAGAAGTTACATCAAAAGTAGTTGTAGAAGTAGAAGCTAGAAGTAGTTGCACCAGAAGAAGTTACAGACGGGAAGTTTGACTACACAACAACCAAGCGATGTTAGGCAGGGGCCACTTGACATGACAACAGTTCAGGAAACATAAAACCATAGTTTACTCAATGCCTATTAGGCCAACAATGAGGTTTAACCATAAATAAATAACAAATCAGCAATCTGTAACTATGGCAGAAAAAAATTGTCTAATTTGCTAGTACAAGAAACAAATTCTCGTATATAGTGGTTTAGTTTTCTAGGTATATGGTTTTTAATCCTTTTATTTAATATACAGAAGTAGTATTTACTAGTACAGCTATTTTAAAATACATACATACATTTTCAGAAGAACATTATTTTATAACAAAATCATTGTAAAGTACAAAAGGATAAATTAAAAAATGTTTGATTTTATACAGCTCATGTTTAAGTGTGAAGTAATTTTACAGGATTCTTTTCAAAGTCTTAAAGAACAAGTGCAGGGCTTGTCCAACCAACTGGTGGTTAAAGAAGAGCAACTTCAAGCCTACGACAAAGAAATTAGTTCGCTGAAATCAGAAGTGGAGAAGCTTAAAGCGATTGCTGATACTGTCACGGTCTTTGAGGAACAGGTGGGATTTATAAATCTTTTTACTTATTAATAAAATCATATTACATCACATACATGACAGAAAAGTATAGTGACAGGTTATTCATTGTACAATAATCTATTTACTGACAAATATTATTAAAATATATTTAACCTTCCAACAATTCCTAAGTAAGTTCTATTACTATAACCATTTTTTAGTAGTTTCTTAGATTGCTAATTAGTTTCTTAGACAAAACCATTGAAATCCAGACAAACCTAAATTTATAGCAACATTAATACAAAAGGCGCAATTATTATGATCGATTTCTGTTCACCATCCACAGATCAAAATAGATTCACAAAGTAATGACTGTGAAAGAATCTGAAATCTAGAGACATCCTAAACCTTAAAATAAGATAAAACCTAGCCCTCATTCAACCACACAAGCAGTAACATAAATATAAAATAAGATAAAACCTAGCCCTCATTCAACCACACAAGCAGTAACATAAATATAAAATAAGATAAAACCTAGCCCTCATTCAACCACACAAGCAGTAACATAAATATAAAATAAGATAAAACCTAGCCCTCATTCAACCACACAAGCAGTAACATAAATATAAAATAAGATAAAACCTAGCCCTCATTCAACCACACAAGCAGTAACATAAATATAAAATAAGATAAAACCTAGCCCTCATTCAACCACACAAGCAGTAACATAAATATAAAATAAGATAAAACCTAGCCCTCATTCAACCACACAAGCAGTAACATAAATATAAAATAAGATAAAACCTAGCCCTCATTCAACCACACAAGCAGTAACATAAATATAATATTCTTAAATAATTATATAATAGAAGCAGTAGTGTCAAAACATTATAATGGTCAAGCGCTCAACAGTTGCCATCAACTTATCAACCTACTTGAAATGTGACTAACATTAAAGATTACCTAATAATATACCTTTATAATACATAGGCAACAGCATACTAATGTAAATAATAAGATATATTACGTACAATATATTAAATATGTTTTAAATAACATATTTTACAATGAAATAGTTATAAATTATTATTACTATAGTTTGGTTTCTTTCCAAGTGGACAGGAAAGAGCACAATAGGACATAGAAATCTGTTTAAATCGTGATAACAAAAAAAAGAATTCAACTGGGGGATATAACTGATATCAATTTGATATAAGTCCACTAAGCAATGCGTATGGGATCGTAATTTATGTTGTGTGCAGCGTACTAAAAATCAGTGGAACATTCCCAATACAGACAGTCCATTTATTTCATTTATCAGCAATTATTTTGAGATTTGTATTTTGAAAAAAAAATAATAAGAATGGTTGCATATAAACTAGGTTTAATGGAATAAATTAGGTTCTTTTATTGTGAATATTGTGAACATTATTGACAACAGTCCATTCTTCATCATGACCTTTTTTATCACTTCTGGACTGATAAAGAGCACTTTGCTTTTACAGTCCATTCTTTTTACAAAAACTTGCCCAAACAAAACAAAGTCTTATCTTGTTTACTTTTATAAATTCATATGGCTAGCATTTTTAACTTTCATTTTCATTCATTCATTCACTTTCATCGATTTTCATTTTAATTTGACCATTGACAATGTGTTCTAAAATACAATAATCAAAATTATTTTATTTTATAAGTTGAATTAAGACCTTGATTGTTAAAAACAACTCATTAACATTTTCTATTTTCATACTTTTATTTTAAAATTTGTAAAATGAAAATAAAAACAACATATTCAATGAAATAAATTTCATTGGATATTTTTATACTGTTTTGTTGATTTTAATATATTGGCTAAACAATAATGGATTGTTAAACGTAAATCAAAATTACGCTTCTTTTAAAACAATTCTGTGATATGATAAGTTTTATTTATCCATCCACGTATGTAGCTGTACATTAATATTTATTTCAATCAACCTCATCATCAATTAAAAAAAAAACAATGACTGTCATCATTTTCCAATAATGATAGTCAATTATCATTAATTAATTAATTAGTTAATGTAAAATAAACTTTAAACATATTTGAAACAAATAAACCCTATCAACTGAACACGCACACACATACTCTCAAACCTCATACACACATGCACACAAATACCACGCCTACGCATACGCATACACCACATACACCCACACACGCACACATCACAGACACTCACACACCATACCCACACACATGCCCACACATCACATACACACCGCACACACTCACCCCACGCACACACCACAGTGTTATCACTACTCTTAAACAAAACTGTACAATTGTTGATCATATAACTAGTGATAAGTTACATACAGTGCCTGACTTTTCTGTAACAGTATGGCCTACAGGCCTACTGCAGCATCCTAGGAGCAGCTAGGGATATGTTTTGTTTGCAGGGCCAGAGCCCCAAGAGGTCAGGTAAGGCTAATTATTATGGAGGTTACCCACAGGCTCTGTTAGAGGTGTTGAATATCCACCAGCACCTTTCAGCCATTGGCACGGTACCCAGTAGATCTGGGTGTATAACATGGGTTTAGAACACTGTTTAAAAACTCAGTTTGAAAACAAATTCCAACATAGATATGCTAAAATAAGTATAATCAGGGCCACCAGAAGGAGGCCAAAGACAATTTGCCTAGCAGCAGGGCAGCAAATAGTCATCAGCTGACTACTACATCTGTCTTACTACAGACCCACCCTGTCTGACACACGATTGTCCCTGCTACACTTGTGTACATGCGATCACGACATCTAGCGAGGGTTTGTTATACACACCTGACTCCATCTTGGACTAACCTATAAACAATCAAACATGTTCGATAGTCGGTCCCGTATGTTGGCAACTACATCTGTCTTACTACAGACCCACTCTGTAGTAGCCTATGTACACACACACACACGCATTCACACGCACGTGCCACACACACACGAACACTCATTTGCACACAACCGCACACACGTGTACTGTCTCGCCAATGTCGAGGGAGGGTCGCAGACTATTCTCACCCCTATCTCCACTTTTACTTTCGTGTCTCCTTCGTCTTCTCTTCTGTCATCAGACAACAGTTTACTATGTCTAACTCTGTAAACTATCAAGCATCTGTGCAACGTTAATGAAATACCAATATACGTGTAGGAGCGGGCGGGTGGGTTAATAGCATTGTACGTGTAGGGGCGGGCGGGTGGATTAATACTATTGTACGTGTAGGGGCGGGTGGGCGTGAAGGTGCTCGTGTGTATCTAGTATCTAATGATGTGGATTCCGATGTAACAAGTGTTTTACCCTCCCTAGACATGATAAAATTTTGCTTATTTACATATTCATATATAAGAAAAAAAGATAAAGTATGCTAATAAAAGTTCAAAATGTTATCATATCTTTTATTATATCTCAATTATTAATCTATATTCTTCATTTTTCTCTGAAGTATATTATTTTAATTACAACAAATTACATTTTAGGTTAGTTTAAAGGCCACTAGGCAAGGAATTCGTTTATTCATTGGGAAAGATAGGACATCAGTAAACTTACCTTAGAAGGCCGAGTCCACTAACACCAGAGTAGTAGCAAACAGATACAGAAGATCACATGTGCACATTTTTTGTGGAGAGAGAGAGAGAGGGGGGGGGAGAGGGCGAGAGAGTGAGAGGGGGTGACAGTGTGAGAGAGAGAATTGATGAGTCTCTCTCTCCACTCGTCTGAAGAAAGTGCCAATGGCACAAAAATTTTGTGCACATGTGGTCTGTAACTGTTTGCTACTACTGTGGTGTTAATGGAGCCATCACCTCCCATATCGATAGCTTTTCCATCTTTGACTTAGTTATGTACGCTTGCTTATTGTTAAATAAATATATTAAGCTTGGCACTTCTATTTTAAAATAATTGTGATTTATTGTCCTTTACTGTATTTTGTGAACCCTATATCTACGTAAAGCTGTAGGTCCCTTAGTTGCCCTGGCTGTTGGGCTATTAATAAATTGCCCTTTCTGAGGAACAGTTGAACTCAGTTAGTAACCAGACTACACTCATCCACACTCATCCTACACTCATAAAAACCATTCATATTCGCCCTAAAATACGCACAACGTTGTGTCGGCGTCATATGTAAGAATGTAAGAACTAATTCTTTACTACAATTGTTCTGGTAACAATTGATCATTTTTATGTACCTAATCCTAGTAACTAATGTTTGTACAAAATGTTGTGTTTAGTTGTACAATAGATTCTCGATACCAGGGGGTTGAAAAATATTGGTGATAGCTAGTGTTGTGGTAATATGGTTAAAATTGGCACAATTCATAGTGTAGATGTTCGCTTTCATAAACTATACTGTAGAACAAATTGTTAATTGTAAGTTTAATTAATGCACTCCAACTACAGTATCTACATCAATAAATTCAACTTAATTTCACTTAAATTCAACACTTAAAGCAGTACACTTCTTTTTCTTTTAACTATGAGATACGTTAGCCATATTTTTGATTGCACTGAACGGTACCTAACACACAATAGAATAGAATCAAACTGAACTGAACAAAATCTGTACTGTCTAATACCACCTGCAATTCCAAAAGCTGTTACAAATGGAAGTTGAGTTTTCTTGTTTCAACAAGAAATAATTCGAAATATAAATTTTTCCTACTGAGGTTTTGACCGTGGGATTTCATTGTATAAAGGTAAAATTCGTAGTACAGAGGTATTTAGCTCTTGATACTCATGCTATAGGCCTTTCTCGTTGTTTTGAAATTCAAACAACATTCGTCTTATTGAAGTAGTTTGTCTTTAAGATCCGTGATATAAAGGTAATTTTAACATTGAGTGTTTTGAGAGGTTCATGGGGATTTTAAAAATTTATTTCTATCGAGAATTTCATGCTATTAAGGTTTGTGCTATCAAGGTTTCACTGTATTTTTAATTTCTGTTGTATAAAAACTATGTCTTAGATTATACAGGTCTTAGATTATCCTGTAATAACTGATAGAATTCACCTTTCTTACACAGACATGTAGTCCATGCATTGAGTATATTCATTATATTAAAAGAAAAACTTTGTACATATTGAGTAAATGGTTTTAATCTGAAATATGAAAACAAGGCATTGGTAAAGGCAACGTAGAAAGCTCTGAACAGTTTGAAAGGAAATCTTTGTCACCATTTTATTATTGCTATTTCAGGCCAATATCTATAAGGATGACTTTGAAGCTGAACGGAAGTCAAGGGAAAAATTGAATGCTGAGAAAGAAAGGCTTTTGGAAGATTTTCATCATCTCCAACTAAGAAATGTAAAGTTGATAGATGATCTTAGAAAAGTTCAGAATGGTGAACATTTGCCTACTGCTCCCCCGGCAAATGTCAACAATAGGTAAGGTCATATAAGTCGAAGTCCTGGCATGAGGGTTGTTAGAATTATAATATTTATATAATTAGTTTAAAGTTATAGATGAATCAAACACTCCAGTAATTATAGTTTTTATTCCGTAAGGCCTTTATTCAGTAACAATTTTACCATCTTCAGACATTACATTAAATTATACATCCAGTTAGGAAAAACCTTGAAGAATTAAATATAATAAATATTTTATGTATATACCAAGCATAGATTTTTTGCATGTATTAACTTATAAGTTTTAGTTGTGAACTATTCAACAAAATAAAGGAATTATAAAGCTGTAAATTAAATAGTATTTGGAAATGACTCAAGGTTTCCAAGCTAGTTTTATAGCTCAGTATGCTCCTTCCATAAACTGTGACTGATGGTTTCTAAATACAAACAAGAAACAAAGGAGTTCTCTGTACACTGAACAATAGTACCAGTGTGTTGCACATTGGGACTCACACCAAAATATATTCTAGGTGATGGAGATAATCTACTTTCAACATATTGATATAGAAGTTACCTAATAATTCACCCTTTTGGATAGTTTTATGTAATTGAAACACATTTTTAAGGGTATATGCTATTGAACTTGGGATGTGGATGCACTCTCAATGTGTTAACGATGAAGTAAACAAACAAATAAATCAGCTGTCTGCTTCAAAAGCTGGGCCACAATATCCAGATAAATATTGTATTCACTGTCCAACATGCCTTAAAACCTTATGCCACTCGCCGTGAGGGCTTGTTGCGATATCCTGAATGTACTAAGATTATATTGAAAAAAAATAATACTGTATTAAAACATTGCTGCAACAATTTTTAGGACATGTGAATCTGTAATCAGGAAGTAATTCAATCCGTAGTCTTATTCTTCAATTTGAATGAACTTACATCGATAACGTCTACATAATGTGGATGCAGATATTATAATTTGATTCTTTCCAACAAAAAAGAGCTTAAAAAATGATCTTGACATCTTACTCATGTTTTTTTTAAACTTTTTTTCAGGCAAGAGCGATCTCTTTCTCCAGCACCACCAAGGGTATGTTTCACCTATTTATTTAAAATTAATTTTAATAGCCATGATAAAAAAAGAGTTATGACTATTTGAAAATAGTCAGATTTTAAATCTAACTCATTAGCCGCCTTAGTACTTCACATCTTAACTAAATTCCAAGATTAATGATCTTTTGGAACGTTATTTAGTGGTGGTAGTCTGGGTAGAAGATTTACAGTTTTAGACCTCAAAGAACCTGTGAAGTTTTGTGGGAGGGGCAAAAAACTTCAAAATATTCTGACTTTGTCAGTGTTTTATGGGATTATAGATTTTTGCAAAAGTATCTAAATAAAATAATAATAATCTAAGAACTTTCTAGTTCTTTTAAAAAATAAGTTTTATGACAGAGAATGCAAGGAATTTTTTGAGCAGGAATTGTTTGTCTTCTACGTTAACAATTATATATTGAATATTAGAAGTCTATTCGATTACTAACCTCTTAGTCACAGTTTAAATTAGGAGCACAGGCCTAGGATTTCAGTGTGATGAAAGGAAAGGAAAGCAACATACCTGGTAAACTTGGTAAAGTGGTACACTGTAGATAGAGACACAATCACATCACAAAGAATTGGATAGTGAAATATTTCGGGGCCACTGGCTCCTTCTTCATTCACTAGAAAACTGGATACAGTCACACTTGAGGTAGGTGGATGAGGTGTTGCCAACTGTAGAGCACTTAAACACTGAAATGTCACTTCTGCTTCTGTTATGATAAAATAATGTAATAATATATATGATTTTTATTTTGCTACTTAGGTGGCATGGAAGGAGAAACAGGGTTTCTATTATAAGCAAATCCTGGTGGTTTAAGATAAATCCTGTTTCTCCTTCCCCCACCTAAGCAGCAAAATAAAAATCATATTCATTATATCATCATTTTATCAATAATAGAAGCAGTGACATTTTAGTGTGAGTGCTCTACATTTGGCAACACCTCATCCACCTGCCTCAAGTGTGACTGTGTATCCAGTTGTTTAGTGAATGAAGGAGGGGCCAGTAGTCTCGAAACATTTCACTATCCAATTCTTTGTGATGTGATTGTATCTCTATCCACAGTGTACCAGTTAACCAGGTATTCTGCTTTTCTTTCCTTTTACTACACTGACCTCTTACTCAGTAATGCACTTATAAAAATATATTTAGCAAATATCACAGTCAGAATAAGTGGTCGTCTGCAACAGTTATTCCCTCCAGAGATACAGGCCTTTTCATCAACAATATTAGTTATTGGGTAAGGTAACACAACTTAGCTTTTCCAGTTTATTTTAGACCAATAGTTTAGTAGCAGTTTTAGTGTTAGTTACATACCAATTTCAATACTGCCCAAAATGCTTGGTAAAATGCCAAAAAATGCACTAAAGACCTGACAAAATATCACTACCATAAAATAGATTACACGAATTAAGGCGTACCAATGCAGTGAGGCAATGTTGCTTAGAGTCTCAATATTAACCCTTTAACTGCTAGGTTACCTAATAGCCAAGGCAGGTGCACTGCTGAGTTATTTTATACTGAACAGTTTTACATTATTTTTAACCCTTTCCACTCCAATTACTGGGAACCCAGTTTCCCTATCAGCTCCATTTACTTTTAAGCAAAGATTGCCTACTACATTTGTTCAGTGGGAAAAACATATATCTGATAGTTCCAAAAAGCTGATGTATTTTTTCTTTGTTTCTTCTATGACTTAAGTATAGATTAATATAAAATAAAACATATATTTTTATTTTCAAAATTTTTTAATTATATATATTTATTGGAACAAAATTGAATTTCTAACAAAAAAACGGATACAAGAAGAATTTTTGAAAAATTTTAAATAGGAAGAATAGTATTTGTTGTTTGTTTTTTGTTGTTTGTATCCTTACAAACAAAAAAAAGTCATTTTCATATATTTTGGACTAAATTATACATAAAAAAAATATATAATTCTAAAACCGAATTTTTTTGAAAAACAAAATTTTTACCAAAAAAATTATTTTCACTGCAACTAGTAAACAATTGCTCCATAAATTTTATTTTATTGCTTAGCAACAGTCAAAAGGTACATAATTTAGACCAAATTTGTAAGTAAAGCTTTTTTCAATAATTCAAAACATGTTATCAGCTAAAAATATAAACAGACAAAATCTAATAGCCTACGTGCAACGCTCTTTCATTTTCGTAAAAATAAAAATATTATGAATAAACAGTAAAACAACAACGATAAGCTAGCAACAACAATGCGTTTTATAAGCTCATTACGAACAATAACATATGACGGAACAAAGTGAGTGCAGATAGCTGTTGCAGTCAGCCAGCTGTTTACAGAGCAGCCACAGACGACAAACATTACATTTTCTGAGGTTTGTTTACCCATACTAAACTCAAACGGTTCCGAAAAAATTCTACAGATAGCAGCACATATCAAACAACAACCCTAGCGGTCAATAATGTAACTACGTCAGTCTAAATACAATCATAGAACGTTTTTATAGAGACGTCGGGCCCGGCCCGACATTGGAGTTAGTGCGGTAAGTTGCGTGGCGGGGCTGCCCCGCCACTTGAGTGGAAAGGGTTAATCAAATAAAACTAAATACCATAAACATGTATTTTAAACTATTCATAAACCTAATAAATATATATTTTTTATTGTTTACTATAAGTTGGGGTCAGAATTGGTGGGGGAGGAAGGAGGGGGGGGGTTGTTTCAAAAATATTTTTAATTTAATTTTGTTTATTTATGAACAAATTATTATCTAGAATCAAACAATGTGAAATAATACAAAAATGAATCAAAACATGATCAATCAAACTATTTAGAAATTCTTAATTTCGTGATACTCTCCAAAACATGGAAAAACACAAAGCGCCACGTCACAGTCTTTACACATGTAGCGGGATTCACGTCTCTTCTGTTCCCTCCGTGTCGTGTGCTTGCAGACATGGCAAACCCTCATTGCATCTTTCCTCTTGATAGTTGGTGGTACTAATGATGGAAAATGTCTTTGGCTCAGCCTCAACGGTGTTTTCCCAGGTGATGGTCGTCCGCCTGTTTTTTTTAGCTCGTGGCTCCATATATTTTTCGAGGATTGCTCGTGTTAGAGCTAAATGAAACTTTTGAAGTGGTGGATTTTGTCCTGTTTTGCATAAAAATAGTGCATGAGAGTTCAAAATGGTTAGGTCAAAGAAGTGAAAAAATATTTTTTTGTACCATCTTGTAGTTCTTCTAACACACTCCAAGTGAACAATCATCATGTTAGAGCGGTCAACTGCCCCCATGTTTAGATTATAATCCAAAACGCATGATGGCTTTATGATTGCGGCCTTAGTGCGAGGGTCAGTTTTACCAGAGTTTTCCATTTTATGGCAATGCTCTGTGGATAACATATGAACGTCCCTTTTATCCGTCCATTTTGTTGCCAAAATTATTCCATCGTTGAAACACTCAACTTCACCTTTTTTCAGTTTGTTTTCAAACTTTGGCATCCCTAATCTTGAGGTTTTAGCCGTTCCACAAGCATTAGTTTTTTTTACTGTGGAGAAAAGCAAACAGATCTGGGCTGGTATACCAATTATCTAAAAAGATACAGTGTCCCTTGTCAAGATATTGGTTTAGTAGTGTTGTAACTACAGCCCCTGAAATGCCTAAATCGTGTGTGTTGTCAATCTCTGTTTCCTTTCCCGTGTAAACAATCACATCTAGCACATAGCCTGTCTCACAGTCACATAATAGAAACATTTTTATACCAAATCTACTGCGTTTAGATGGTATAAACTGTTTGAATCCAAGATGCCCTTTGAAGAGAAGGAGGCTCTCATCAATATAAATGTTTCTAAATGGTATGAAGTTGTTTCGGAACGATTCATGAAACATATCAACAACTTCCTTTATTTTTGTAAGTTTTCTGTGTTGAGCAGGGACACTGTTATCAGAAAAATGAAGCAAACTCATAATGTTGAGATACCGATCTCGGCCAATCATTTCTGATACACTGTTCTTATGAAGGGGATCATTGGACCAGTAGAGCTCTAAATTTATTTTTTTATTATGTACCATAAGCAAGGTTGTTCCCAAAAACACGAAAAGTTCATTTTTTGTCAAAAGGTTTCCACTTATTTATTCGTGATTTCTCAGAAGGAATCTTAGTTGACACTATGTAATCAAACTGTTTATTTGTTTCACGGACAATTAATTCTACCAATTTATCAGGAAATAGTTGTTCAAAACAATCCAATTCCGTGCATGTTTCAGTCAATGCGTTATTTACACCGGATGTTGTGTTGTCAAACTTATGGATAATTGGTTTGAACTGACCTGAATTACAGATGTGTGGGTACTTCGTATTTGATTTTTTTTTTACCATGTGAAGTATTTGTGAGACAGGATTTCCTCTTTCGTGAAGATGGCTTGCTTTGGTTTGTTGTAGGCCTGCTACTTGGACCTGGTTCATCAATTATGTCTTCGTTGTCATTTGTCACTGTATCACTACTATTATTCAGTAAATCACTGTTATCAATCACTAAGTCACAGTCACTGATATTTATACCAAAATGATCATCACTTTCATCAGAAGAGCTTGGCTGATAAACTGGATCGTCTACATCGTCATCTTCCGAGTCTAGGTTATAGCCTAATTCGGAACTTGGTAGATCTAAGAATTGACGAATTTGTTCTTCATTACTGTCCTTAGACATTGTACTAATCACTAAATAACATATATACAGTACTAACCAATAAATAACAAATATAAACACTTCAAATAATAACAGAAATATAAACAACAGAAAGGAAAACAAATAAATAACATAAACAACGACGTAGCAAAATGGCGCGAACTAGGCGTAGCGTTTTCACTCACGTAGCGGTTCTCTCATACTGACTACTGAGTCACCTAAGCAGCACTTACTAATGTTGTTGTCATAGCAACGGAAACAAAACGTTGCAGAAATAACCGCTAGATAGTACTAAATGTCAATTGATTGAATACCGAACCGAGAGAATGTGCTGGCTGGCGGGAAAACACTAAACGCGTTTACGCGTGAGTAGCGGTGACGGCCCAACTACCGAAAACACTTTAACGCATTTACAGCAGTGAAGAGGTTAAGCTGGACTCATTTTCTTCCAAACTATTTTAAAGTTTCCGTCCAAACACTAAATAACAGCCTTTGATAACCATTATCATTGATGTTATTTAGTACCAAGCTTTGCAAAATTGTAGTTCTAAATGACTTCGCAAATTCTAGCCTTAGACTTGCTAGATCTCCTGTTACTTTTGTTTAATACATTATCAGTCTCAAGTATTTTATGTCAAATAAATGGCTGTCCAGGATTTGCTAAATGAAATTATTTTGTTCAAATATGCAGACATCAATATTATTTATAAATGTATACATTTCACGTCTCTTCAAATCTGCCTATAAATGTTGCTTGGAATATTTCAAACAATGGAGCTTTTTATTTAGATTCTAAGTTGTTATAATAATAGAAACTAGATGCAAGTAGAAGATTCACTACACTATCCGGCACAGCATATACTTGTTTGTCTCCATGTATCACCCGCTGTTAGGTATCATTAATGTTCTTATCAATTTTGTATCCATTCAATAATTGTTTTCAAATAAATTAGTTTCCTGAACATATTTTGTTCATAAGAGATTCATTATGACTAGTTCTGTAATTATCAGCAAGTTCTGACCAAATTTCTCCAAAAATGCCATCTGTTCAAGATAAGGTTGTATCTTGTATTCTTTTCTATATTTTATATTAATTTACTTTCTTTTGTAGCTAAATTCGCAACCAGGAAAAACTCCCATTTTTCACGAAAAACAACAGGGAAATTTGTGTGCGCAGCATTGTCTCAATGCATTACTTCAAGGAGCTCACTTTAACGCTGTAGATTTAGCGGAGTTGGCTCAAGAAATGGATTTTGCGGAGAAAACAAAACTAGCTGAAGCAGGAACAAACAGTAAAGATTATAAGAAATTCTTGGAACAGCCATCAGAAAACATGGATGACACTGGGTACTTTTCAATTCAAGTGATTGGTTGTGCTCTAGACTTGTGGGGACTGGAGATGGTGCCGTACAACAGTACAGAGATGCGAGCAGTTAAAGTGAGAACCAATCCTACTGAAGCCAAGGCCTTTATATGCAACTCACACCTACACTGGTTCACAATACGGCGATTGGGAAATCACTGGTTCAATTTGGATTCCACTTTGGAAAAGCCTGGTTTTATCCCCAGTGATCATCTTGATGACTATTTAAGACAGCTCCAACATGAGGAGAACTCTGTTTTTATTGTGTTTGGGGACCTGCCACCATGTCCAGCAGAGGAAAGTGGTGAATTAATAAACAGTTTAGAACCTTACGTCAGTAGAATTTGCGGAAAAAGGAAATTCACCTCAAAAGAAAATAATCAACCAGTAATGAAATTCCATCTCAGTTTAAACCAAAACTGTATCTCATCATATTCCCCACAAGATTTCTTAAAGAGGCTTTTATTTTTCAACGGACAATTCACAAATAGCATGTATATCAGGATTTGCTGCTTCCTTTTCAAGAACAACAAAATGTTTAAGGTAGGAAACCTTAAATTTGCATCAATTTCATTGGGCTCTTTTGTGGTAGGTTCCATTTTCATGTGTCTACCAATGTCTTGTATATTCCTCATCATGATTTAAAGTAGGAATCCTAGAATTTGTCTTAATTTCATTGGGCTCTAGTTTGTTAGCTTTCATTTTCTTGTCTTCTAATGCCTTCTATAATTTTCGTCATTATTTAAAGTAGAAATCCTAGAATTTGCATTAATTTGGTTGGGCTCTGATGTGGTTGATTTCATTTGTATGTGTCATCTAATTTCTTACATACTTTCATAATTGTTTTTGTTATTTCATTGTCAATTATGAGATTTTTCTTCTGTCCTCTTACATTAAAAAGTTCAGTGTGTGTTATTAATGTGTTTTACATTTTATTATTTGGTTGGTATTTTCTCAAAGGTTTTATAAATTAATTTTTATTTAGTACATAGCTGATAGGTTAGCATATTTTTAGTAATTTTTAACTTAAATTAGTGGGTCATTACATAAAAATATATAATGTAAAATAATATACATGCTAATGAATTATGCTGTAAATGCTGTTATTTTTTACTGGATAAATGTATATGAATGGTGAGAGGGTGGCTCATCACCACTGTATGTGTATTGGTGGCAGGAGGGTCATGATCACTATACATGTACGAGTGGCGGGCGAGTCATCATCACTGTACATGTATGGGTGGACGGGAGAGTCATCACCACTGTACCTGTATAGGTGGATGGGAGGGTCATCATCACTATACATGTTTTACTGGCGGTGGCGGAAGGGTTATGGCCACTGTACCTATGTAGGTGGCAGAAGGGTGATCACCACTGTACATGTATGGGTGGATGGGAGGGTCATCACCACAGTACAAAATAGTTTGGCAGGAGGGTCATGACCACTATAAATGTATTACTGGCGGGAGGGCCATGACCACTATTCATGTATGGGTGGGGGGAGGGTCATCACCACTGTACATGTATGGGTTGATGGGAGTGTCATCACCACTGTACAAATTTCTGTGGCAGGAGGGTCATGACCACTATACAGGTATTACTGGCAGGAGGGTCTTGACCACTGTACATGTATGAGTGGCAGGAAGGTGATCACCACTGTACATGTATGGGTGGACGGGAGGGTCATCACCACTTTACATCTATGGGTGGCAGGAGGGTCATCACCACTGTATATGTATGAGTGGTGGTAGGGTCATCACCACTGTACATGTATGAGTGGCAGGAAGGTGATCACCACTGTACATGTATGGGTGGACGGGAGGGTCATCACCACTGTACATGTATGTGTGGACAGGAGGGTCATCACGACTGTACAAGTTTGTGTGGCAGGAGAGTCATCACCACTTTACATCTATGGGTGGCAGGAGGGTCATCACCACTGTATATGTATGTGGTGGTAGGGTCATGACCACTGTACGAGGGTAATATTTAAAGTAAAAACCGATTGTGCATCGTGCCCGCGCTTCCGGTCACATGCCGTCCATTCCAGGCCAGCACTTACTGGGCTGTCTCCGTCAACGCCATTACGTTTCACGTCTCTGACGATGCTGGTTTTGTGTGGTTATACTGCTTTGTTTGTCACAATGTCAATCAATAATTACTCCGACTGTGAAGTATGCTCAGTTATTCAGTATTTAAAATACAAAAAATGTTCGTCCTGCTGAAATTCACGGACAGCTTCTTGAAGTTTACGGTGAGCGTGTTATGAATGATGGAAATGTGCAAAAATGGTGTAGACTTTTTAATGAAGAAAGGACAAATGTTCATGACAAAGAACAACGTGTTCATGGACGGCCTACTGTCATCAATGAAGAGTTGGCACAAAAAGTTGATGAGGAAATTCGCCAAAATCGGCGCTTCACTATAAGTTCATAGTCAGAAATTTCCCCGTTACAAGATCAGTAGTTTACAATATTGCTACTGACAAACTGCATTACAAAAAATGTGTGTGAGATGGGTGCCAAAATGTTGACACAAGAACACAAAGCAAAGCGTATGGCATATTCTTTGTCCTTTTTGGAGCGCTATCACAGAGATGGCGATGATGAGTTCTTAAGTCACATTGTGATCGGTGATGAAACGTGGGTTGCATACTATACTACTGAGACGAAACGTCAATCCAGTGAATGGCATCATTCAAACTCCCTGATGAAAGGGGACTTTTAGTCCCCTTTCGTCAGGGTATTCTTCTGATAGACTTTCTGCCACGAGGAATGATAATAAATGCTGAACGAATTGCAAAATATTATTGAAGCTTAGGCGCGCTATTCAAAACCGCCGGCGGGGCCATGGTGACTACATAAAAAAGTGAAAAAATGTTCATATTTTAATTTGTGATATCATTTATATCCATAAATAAAGTTTCTCTTACGCTATTTGAAAACGGTTTTTACTTTAAGAATGACCCTCGTACACGTATGGGTGGTGGGAGGGTCATGACCACTGTACATGTATGGGTGGACAGGAGGGTCATAACCACTGTACAAGTTTGTGTGGCAGGAGAGTTATCACCACTGTACATGTATGGGTAGCAGGAAGGTCATGACCACTGTACATGTATGAGTGGTGGGAGGATCATGACCATTGTACATGGATGGGTGGACAGGAGTGTCATCAACACTGTACAAGTTTGTGTGGCAGGAGAGTCATGACCAATATACATGTATGAGTGGAGGGCGGGTCATCACCACTGTACGTGTACAGTGGTATTAACCCACCCGCCTGCCCATAGACAAACAAGTGGTATTGACCTACCCGCCCGCCCATGGACTTACAGTGGTATTGACCTACACTCCCATCCATACACGTACAGTGAAATTGACCCACCCACCCGCCCATGGACGTCAGTGGTATTGACCCACCCACCCACATATAGACTACAGTGGTATTGACCCACCCACCCGTCTATAGACATACTGTGATATTGATCCACACTCCCATCCATACACGTACAGTGGTATGGATTCACCTGCCGCCCATAGACTTACAGAGGTATAAACCCACTCATACAAGTACAGTGGTATGGACTCACCTGCTGCGCATAGACGTACAGTGGTATTGACCCACATATACAATTACAGTGGTACAGACTCACCTGCCGTCCATAGATGTACAGTGGTATTGACATACTGGGAGTTTAGCAGTGTAAGTACATATATCAGTGATAATTATTGTATTATTTGGGACATTCTCACTAAAGTTCTGCCATATAACAAAGTTGTTGCAGGGCTAGTTGAAAAAGGAAAGAGACTACAAATCACCACTTAAATTCTAAAAGCCATATGGAGTTGTACTAATGCATTACTGACACAGGGTGTAGTTTTTATAGTGCCATCTTAAAAGTTTTAAGGCTGATTTTAAACAGTGTTATGATACAGGTTTATTATTATTTTTAAAGATTCCTTTCTTTTCTTAACCCTCACATGCATCAGGGTAGCTTCTCGGCCCTTGGCTTTGATAGTCTAAACTTCTGTTCCCTCTAGCTTTGGATCTTTTCTGGGATATTGAGCTCATTTTACTGTCTCCTTTCCAGAGTAAGACTTGCTCAACCTCCATGTGACTCAGGCTAGGCAACTTCTATGTCACGATTACATGTTCGGCTAATAGAGCTTTGTTTATACCGCTCTGATTGAGTAATGAGGTCACATCTTGATACTTTTTGAGGTACGATACTTTTTGCAAGATTGAGGTACGATACTCTTTTCTTGCCCTTAGCCAAAAGCAAGTCCTGTTCATATCTTCAGTTTTTAGTTAGTAGACTAGGGATGTTCATATCTTATTTTGATTTTAATTACTAAATCAAGAGGCCCCTGTTTTTACTGATTTTAGTTTTTTAGCTGTAAGATATGGCCATGGCACCTTTGACCAGGCCTTGCATTGATTATGAGGGAAAGCTTTTTAAGGTAGTCAGAAAGTTCTTGTGTGGTATTTGTGACATTCACATCTCGGTTGCCTTGTTAACATCTCTCAAGGCAGTATAAGATATCTTTAAAGCAAGTATTTTCATGTTTTCTGTGTTTGCTAAGTCGAGGAATGGCGACACTCCAGTCAGGAGTTCTTAGGCAATTATGACTGAGATGAATCCATCGAGCTGTCGTCCGCTTAGCCTAAAGCTGTTTCCAAAAGGCTTCCACTGACTTTAGCATTGGAACTTTGGTAGCCATCCAAGGGAGTGTGTATAGAAATATAGCTGAAGTCCTGAATAAACATTCAAGAAAATGCACTTCAAAGTTGTGAGGAAAACACAGATTTGAAAGCCTTAGTAGATGAATTTAAACTGTCCCCACAAATATTGGTTGTTATTGGCTGCAAAGCCTGAATGAATGAAAATTGCCAGATGACAAGCAGTTACTCTGAAGCCTCAAGTTAATATTAATTTATATGGTCCAGGAAGAATCACTACAGGTGTACCAACATGATTGCACCAGTTGAAAAAGTGGACAAGCAGCAAGGTTCTGGTCCTCTCTCTTGATCTACCCTCAAGAAATATCATCATAATCCACAGCCTGAAATTCAGATTAATGAAGAACAATGGATAAGACATAGGACCTCCAAGATTGTTATGATTAGGGCACTGGGAAAGTGACTAATCGGTTAATTATAAGGAACAGGAGCCTTGTCAATTTTTTGGCTGACATTTCTTTTCATAGTAGATACATAAGAAACAAGAGTATAATATTTTTTTATTTTATTTTCAGCAGAGAAGCTGGGTAAATTACCAAATGAGGAAAAACTAAAAAATATGTTTTTTCCTTAAATATAGCAATGTGGGTACTTAAATTATGCGGAATTTAGACCTGATTACGAATAGGACAAGGTCATTGCAATCGAACCATTACTAAGTACGTTAGTGAAAATGGGCCGATTACAGTATATTTACATACCAGAGAAGTCTGTAAAAGACAAAGTCTCTGATTACCTAAATATGGATGGAATTTTAGAGAACAACCAGTATGGTTTTAGTAGTTCGAAAAACACATCAGACGCCTTGTTCGATTTACTAAGTATCATTGCTGTTCAAAGCAATTCAGAAATGCACATTTTAATAACCTTTCTAGATCTAGCTAAGGCTTTTGATTCAGTAGATATAAATATACTTTTTAATAAATTAGAAGCAGTCGGTTTTGAAATTAACACTATTAATTAGTTTAAGAGTTATTTTGAAGACAGGTTACAAAAAACATTGATTAACGGAATTGAAAGTGATGCAACTAAAGTAGATTATCGAGTGGTACAAGGCAGTACTCTTGGTCCTATTCTTTTCTTAATTATAACAACAATATTTCAAAACAATCTACAGGGAAAGCTGTTCTTGTTTGCTGACAACGCGGCTTTAGTATCCTCTGGCTCTTTATGGGATGATGAGACTTACAATCAGGCTTCTTCAGTAAAGTTAAAAAAAATGGTTTGATAACAATATTCCTTCTCTAAATATGACCAAAACAAAGTACATGCCAATTTATTTACGTAATGTTCCTGGTCTGAGGGTGCTGAGGATGCATTCCTGTGGTAATCTACATTCTCAAAGCTTACACATTGTGATTGCATTAACGTGTGGATCAATTTAAGTATTTAGGAGTAGTTTTTGATCATAAGCATGTTGGGTTCCCCATGTTCAGTACATCAAGATAAGAATTAGAAAATTAATTTACGCACTTGCAAGGTACGTTTTTGTTTACGTTCGGTATCGAATAAATAGTTCGCACACTTGCCAGCTAGGATAGTTGCAGCGGGCTGGGTATAGTTCCAGGGGTCGGAGTTAAGGAATGAAGTCAAGGCGAACGATTCAGTACTTTTGATCTCAAAAGATCATTCATGTGGCACAAGACCAAAACTCATCATCACCTCTCGCCTCGAGGTAGGTTGGAACAGTGTGGTCAGGATATAGGATGCTGGAAATGCCGATATTATATCCTAATGTCCTAAAACCCCAAGTCCCGCCTTTCACTAGGTTCAAGATTCAAGATTTTATTTGTCGAAAACTTTACAAAAAGTATGACAACGTCAATAGCCTAAGTTACAGTGATGTTTTAAAAATATCATAATATTCACTAATATTATACAAGCAATTATTAGTTAGTAGTCTCTTACAAAATGTTTTAAATTTAGTATAAGGCAACACTTTGATATAATCAGGTAGAGCATTGTACAATCGGATGCCCTGGTGTTCCACACTATTCATTGTACTTGTGTAGACAAATCTCTTTACACTAAGATTATTTTTATGCCTAGTGTCATGCTGGTGGGTGTCCGCCATTTTAGGTAATTCATTCACTTTTTCTTTGGTGTATAACAGTACTGACTGAATATACATAGAAGGCAAGGACATGATACCCAGACTTCTAAAATAGGGCTTACAGTGAGTTTGTCCTGATACTCCACAAATCAACCTTATAGCTTTTTTTTGCATTGTAAAAAGTTTGGATGAATATCCAGAATTGCCCCACAATTCAATACCATAGTTGAGGTGACTATGAACGTAAGCATAATAAATGAATAGAAGGACATCGGGAGTAACACTCTTCCTTAGTCTGATTGGATAGAAATGCCAAATGGGTTCAAAGCCAAATGGGGACCTACGAAACCTACCTACGACTGGGCTAAGTCCCGCCTTTCACGGCAGTCCAAAGCCGAAAGGGGACCTACGAAACCTACCTACGCCTGGGCTGTCCCGCCTTTCAAGGCAGTCCAAAGCCGAAAGGGGACCTACGAAACCTAACTACGCCTGGGCTAAGTCCCGCCTTTCACGGCAGTCCAAAGCCGAAAGGGGACCTACGAAACCTACCTACGCCTGGGCTGTCCCGCCTTTCAAGGCAGTCCAAAGCCGAAAGGGGACCTACGAAACCTACCTACGCCTGGGCTAAGTCCCGCCTTTCACGGCAGTCCAAAGCCAAAAGGGAACCTACGAAACCTACCTACGCCTGGACTGTCCCGCCTTTCACAGCAGTTCAAAGCAAAAAGGGGACGTACGAAACCTACCTACGCTTAGGCTGTCCCGCCTTTCACGGCAGTTCAAAGCCAAAAGGGGACCTACGAAACCTATCTACGCTTTGACTGTCCCGCCTTTCACGGCAGTTCAAAGCCAAAAGGGGCCTACGAAATCCAAAAGGTACTCGGGCTACTCGCCTCGCAAATGAAATGATTCAAATAAAAACAAAACTTCTACTTGCAGAATGTAACAAACAAAGCTAATAATAACGATAGATGGCTCAGGACCGCTTTTCTCAGCAGTAACTACTTAACCCCAATTAACTCGTCTCTGATAACTTAAACTTCTCCTCTCACATGCAAGCATTAAAACAAACTGCTATATGAATGGCGTTAATAAGCTAATGCACAAAGCTAACAGAAATGGCAAACTGTAATATGTTGAGACAGGCCCACTTACCTCGTCGAACTGGTTTCACTGTTAACAATCGAGTTGACTGCCTCTGCGGGTTGCGGTCGGCAGTTTTGTTCTAACCGGCCTGGCGCCTCCAAGCGGTGCGTAAGTGTAGCAGGCGGCAGACGCGGGAATTTCAAATGCCCTAATTCTCTGTCTGCTTGAACTACTCTTCGTTTAACTTAAATTATCCTTTTTTAAAAAAAAAAAAAGAAAAAAACTGTAGCAACCTTACACACTTGCACAGCTTAGTCAGATGCTGAGTGTGAATTGCTGCAGGGATGCCTACCATGCGTACGTGCAGTCGGTGCTGGAATATGGTGTTTTGGGTTGGGGGGAGCCTCCTCCTCGACTTTGCGGTGTCTCGATGTCTCTTGGAGAGCAATAATAAAAACAATAGATATCCAACCAGTTTACTTTTTGAAGAGTACTTAGTATAAGACAGTTGTCCATAAAACATTAATTTTTATTCAAAACAACAGTTCAGTATTTAATCAGATTCAGCACAATTACTTAACTAGAAATAGAATGCATTTAAATTTTGAAATTCCTAGATTAAATAATTCAATTCAAATAACGAATTCTTATCATTTAGCTCATTGGCTTTACTGTAACATCCCACATGAAATGTCTATTTGGAGGGTTCCAGTGATGCTATTTATAAGAAAAGTGTGAATAAGTGGCTGGAACAAATGGGTCATGAGGCTCCTGAGATGCTCATTTAAATCACCATATGCATAAAAATGTGCAGATGTCCGCATATCCTTAATGCCTTTTCACTATTTGTTTCACTATTTTTTCCCTAAATTCAGGTTTATTAATAATTTGATATGTTTTCGTCATTGCATATTATTATTATTATATTACCCCTTATCACGCCGTAAGCGTATATATGTGCATATATTGACTTTGCTCTAAACACCCTAAGCCCATATACACGTAATAATTACAAAAATAATATTTTTGTAATAATGTTTCTAATATAATACGGTAGTGCATTTGATTTATGGGCGGTGACTCACGAGAGACACATTGTGCAACCTTTTGTTAGTTTATCACTACGAGACTGGTTATTGTCTGGCAGTGTACATTTCCGCTGCGTCACCCAACCTGTGAGTGCATATACACGCAGCTACTGTCAAGCCGAGCGGTTGTCATTGTCCGCCGCTTCACCTCTTTGAAACTGTGTATTTAATTGTTTTTATCATTACTTTAGTTTAACATATGTTGGTAATTTATTAGTCGATATGAATAATCCGGACGATTTTGATTTTGTGGAAGACGCTAAATACATCATATTCAAGTGCTATATGTATTTACTTATTTTTTATTGTATGTATTATGTGCAGGCCCTGTCTATCAGTTTATATACAAGTAAATGTTCTCAATTATACATATTTTATTAATAGTAATAATATTTTGTATCGACTCATACTGTATAAGTGATCTATGCCTGAGTCTTACTTTCAAGTAAAAGTTTGCTTATTGACATATTCTTCATACATAAGAAAAAAAAGTAAAGTAAGCTAATAAAAGTTTCAAAATGGTATCATATATTTTATTTTCCTGTACAGAACAATTACAAAAAATGAGCAACTAAAAAATATAATTTTGATTTTTTTACAATAAATTAGCGCGTAATGGAAAATATTATGTATCTACAATAAAAAAAATTCAGGCGAAAAATCGAGAAGGACCTGTTCTATATAATTACCGATTAATCACTATTAACCCTTTCAGTTCCGTAGCGTCGACATAGTCGATGATGTAATTTATGCATAAATTGCCGGCGTCGACCCATATTTTCGTAATATTTCATATAGTATGTATTCGATTGACTCGGTTAAAGATCCGCCGTATTCCAAATGGATCAATCAATCTTTCAATTGGTGTCATTTTCGTATTTCTTTCTTTTACGCCTTTGAATTAGTAATCGAGAAAAGATTACAATGACAGTAGAACACCCAAATATTATTCAGTTCTTTTGTTTATGTTTGACAATATTATGTCTGTTGTTACTAAAAGTAATTTGTAATACAGTTTTACTTTGCTATTTTGAAATACATAATTTGTGATAGTCATTATTATATCAAAGGATATAAGTTTGTTGTGATTGTTTATTTGGTGATAGTTTTTTTTTTTTTTTTATTTTCAATTATTATTAAATTTTTCAATTATATTCCCTTCAAAAATTGTCTGATTACTATATGTATTTCGTATAGAATTTTATGTATTTTTTGTAACAACGTTTTTTCTACCAAGTTACAGAAATGTGACGAAAAATGACTTTACGATGAGTTCTGTTTTATTGCTTAATCAAGCAAGTCAAATATAAAACTATAAATTTATGTTAAATATGAATTTTGTTTGTTTTTTTATTAGTCTTTTACATGGTATAAATTTTTAAAAAATGTTATACATTTGAAAATTCAGTTCAAACTTAGTTTTTTTAATTTTCTTTTTTTACTTTTGATTATTATTTTGTAATTATTATGCATTTTTCATAAATTATCCTATTACTTTATCTATTTTGTAGAGAATGTCATGTTCTACAAATTAAAACAAAAATTATGAATATAGGGTACATAGTTTTTTTCATCAAGGTTTTTCCCAAACTCTTTGACAAGAGTTTGGGAAAAACCTTGATGAAATTGACATTTGTGAAAAACAGCCCAGCAATTTATGCACATCCTTTTGTGAAATGGTCACGGCAGTGAAAGGGTTAAATATGATTTTATTCAGAATTAAATTAATACAAATCCATCACTAAGTTTGTACTGTCTTATTTTATGGAGCGAAGAAGAAAATATTGGATTAACTATTTAAACTGTATGAACTGATTTTTATGAATAAACTTATCTTCAAAATCAAACGAGAATGAGAAAATATACTCAACTTTCTTCATGGATAGCGTTCTGTCTTGATTTGTTTGATTCAGTGTGCGGCCACCAATGAACGAGATGAGATATGACGCGACAAAAAGTCGGTCTCATCACATTCTGTTCTTTTCTTATCGTGTCAGTGTGTGGCTGGTCTAAGGAGTTTTCAAACACTTCACACCTATAAATACGTATATTGCTCAATAATATTGAAACGAGTACAATATTTTGTTTTATTCTCTTAATAAACTGCAGTAGAGCCCCATTTTCTGACATTCCGACATTCTGTTTTAACCTACATACTGGTTTAGTAATGACATAAACTGTATGTAACTGGTGAGGGTTGTGTTACTTACTATACCATGTGAGGAGGCTACATCACTTGTTGAGAGGGGGAATAGCATTCACGTAACTCGTGCACTCTTAGTTCAGTAGATCCCTGACCAGTCACATGTATCAGTCAATTGTATTAAAGTTGTTTATATGTTACTTGACTCTGCAAGGCAAGTATTTATCACATTATTGTGTGTATTTGTTAAGTTTGGTATAAAACAAAATTTTTATTTGTGACTACAGTACTGTAGTTTGTCATGTTTGTTTATTCATCGTACATTACCGTAATTTCAACAACCTGAAGTAACCAGTATGTTTATGTTATATAAGTGAGGCTCTACTCTATATTCAAACAATAGATAGCAGGCATTATTGTTGATACGTATCAAGGATTATAAGCAACTGCAAAAATCTGTAATGTCAAGGCATGTCCGTTTTTAAATTTATTAAATTCATGTTAGAGGTGCAAATTAGGTAAATGCATGCTCAATCAATCAATCAATTTGTTATAGCAGTATTAACAATTATTACATCGTATTGCAAAAGTCAATATGTGTTTTAATAATATATAATAAATAAGATTTTAATAAAATTCAAAATGGCCTAGGCGGCCAGACGCCATGCTTATCATAGAGCTAAGATTACGAATTGAAATATGTATTTTAAACAAAGGCCTTTAGTAAAAACATTATTTACATCTTAAAATTTGTGCTCCAAAATCTAATCAATAATAACAATACACATAGTGGAAGTGAGTTATAATGATTATTGATTGGGTTATCAAAGTTTGTCTAAGATTCACAAACTAATACCTACTACAGTAGAATCTCTATAGTTTGATACTGGCCATTGTGACATGATGCGGTGAAATTATTGTCTGTGGTAGGCACGGTTTAGCCTGCTGCAGATTAATGAAATAACTGTATCAAAGTGAATAACAGTCTAAATTTACTAATTTTTTACCTTTAGGTTACTGTAACTTGTAAATAATGTACTGTCCGGGGATAATGGTCCAAACCCATCAAGCAAATTACTAAGTGGACGTACGGGGATTATAAGTGCATACTGTAACTCCAATACCAATTCAGTATTTACACATTGTTACGTCAATAATTAGCTTGTTTTAAGTGTTGTTGAATTTTTAAAGAAAACAGTACAATTTTCCAGTAAAACGAACTATATATTCTTTATTAGTGCTTATAGTGACATTTTGATACATCGACATCTGTGCTGGCCATAAACTATCGAGGTTTTACTTTCCTCCCATTTGTATTAGCCTGCTAAGTGCTGGTTGGTTTTAGCCACAAGATGAACCAGTGCCACCTCCAAAGCGTTTCTACTGCCCAAATCCTAATTGCTACATGGAGTTCACCAGTTTGGGTCCATTAGAGCTGCATGTTATCACATGCCTCCAACTGACTGACTAGTTCGTCTCCTCTCCGCGATACTTGGCTGTGAATGTGCCTGAGAGCTGAGCTCTCCATGTATTAGACCTGGTTCATCAAACCAATCATACTATGAGTTCTTTTGAACCAGGTCTTACACTGAATATTCTTAGAATTACTAAATTGCTTACAATAATTAACAAATAAATCCTTTACTTTGCAATATTATATCAAATCTTAATATACTCAACTTAAAAATAACTTCTTGAATAGTGTGATGTTTTATTGGGCAGCTCAGCTCTAGCAAAGTTAGTGGAAATAAGGTGCTATAACTTAAAATATGTTTGAAATTACTAATAGATTTAAAATTGATACGTATTTGAAAAAAATACTTTTACTATTCTACTTGCTTCGTATATGTAGTTTATTAAACTAGTTTTTATGTTGTATATTAAAATGGAAGGTATTGTAACCCAGCAAACTTACTAGGAAGTCAAATTCATACCAAACACTTATTAGATAACTAATTGCTTAGCTTCTCTTTACTCATTTTGTGTTTAATGAATTCTATCCCTGTATATCTACTGACTAGCCTTTTTTTATCCCTTGACCTATTGCCCTCTACTTCTGCTGCGTTAGGCATAGTAATATACTGAAATTGTCATTGCTATGTATTTGCAGCTGAATAATGATTCATAAGAAACTATCTATTATTAGAATTTGTACAGTAATCACCATCAGAAGTTGAATATTAACGTTTGCTTTCCAGACACTTTCATATACAATGTAGTCTCCAAACTTGTAACTGGTTACTTCATCTTCATTTGTGGTTTTACCTTAAACTGATTTTATGGTAAATTATGTCAAGCATTTGTTTAGTGAGTTTGAATATTTCATGACCTGTTATACTGATGTTTATTTTTCACATGTACAATTTTTATTCATTTTCAGTATGCTTAAACCAGATGTAATATAGGTACTGGGAACCTTCAAAAGAAACGTCAAACACATTTTCGTTGTGTATAATAATGTTTATTGCATCAAAATCGCATGTCATTTATATATGTTCAAATACGAGTCATCTTTTCATTTCATGTGCCATAAGATATGTTCTCAATTCATAGTTGCAAAACTTAGAAGCTGTCTTATTCATTACAGTATTTGGAATTTTTACTTTTAGTATTGTATGCACGTTTTTCTTGGTGTTACCTACCATTTTTTATCCAATGGTGAAGGGTGAATTTTCTCTTGGTTCCGTTGTGTTCAGTGTTTTTTACCTTCTTTTGCCTGTTTACAGCCAAGGCAAAGACAATTCTTCTGTCCTAACTCCAATTGCAATCAACCCTTCAGCAATTTTGAAGATCTTCACGAGCATGTTATTGAATGTTGGGGTCTTCAAGATTAAACTTCATTTCAAGATTAACCTGAATTTAAGTGGTTATTAAATTAAAAATAACCACTTAAATTGTATTCCAATCCATCATTAGAATCATAGTTTTTACAGATGCAATTTTCAACTCGGTTTTTGTCTAGCCTTCCCTTATCCCCCCTTTAAGAGTATTGCTCTCTGCTATAATTGAGAGGTTTTGTTCTTCTTCAACTATCTCTGTTGCTTTTCAGCCTCATTAAATTTGGTTTTTTTTATTTTCTCACAAATACATTTTGGACGGATGACCAAATCTGTAATAAAGTGTACGGTTTTTGTATTTACTGTGTGTTATTATTTTACAGATAAATTATTGAGCTTGAATTTTTGTAGAGTAACATTAACCGACAGATTTTAATATTTAACTAAAAATTAATTAAATATTAATCCAATTAACAGAAAATCCTATTTTAAATTTAAAAAAAAACTTACTGTCAATATATTTTTTCAACTTGTAGGTTAGTCAAAATCGAGTATATTTATTTTCACTTATATTGACATAGATTATTGTAATGTTTACTGTATAATTTCAATTGATGCATTTAATTATGTAAATTTAACATGTTTGATTGTGAACACACATGAGTCGTATAGTTCCAAAAGCTGCCTCATCCAAAAAAGTCAATTTTACAGGAGGGAGAAAATTCTGTTTCACTATGATTATTTTCAAACCCTTTGACCAATTAATGTATAAAAATCATGTTTAATCGTCAAAATCTAATGAAATAATACCCAAATCCCTTAACACTGTAGTAAATTTTAAATTAAATATTTTTATATGGATAAGGCTGGTTTTGGAATTGCAATTGGCGTAAGGCAGTTTTTGGAATAGACCCAGCTGGATAAGGCAGATTTTGGAACAAATTAACTTGGATATGGCAGCTTGTGGAACAAAAACCGCTAAATATGGAGAAAGCTGGTTTTGGAACACACCCCTAAATAAGCAGGTTTTGGAATAAAAACCACTGGATTAGACTGTATTTGGAACAAAATTTATGTCATCTTTAAAATTAAGAACAAACTTTACTTTGATACTTAGGTACAAAATCACTGATTTAAACTCTGATTAATTCTTCATTGTTTTCAAAACCGCCATCTTCTTGTTGACATTCTTCGTCATCCAAAATATCTTCAGACCCTTTGTTAATAAGGTCAACGTAGAAAGCCAAATCGTTTATTTCTTTCCAATTTATTCCAAAGTGACATTCTAGAAGTCCATTTATATCTTTTAGTTTGGCAGGTTTAACAGAATTACGAGAAGCTACCAACTTAGGTACAATTTCACTGACTGACCTGTCTTTTTTTGTAACTGACATAAACTTTCCTGTGTCACTTCGGTACAGTGATTCACCTCTTACTAACACTTTGTTTTGGTGTTTGTTTCTGATTAAAATTAATCTCTTGCATGGATTGAACTTAAAATGCCAACTGCCAGGTGGTTTTTGTATTTCCTGGACTGCTTCTTTCCAGTCAGAAACGGGGCAATCATTTCCCCCAAGCTCAATGATTGTAGTGTAATTGCTGATTATGCCTTTGTACTCTTGAGGTTGAATGATGGTATCCTTTTTTCTGATTTCTTTTTCAATGAGAGCGAATACTCGATCAGGAGGCATATATGAATGCCCAACTACAGGGAATATTAGTTCTACTTTGAGAACATTTTTAGGAGCGTTTTCCAACAACCACTTTGAAGCCATACCTATGATCATGGAGTTTTTGTTTTGGCCCCCACAACCGTCAGCAAACAATCGCACCCTCTTAATATTTGGACCTGTTACTCTAGATTTTAGGGCATGAAACACTGCACTAGCAATCTCGTTTGACCCTCTAGGGTGTTCACATTCTAACCAAACATAACTAAAAGTGTTATCAAGTGTAAGTTTATCATGAGATGATCCTTCTACAACTGTGAAGTTGTAAAAGTACAACTGACGTGAGTAATATGCCTTTTGGTCAGGAACCTTTGGCAATACTTGGTTCTTCTGGCAGTCATAAGACATGACAATGGTATCTTCTGAACTCTCACCTAACATTTGAAAAAATGCTTTGGCGCGAAGTTTATGAACCCTTCTTTGGGTCATAATGCTTACTCTTTCTGCCTCAGTTTTGGCTAACTTTAATTGTTCTTTTAGCTGAATGCAAGTGGAACAGGCATCCACAGCCGGAGTACCAAAACCAATATTGAAATGTAAATTCACATAATTTCTGAAGAAAGATTTCTTTGACTTCAAAGATGTGTCCTCACAACTTAAATTGTACATTCTCCACAGCTTGTTTAAGTTCAAGTCACTAGAAATGTACGTTCTCTTAGATCTACCTCTACAATAATGCTGCTCAAGTACTTGAATTTTGCCCAGGAAGGTGTCAATGGCATCACGTTTGGCTTGAGATTTTTTAGACCTTGTGTCGCCACCCCTGTTCTCCTTAATTGCTTTACCTTGTAAATGTTTCTTACACACATTTTGCACTCTGGTTTTTTTAATGCCCAAAATAGACATGAAAGTTTTTTGGCACACTGGAATTTTGTCTGGCACACCAGGCTGATGAGTTGCCTTCTTTACAAAATATGTAATTGTCATTCCTTTCCTAGAGCTGTTTTCGATTTTTTGTCGACTTCTCCGCGGTGCAGAAATTGTGCAGTATTTCAAGATTAGATGATCTTGCACTACCTTCTTTGTCGATGAGTAAAACATTTTGTGAAAATGATTAATGTCCCTTTTGGTTAATGACTGGCATTTAAAACTTTTCGATGAGTGTCCACAGTCAGGAAGGCTTGGATTGCCCTTTGAAGAGTATCTGAAAAAAATAGGCTATATAGTACGAATATGCCAAAGTTCTATAGTATGCCAGTTATACTGGTAGCTTATTGAATAAGGCATAAAGAGACTTACTACAACACGTATGTAAGTAGAAATGTCAAATAGGCTTGAGCCTACGATAACACGTTGTTTTCAACTGTATTAATTTCATCAATTCGTGGAATTTTATTTTATTTAAGTTCAAGTTAGCAGCAAAAGGGATTTGAACTTTAACTCAATTTAAAACTTTCAACTAATTTTAAAACTTTGCTCTAATAACAGTCAAAATCGTGATATAGGCTAGGCGAACTTGCCAAAAAACATAGGCCCTACTGATTATGGTAACTTCAAAGTTAGGTTAGGTTATTTCAAAATATTGGTTTGATTGATCCAATCAACGTAAGACCTTGCTCTAATATGTTATGAAGGCATATTTTTAAAATCAAACAGTCATCAAAACATCATAACATGTCATATAAAGAAACTGCAATTGTTCTAGGCTACTGCACAAATGTTGCTCTTACCTTTCTCTTTTTTGTTTATTTTTCGTCCATTCTTCTGGGTTTCTTTTTCTTTTTCGACCTCTATCTTGAGGGATGATAAAACTTTCATTAATTTCATTCATCTTAGGCTATTAAATAGTTAAAACATAACAAACAAACTCAAACCACAAAAGCTGGTATAAGGTACTGAACTATCACTGTTATTGTTTTAGTTGTGTCCAAAACTTACATGAGTTCCTTATTTTTTTCCCCAGATCAGTGTAGGAAACCTAAACGCTTAAAATTCCTTTAACAAAACCCATGATTATTATCATATAACATTGGTTAAAAATCCAATTTTATAGTCACAAGTTTTGATTGAGAGGAAAATAAATAGACATGTTTTGGAACATACGTGCTCATTACTATAGTTAATGCTGATGGGAAAAGGCAGCTTTTGGAATGAAAAAAATAAGGCAGGTTTTGGAATAAACTTGCTGTGGATTAGACCCTTTTTGGAAAAAACTTCAAACTTTGTCTGTTTTTTTAACCAGGATTAGATTTTTTTTGGAATAAAATAAGAATTGAAACTTGTAGAGCTAACGCCAATTTGTAATTTGGTATAAATATCTCAATTTTTGATTTTTTGGGATAAGGCAGGTTTTGGAACTATACGACTCACATATGGTAATTGCATTCTAAAAATTAGTTTTTAATATTTTCTGTTCTTTTTCAGTATCCTTGTAAATTAATTGTTATCTATAAGTATCATATTCTTTTTAGGTTAATTTTAAGGTTTTCATTGTATTTTTACTAGTTGACCATTTAGGACTTGGCGCAAGTAATTATTACTTGCTCTGAAACAGGTTTGAAATTGATAAAAAAAAAATTATAGATATATAAAAGTTACCAATCGCAGTAATAATTTGTCCACTTATATTTGTAATATATTGTTATTGTAGAAACTGTTGTGACTTATTTGTAAAATTATTATACTACGGTAATTAATAAAACCAAATTTGGAATATATTTGTGGCTTGCCTCTTAGTAATACCTTTCCTAATTTTTCCTGAATTGTTTCAGTCATTACTACTAGTACAAGAAACCAGGTAAAAAGTTGTAGGAAAGTTCTGATAAAATAGAAAGTAGATAAATCGATTTGAAACATTTGCAACTTATTTAAACCCCTTAATGTATTTTTAAATTTGAGGTTTTTTAAAAAATGCAATTTTTTTTAATTTTCAGTTGTTTTGTTATAGTTTAAGTAAAACTAAAACTGCTAATAAATGTCTTAAAAAACTTATTTTAAAACTATGTAAATGAGAACACTTACAATTTGGTAGATCAAAATTAACGGTTTTGAAACAATAATCCAACTAAAAATCTTGAATTTCCAACTTGTTTTACTGCTGCTGCGACAAGTGTATTACAAAAATATGTAATCATCCATAATATGCTTGTTGCCAGCTAACAATTGTCAATATTGAAAATATGACGATCGGTTTGCTACGAGGATTCAGTTAGATGTTCATGGTGAGATCAGCATGTAATTGAAGTAGTTTCTGGTCCCTGGTCCAACAAAAAAAATCTGGGCTAAACTGGAAAATCGACATAGGTAATGTTGCATCCAGACCGCCACAGCCCTCCTCTAAATTTTACATCCGTTGACTCACAATTTGGAATAATATAGGAAGGTACAAATTTATTTGTTTGATGGGAATTAAAAATTTTTTTAGTGTAACTGGGGAGTACTTTTTTACTGTTTACAAATATCAAAAAACAAAGTCATTCGGACAACTTTAACTTATAAAAACTATCAAGCTCTAGTTGTGATTTATCTAGACCTGAAACAAATTATCCATTGGACAGGAAGGAGCCAATCGCTCAAGACATACAATATTGCCATGTTGGTGTTCCCCTCAGAGATAAAGTTACAGCGGCTGGAGTATAACTGTTATCTACAAGCATATACTTTTTTAAAGAGTTTTCTTATATTGATATGGGTTTAATAGACAACAAAATTTTAAATGTAGGCTAAGGTAGCAAACACCTGAAAATAACTGGAATGTTATACCTGTTGAAATGTTCTGTTTGTTTCCTTAAGTGTTGGAAATCTCACAACAAATTTACCAGGAAATCCCACAACAAATTTACCAGGAAATCCCACAACAAATTTACCAATCATGAACAACTCAAATTGCAATTGTTGTTGAAAAATAACTTTCAAACAACAAAGTGCACATATTGGGGAGACCATATGAAAGTGAAGAAACCCATTTTTCTGTATTATTATCTTATATTTAGTCCTTTCAAACATTACGTAACAAATAATTAAATCTATTTTTTTAATTAATTGAAACTAGCTACAAATAAAATATAGTAATAACGTTCACTCTACACAGTATTGCACGGTCAGCCCAGATTGACGGATGCAGCAGAAACTGTCAGTAAAAATATATACTACAATACGTATTATATACAGTATGACACAAAGTTTGATTGGTAAATAGCCTCCTGGGCAGGCATAAAGCTATAACATCGATCCAACAACTGGACAACATGTTTCAAATATTTCTAATCTGTCAACTAAATAATATTAATCAACAAGTCATAATAATAATATCAGTGAACTTCGCTAAAACTTCAGTTTTAACAAAATAAATTACATTTTATTTTAAAACAAATACAAAGATTGACAACAAACTATTTGTAATAATCAACAATTTAAATTAACAAATGTTCGCTTGAAAAAATATTACAATAAAGTGTAACTGTATAGTAAATTGAATATAGCTCATGATAAGCAATACATTATTCAAAAACCATGAACGTAATTAGTATTTCTTATTTACAGATTTATGAAAATATACAGCGTATTACTATGAGTAATACTTAAAGTCAATATGGTGGTCAGAGAACATCGTAAATAAATATACGTGCATGGCACAGCTGGGCCATTCCACTAACAACTAACAACAATGTGTTAAAACTATTTGTTACATCTTGCAAGTGTGATTATTAGTATAAAACAATAGCTTTCACTACAGTTGAATTGACTACGGTGCCAAAAGGCTGTATATTACATACCTCTCTTTGTGGGATATGTGTTTATTATAATAGGTCATTTCAACTTAACCCTTTACAAAATATCAGGTAGATATATATTTAAAACTATGTAGAATATCATCTGTGATGTGTTGTTGCGTTAGTATCAAAGTTTTTTTTCATTATCATTATTTAAGAGTTAATTATAAAAATAATGTTTTGACTATATCAACAATGTGTTTTGTATTAAAATATTCCTTGAAAGTGTCAAGTGAAGTTCATGACATATAAGAGAAACTCAAGATATAAATATTTTGCATTTCATTTTAATTCATAATGTAATTTATTTTATTTTATTAATTTAAGAATAGTAATGAATGGAAAAACAATTTTAAATCACTAAATGTAAATTATTAATAATCAATTATGCTGAACCACTATAAAAAATGATTATCAACTTAAATAATACATATTGTTGGACATTTCAGCTCAAAAATCTATATAAAAAAAATATTCTTTAAAGTGAGTTTTAGTAAATTATTAGAAATTCAGTTATCTAATAAATTGTACATACATGACTAACACACATCTTGACCAGAGAAACAAGCGATAAATGTTAACACAGATATCTTCATGGACGACAAAGTACACTGTGCTCAAATCTTACAACTACAGATATCACTTTGATTTTGGAAAGTTAAATACATTCTAGACAAGTAAAACGTATCATTACCTAAAAAAAACAAAATTTATTTAAAACAAAGACAAATCTAAATTGTGACAAATGTTTGTTGCTCAATGAAAACTTAAAAATTACTATTAAGGACTAAAAGAACAACTGATTAGTAACGACTATTCAAAAATGAAAGAAAATGGCAACACCAACCATAAGGCTATATGGCACTGGACCTATAGAAAGAATGTCAGAGACCCTGTTACTGCCATCAAGTACATTTAACAACGAAACATCCAACAGCTAGCACCATCCATTGAGGAACAACATCTCCGATATATATATAATATTTACTATATTGATTAACAGATATAGAACAACAAAGGGTAACATTGATACATATATCTATTTTTCATATCCCACTCACATCTGGAAGATTCCTGGTGGAAGACGGACATACGGCGACCAAAACTAGAGACATGATTGCGTCCGCGTGAAGGGAAGGCACAGAAAGTGACTGAAGCTGTGACACTCCCCCCTTCACTGACAATACCCAACTACTGCCCTCAAAATTTATCATAGAATCTATATCTGGTTGGAAAAATTAAAGATCAACCTTTTGAAGACCACTAAAAGTTATGTTACTAGGTAAGTTTTACACAAAAATTTTAAAATGCAGTGAGAGGACAAATGTGAATATAATGTAAAGGAATAATTTTATATCACACATCTTAATTCATAAGCAACTAACTAATCTCTGTCTGTTTTAAATACATTAGAAGTAGGTCTCCAAAAGATTAATACTTTTTATGTAAAAACAGCATTAACAAAATCACAATACTACGCCATAATCATAATTTAAATATCTGTGGTTTATATTGATAAAATTTTATACAATGCATTTTCAATTTTTTTTTTTAAATCATGAATAAGATGCAATAACTAAAATGAGTGCATAACAAATGTCAAAAACCTACAACAATAAAAATATGTAACAACATTAGCATATAATCAAGAACAAATACAGAATTTTAACGATTTTTAGATAACTTTTGATTATATAAATTGTTAACTTACAACTTGCAGTAATATATCAAAGAAAATTGTACAAACAAAATCATGTTGTTATGAATAACAATAACAAATAAGTAAGAAACAATTAAACTAAACCAAATACTAAAACACTTTGTTTCCAAAGTCTAATAATGTAATTTCTTGTGTATTTTAATGGTAATATCTTCACACAGAATCAAAAACAAGGTGCAAAAGGAATTGTTGAGCCGTTAAGGCACACTTAGATGGGAGTGTCACAACGAGTGAGGAAGATAGGCACTGTGTAAGGCGACAAGACACCAGGATAGAAGCAACATACCACACAACATCAATACTATTCTTTTGAGCAGTCAACATACACTCAATCTATTTGTTCAATCAAATTTCTTTATTTAATTAATTGACCTTTTGATTACTAATTAATTCACTTTGAAAAAAGGGAATTTCATCAAGCCACTATGTGCTTTTGACATAAAACTGTTTTGATTTTCAAACCACTCAGATAAAATAAAACAATGTACAAAAACAAAAATGTGAATTTAAAGAAATTAACAACCACTGGAAAATTAATACGTAATTTCAATTAATTATGTCCAGTAAATAAATTAAAACTATTCCGTTATTTTCAACTATAATACTAAATAACACAACAAATATATACTTTATATTTATATATATTAAACCACTCAATCCTTTCTCACAAATACAAAAACACACTTGACCTATAACACTGTTGGTGTTATACAACCTAAGGTGACTTACAAATGGGCTCCTATTGTAAATTGTTTGTATATCATATCATATAGAATATATATTAACCTACTTTGACTTCAAATAACTTCTATATAATCTTCAATAGGCGATTTCTATAAATATATGTATATATTTTTCAACCACTTTTAAAATAAATAAAATGTGTCAATCCCTCTTCTGTTTGAATAGATCCAGATATCACTGGCTGACACTGAACACAGACACGACTGTGGAGGATAAACACATTAAAACGACATTTCCATTAGACATTGAACAATTACACACAGAATATCGTGTTAACATGTTTACGGTCCAGAGGACACTTGAAATGCTGTTTCCCTGCGGAATACTGACAGTCCTTGGCTGCGGTGAAGATGTGATGTTTTCAAGGGCTCAGGCTGACAAATTATTTCCACGCTAATTGTCCATATGAAAAAACTATTACATAGTACAACAAAACCTATCATGGTGTGCCCATTATAAATTGCAATTAATATTTTACAAGCATTATATTCTCTTTAGAATGATTTCAGCTTATTAATGGATCATCATTATTCATAACTAATCGATCTTTCAATAATATTGCTTTCAGTTATCTTGTTTTATCAAACAAATTTGTTATTTAGTTAACCTCTCAACTGCTGTAAACGACTGTGGCCATTTTAGATTTGGCTTGCACACAGAGCTAAACATGAGTTGAGTCGTTCTGTAGTCACTATGCATTGTGCTTCTAACGATTGAAGTCGACATTATTTCTTTGCAATAGAGTTCTCGCAACATCTGTGAGATTTGGTAAACTACCAGTCTTGTTTATTGTATCAATAGAATGATTTTCATTCGATTGTACAGCTGTTGTCTGCTTGTTGTTTACGTTTGGTAGTGTCATGAAAACAGCGTCTGGTAGCGGATTTCAGGCACTTGTTATTGAATGAGAAATAGACTATTTATTTGGTGAAAACTGATTTAAGTGATTTATCTTCTTAAAACAGTATTGACTATAGAGATTCCGCTCATAATCAGAATGAATGTGTTTGCAAAAGCACTAGTGAGAGTAGTGCACAACCTACTCTGCCAAACAAAGATGTAAACCAGCAAAAGGTCGATCTAGGTTGCAAACGAAAAAGGTTGATTGGGTAATTTATAACAAGATTAATGACCCTTTTGATTCAGTTGTTAGTAATTTTGACTCATGAAACAGCTGAATACAATAATTGTTTTTGTGATATTTGTGTAAAAGCTATATTGTAGTTGAAAAAACCTCACCACAGCGGGATAGACGTGCTATAAACCCAGCAGCCGAGAGGTTAAAAATATATTTCGTTAAAACATTTTTCTCCATAGAATGATGAAACAAATCCCTCAACACTTTAACTGAAGGCCCGTTTTGAGGAATCTTTTATATTCACGAAAATTTACTGTTTTACTATTATTTTTTTTTTGCAGATGAAATTTACAAAACAGAAATGTAGTACAATGTAATAAATTGATGTTTGACCATAAAAACTTGTTAAGTGTACATTTTAATTTTAAACTTAACTTTTTCTTTTAGTTTAAAAATGCAGAAACAATAATGATTATATCCTGTTTATAAGACAAAACAAGGGCATACATTCCGAAAAAAAAGAAAAAAAAACACTGAGCAAACAAACTTATAAATTTACAAATTTATAAACAGTTTGTCCTTGGACTCTCCAGTGGAGGATATTTAAAAATGAACCTACGAGATTCTTTGATTAGTTATATTTGTATGAACTTTTAGGAAATTTTTCTGTTAAACATTTTCAAATGAATGTTGGCAATTATTCTTCTAAAGAAAATAATTTTTAAAGTTTAACTGGAACAAAACTAACACTTTTCAATAATTGAAATCAGATTAACCCTTCAACACGCTTTCGCTTATCTGGTACGTCATGAACATACATGCGCTTGAGTGTGCGTTTTGACGTACTGAGTATGTTACGGGACAATATTAGTTTTCAGGTATTAGCAATTGAATATTGTAAGATGCAACATTGTTTATTGTATCATTGTAAAAGTAAAATTCTGAAGTATCAAATACATGTATTGATGTTTGCTTAGTTTTTTTTGTGAAACTAACAAAACTGAAAGTCAGAATTATAAAATCAGCTAACGCATTGCACAATGGCGAGCAGACTCAACTGGTCCATTGGTTATGTTTTGCTTGCTATGAATGGTTTTAGTGATAGTACAGTGTAGTATTGGTAAACCTAAAATTGCTTTAATATTTGTTTTAAACCTTATAAATACCTAATGAAAAACAACAGGAAAAAACTAAACAATACGGAGGTATCCATACATGTTGAAGGGTTAATAGTGATATCCCTAACAAAAAGTCAAGTGCGTTTTAGGGGACCAACAATTGTGGAGTATTTAAATTTACGTATGATTGACAAATTCAATATGTTAGTAAAACGATCATCAAGTTAACATTTAAGTGATTATTTTCCAAACAAAAACTGATGACATAGTCAGTAAATACTTTTTTAGATTTTAAAAATTATCAACGAAAAAGATTATTTACAATGGGCACAGGGATAGTCTATTTATAAGATGTATAAATATCACTAGAATAGAGCCCGGCCCTCAAGGAGTCTGCGGTGACACTCTGGGAATGTTCACACACTTGTCACTCACTGTGTTCATAGCTGGCACGACACTTAACTCTCCTCCCTGTGTCCTCACTGCATCATCTACAAGACATCAGCAATCTTACTTGACATGATAACAAAACAAACACAAAAATTACAATTGATGGAAACTGTTAGGTTAAGTTATAAGTAATATTATTAAGCTTTGCGAATTTATAATACATGATTATACCAGTATTTCTTTAAAAGCGTAAACACGATCTTGTTAAGCATAATTGAAACAATCAGCCTGATAAGAAACTATTAAATGTAGATACTCTGAAGGTTGGTGCAAGTTTGGTTGTGTCAATTAATTCTAATCTGCTACAGGGAAGCATTTAAATCATTAAATATCTTAACGATTGTTGGACTCTACATTAAAGAAGTTGTGATCCATGTGGATGGAGAAGACCTTTTGAAAGGATCTGATCTGCACACCTATGGCACACGTAATGCCAACCTCTACAACCTCCCAGCACATCGTCTCACTCAATATGAGAAAAAACAACATATAAAGGTGCCAAATTCTTCAACCATCTACCAAGGGACAGTACTACCAAGGAAGTAGAAGCAAGCTGAAATCAAGACTTCACAGCTGGTTGGTCGAACGGCCATTTTACTCCATCAACGAGTTCTTACAACATGACTAAAACTATTTCAAAGAAAACTTCATCTGTTTACTATTTGAACAACAATTTGAATTTTGACTATGTACAATTGACACATTTCTGTTCTCAATGAACATGTTAATAAAGAATGTTTTGATTTGATCATCAGTCAGTGATGATCAACAATCAGTCTCCTCTAACTTACAGAAGTAGATGAGCATGTTATGTTTGGTGTTTTTGTTAGGTGATATCTTCTCATTTTAAGTTTGCTAATAACAAATCTTTCTACTACTACAATACATGAGTAATCTCTTAACACTTCTTTTAGGAAATTCTGATGAACACTGATCATAAAAAGAAAGACACATTATCACTAGCTCTCTCTTATACTCTTATAAAAAAACTCTTATAAAAATAAAACGGTCAAATATGAAGCAGTAATTACTTTACTTCGCCCGCTCTATTTGAGACTGAACACTAGTATCAATTTAGTCCAATGTAATAGATACAGCTTTCCTGTATTAAATAGAACGTCAAAGCAGATATCTCAACATAATATGTAATTATCTGAGGCACTTACATTAAAGGATCAACGTTAGGACTGAGTTCATACTAGTCTTAGTTTTACTTCTTACCAAAGGTTCAGTTTCAAATCAGAGCAGGAGATTAAAAACAACTTCTGAACTTTACCCTGCTATTAAGATTGACGCCATTACATCTACCGCTCAAGACTATAGATAACGTTGAATAGATGTGGATTTTAGAGACTTCCCAATAAAGTAGAGCACGCTATAGAATAACATCTTCAGCTTTGTATCAGCATTTAGTAAAAATTGTTTATTTTCATACTATATTCTCACCAGCCTATATATAGAGATGTATGTACAACTCACCCATTTCACAATCAGGCTGGTTGTACAGTAATCTGATTAAATTGTCTGAATACTTAATATATACATTTCCGTAAATATAATTGTTCTCTCATCAGCAAAATGTATTCTCTTAAAGGTGCAAGATCCCAAGTAAACCAAAAACAATTAATGAGATAACATGCCATAACTTAACCCTTCAAGGCGGGATTTTTTTTGACCCGGTCATACCCCCCAGCGGGACTTTATTTGGCGATTTTACAATGAATTTGCAGAATCACATTATAATTATTATCAACTAATTTATTTACAAGAATAAAAATAACTATCACTACTGTGTAAAACACAACTGAAAATATAAAACTAGGTTAGTCAATTACAAACAACAAAGGGCAGATGATGAAATGCGTCTGACGAATGACCCACCAGTGACACAGTGATTTGGCGGTTCAGTCACTGACAGCTGTTGTCATGGTCAATGTCAAATGACGTTCATGTGACACTTGACACTTTTTTTGTCAAAACCTATAAAGTATAAAGTAAAACTAGTAAACTGTACTCCATTAGGTTTGTAACGTGTTTAGCTTATACGAACGACCGCTAGATCGCAACACATGACGGACGAGATCCGTCAAACCGCTGAAGAGGTAGTAAATACCATGTCAGATCAGATCCGTCAAACCAACCTGAAGGGTTAAACATAGGGACTTCTTGTACAGTCAATGTTTACATATTATATAGGTTTGGAAATATAATTGGCATTGGTCTATTAATAAAGGAACTTTTTAAGGAATACTGTGCCTTTGTGACAATGACAAGTTCGCTCATCTAACTCATCACACTCAAATTCATATTTGCCCATATTCTGAAAATTGCTGTCATAAAAATAAACATATAAAAGTTACCAGTTTCTTTGTATATTTTCAACACTTAGACAACAGAATTCCCACTATTTATGTCCAAAACATTTTCTTAATCCAGCCGACATTAAGTTGACATTTCAAAATGTTGTACTATTCTTCATGGTGACCTGAGCAGAGACTTTTTGAAGTTATTTAAACACTGGACCAATAAAATGTGGTTCAGGGTCCATGTTTCAACCTTAGTACCACAGATTAAAAACTGCATCAAGTTTACAGCAAACAGAAGAATGATATACAGTAGAACTTGGATAATTCGAACCTGAAGGGACCAATGCGAAAATTCGAATTATCCAATACTTCAAATTAACCAAGTTGTATTATTTATGTAACTTTCATGATCCTAAAAGGCTTAAAATAATACCCACAAATTACTTGTTTAATATAAAATTTAATGTATTCATTTAAAGTTCACTACAGTATATTAAACATAACTATAGAGGCATACAGTATGTAAAAATTACAATAATGAAGGTTTAATGATCGCAACATAATGACGGGGCGCGCCGAGGGGAGGGGAATAGACGGATTAGGATTTCTCAGAAGGTGATTGCCTGCCGACACACTGACCAAACAATGTAAACCTCAAACGGAACCTTGTTTACAGCACATTAGTCAATGTTTCACTTTTACCGTTGATGTAAAAACTTCGAATTAAAGAGATTTAACTTCGAATTATCCATGATTATTTTACATTGGTAATATTACAATGTTCAAGGGACCAACCCAAAACTTCGAATTAAAGGAAATTTCGAATTAAAGAAGTTCTAATTATCCAAGTTCTACTGTAGTTGATTTCTAAAGTTCTAATCTTGTAATCTTAGTAGTCATAAAAACTAAAAATATTTACAACTTGCATTAATAGAAATTTTAGAACTGTAGATTGGTGAGAAGTAAACTTGAATATAAAATTTAAGTTGAATGTATTGCAAAATCCAGCAATAGTTAAAATATATGTGTTTGGATACTTACAGAGGAGGAGAGCAGGGAGGGGTGTAATGGCTATGTGGCCCAGTTGTCGCGGGGCCTCTTGTTCACAGGCCCATTGTCGTAGTCATGCCTTGGATCTCCAGGTGAACTCCCTAAGGGCCCTGCAACATTAAAAACCAAAATTGAAGTATAAACATACAATTTTTTTTTAATTTTAAATATTTTTTTTCCTTTTAATAAACACCAAACTAACCTAAACTATTTTATTCGAACGTGTCTCTTTATTGGATTGTTAAAAATAAAAATTACAACTCCAGATATTAGGTTTCAAACGTCATAATCCCGTATAGGTATCTTGATGCGGCTACTTCTCGGACTGGACTTTGTTCACAGGTTCAGCTACTGTTTAACCCTTTGCACTAGGAATTCAATTGTGCCATTTGGCTTCTCACATCGGCTGTCCATGCATAGTGGCCCGCGTAATTCCTGTCAATACCTCGGCTCAGATATCTAAGTAATGTCCTCTCACCTCACCTGTCCACGGGTAGTGGCCGCCTGGATTTCCCCCTCTCGCTCGGCTGTGCGCGATACGTGGCCCATGTCTGTACTTTATTAGTACATTTTTATAAATATTTACACTTAACCTAAGTTATTGCTTTGTGCTACGATGTTTAGAGGGATAACTAAACTTCCTTTCTCGTCACTTGATAATCGTTTCCTGTCGCCCAGTCCCCTCCTTTTCTATTATCAATGAGTCAGCATGTAGTGGGCTGGTGGCCAATAGTTGGTGCATTGCTTTGTTATCTAGAAATCGCCACCACATTACGATCTTTCAGTGAATGTACTGTAGATAGCAAAGGAAGTGTGAGTCACTGACCTATAAATCAGACTGACGTATTTATAAACAGTATACCAGCGTGTGATAACAGCTGGCAGGCAGTAAAAGGAGACATCACAATAATAGACCTGACTCGGAATGTGGGAGGGTCCCTAAAGATAACGAGATAGCACAAAAACGTCTCCCACTGAAACTTGTGAATTTCCTCTTCTCCTCTATTCAATTATTTGACCTAGTCCTACACTATTTATGGCAAGTTTTAAACTTTTAAATCAAATCTTTATAATTTTTTTATTTCCGGAATCATAAAAAATAGGTATTGTATTGAAAACTATTATATTGTAAAGCAATTATGTTGTTTTTTGTATAAAAACATACCTGACTATTACATTAATTTAAAATTCTAAAATAATTGTTTATGTGTTAGGAGTATGATTTTATTAAATATAAACATGTAACTGATTATAGTAAAATTTTGCAGAATCTTACAACACGATTAACTCACTCAAATTAATCAATAAAGATACACGATTTTCTTGGCCATGTCCATTTAAGGTATTTAAATCCGAGCCCAGTAAATAAACAAGGAAGATGGCGTCCGAGCTGGCAGTCCACACAGACCGGCCACGGAGCAGGCACAGCCGCGGTGATGGGACATTCCTAGTATATTCTTATCCGAGGACAGACAGAACGTGTGTGGGCCACGAACTGAGCACAGCCGAGTGATAAGGGTTAAAAAAGGAAGGTTAAGTCAAGTAACAGTGCTACTGTGAATTCACACATGCAACTTCACTTAAGTAAATTCACTGATTTCCAATATCTTCATTAACCTTCGAAATGGCAGTTATTTTCCCCCAGAATGACAGGCCAATTTTACCTAATGTAAACTCATAAAAAATAGTTACGAGGGTCATTTTTGAAGTAAAAACAGTTTTCAAATAACGCAAGAGAAACTTTATTTATGGATATAAATGATATCACAAACTAAAATATGAAAATTTTTGCACTTATCTATGTAGTCACCATTAACATCGACACATTTTTGAAGTCGTGGTACCAGCTTTTGGATCCCATCATTAAAGAACCCTCCCGCCTGACTGTTAAACCAGTTCGTAACTGTTTCTTTTAACATGTTATCATTTTCCAAGCGCTTTCCACCAAGAAATTTCTCAAGTTTTGGAAAAATATGAAAATCCGATGGTGCCAAGTCCGGACTGTATGGTGGATGATCCAGTATTTCCCAACGAAACTTGTCCAGTTGCGTCAGTGTCCTTGCCGCAACGTTTGTCGTGAAGCAGAATGATGCCGCTAGAGAGCAGGCCCCGCCGGCGTTTTTGAATAGCACGCCTAAGCGTCAATAATGTTTTTCAATATCTTTCAGCATTTATTGTCATTCCTCGTTGCAGAAAGTCTATCAGAAGAATACCCTTTCGGTCCCAAAAAACCGTGGCCATGATTTTTCTTGCTGAAAGTTCTTGCTTGAATTTTCTTGGTTTCGTCGGGCAGTTTGAATGATGCCATTCACTGGATTGACGTTTAGTCTCAGGAGTATAGTATGCAACCCACGTTTCATCACCGGTCACAATGTGACTTTAAGAACTCATCGCCATTTCTGTGATAGGGCTCCAAAAAGGACAAAGAATATGCCATACGCTTTGCTTTTTGTTCTTGTGTCAACATTTTTGGCACCCATCTCAAACACATTTTTTTGTAATGCAGTTTGTTTTGCAGTAACTACTGATCTTGATCTTGATGTTGTAAACTACTGATCTTGAAACTTGGGGAAATTTCTGACTAAGTTCGTCAATAGTGAAGCGCCGATTTTGGCAAATTTCCTCATCAACTTTTTGTGCCAACTCTTCATTGATGACAGTAGGCCGTCCAGGTCGTTCGTCATGAACACTTGTCCTTCCTACATTAAAAAGCTTACAACATTTTCACACATTTCCATCATTCATAACACCCTCACCGTAAACTTCAAGAAGCTGTCTGTGAATTTCAGCAGGACGAACATTTTTGGCGTTTAACCCTTTTAGTGCTACAGCATCGCTGTCAGCGATTCCACAGTTTAGTCTTAAAGTGCAAGAATCGCTGCCAGCGACTATCCGTATTTCGTATATTATGCCGTATGATGAAATTAATGTTACTAGCTGCTACGATCGTAGTTGTGTTCCAAAAGCTTCAAGGTATTGCTTTTTCACTGTTTCGTTGTCTTTGGGATGGTTATAACTATCGCTTTGGAGAAGAATAATACTTGACCAGATTGTTTGTTTACGTTTTCAAGCTAGTCTGCTGCTAGTTTGAATTATCATGTTATATCAAACTCAAAAAAAAAGTTAACATAAAAATTTTTTTGTTTTTTTTTTTTTTTTTTGTTTTCAGTTAGGGCCTATAAACATTTTTATTTCGGCCAAACATCGGGTACATATTTATTCTCCAACTTATCCTGAACAATATAAAAAAAAAATGTATAAAGATATCTGTTCAAATAAGTATGATATGATTTTTTTCTGAACTTCTGCATTTTCGGCTAAATTTGGCTAGCATTTTTGGGTATGTGAGTGAGTAATAAGCCATAGCACCAAAAGGGTTAAAAACCGAATAACTGAGCATACTTCACAGTCTGCGTAATTATTGATTGGCATTGCGACAAACAAAGCAGTATAACTACACAACCAGCATCGGCAGAGACATGAAACGTAATAGCGGCGTTGACAGACACAGGCCAGTAAGTACTGGCCTTGAATGGACTTCACGTGACCGGAGGGGCGGGCACGATGCGCAATCGATTTTTACTTTAAAAATGACCCTCGTATTTACTATAAACCTATTTAACTTATATTAGGTATCATTACATTCATAAATATGTAGGCTATCATATAAATTATGAATCATTTTTTTTCTTTTGTTGTATATAACATATACGTAAATTTGCTGTCATAAATCATGAAAGGTACCCCTTAGGAACAATGTTAGGATTAAAAAATGTAAAATAGCCAACATATTCTAAATTTCATCTAGTTTCATGAAATGCATACATTATAAATCATATAGGCAAAAATAAACTTACTAGAATTTATAACCACAAATAATACTCAGTGAACATTTTTGTTACCATAGAAAAAGTAATATTACAAAATGTCATACTGAATTTAGTATAAACTCTAGTACTAAGTTCATTTTTGTACTAAAATTGGGCTAAAACATGCTCTAACAAAAAAATAATTAATTAGGGTTATTTAAATATTTATAGCCATGAAAATAGTAAACTACATAATAATAATCATTAGGCTACGGCTTATACATGCTTCGCTCGTTGGGGGCTTCGCCCCCAAATCCCCTTGTGGCTAAAGCATCAACAGCTACTCAGACAATCACAGTTGGCTAGTGCAGGAGATTGCTACCCAAATTAATCAGAGATACTTCCTAAGACAATCACGGTTGCTACTCAAGTTAATCTCCAATCCAAAGTGATCACGGAGCTTACCTAAGATAGGAGGCTATCTAAGTCTATCATGATTGGCTACAAAAAATTAATCAGGGGGTTTAATCAAGTTGTTATCTGGGGCTACCTAAGATGATCACGGGTGGTTACCCAAGTTGATCACGGAGGTTTATTAAGATGATCACGAGAGGCTACTTAAGATTATCAGGGTAGTTACCAAAGTTTATCAAGGGATGCTACCGAATTTGATCACTTCAGTGAAACCTAAGAAAACGTTTGAAAACGTGAAAATCCCCCATTGACAACTTAGCTAAATTATTACTTTAAAATGATCACGGGCTACCAGTGTAGTCAAATGACCACTCCTGTTGATCATCGGTGGTTCCCAAATCCCTGAGAGGTTTCACAAATGATCATGGGTGGCTGGGCAAAAAGATTAAAGACTGCCAAAACAAGTCAGTGGCTATCCCTAATGATCTCGGGATACAAAATTAAAACAGTAACTTCTCAAGCTGATAGGGAAGCTGTGGCTACCTAAGCTGATAGCAGGGGGCTACATAAATTGATGATGGGTGATTACTGCTGTCAGATTTGCTCTTCAACCAATAATTTGCCCACAGCGAAAACGTAAGTAAAACTCTGCACACAATACCCACTTACTGATTTATAAACAGTCTAAAAGACATAATAAATAAACTGTCATGGTCATATATTTACAAACAATTAGCAATTAGAAATTGTTCTCATATTCAAAATCATTAGATCATGTCAAATAGTCGATAACTAATTTAGATTCCAAAAAGAACAAAAACATCGTCGTAGCTTTTAAGGTGTGAACTATAACGATGATAGTTTGCGCCCACGTCTCGACGCCTGAAATCAGGTGTTTGCCACTTCAGTATAACATTTTAACACCTGAAATAAGGCATTTGCCATTTAGATGGTTAAAATCAAGATTCATTATAATAAAGAACCATATTTTGTTAAAAATTAATAATTTTCATAATTAGATTAAATTACTCTTATGTGGCGTTTCAGCCCAGCCTAACAGTCTTTATAAAATTAATGAAAACACAGTAAAAAGTTTAAAATAATTCCCGATTAAGTTGACTACATATTTTAAAATAAAATTACTTTTATTTGTTATTTTAAATTTATTTATATTAAAAAAAAACTTAGGGCACAGATTACAAATAGTAAAATGAGATAATAGAGACTCCACTGGGCGACCGTCACTTACCTGTTTGTAAGTGATGTGAGTGGGAGGTGAGCGGATGAGGCAGGTGGTGGCTGAGTGAGTGATCACGAGGCGGTGATATGGGTTCGCTTTTGATCCTGACAGCCCGCGGCGAAGGGGAATTGGGTGGTGGCGAACTGCTCACTCCCAGGTGTGGCAAGCCACTATACAATTTGTTAGTATTATTACTACAAGTATACACTAAACCAAACCAAAGAAAAGGTAAAAAAAAAAATAATAATAAACACTTACAATTGAGTTTAATAATTATAAATTTGTGGGTTGCTAAAACCAAATACTAATTAATATAATTTTCTAAATAACTATCATAAATTATTTTAAGGGCAGAAAAAATATTACTCACTGTAATTCTTTTACAGATTTAGTTTTAACATTGACTATAGAAACAAACAGTAATAGTATCCAAGGCACTCAATTTGCTGTAGATGTGCGCCTGAAATAGACAAGAGAGAAGGATGTGAAGAGATAGAGGTGACCGCTGGTGCTAACTGTAAAAATCGAACATGAACTAATTTCACTGAACAAGAAAATCAGCTTCATAGGACCAATATGAGCGGACAGTTTTTTTGTTTCTATAGTCCATTGTCTTACCAATAGTCATGTAATTTTTAATAGAATTAAATAGATATATATAAGGACAGAATTACTGATTAAAATATGTCTGAAAATCGATCTTCCATTTGAAAGAATTTAGAGAAGCATTACTAAACACTTCAGTTTATTTCTAATTTAATGAACGGCTTAATGAAATATGTTTTAGATTAATAAATTTGGTATATGTTGTAAAATTGTGTTAATTAATAGAGAACATTTATTTTTTTAAGTGTAATCAAAGATATATTACAAATTGGGATTTTCTAAATTATGAGTTGAAAAATTATTCTGACTAACCTGGTGTGTGCTATTGATGAAGTCGACCAACTTAGAGCCGATGTCAGTCCCATATCCGAAGTGGTAAGATCCGTAAACAGTCCAGGGTAAGAGCCAAGTGGAGTCTGAAGAGCAACAACAGGAGTGTTCAACGCTGACGTCCCCACTCCCGTAGCCTGCTAACATTACAATCATTGTCTACCATCACCATCCTAAAATACTACTGTACACATTGTAATTAACCTTAGGAAGTACCTCATTAACACTTCTACAGTGGCAAGGTGTTTTTCACACACAAGCAAGCCTTTTTTTCAATATTTAAGAAAAAAAATATAACCAAATATGTAAATATGGGATGTCTTATATAATTTTGTTCAGTAACACATGTACTATAGAGTAGCAAAAAATTTGATAGCTTAGACAAAACAAATTTTCAAAATTGTTCTCCTTTTTATAAAAGTTCTAAATATTTTGTCGTGAAACACAAAACTGGGTTGGTATACACTGAAACAGTAAACATAAAAGTTGTGCAGAAATTTATACTGTTTATAGAAATGTATGATTTGTACAGTTTATATATAACATTTGTTCATTGGCTGAGGGAAAAATAAAGAGGAAAAGTGTACTATAACTAATGCTCTTTCAGATTATATATAAAATAACAAATTTATGGAAATAAAAACAACTGTCATGCACACCCGATACAGAAGATGTCATTTCGAAAGAGCCCATCACACCAGATATCAGGCGTGAGCCACTTCTAGGGTTAAGCTAACAAAATACATAGTTGTAACACTTATGTCATTCATGAAGAAAATTGTAGATAGGCATTTAAAATTGAGGACACAATTTACTAATATGGCCAAAAACATATATTATCAATAAGGTTTGAATTTCCTTATAACTGTACGTTGTTTATCTTTAATACACTTATTGTTAAAAACATTAATTAAACATCATGAACACTACAAGTAATATTCCATTATGTTTATTTTGAAAATTCTAGATGCTTTGAAAGATAAGAAAAAAGGTACAGAAAAACATTGAGGGTAGTAACATAATTAAAGGTCAGATTATACACTTAAAGCAGAAGATTCAGGTGGGCAGGTAATGTGTGGAGAAGGAATTAAGATTTGCTGATACTATTAGTGTGCGTATGAAGTATAAACGGAAGTAGGCTAGTTGGAAGACCGAGAATAAGATGTTTAGACCAAGTACTCAAGGACCTGCAGATTATGGGAAAAGACACACAACTAACTGAGGATAGATACCGGTGGAGGCACATAGTTGGCAAGGCTGGTCAAGGAGGTAAGGTAAGATTATAATCTTCATTTAAATTTAAAAAAATATAGTTTTATTTGCAATAAAATAAATCACTAGGGGAGGAAGTGTAGGTGTAATACTTTCTTAAGAAAGCTAATCCTATTGTTCCTAAACACATATACGAATTTAAAGCAGTAATCGATACATTAGCTACAGTTAAATGTACCTCTTCATGAGGGTTCGGTATGACCACTCTGAGGTTGGCACGGGGTGGGGCAGGAGAGCTGTGCTTGGGTGGCATGGGTCCGGGGGGCTTGTGGAGTTGGTGACCTTGAGGGGGGCCCGGTGACGGAGACCCTCCAAGCCCTGGTGAAGAGGAGTTGGGGTATCCATTGCTCATTTCCAACATGTTGCCTGGCGGATAAACTGAAACCAAGTAACACTATCGTGAATTTGCAATAGATTAAATATTTTGAAACGAAATAAAAGGAGATGTTCTTGATATGTCTAGAAAAAATATCTAGAAGCGTCTTCTTCTTGTATGTTTCAAAGCTACTTCACTTCTTCTCAAAACTAAATAATATAAATTACTGTTCGATTGTGCCAAAATCTCATTGGGTAAATAGACTAAAACTACAAATAAGTAATTCTTTTTTACTGTGCCAAAAGCACAGAATGTAAACTCAGTAAATTCTAGGTATTGATCTCTTAGATGTATCTTCCGTATCACTCGCTGCCAGACGTTCTTAACTGAGTGTTATTTAGAATCAATATATTTTGTGGCTAAACAGCACTAGGTCTAAATATAAACAAATGAAAGTATAAAATGTTGTTTGTTCCAATAATTTGTTTGATAAAAGAAACAAATTGAAATCAGAAAAAAATCTGATTTACATCATAGAATTCAAGATAAAAATTACAGTTTAAAAAAAACAGTTATTTGTTGTATAATAAATCTTAAGTGAAGCTAACAGTGACTGTATCATAGCAGTTTATGCCAAATTGACGAGCACACTTGGGCTAGTAAGATTTTGTTGATATGAAAAAGTAACACAACCTTTTATCTACTTCATAAACTTCCATTATTATGATTAACTCATTATTTACATAATAAAATAGAAAAATGAGGGGGTAAAAATTAAAATAATGTTTAGTTAATTTTTGTAAGAAACTGATGGACACACTGATGTTTCTGTGCAAATAATTAGAGGTTTAAGGAAAATGAGTTTTTCCAATTAACAGTTAGTGGATGTTCATATTCAATTTTTAGTCCTTAAAGAGCAAAACTGTCAAGTGAATAGGAAAAGAAGAAAACAAATTAAAAGAAAAACACAAACTCTGCACTTACAGCCAAACACTGACAAGATATAGACATGGTTCCATGCACTTATATGTTTCTTCTGGCATGGTGTGAGTAACTGGCCTCATCCAGTTTACTTCATTTAAAATTGTGTCGTTTAGTTTTTGATTAAGTTGCAAGTTAATGATAACTTTATTTCCATACAATCCACAATAAGTATGTTCTAGTAACTAGGGATTTCTTGATAGCATCTAAAGTGACAAATTGTTCAAATTTAATATATATATATATGCAAACCACAACATGCAAAATCGTCATGCTATTAAAAAACATTTGCACCATAAAAAGGTAACACATTCAAAATGTTGTTAATGTTGTTAATTACTCAAAAACCATACAAAATGTTGTTATTACTATTAAAAAGGTTGACTGTTGTACAATGATGTCATTTAAACTGTCAACAAATGCAAATCCTACAGAGGCTTACGTGTATCAACCAACACAAATTCTCATAATAAGTACTGATGATAGTTGCCTAATTTACTGAATGCTTGCTTAAGATCAAGGATTCAATCTGAGCCATGTTTTCCTGAGGAGAATTATGAATTTTGCTATTTTAGGGTACAGTGTGCAGTGCATTCAAATAGGTCCACTCCAGGCATGAAATAACTGTGGCAGGTTAGAAACTACCATTAAATTGTAGGATTTGTATGATAGTGAACATGGTTCCCCTTAACTGATAGTCGAGATGCTACGATGTGCATGTGCGCGATTGACTGTAGCAAATGTGTTAATTGAGTAGAGTAATTGTAATTCAATGAATAGAGTATTGAATGTTGTAGTACAGTAGATATTTCAAGGCCATTCAATGTTATTTTACTGACTTCTTCCACAAAAAGGTTTTATAAAGTTAGTTCTATCCATGATAAATTGCTTTTAGACCTCCATGTGCTAAGTGTCTGTGTGTATCACTAAACTGGGCTAACATTCACCCAAAACCGCCAATCCTAAATGTTACATGATACCGTTCAAGTGACAAGGCTGCTGAGTATAATGGTAAAGAAGAAAAGTATGCAAAAAAAGTCACAAACATCTTTTATTATAATTATTTTATTCTAGAATTAAAAGCAGAAACGCAATGGCAAACTGGGGTGCGCTATAGTTTTGCAATTTTTGGTAAGGTTCGCCTTTGGTGTTGGCTGCTCATATTATCGACCACTGTCGCATGTACCTCACACATCCCCTATGTGGCTGGGGTTTGGAGTTACTCGCTGGCATATCATGTATCCTTCGCCACGCAGTGATGACAACTCTGCCATGCTCTGACTGGCCAAGCTCTTGTACGAGCCTCCTTCAGTGCTACAGCCGTCACACGATACGTTTCTGCTTTTAATTCTACAATAATTCAAAAACTAAAAATATGAAGAGAAGTTTTGTTTAAAAAGTATTAATACTCTAAAATTGGGTGAACTCGTTCACAAAATCAATAATCATTAAAAAACTCTATCAATTAAAATAAAAAAAGAAATTTTAGAACAGCAAAAGAAGAACACCACATGTGACACACACAGAACTGGTTGAAACTGGTCATTACGTCTGAATGTAGGAGGTGGCAGCTCACCAGAGTCTGCCTCAGAGGACGAGGGCCGAGGGGAGACACTGGATGTCTGTCCCATGTGGGGGGAGGACTGCAGCATTCCTGAGTCGGCATAGCCTACAGGAACTGTGACTGGCAGAGAGTAGCTGGACTGTCCTACCTGCAACACCACCATGTATAACTAGTGCTTGTCACATGAAAATGAAATTAAATGAAAAATGACTATTCAGATCTTTCTACCACTTTACCTCAAAATGCACATGGAATGCAACTATTATGGCTTTCATTGCCAGCTACCAAGCTAGAGAAACTTAAGAAAAGAAAAGACAGCATCTAATACACATAATTTAGGTATTGGTGATGATTGAAAGGTCATCATCCTCACATGACCACTTAAGCTTGAACTCGGCGTATATAGAATTAATTCTAACCAGATAAGCTCGCTGCCACATTGATCCCGATTGTCACGAGTCCACTGTATTGTATTTATAGTTTTATTTCATTGTTAGTGACTCCACTAACTAAAAGATAGTTGTTTCTGGTTATACTAAGCTCACAGAATATTTATAGGCTCTGTCACACTGAGCGACTTTACTCGCCGCTACTCGAGTAGCGACTACTAATCGCTAGGTGTGACATAGTCATTAGTTGCGACTAATACTCGCCGGCTAGTGAAAATTCAGTAGCGCGAGGAATAGGACATGTTCAATTTTTGACGCGACTAGTAGTTGGTAGCCGACCTTGAATTAAGCAACTCATTGAATTTTGGTAATGATAACCGCATAATATTGAAGTACGACTGAGGGTCCTCACTCGCTAGTTCTTTCATAAGCGTGGCCGAGGCACCAAATTTACCCCTCCTACCTATCCAATCACGAACTCACTTCTGTTTTTTCTTATTTCTTGTGTTAAAAAGCAACTCCACGCAAAGTTCTGAGACACTCATCAACAACAGACGTCGTAAAGCCTGTCGGCTTATTCCCACAGATGACATGACACTGGTTATCACTCCGCACACCACAGAACCTCAATAGCCACTACTAATCGCCTAGTGTGACTGCAGGGAAGAATTTATTGGCGAGTGCGATTAGTAGCCGCGACTTGTAGCGGCGAGTAAAGTCGCTCAGTGTGACAGAGCCTTATGGGCTTTTAAGCAGTGCCTTTTTTCTTCTTAATTTTTAAACATTAATTTTTTTTTATAAATTTAACTAATTTATGTGCAGAAACAAAGTAGTTTAGGAAAACAACAAACTATATACTTGTTAACAGAAAGTAACAAGCATAATTAATTTAAACTCAACAAGCCTAAATCAATTTTTGTTGGTTTAGGTAAATAAAATCATATCTCAGAAACATCTATTCCTTTACATTAATACTATTTCTACAGTACAGTACAACCTCGATTATCCGGAAGTCCATGTCATCCGGTTTGGCAAAGCGTTAACAATAAAAATTATTTACAAGATAAAATGACAATTAATCGGAAGTGACTTTCAGTTTTAAAACGCAGATGTCGTACACAAGTGTTTCGGTTTTGCATTTCGCAAATTGCAGGCGCTGTGCTGACTAGTCACCCCCTCTCGACAAGTGGTCGCTTGTTACTGCGTAATAATTTAACAATATGCCTGAAGATCCGAGCTGGCAATGTTGTTTAATTTTGTCCAGTGTGGCTGGCTGGAAGAGTACGTTTCTCAAGTGGGGGAAGTGGAACAGTTCATTTTATGTAAACACCCTCAGCATTATCAGTCTGTTGTTTATATAGTGGAGGGACCACATATTCTTCTTTTTAAGCAGTGGTTTATTATATGTGAGTAACTGTTTTTCAGCCAAGGAAAAAAGTAGTCGTAACCATAGAAGAAAGACTTTTCTACGGTTACGAAAAAGTGATTAGAAGACTTGACTCAGTGGAATCAGCCAAAAAGATCGCCGCTGAGTTAAGCATGATAAATATTGTTCGTTTCATTACTACTGCTGGAGAGCGTGTTGCATCACATGCAGATGTAGGCGCTGCGCTTATTCGTGCTGTCTGTTATCAGTTACTAAATGTGTTTCCCCAATAAAACCAAGCTATTTATGACTTATGTTTGTTTTATCTGGCTTTTATCGTATCCGGCTTGACCTTCTCCACATTAGGCCAGATAACCGAAGTTGTACTGTACTTCATAAAAAAATAGCTTAGGCAAGTTGGAAAGTAATATTCTTTTACTCCATGGATCCTTGGAGCTGCTAAATGGACAAATCCTAGAACCATGATTCAGCATGCCAGTGATGTTACAGTCACTTGACAATGTTGATTGCCATGAATGGCCTATAAACAAATAAAGATTCCGATTTCTGAGTCTTTACTCTAGCATTCACTTGTACATACTCTGTTGGAGGAGGTGCGCTGCATCATAATCTGGAACTCTTCATCAATCTTGTTGTACTTAGCTTCCGTCCGAGGGGTCAGTTGGTACTCTGTGTCAGCTTCTGGACTGTCTGGGCTGCATGCTCCGTTCTTATGTTCCTTCTTGTTTAGGGCCTGCAAAAACAACCAAAACTGATTTCTCGAACTAGATAAACTAGCATCCAAATAGTACAAGAGAACTGATTCTTTTTGTTGTGTCTTAACTTTTATCCCCCCCCCCCCCAAATGAAACTTACAGGTAAGTAATTCAAAATTAAATCTCAGGCCAAATTTATGTTTTTCTTCTCTCAATATAAACGTAATAAGAAGAAAACTAAACTGCTAAGCATGTACCCAAAACAATAGATCAGACACCTGCACACAGATTTTCCTTCTCACTATTTATTATACCCCACAACCTACTAGCTAGCTGAATATGATGTTAGCAGCTTAATCCCTTAGAGTAGTCAACGATAACAAGCTAAAATACTTTAGTTTGTTAATGATTTTGTTATTTGCGCTTGAAAATATTGTTTTGTTTGATAAATGTACATTCAATGTTAAAATTATGACTTGGTTTAAAAAAAAGAATTGAGGATAACCAAAAATAATAGTAACCACAATCAACGTCAATTGTAGGTGGAGTTTACTTCTACCACTACATACTGAAAATGTTTTAAACTTTTTATACAAAGTTTGCACAATTTAAATTAATTTTAATGAACTTTTGATACTCTAAATAATATTTTTTAAAGTAACAATAACTATCTTTAATAAATTAAATACTGAAGTAGTTGTTAGTGAGTGACTCACTGGAGTTTCTCTGAATTCTCTCATTCCCTCCTCCGCAATCTTTCTTGTGTTTCTTACTACCATAATTTATTTAAACTATCTGATATATATATATATATATATATATTAAGTCTATACAGTTTATCTTGTCTCGTAAATAGTGCAATGCGGATAGTAACTAATATTGCTTTAATTGCAAATGGCATTGTATGACCACGTTTTAACTCCAATAAAAATTTTTAATTTCAAATCTTAATTAAATTTTAAATCCAATCCATTCTGTTTTCAACTGATGATGGTCTTTCGAGACAGAAATCGATCTTGAACATTAAAACCACCAAAAAAAGATTGCTAAGTGTTGTTCTTCATATATATAAAAATATTAAGCAATCTAATAGCTACAAATGTCATCCAATAAAAACATTATTAAAATAATTGACGTAGTATTTTTTAAATGAAAGATGGTTTATAAGAAAGATTTAAAAATTGGTTTTTGAAAATCGATAATGAGTATTAATTTGATAAGAAGGACAGCTTAAAATGTCTGCCAAAAGTTTGTTTACCAATGCCAAAAGAATTTATTACCACATGCATTGTACAGTATAGAATTCTGCGGTTGACTGAAGTAATAGTTATTTAGAGGGAGGTAAGTTTTAAATGACAGTTGGATTGTCATTCCTGTTGTGGAGTTTCCACGAGTCTGCTGCTGTCTATATTAGCATTGGGAAATGTCTAGTTCTGGAGATCTAGCTTCTTCAGTGTTAGCGAGTTATGTAGAAACTGTCCATTTATAGTAATTTATGATAATTTTAATATAATAACTATTTATTATATTTTATTTGTAATAATTAGTGCTTTATTCATATAATAAAAAAAGATTTAAGTAAATATCATATTTTATAGTGCTTCAAGAATGTAAAAGGCACTACCACTGTACATGTATGGGTGGGTGAGAGGATTACTACCACTGTATGGGTGAACCACTGTGTATAGGTGAGTGGGAGGGTCACTACGACTACACTTGTGAGGGTGGTTCGGTGGTCACTACTAATGTATATGTATGGGAGGATCACTTCACTATGGGTGTACCACTGTGTATAGTGAGTGGGAGGGATATTACAACTGTACTTGTATGGGTGGTTCGGTAGTCACTACCACTGTACATGCATGGGTGGGAGGGAGGATTACTACCACTGTATGTGTGTACTACTGTATATAGTGAGTGGGAGGGATATTACAACTGTACTTGTATGGATCGTTCGTTAGTCACTACCACTGTACATGCATGGGTGGGAGGGAGGATTACTACCACTGTATGTGTGTACCACTGTGTATAGTGAGTGGGAGGGATATTACAACTGTACTTGTATGGGTGGTTCGGTAGTCACTACCACTGTACATGCACGGGTGGGAGGGAGGATTATTACCACTGTATGTGTGTACCACTGTGTATAGTGAGTGGGAGGGATATTACAACTGTACTTGTATGGGTGGTTCGTTAGTCACTACCACTGTACATGCATGGGTGGGAGGGAGGATTACTACCACTGTATGTGTGTACCACTGTCTATAGTGAGTGGGAGGGATATTACAACTGTACTTGTATGGGTGGTTCGGTAGTCACTACCACTGTACATGCATGGGTGGGAGGGAGGATTATTACCACTGTATGTGTGTACCACTGTGTATAGTGAGTGGGAGGGATATTACAACTGTACTTGTATGGGTGGTTCGGTAGTCACTACCACTGTACATGCATGGGTGGGAGGGAGGATTACTACCACTGTATGTGTGTACCACTGTCTATAGTGAGTGGGAGGGATATTACAACTGTACTTGTATGGGTGGTTCGGTAGTCACTACCACTGTACATGCATGGGTGGGAGGGAGGATTACTACCACTGTATGTGTGTACCACTGTCTATAGTGAGTGGGAGGGATATTACAACTGTACTTGTATGGATGGTTTGGTAGTCACTAACACTGTACATGCATGGGTGGGAGGGAGGATTACTACCACTGTATGTGTGTACCACTGTGTATAGTGAGTGGGAGGGATATTACAACTGTACTTGTATGGGTGGTTCGGTAGTCACTACCACTGTACATGCATGGGTGGGAGGGAGGATTACTACCACTGTCTATAGTGAGTGGGAGGGATATTACAACTGTATGGGTGGTTCGTTAGTCACTACCACTGTACATGCATGGGTGGGAGGGAGGATTACTACCACTGTATGTGTGTACCACTGTCTATAGTGAGTGGGAGGGATATTACAACTGTACTTGTATGGATGGTTTGGTAGTCACTAACACTGTACATGCATGGGTGGGAGGGAGGATTACTACCACTGTATGTGTGTACCACTGTCTATGGTGAGTGGGAGGGATATTACAACTGTACTTGTATGGGTGGTTCGGTAGTCACTACCACTGTACATGCATGGGTGGGAGGGAGGATTACTACCACTGTATGTGTGTACCACTGTCTATAGTGAGTGGGAGGGATATTACAACTGTAGGCCTATGGGTGGTTCGTTAGTCACTACCACTGTACATGCATGGGTGGGAGGGAGGATTACTACCACTGTATGTGTGTACCACTGTCTATAGTGAGTGGGAGGGATATTACAACTGTATGGGTGGTTCGTTAGTCACTACCACTGTACATGCATGGGTGGGAGGGAGGATTACTACCACTGTATGTGTGTACCACTGTCTATAGTGAGTGGGAGGGATATTACAACTGTACTTGTATGGGTGGTTCGGTAGTCACTACCACTGTACATGCATGGGTGGGAGGGAGGATTACTACCACTGTATGTGTGTACCACTGTCTATAGTGAGTGGGAGGGATATTACAACTGTACTTGTATGGGTGGTTCGGTAGTCACTACCACTGTACATGCATGGGTGGGAGGGAGGATTACTACCACTGTATGTGTGTACCACTGTGTATAGTGAGTGGGAGGGATATTACAACTGTACTTGTATGGATGGTTTGGTAGTCACTACCACTGTACATGCATGGGTGGGAGGGAGGATTACTACCACTGTATGTGTGTACCACTGTGTATAGTGAGTGGGAGGGATATTACAACTGTACTTGTATGGATGGTTTGGTAGTCACTAACACTGTACATGCATGGGTGGGAGGGAGGATTACTACCACTGTATGTGTGTACCACTGTCTATGGTGAGTGGGAGGGATATTACAACTGTACTTGTATGGGTGGTTCGGTAGTCACTACCACTGTACATGCATGGGTGGGAGGGAGGATTACTACCACTGTATGTGTGTACCACTGTCTATGGTGAGTGGGAGGGATATTATAACTGTACTTGTATGGGTGGTTCGGTAGTCACTACCACTGTACATGCATGGGAGGGAGGGAGGATTACTACCACTGTATGTGTGTACCACTGTCTATAGTGAGTGGGAGGGATATTATAACTGTACTTGTATGGGTGGTTCGGTAGTCACTACCACTGTACATGCATGGGAGGGAGGGAGGATTACTACCACTGTATGTGTGTACCACTGTCTATAGTGAGTGGGAGGGATATTACAACTGTACTTGTATGGGTGGTTCGGTAGTCACTACCACTGTACATGCATGGGTGGGAGGGAGGATTACTACCACTGTCTATAGTGAGTGGGAGGGATATTATAACTGTACTTGTATGGGTGGTTCGGTAGTCACTACCACTGTACATGCATGGGTGGGAGGGAGGATTACTACCACTGTATGTGTGTACCACTGTCTATAGTGAGTGGGAGGGATATTACAACTGTACTTGTATGGGTGGTTCGTTAGTCACTACCACTGTACATGCATGGGTGGGAGGGAGGATTACTACCACTGTATGTGTGTACCACTGTCTATAGTGAGTGGGAGGGATATTACAACTGTACTTGTATGGGTGGTTCGGTAGTCACTACCACTGTACATGCATGGGAGGGTCACCACGTACAACTTGTAAAATTATTTACTTGGTCAAGTTGTAAATTTAAATAAATTTAAAATCACTTTTTATTGATCATTTCGAATTGTTCAGATTAATTTAAAATCACCGCATTTATGTATATAAAGGTAATGTATGGTACTTATACACTTCATAAGGATGGCAACATGACCAAGTAATTAATTTTACAACCTCTAAAAGCCACGAAAACGTTTCAGGAAATTGATTAGTCCTTTTTTCTTGAAAAGTTGAAATTCTAAAAATTCTAAAACTTATGGAAAACATTCCTGTCAACTACGTATTGAAATATAAATGCTATACATTAATGGTTTTTTATTAATGCAAGTGTAAAGTTGTTACAAAGTGAAAAACCAGTAAATTTTCTTGTTTGAACAAGGATAAACTTATTGACACTTGTATAAAAGTCTTAAAAAATGATTTGTTGTTAAAAAAATGTACAATTAAAAGAGAAAAACAACGGAGTGATTGGGTTTTTCACGGGCCTCTTGGTAAACCACTTTCAAACTCTGGTACACATAATTTCCATGACATAGTGTTGTCATTCAGTCATGTTCCCTTCTGATAAATTTTAACCACTAAATACTTAGTTTAGTTTTACATTCAACAACCTACAACGTGAAAATGAGTTAAGCTAGTGAGTGTCGGCACACAAACACCAATATTACACACATCTCTATTTAGCTTGGTTAAAAACATTCATAGATAGGTGCGTAAATCAACAACTTTTATACTGCAAGTAACATTTAAAAATTAACTCAAAAAACCACCCTTCAAACCCATTAACCATTAAGGCACTTAACAGGTAAGGTAGTTTACAGGTAAGATAATTGACGGATAAGATAGTTGAGGGGTAAGGTAGTTGACGGATATGATAGTTGACAGCAAAGATAGTTGATAGGTAAGGTACTTGTCAGGTAAGGTTAGTTGACGGGTAAGGTAGTTGACACAAGTTCAAGTAGTTGACAGGTAGGGTAGTTGAAAGCTAAGGTAATTGACAGGTTCAAGGTAGTTGACGGGTAAGGTAGTTGACAGGTTCTAGGTAGTTGACAGGTAAGGTAGTTGATAGGTAAGGTAGTTGACAGGTAAGGTAGTTGACAGTTAAGGTAATTGACAGGTTCAAGGTAGTTGACGGGTAAGGTAGTTGACAGGTTCTAGGTAGTTGACAGGTAAGGTAGTCGACAGGTAAGGTAGTTGACAGTTAAGGTAATTGACAGGTTCAAGGTAGTTGACGGGTAAGGTGGTCGACATGTAAGGTAGTTGACAGATTCAAGATAGTTGACAGATTCAAGGTAGTTGATAGGTAAGGTAGTTGACAGGTAAGGTAGTTGACAGATTCAAGATAGTTGACAGATTCAAGATAGTTGACAGATTCAAGGTAGTTGATAGGTAAGGTAGTTGACAGGTAAGGTAGTTGACAGATTCAAGATAGTTGACAGATTCAAGATAGTTGACAGATTCAAGGTAGTTGATAGGTAAGGTAGTTGACAGGTAAGGTAGTTGACAGATTCAAGATAGTTGACAGATTCAAGGTAGTTGATAGGTAAGGTAGTTGACAGGTAAGGTAGTTCAAGGTAGTTGATAGGTAAGGTAGTAGACATGTAAGGAGGCTACTGGTAAGGTAGTAGACAGGCAACGTAGTATTACGCACCTCAATAATGTTCTTGTTGGTGAGGCTCTCGTGGGGCTCGTTGTACTCCGTGTACTTGAGCAACACTTTGTCCATGTCTGTGGACGCGTACTGATACAGTTTATTGCTGCTGCTGAAGATGATCAGAGCAATTTCACAATCACAGAGCACGCTCAGCTCATATGCTTTCTTCATTACACCAAACTTGCGTTTGTTGAAAGTCACCTATAATAAACAAGATACTTAATAAAAATTAATTAATTCCGGTAATGACTTGTAAAAATAAAGTATGCAAGATAATGCAATTAATTTATCAAATAAAACAAATGGTATTTCCAGAACTTGATGTCTCTGTCTCAAAAAAGAAGCACACCATCCGGTAGCAATTCCCCTTATACCGATTATTTCAAGACTCTGTCAAGTAGAATGTCATTTGATACCAGTGTCAAACACTTTTGTGAAAATAAAAGACACAGCAACAGATGAGTTCACGGTATCAAGAGCATCTAACAACTTTATCAATCAGAGCACACATGGCTTTTATAGTTAATTTGATTGTTAGAAACCAAACTGATAGGCCTATTAAAACTGATATTTTTGGAATGAATGAATGATAATATCAAATCACAAACATTATTTATTTCAGTGTTGTTGCATTTTGAAAATTTTATATTTTACAAATAATTTGTAAATAAATTTCACACAAGCTTAAGCCTGTGTGTGGAATCAGTCATAATAGGTTTTTTCTTTCTATTAATATCTAAGTTTTTAAGTAAAAGCTAAAATCAAAAACATTTTTAATCTATTGCAGTTATTAAAAGGAGGAAAAGAGACTTAGTTTTATTATTTATTATTATTCTTTTTTCCTGACATTACTTGATAGAAAATGAACTTTTTGATTTGAGGGAGGGTTTTAATTAATTATTGCATAACATTCAGGCAAATTAACCACTACCACCACAAACTCCCCCTTACCTTACCCACCCACCCCACCATACACCCACGCCCCACACACACAGACACATTTATAATAGTAAATCCGTCCAACCAATACACATTCATAACATTACAAATTTTTACCTTCTCTCTCTTACCTTTCTCATTCACAATTTATTACCTCAATAGAATCCTATTAAATTATGTAGAACTCAACTAGTACTTTTTGATGTAGTAGTTAGATGAAATACGTAATTCTGAGTGTTCACTTCCCAAGGCAAACAATCATTTATTGACAATTCATCTGGAAGTGAATACAATTGTGTCGTTGTCAGTGGCAAGACATGTTTTGATACAATATTTAGCAATTACACATGAATAGTTGGTTGTAAACAGTTTTGGTGATAGAATAGTTTCTAAAGAGCAGCCATTTCAAAACCTTTAAGATTACAGTTACTATAGAAATTGGTCCGTAATTATTTATGCCATCCAAACGTCTTTTCTTTGCAGATGTTAAACATTTAATTAATAGTTTCAGAAGATCAGGAAACACACCTGCCAAAAAGGAGGAATTGATCGGGTGGACCAGTTGAACAAACGTTTGGTCAACATGATTTCAGGGTTAACCCTACAGTTAAATTTAAAAAAACCTAACTACTTAAACCAACTTCTTTAATACAATGACTCACCTTACCCTTTGTTGGTTGTGGAGGACTATTTAATGATTTGAATGTTCCAAAATTGGCATTACTTCGTACTTATAAATTAACCTGCATTAATCCAGGGTACATAAATGATGTCTGATTAATCAAGATGCATGTACTCTCTACTATATCAGCAACACTTCATACTGAAATAAATCTTGATACATCCATTGAAATAAGTTTGAGATTACATGTACTGTACTTTCATACATGCTGATATTACTGTAATGGTTGAGTACCTGGCGGTTTCGCTCATCTGTGATTCGCGAGATCTGAATTTTCTTGCGACCCATGGCGGGCGAGGTGGAGGCACCAGGGCTGCCCAAGGTGTTGGTGTTTCCGTGACGGGAGGCAATTCTGGCGGCTGGCTCAGCGCGGCGGGGCAACTAAACGGTGGCGCGGCTAACGCGACAGATCTGCAACAGACATCACAACTTTAAATAAATAAGTATTTTAAATTGAAATGCTAGTAACTGTTAACTAAACATCTATACACAGTTCTCTTAATGTGCTTCAGTTCCAGACACTCCAATACCTCACCAATTCTCTAACAAAGAATGCCTCTTTAAACCACACAAGAAATGCATGATCCGAGACAACTATAACTGCAATACAGACAGCAAACTGCAAGTTGTTTTCAGTATTCGTTTCTGTCTTATTTATACAGCATTTTGAATTTTTACACAAGAACCCAAGTTTATGTTACGACACTGAACAAAAATATGTCACTTGTTGGAGATCTACTTTTTGGCTTGTGGACATAGGCAAAATAACTCAAATTATATTCATTATCATAATATAATAATAGAGTATTTTATGGAAAAATATACATTTATTATTCATTATTAAGACGCCGATCGTCACGATATGGGCGAATATGAAGGGCCGATGAGTGTAGATGAACGAGTGTAGTTATTGTTACTAACTAGAGTCGGCTGTTCAGCAACCTATTAGGTGAGTAGCCGGGGAAATTAATTGCCCAGTAGCCGGGGAAATTAGGGGACCTACAGCTTTACGTGGAATATGAAGCCCTATTAATATTATATACGTTAAGTATTTGCTTTTGACCATGAACTCCTCCAAGCTTTTAAAGGCTTCTTAGCTAGGAGCGATTTTTTAGTGTTCAAAGGTTTTCTGGCTGTTGAGTTCTGAATTTTCTTCCAGTAAAAGATTTATTTTCAAAGAGGCAAGTTCTTTTGAGGGATAGCACGTGCTGGAGGCACATTGGGTGTTGTAGTGAGTTTTTCTATTGACAAGTAAAACTGTTTTTAATACGTAGTCTTGGTGCGGTCAATATGCTCAAGAGGCTGTAATGAATAATCTCTGCAGGAGCAATATTGACAAGATTTTCAATTTTTGAAGAGTGAGCATTTTTCAAAGTTTCCAGTAGAGCTGGCTCAGAACATTGTAAGCAACACAAATGACTGGCCCTTGCTTGAGTACCCACTGATTTGAGACGCCTCAAATCAGTTCGTGATCGCTCCATAACAGTCTACTATCGAGTATTAAGCGCATGAATTATGTTTTACTAAATACTGACAGACATGTCTGGTATATGTGGGCTTTTTTTTAAATTGAAATTTACTTGGTTTGTTTTCTCAAGATTTATTTTTCTCATTTTATATATGCTGTACGTTTTAAGGCACTTTGGAAAGAAGTCAACGAATTAAATTAGATTTCTACAGGTGAGCAATTATTTATGAAGGGTATGTAATCTACATTGTTAATACAATCACTAGAGGAGCTGTCTGTCAATAAATCAGGGAAGTCATTCGTCTGAAGGATAAAGTAGTGGACCGAGAACCGATCCTTGAGGGACATCTCTTACTACATACTGGTATTGGATCTGAAGTGGACGATATAGTGATGCCACATTCTATAGCCTACATACACAAAAACTTGCGAACTACTTACTCTACGTGCTTTTTATTCCAATAACTTGCAAGTTATTTTTGTAATTTCGTCATGTCTAAGTAGTCAAATGTTACTGTATTAAAGTAAGGCTGTAATATATTTTTCTTCATCTATGTTATTAATTGCTGACTTAATCAGGATAGTAAATTCTATATATGTTTGATTTCCCTTTTTGGAATCCGCTATGGTAAACCATAATGAGTTTGTGTTCTTTAAAATAATCCCTGGGGTTGGATGAGAAACTTCTTTCTCTTCAACACAAGTTTCTCTGTGATTTTTGCAAATGTAGAAAGGGACGAGATGGGTTTGTAGTTTTAAGAGCCCAATTTTTTCCTTTCCTTGAGTTATGCATGTACTAGACAATTTAATTCTTTGTTAATTCTTAACTGGCCTTCGGCAAAATACTTTTATAAATAGATTCTGCAGTTTCCGGTGACAACCGCGTCAAGGTACTATCTACAATATTTACAAGATAACCAGAAGTTTTGCCCATACTGTGGGATGTGGCATCCTCAGTGGTTTCTCTGAAACTCAATGGTCTCAGAGACTCCACATCAAAGGAGGATGCCACATCACAGTACGGGCGAAACGTCTGGTTATCTTGTAAATATTGTAGATACGTTGACACGGTTGTCACCGGAAACTGTAGATTCTAGTTATGACACCGGCCGCTTAAGCCTAAGTTCTAAGACTTTTATAAATGATTAATACAAGGGGTTGGAATAGTGAATTTGAAAATAATTATACCATTGTTGACGAACATTTATTTTTATTGCTAGATGACTTCTTTAGTAGTAAATTATTTGATTAACATATTTCAAATAGGTACGTATGTGTCATACTAAATGACTGTGATAAATGACCAAACGTGCGAGGGATTATGGTATCCTCATCTCCTGTTAATGCCTCGTTGTAGGATTGGGGTTGTATTTTACAACATGTACACTATTATATAAGTAGGGACTAACGCTATCAACAACTTCTCTATGGTGTCGTTAACGTTAAGCTTATGACAAATCTGATTATTTTGTTTCCCACCCACGAATATCATTATTGATGAAACTCCATAAGGTCTTTGTCTTGTTGTCAAGTTCTACTAGGCCTATAACATAATGCCAGTTACCTTCTCGATGCAAACTTAATTGTTATTTTTTTATACCTGTTAGTGCACAAAAATGTTATTTTACATTTTGGAAAAATAGTCCCCATTAATAATAATTCATTTATCTTAGAAATCGTAAAACATATCCTAAGCTCGTCGAGGGAGAGGGTGGCGTGCGTTGCGGTGGTGTTGGTGACGTCAACAGAGCCAGTTGCCTAGCGACAGTCCACACACTCGGCCTACATTATCTCTATTGTCACAGGGCGCCCGCCCTCGCACCTACCAAGCCACTGAACATTGTTCACTCCCACTCTATCTGGCACGTGATTAAAAAGTGGCTAATAGATATTGTGATCCATCTTGCACACTGCGATAACATTATTTATTTTCAATAAAACTAACAAGGCTCGATTACGATATTATTTAACTGAAATATTTGTTACCTATCAGTTATTTATATTTAGAGTACGTGTCATGTGTGAGAGCAGTAACAAAATATATATGCGGACATTCGAATCAGTGGCGCGTCCAATAGGTCGGTGAGGCGGTACTTCCACCGTAGGTGGGAGCGGCGAGGGTCCACCCTGAAAATGAATACCGGTACACGCAATCAAACGCAACTCCATCCACTAGATCTGTGGGCCGGTTCGGCGCAGAGCGGATCCATCTTGGAGATAAATACACGCACCATAGTTCGGCGAGTCTTGGTCTGAGCGGAGGGGCGTGGATCCACCCTGGAGATGAATACACGCACACTAGATCGGTGGGTCGGAGCGTAGCGGTGTGAGTCCACCCTGAAGATGAATACACGCACATTATGTCGGTGGGTCTGAGCGTAGCGGTGTGGGTCCACGGTGGAAGTTTACTTTATCCCCCCTTGTCTACTGGGCTGCACGTTTAAGTCTCTGACGCAGTGTTTTCCTGTTGATCATTACTTCACTTACACGTGTCACTTACATTTTTTTAGTAGGCCTGTATATTTTAAAAGTTTATGAGCTTTCAAGAATAAGAGTGACGGGCTTCATGACATTTGATTTTTTAACTGATTTCGGTCCAACAAACAATATTGTCTTTTCTTTTATTGTATTTAAAAAAATAAATTTACGGATAAAATTGAAATGTGATCTCGACAATGTCGTTCTCTTTAAAAATGGTCGTGTACAATTGTACAATCAAAAATAAAGCTATGGCCTAATCTTAATTCTAATTTCACATTGGTCTTACGGAGAATCAACAATATGGCGATGGGTATAGAAGACTTTTCAGTACAGGTCGGAAAATAAAAATTTAAACAACTTTCCTTCCGCTAATGCTAATTACTACGAAGTTTGTTAAGTCTGCTTTAGAAAAGTCATCTTCAAAGTCATACCAGACTCAACTTTGTAAACCAAGTTGGTCGTAGTGAGTTGGTATGACAGAAAAAACTGAGTCTACAGTTACTACAGAAGTATTTTACTAATAGAAACTATTGAAGTGTCTAGCATTGCCTCATTTTCGACAATTACACAGTGTACTGAATCTGAATATTTATTTCAATAACTTTACTAAAAACAAAGAAATAAGAGGACTTCATTTTTTAACTCTCTAAAGAGCTTCAGAACTCTTCGGACGGATCGGAAGGAGCTTTGCCCTTTATTGAAACTTTTCTATACCACTACTTTTCGAACACACCACATTGCCTGAAGGAGTTTTCTGAGTGACTCACTGTCAGAGTACAAGGTCGCTGGGAGTGAAGCGAGAGGTCGATAGTCTGGTCACCAAGGGCGATCGCCCGGGCGAGTTTATTTGCCTCCTGCTGAGGAACGGAACGGTCTACTGCGAACGCCCCTTGTGACACAAACAACCGCAGAACTCAAGGAACTCGATTGACAGGAGAATGTTGTAATGTTCTAGATCTACGTACGTACAGGCGGCAAGTGACTGAAATACGCAAATGTGTGCTTTGATCGTGTACAGTCAAACTTGTTAGTAGTGGCCATTGCGTTGACAACTGACTCTTGTATGAATAAACGTTTAGTGTAGTTGGCTGATCAAGTGGGCTGGACAAAAATATTATGAGTTATTAAATTTAAAATCGGCAAGAATTTACTTTAAAGTTTCACATATTTTTATCTGTAGAAACATTATGACATTTTAAAATGGTCGTTTCCCTCCACGAAAAACGTCGCAACACGTGAGTTTCTATTTCAATGATGTTGTTGAATGTGTTGCTACGGATCGAATCCTTGAAACAGAAACCCATATGTGTGGCATTTTTCGTGAAGAAAACAGATATCAACGGAGGAAATAGTCTGCCTAAACTTTCAAAGTATTGATTATAATGATAAGATACATCTTCAGGTCGCATTGTCGAGCTTGGTGTCACCTCACAAACACCTCAGAGCCTATAACTTCATGAAGGACAATATTCAAGTCCATTTAAGAGTAGGGTCCACAACCGTTTATCAAAAGTATGCCAGTTTTACAGGGAATAACACTTGCAAATGTCTAAGAAAATTCAATTGCTTTCCATTAATTATAATTTGGCCACCGTTTTTATATTGCTATGCCTAACGTACAAGGTATGTTTCTTTAACTCTCTTAACTAGTTTTTCATTTTTAAAAGAAGTTAATTTTCTGAAATAATAGAGAAAAATGAAGGTACATCACAATTGCACTTCATCAAGGCTATGAAAAATTATTTAAATTCTAGCAACCCTTCATCTGGTTCACTTTAAAATGCAAGGAATGCGCAGTCCTCTCCCGGTCGGCAACAAGTCTGTACAACATCGTTACCCTCGTGCAAAATGTAGCAATATAGACTGCAGCCACTACCATCAATTCAACTTCGGTATAAAGGGGTCACTTTGTTGATGGATCTAAAAGTTCCTGGATGAACAGACATTCTTACCTAAACAGTGTTTTCTTTAATCCGTTTAATTCCACTTAACCACTTTCAATTTTCCGCACAGGTTATTGTCAGTTCTGGCCTTGAAGCATTCGTTGATGTCTGGAAAACTAATAGTGACTATAATTGACGGACGGTTCGATGTACTTTCAATTCCTCTGGATATGTTGTCACACTTTCCCTCCAGTTTCTGAAGTGCGTATGGAACTTAACAAAGTGGAGACACTGTCAGTATTTCCATGTGGGAATCATACTTAAAACAAGCAGCCTGAGCGTTAAACTGATATACAGTTGGAAGGCTTTAGGTAAATGACCTGACGTGGCATCCCTATTATTATAAATCCTTTACAGACGTTGCCACTAAATTTCATAAAATTATTAATTTTGAAATGGGAAGAACGCAACAGGAGCACCTTGGAACTTAAGACATTCTCGCATTAACCATGGTGGTCAGTGAGGTGGCGATGAATCACAGGCTAGGGGTGGTGTACAAGGAAGCACGTGGGGCAAGGTCGACCGGCGACCCCGTTGTACGGATCGATAACCGCCAGCGACCAAGGGCGCTCCGTCACTGCCTACCACCGCCACACCGACCGACTTCACGGACGTAGTCTTGTTACTAACAGCACCATGACTACACTTTTACTATCATTAATAACTAACTAACATTTGATATTTTATTTTAATTTAAAAAGAGCAGATATTTTGTCCAGTCTAAAAAAATGGATTAAAAAGCATGTTGACAATTATAGACCTAATGCTCTTAACTTTAATCTTACAAAAAACCTCGCAAACATTAATGGTCTAAACTTCATTACATGTCAAGGTTATATGACTTTGTAACAAAACATAGCTAATTAGTGACAACCAATAATTAGGATTCAAAAACGGCAAAGATTTCTTTTGATGATATTATAGCTGTATAACTGTAAATAACAATATTTTCATATTCTGCTTTTATAGAGTAATGTGCAGCACATGACACTGTTAATCATAAAATTCTTTAATCAAAATTATATGATATGGAAATAAGTGTTGTATAGAACTTATTTAGTTTTTATCTATCTATTCAAGTTGTAAAGAAATGTAAACGGAACTAAAAGTCAACTAATTCATAAAAATTGGTCAATAACCTACCCACTGTTCCATACACGTGCAGTGGTATCAAGTGTCATTTTTAGGGCCACTACTGTTTTCTATTCGTTCATTAAATACTATAAAGATCAAGATACACAGGCCGATGGTACTAATCAATGTTACTATAGAAAGTAGCTGAAATGATGTCAATAAACGAATTCTATTTATTTATGGTTATACTTTAGGATCAAAATAAACCACTTTTCAAAAAACTCTGATCAATCACAAAAAATTAACTCCTAATAATACAATTAGTAAAGGTGTTCAGTTAGTGTAGAATTTACAAATCAGTAAAGTTAGATTGGTTAGTTAGATTTAGAGCATAAAGGTAAAACATATTTATATAAAACTGTACATATATAATTTATATATACCGTACCCTCTTTTAATAAGTAGACAAGTGAATTTAAGTCATAGGTTTAAGCTATATAATGAAACTTCACATCCTATAAATTCCATTACTAACCAATACCATAGAACGTAATTTGCTCATGACCATTGAAATTATACTTTGATTAACACAAAAATTACTCATATGCTTTTTTATACTGATTAGGCTTAATGTTGTGTGAAATCTAGCAATGACAGAAATTTTTTAATAACAGAAAAATTATTTTGAGTAACGTAATTAACTATCCATCCATCTTAGTATAAGCCCGTGTGAAATATTTTTTAAGAAATTACAACAATATCTGAAAACAAAAATAACTAATAAACAAAACTCATTCACAACAAAATTAGACTTAATACAAAAAATATATTTAGATGAGGTTAAAGAAAAATTTGTGATTTTGAGACGACGGTATGGACGGACAAAATAATGGACAAACGGAAGTTGAGGCGTAGAGAAACGAAGAAATGTTATATTTTTGGATATAAATAACGACAAACTACTGGCTTTCAGAGAATTCTATTGTTGTTCACGGATTTGATAGAAGATAAGTAGTTATATTAATACGACTTCCAACAATCAGCACTAATCTTTCTCCAGCACGCACTTTCGGTAAGATATACATTAACGAGGCACAAACGAATGTTCCAATGGATGTGGCAAAGCTGTGGCTATTAAATTAAGTAAGTTCTCTATAAGTAGGCATAACTGAAAAATGTAGTATGAAGAACATTTCTATAAAAATTTAAAATCACATAAACCTGCACGAATTAAACAAAAAAATAAATACATAGTGAGGAATTAAAGGCCGGTTTTCACATAGGGTACCGTGCTCCTACTGTGCTCCTACCGTGTCCATGTCGTGCGTTTTCGGCAGTAGGGACCCGGCTACTGTCGTGCTCCTACCGTGCTCCTACCGTGCGCCTGTCGTTCTTCAGTCTTTCCTCACTTGGAATATAGCAAGAATTGTTTACAAATTTTAAAGTTCACAAGCTTGTACATAATTGGTTGATTGTTTTTCTAATTTTACAGTTCATAAAATAAATGAAGTTGACAGAATAGTTTGTTAAACCCACAACAAACAAAGCAAAGATTAAAAAAAAAAAAAAAAAAAAGAAAACAAATAACAAAGCAGTGATAAGCCTACCACACTGCACCCATGCTCACATGGTCAGTGTACTATGCACGTGTGTATAGGCCACTACATTACACTCGTGCACGCGTGTATAGGCTACTACATTACACTCGTGTTCATACGGCTAGTGTAGTATGCACGCGTGTATAGGCCACTACATTACACTCGTGCACGCGTGTATACTGTATAGGCTACTACATTACACTCGTGTTCACACGGCTAGTGTAGTATGCACACGTGTATAGGCTACTCCACTGCACCCTTATTTACACTGCTAGTGTAGTATGCACACGTGTATAGGCTACTCCATTGCACCCTTATTTACACGGCTAGTGTAGTATGCACACGTGTATAGGCTACTCCATTGCACCCTTGTTTACACGGCTAGTGTAGTATGCACACGTGTATACTATACTAGCTGTGTAACGCGTGTGCAGTGTGGAAGACTATACAAGCGTGCGAACTACACTAGCCGTGTTAAGACGAGTGTAATGTAGTAGCCTATACACGCGTGCTTACTACACTAGCCGTGTGAACACGAGTGTAATGTAGTAGCCTATACACGCGTGCATACTACATAAGCTTTGTGAACACTGGCGCAGTGTAGTAGGCAAATTATTTTCGTACATTTTATATTTTTTTATTTCATTTTTTTTTTCTGGAGGGGGTTCTTAAATTGTTTATTTTGTAATTTGTAATGAACTTAACAAACTATTCACCCTACTATTAACAAAGGCACTTTAATTTGTATTGTAAATGCCTAATGTATATTAACTTTGAAATTGTTAAATTAAGAATATTTAATATAAAAAGAAAACCTTAATCCAAACATTAATGTATTGATACAGTTAAAAATTACTTTAAAACAAAGAAAGAAGTCGAAGAAGTAAATCGATCGGCAATCGTCGTAGGAGCTCGGGAATACCCGAACTAGGAAAAGCTGGGGTAGGGCGCCGATGCGGCGACATAGTGCGACATGTAAGGCATTTTCACCTGACCTACCGTGCGCCTGTCGTGCTCAGACCGCCTACCGACTGCCTACCGGTCATTGTCGCCGATCGCTCCACAGAGCGATAGGAAACAGCACGACATGAGCACGGTGGGAGCACGGTAGGTCAGGTGAAAATCGCAAACTGCTTTCCCATATAAAATAAATGCAATAGACCATTTTTTGATTCAACATGACACGACACGGTAGGAGCACGGTACCCTATGTGAAAACCGGCCTTAACTGTATCAATACATTAATGTTTGGATTAAGGTTTTCTTTTTATATTAAATATTCTTAATTTAACAATTTCAAAGTTAATATACATTAGGCATTTACAATACAAATTAAAGTGCCTTTGTTAATAGTAGGGTGAATAGTTTGTTAAGTTCATTACAAATTACAAAATAAACAATTTAAGAACCCCCTCCAGAAAAAAAAATGAAATAAAAAAATATAAAATGTACGAAAATAATTTGCCTACTACACTGCGCCAGTGTTCACAAAGCTTATGTAGTATGCACGCGTGTATAGGCTACTACATTACACCGTGTTCACACGGCTAGTGTAGTAAGCACGCGTGTATAGGCTACTACATTACACTCGTCTTAACACGGCTAGTGTAGTTCGCACGCTTGTATAGTCTTCCACACTGCACACGCGTTACACAGCTAGTATAGTATACACGTGTGCATACTACACTAGCCGTGTAAACAAGGGTGCAATGGAGTAGCCTATACACGTGTGCATACTACACTAGCCGTGTAAATAAGGGTGCAATGGAGTAGCCTATACACGTGTGCATACTACACTAGCAGTGTAAATAAGGGTGCAGTGGAGTAGCCTATACACGTGTGCATACTACACTAGCCGTGTGAACACGAGTGTAATGTAGTAGCCTATACAGTATACACGCGTGCACGAGTGTAATGTAGTGGCCTATACACGCGTGCATACTACACTAGCCGTATGAACACGAGTGTAATGTAGTAGCCTATACACGCGTGCACGAGTGTAATGTAGTGGCCTATACACACGTGCATAGTACACTGACCATGTGAGCATGGGTGCAGTGTGGTAGGCTTATCACTGCTTTGTTATTTGTTTTCTTTTTTTTTTTTTTTTTTAAATCTTTGCTTTGTTTGTTGTGGGTTTAACAAACTATTCTGTCAACTTCATTTATTTTATGAACTGTAAAATTAGAAAAACAATCAACCAATTATGTACAAGCTTGTGAACTTTAAAATTTGTAAACAATTCTTGCTATATTCCAAGTGAGGAAAGACTGAAGAACGACAGGCGCACGGTAGGAGCACGGTAGGAGCACGACAGTAGCCGGGTCCCTACTGCCGAAAACGCACGACATGGACACGGTAGGAGCACAGTAGGAGCACGGTACCCTATGTGAAAACCGGCCTTTAAAAATTACTTTAAAACAAAGAAAGAAGTCGAAGAAGTAAATCGATCGGCAATCGTCGTAGGAGCTCGGGAACACCCGAACTAGGAAAAGCTGGGGTAGGGCGCCGATGCGGCGACATAGTGCGACATGTAAGGCATTTTCACCTGACCTACCGTGCGCCTGTCGTGCTCAGACCGCCTACCGACTGCCTACCGGTCATTGTCGCCGATCGCTCCACAGAGCGATAGGAAACAGCACGACATGAGCACGGTGGGAGCACGGTAGGTCAGGTGAAAATCGCAAACTGCTTTCCCATATAAAATAAATGCAATAGACCATTTTTTGATTCAACATGACACGACACGGTAGGAGCACAGTAGGAGCACGGTACCCTATGTGAAAACCGGCCTTTAATCTTCAAAACAAGATGAAGCTTGGCCACGGCTACGTCTACATGATAAATCTACATTAATCTCGTACACTACAATTTCATATTTTTTCTATAGATTTTAAAAAATGATTAAAATAAAAAATAATGTATTCTATAGAAAAATAATATGTATATTTACATCAACATTTTACTTCCAAAATTAACTAAAACAAAGTACGTTTACTAAACAAATAGTTTTACAATACAGTCATCGGATTGTATTTCATAATCGTTAGGAATGTGTCTGGTGTGTGCGGCTGATGTGCCGGCGCAAGCTGCAAACCAGAGGCAGGCGTGTGTTGCGGGCTGCAGGTGAGGCACGGCGTTCTACGTTTACATACACCTGGTGGCAAGTCAATGTCCACAGCATACCGTTAAACTAACAAACCAAAGGCAGGTTAGGTTGGCGTGGCGGGCTGCAGGTGAGGCACGGCGTCCTACAATAACGTATACCTGCTGGCAATTACTACCCACAACAAACTTGTGTACTCGATAAACCAGAGGCAAGCTTATTATGCGTCACTATAAGTTAAAAAATTGTTACTGCTGTGCATCTTTAGCCCCTACAATGAATGGTGTGGATTGCATTTGCAAATCATAAATCATGGTCCCTCATTCAAGAGGGAAAAGAGAAAATTATGAACTAATGATCTAACAACTCCTACTTCAGAGAAACTATTATTTGCCATAGGAAAAATAAATTAGATCTGCTAACACTATAATAACTCAAATAATATCACGGTTGTAACCATATTTTCACTTTGTACTCGTATTATGCGCTTTAACAACAGTAATCCACGAAATCAAATTATATTTGATAGTTACAAAAATTTGTAGCTTGTGTCAAAATCGACTGTCAGTAAGTTTATTATAATAAATATGGAGACAAAATGAGTTAGAACTTAAAACATGGCCAGCAGCATCCTTGTAAATAAAGACGTCAATACAGGCGAACGCTTACATAAGGTGAAGGAAAGAAGCGAGGCGGAAACTGGGATGTTGTTCAAGAGACTAGACAGAGGGGGGGTGGTAAGGATAGGGAAGGGGCAAGTGTCTCCTCATCTACAAACAGCCTACTTTTGACACTGACAGAACAATGCTTATTTCCATATACACGTACAGTATTGACCCTAACGGAACACTCCCCATACACACACACACGTACAATCTTAACCCTGACGGAACACTACGTCTCTCCAGTCTCCATACTTACACGTAAAATCTTTACCCTGATGAAACACTATGTCTCTCCTTACACACACGTAGCCTTTACCCTAATGTAACACTGGGCCTACATTTCTACTTACACACACGTACAGTCTTCACGCTGATGGAACACTACGTATCTCCATACACACACGTAGTTTCCCAATTAGCTCGTTGACCAATTTTTAACACTGACAGTAATAACTGTATACTTTTATAATACGTATCGGTTAATGTAAAAATATGTTTATTTTTATTATATAAAAAGAAGTAAAAACTAACACCAAAGTATCAACGGATGGACAAAAGATCGGAAAGGACTAACTTGAACACCACTTTTTGTATCTAGCCGCTCCAAAATGTTTTGGGAAAATGAGCAAAGATATCATATAGAACGACATTACGGTTCACAGCAGTTATAAGTGACTCCTTGAAGCCACCCCCACACTCGATTACCCTCCACCCCACCCCTCCCATGACAAGACACCTACGTCACGCTCCGACACAAGTTGCCATTCAATATCAACGTTAAAACAGAACAATTCCTCATTACTCTCACCTTTAGCTTCTCACTTACGACGATATACCCCTCCCCACCCATTCTCCTAGTATCCCCTAGTGTCTAGAGAGTGAAATGATTTTATTAAATGTAAGTAATGAAGGCATTGGCGTTGTGAGTGGGATGTTGTTAGATGTCAAACGACGACATTCCCCTGCCTATCGAGTCCATAACTGATTATTGTAATTGACAATAATTGACTACAGCAAACTATGAGTTTTTCTCATCACCTATTTTTCTGCCCTCGTTACTAACATTTAAGGAGGTTTGATATGATATTAATTTTAATACACTAAAATTATATAAAATACACTTAAAACCTGTACTGTTTATATTCATTTATATAAGAGGAGAATGTCAACACAGCAAGGTAAACTCATCACACCTCAACGAGTGCATTAAATGACATTATGGGACAATTACGGGATTAGGTCTGCACAATGTCATAGAAATGTTACTTTTGCAACGTTTTCTCCTACGATATTTCAGAGAGCTGACATTTTTTATTTCCTACAACTACTACTGAACCGTTATGTCAGTAAATTAATCAACTTTTTAACATTATCTTCTGTATTTAATGTGAGAGGGGGCTAAGTCAAGTTGAGTACAATTAGGAATGGCAACGATATATCGGAAATATCGATATAAATATGTTTCGATATATCGATTTATTAGTATATTTTCTTTCGATAATATCGGCTATATCGATATTTTGGTCCGATATAGCATTATCACTAAATATTTACGTTATTCTCTCACCACAAAATCATCACGATAAAAAAACACGTTCAAATCGCCTCTTATAAGCACAAAACATGCGTTGAAATAATAAAGTAACTTTTAGGTCTTTTACGCGAGACTGTTTTCTAAAGTTGGAAACACTGTAACGGAAAAACGACGCAGCCTAAGTTGAACATTTATTTCCAGCTTTAATTTTAAATAGTTTTTGTGACAGTTGAACTCAGTTAGTAACTAGACTACACAGGTCATTCACACTCATGGCATCATTCATATTCGTCTTAAAATACGCACAACGTTGTGTCGGCGTCTCATACGTAAGAATAAAATAGTGGAAGTAGGATTATTAAATTAATTAATTTAATTATTAGTGATTATGAGAAGTCTAATGGCATTTATAATGTCAAAAACAAAAATAACAACATTATAACAATATTTTATTATAAACACAATAATTAAAGGAATAATTGTTCTTATTTGGAATTTTTTTCATTCAACCTCACAGACCACAACTTAATTTGTGTAGAGAAATGTATTAAATTTTCAAACTCAGTAGCCTATTCTAAACAGTGAAAGCAAAACAGCGTATTTTTGGTCATGATATAAAAGTTAGGGTATAATTTTAAACAGATAAATAATTTATAAATCGATATATCGATATTTTTCTTTCGATATTATCGTCAGATCGATATTTGGTTTGCGATATATTGATAATTCGATACATCGATTTGTTGAAAAGATTTACCATCCCTAACGGTGCAAACAGCGAACAAAGTTGTAGACTCAAGCGATATCGCTGTTTCATTGAAGATTAGTCAGTCATATACACAGATTATGCATTAAACCAGATTTTTAATTATCTAATTTTATAAAGAAATTTATTAAAACAAAAATTTTAAATTCAAATCGACTTCCTATTTTTCAGCAAATAACTTTTTAATGTTTTAATAAATCAGTTGGCACGATTTTAAGTAATCTACGTGTGTGTAAAGTTAATCTCTAGTTACAAATTATTTGGTCTTTGGAGATGGAGGTAAACGAATGAGGGAATGTGGTTTTCTTTGACTTGAGTAATTAAAAAGACGAAGGAGATATCTTACAAATGATGACGGACGGACGTCTCGTACTGTACAAGTGGCCGGCTTCATAACATCGATCGTTGAAGCATACCGACTACTCACTAACAGTTGCCACTCTATGTTATCTACGTAGAATACAACTCTAAATTCTATTTAAATGTGATTACCCATGCAATAAACCTGATGTTGAGACAGACAACAAAATCAGAGCTATGAAAGTAATATTTAATTTTTTCTACAAAAACTTATGTTTAGCTACCGAAGCTTTTAATGTAATACATTCAACAGCAACATGCAACAAGTTTGAAAGGAAAAGAACAAGTATTGTTTGTCTCAGCAAGACACCGATAGTCAAGTTTTTTTTTGCTCCGAACAGACGGCGATAAGAATATACTAATTAAAAATAAACGTATGTCAGCAATTGCCTGAAGGTAAAGTGATCAGCTAGCTATACGACGAGTGTGGAACTGTCCAGTACTTCCATTCAGTAAAAGGGAAAAGGGTAATTATGAGGGGGGAAGGGTATTAAACGGGAGAACACGGTATTTTTTAATGAATTACGGAAACATTTTTAAATATTACTCCAATTCAAGTTTTAATGAGCAAAACTGCTTCATACACGTTACAATTGCAAGGAAGTAAAAAAAGCAAACGTATATTACCCAATTGGAATAATATTATAGCAAATTTCTTCAGGTGTGCTGCCAACAAACATAACTTCACTTTATCAAACACTATCAAATTAGCGACTTACTTAATCGCACATTTCAAAGTACAGTCAGTTGTAAAAACGTCCACGCAGATAACTTTTGAATATAGGAAGTTGCACCCTCGGGTAGTATCTTTCCTAATATAGTACATTGGTTGGGCCACAATGTTTAGGTTTTGAGTGAACTTGGCGCAAATAACGACCAGTCGTCAAAATCGCCTATTTCAAAGTGCTTTAAGTTATAAAAACTTCCACGAAGCAATTTTTTTATCATGGCACGTTGTAACCTCGGGTAGTTTTTAGAACTTAGAGCACTTTAACGTATAGCTATCGGTGTGAAACTGTCCAGTATTACCATCCAGTAAAAGGGAAAAGGCTAAGGGGAAAGGGTATTAAACGGAAGAAAAGGGTATTTTTGAGGGAATTACGGTAAAATTGTCAAATATTTCTCTAATTCAAGCTTTAATAAGCAAAACTGTTTCCCACACGTTAAGACAATTGCAGGGAAGTAAAAAAAGCATACATATATATTAACCAATTGGAAGAATACTACAGCAAATTTCTTCAGGTGTGCTGCCAACAAATTTCATTACCATTATCTTTATGGTAATGAATGAACTATGGTAACTACTGTATGTGTATGGGTGGACGGGTGGGTCAACACCACTGTACCTATGTGGGTGGGCGGGTGGGTCAACACCACTGTATGTGTGTGGGTTCAATGACTACACACACACTCCTTGGCGATAGTCTCGTGAATTCCGATTGGGAAGCCATTCTAAATTGCTTAAATGTTGATAATGTTTAAGCAATTCAGCTCACAGATGAAGAACTTATATGTGAGCTGTACGTGTATGGTGGGCGTGTGGGTCAATACCACTGTACGTGTATGGTGGGCGGGTGGGTAATTACCACTGTACGTGTATGGTGGGCGGGTGGGTCAATACCACTGTACGTGTATGGTGGGCGGGTGGGTCAATACCACTGTACGTGTATGGTGGGCGGGTGGGTCATTACGACTGTACGTGAATGGGAGGGCGGGTACATAAATGTGACATTGTCAAAAATGACTTCAGTAATGTTGAAATGTACAATTTTGTTTGTATTCAGTTGAAATAGCAAAATTGCAAAGGGAGCTAAATAGGGAGCTAAATCTTCAATCATTATTTATGAGGATTAATCATCAGCTGTTAAGTAAACGCCAATAAGATTAAAGCTTTTGAAATAAGCTAAGTAATAAAATGTGTTGCTTTTATAAATTACTAGCTGTATCCGCCCGCTTCGCCGGTCATAATATTGAGTTTGATTTAGAACCTAATAGCTGAAAGAATTCGAGCATTTTTGCTTCTTCTACCAATATTAGATTTTTTAGGAGGCATGTCATAAAAAGTAAACTGCAAAATGTCATAAAAGTAAAAAGCAAAACAAATAATTAATTATTTTTTATTTTCACGTTTCACCACATGTTTTAATTACCGAAGAAAAAAGGTTAACACCAAATACAGATCACCTGATCAAGTAAAAGTAGTGTGTGCTACACTCTCAAGGTGAAATGTAGAACTACAATAGATCACAACATATACAGTACTGTTGTTGTGAGAACTTCAATCTGCTTATAGCATGTGAAATTACATTAAACCACACAGTCATATGTTTTTTGTAAACAATTCAGATTCTCCATTTGAATAACATGGGATCTTTAGGAGCCCGTGGGGCGGGACCCTGTGGACGTATCTGCATCAAACTTCACAGAAACCATCTCGGGAGTATACAGGACAACATCCTAACGTTTCATGGCGATCGGTTGGATGGTTTGGCAGCGCATAAACTTCAAATATACAAACATCCTCTTTTATAAATATAGAAGATTAGGTAGCAACGTCTTTGTAGTGAGTAAGCTTCTGTATCTACAGAGAAACACTCATGCAAATGTACAGTTAAAAGTTTAATGTCACCTATTATTAACCTTTTATTAATAAAATAAAAGATTAAAAATTCTTCATTCTAATAAAACACATTAACAGTGCATGGACGTACGCCAAGATCTGCACACTAAACAATATACAACAGGCTTTGTCTGTGTTTTGGCTGAACTATTTTTAACTGAAGATAACGAAGACATTTAATTTTTTTTCTTTTTCAATAATGACAATTCTTTTTTTCTATCTCATTAAACATAAATGCAATAAAACAGATACAACACTAATTACAAAGCCTCCAGCTGGGCTAATCTCTATGGATGTTTATGGAGTCTATAGGCTACAGTCGTTATATAAAAACGACAGAAAATAACTTATCTTACATGTACAAGTCACTGATAAGTTTCAACTTACATGAGGGTTTGTTATGATCCAAAGGACAGTGAGAATTTAGAAAAAACTAATTGAAGAATTGAAAATATAAGAGGTTGAAGTATTCATAAATGTTTTCATTTCCTCAACTATATAACCTTCTCACTGACAAACTCTGTTAACGATGGAATTTTTAACTGAACGTCTGAGTTCATCTGAAAACCGGGTAAGTAACTAAGAAAAAAATGCGGACAAATAATTCTACTTTGAAAAGTGTCATTGTAGATACTTTAATTGTACGGAACTTCATCACATATATCGCCTATGATAAGGATTTCGCTAATTACTCATTACATAGCTGGTGCACCGGAACTGCGCTACTCATGTACTGTTAAGTTTCTTTAAATAATTAAAACCATGCAATTTTAACACCTTCAAATGTTTAGTAATGTTTAATTATCCGTTCTCTATTACGTTTATTTAATAATAAATGTTCCAATCTCAATCTTACTTACAATGGTAAATTTGAATTTTGTTTGAGGTTAGACTGAATGTACTGTGTAAGGATGATGGGAGTATGTACGTCCTTATTTGTATAAAATAATATTTTATTATTAAAACTGTTTAAATAATAGTTTAGTTCTATATTAAATGCGAAGATATCCCTGCAACTAATTTTCATCATACAAAGGCTGAGAAGTACCTGTCATTGTACACAGCCGTTCAAAAGCCGGTTAGTGCGATTAAAAAATAATTATCACTCCATGAATGTTTTACATGTTAACAGAAAACATTAAGAAGACGGCTAAAATGTTGGTTTTATGAGAGCCCTAAAATATTGGTTATACGCCTAAATATTGACAGCATTAGTACAGTACTTAAAATTAAATTCAACTAAAAATTTAATCTTATAGATATTAAAATTTCAAAACAATAAGACAATTTACTAAACATAAATATTAATTATGAGTTCTATTAAGAATATTTAACTTGTATTATGTTAACCCTCGGTAGACCTACTAAGTTACAATTTAAAGCCAAAATAAAATGCGGTACATAGAAGATATGCTTAGGAGACCATTTATTTTAGAATAGAATTAAGTTTATTGTAAGGTATAAATAAGTAATTACATCGTTAATTAATGTAATCTACGATCCTCCGCATTTCAGAGGTGCCGGTGATGGTGTAATGTGCACCTGTGGGGATCGTCTACTTGATCTCGGATCCTTGGTACAGGCTATGTGGGCCTAATAATAATACCACTACCAACAAAATAATGTTACCTATATAATGTAGCCGTTTGGAATATTTTACATTTATGTGTTCTGGATATTCATTATCAACGCCATATATTGAAGCATATTACAATTTTTGTTATTAATACAATGGAACTTTGAATACTGTATCTAATTGTAAGATAGTAGGCCTATATCTATCTATTTGTAAGATAAAGTCTCCCAATTAGTAGTCAGCTAGATGTATAACGCCACAAAAAGTTTGTAATATCTTTTATAAATTGATATAAAATAATTAAAATGTTTAATTCAACAGTAAAATACTATTTCCCCTCTTTCTGTAATTTCTCCGAGTCTTTCGATAAATCACATTTTTCTTTCTTAATTATTATCTACACTGGATAAAAAAACGAAAATGCCCTTGTTCTGCATTGTCGCCTAAGTGTATACAAAATTCATTACAACCATGTCTTGCCTCGGTGATGGGCCAAGACCCCCAGCCCGACCCAGGTGTCACATGTGTTCTGCCACCACGTGGTATTTTTTGTCTCGGCCCCATCGGCTTTCCCACCACGACCGGCCACCATACTGACTAAACTACGTTACTGTACTTCATAACACATTGGACGGCGTTCTACATGTAAGGGCAAACTGCACACCTTTCCAAACAAATGTATTAATGAGCAAACACTTCACAAAAGATCCAACTTGGTTACACTTAATTATTACTGTATTGAACCAACAATTTGTAATCAAACAAGTCACAAAAGCGATATTTTAAATTATAAACTCAAACTATTTATATGCCTATATCAATTTATAAGACGTTTCACAGCAGAGAAACATAAACCTCTTGTACAACAAATATGCCTTGCCTAATTTTCTTTAAAGACAAATTTCCTACGCAACATAACATGTAAGTTTATTGAAAAACGACATTAAAACTGAGATGGACATTTAAAAACGTCAGTAGCTAATAAATACGTCTTTTAACTTATATTTTTATATTTAATTTGTTTTATTTACAATTATAAATTATATGTGACTCAGGGAACGTGAGACATACTTCAGAGTTAATTAAAATGTTGAGATTTTGAAAACGTACTACAGAATATATACTGAGGCCGCAAAAGAAAGTCAATAATACGTTGTAGACAATCGTTGATTAGCTAACAATAACATCTTGAAAAACCAATAAAACAAATTTATTTTTTCTCGATTTTAAGTCCCTTGGTTTTAAGGCCTAACACACTTCGATGTATGTTTACAATTGGTCAACAAATGTGTAAACAACGTTAAAGCAGTTATTATCTTAAGCGTTAATTAGTAAATAAAATATCAATTTAAACAAGATAGGCTCTACCAGAGGGGACAAATTTAACACTGATAGTACTTCGGTAAAGTGTTTCAGTACAGTACCTGAGCCGATATCAAATGCTGTCTAAACTGGCCATGTTGTACCTGGCGTTTTCACAAGTCACAGACACTACTAACACGAACGGCGTCACAAGACGGACTGATGGAGTGATGGGCAGTCAGTGAATGGTGAGCCGCCATTGGTCGATACCGACGCCTGACGTCACGCGAGCCAGCCAATGGCACTACTCCAACCTAGCCTGCCCACCTACAGGACCCACTACCCAGCAACACCATTCAGCCTCAACCTCCACCTGACGTTATCACGGAATTAATAATGCAAAAGGTCACCTGGGCCAAGGTTCACTCATACTGCCTTTAGGGTGGAAAAACAAAACATGCTGATAGTATTATGGAAATAACCGTTTGTGGTAGCCTATTTGTCAAATTCTTATTACAAAGAGTCTATGCTGATGGAAATTTACAAAACACGTGGTTTCGCTTGAATCAACTTGACAAAACCACAGGAGTGTAGACTTGTTACTCCCATTCATAAATGATATATCAATAATAAATGTACCTGACCTGGGAGAACGTGGGACATACTTTCTCAAAAATTGTGGTTTCAATACCATCTAAACACTTCACTATCAGACTTATATTATTAATTAATGATAATATTATATTAGGTCTACCCAAAATTATAAACTGTGTTATAATTTAAAATTGTTCAACGATATGCCTTTCAGGCACTATCTAGGCTACCCACGAGTAATGCTGGAAAAGCATAAAGCTACTACTTGAATGTTTAAAAAGGTAGACGAACATACAGTATATGTTAGCTTAAATTTATTAACACATAAAAGAAAATGCGTAAGTTTTAGCTACTTTCTAATCCATTGTTTGGCATACATTTTATTTCGATGTATATCACATGAACTAAAATAATAATAGAGCTGATGATTTTGTCAAAGCAACTCTTGTTTAAGCGAGCTTTGCGATAAATAAGGCGACCTTCACTACGGGTTCACAAACACTGGCAGATCTCACCGCGTGTATAGGGATGTCCTATCCTCATGTATCCAGACAAGTTAGCCGTTCACCACATAAAATATCTCAAGAGAGCAACAAGTCGCTGTTTCCCTCTCGAGACAAAATACATGTCTCATGAGAACTATACAGAACATACATGCCACAGCTGGTTAACTCTTCCAGTTGTAATTGTAAATATTTTTATACTAGGCTGAAGTGAATTGTTTGTGTTTATTAGTGTTTATTAGTATTGTAGTGAAGTGCATCAGTTGTGAATTGCAGTGAAGGTACGGTCTTGCATAACAGGTCCTGTTATGTGCCTTATCAGTGTTAGGTGTAGACGCCACGGAGAGCAGCCCGGCTGATAACAACATGCTACTATAATCTGGACTCTGACAAGAAACCTGTTGTATTTTGTTGCCTATACTGACCACACTACTCGTAAAAGTGGTCAGTCAATTCCGGGTTGTTTTATTTTTATAACTTTGTACTGATTATGATGGAATAAATTCATTTATTCATTTATTTATTCTTCCTCAGGTACGTACATCTTCAAGAGGACATTACACCCAGAGTTCGACATTACACCCAGAGTTCAGTGTTACTGTCACACTGATGTCTCACTGAGACGGCCTCTGGGTGTGTAGTGTAATCGTGACAAGATACATGTGTCATGGAAACTGTACGGACACAAATATAGTTACCCTTCATCAGATACGTCCATCTTCAAGAGGACATTACACCCAGAGTTCAGTGTTACTGTTACACTGATGTCTCATGAGAACTGTACAGACACAGACATAGTTACCCTTCCTCAGGTACGTACATCTTCAAGAGGACATCATACCCAAAGTTCAGTGTTACTGTCACACTGATGTCTCACTGAAACGGCTCTGTGTGTGTAGTGTACTCGTGACAAGATACATGTCTCATGAGAACTATACAGACACATACATGCCACAGCTGGTTAACCCTTCCTCAGGTACGTCCATCTTCAAGAGGACATCACACAACGGAGTTCAGTGTTACTGTCACACTGATGTCTCACTGAGACAGCCTCTGCGTGTGTAGTGTAGTCGTGACAAGATACATATCTCATGAGAACTGTACGGACACAGACATAGTTAACCTTCCTCAGGTACGTCCATCTTCAAGACGACATTACACCCAGAGTTCAGTGTTACTCTCACACTGATGTCTCACTGAGACGGCCTCTGCGTGTGTAGTGTAGTCGTGACAAGATACATGTCTCATGAGAACTGTACAAACACAGACATAGTTATCCTTCCTCAGGTACGTACATCTTCAAGAGGACATCATACCCAAAGTTCAGTGTTACTGTCACACTGAGACAGCCTCTGCGTGTGTAGTGTAGTCGTGACAAGATACATATCTCATGAGAACTGTAGAGACACAGACATAGTTAACCTTCCTCAGGTACGTCCATCTTCAAGAGGACATTACACCCAGAGTTCAGTGTTACTCTCACACTGATGTCTCACTGAGACGGCCTCTGCGTGTGTAGTGTACTCGAGACAAGATACATGTCTCATGAGAACTGTACAGACACAGACATAGTTACCCTTCCTCAGGTACGTCCATCTTCAAGAGGACATCACACACCAGAGTACTGTACCGACTACTCCAGAGTACTGTGTCACGGACGTCTCACTGAAACGGTCTCTGCGTGTGTAGTGTACTCGAGACAAGATACGTGTCTCATGAGAACTGTACAGACACAGACAGAGTTACCCTTCCTCATGTACGTCCATCTTCAAGAGAACATCACACACCAGAGTACTGTACCGACTACTCCAGAGTACTGTGTCACGGACGTCTCACTGAAACGGTCTCTGCGTGTGTAGTGTACTCGAGACAAGATACATGTCTCATGAGAACTGTACAGACACAGACATAGTTACCCTTCCTCATGTACGTCCATCTTCAAGAGGACATCACACACCAGAGTACTGTACCGACTACTCCAGAGTACTGTGTCACGGACGTCTCACTGAAACGGTCTCTGCGTGTGTAGTGTACTCGAGACAAGATACATGTCTCATGAGAACTGTCTCGTGAAAAATTTCAACACATGAATTAGTCTATTATGTCTCAAGATGTCCATGCTGAATTAACAAAATCAGATAATATGTTGATACAATTTTAAAGCTATAAAAGCTGATTTGATTAATAATGAAATAAAGTGGTTACTTCAAAGTAAATAAACAACCTGTTATAAAAATATATTGATGATTGTACATCGTACTTTTTAATGTGTTATGACTTTGAATCAATAATCATGAACTATTAATGATACGATTTATTCATTTGCCTTTTTACCGTAGTCTATATCAATTACATTTACTGAGGTTAATAGTTTTTTCTCTATGGTTAAGTAAAGAATGATGATAAACTTGAAAAGTGTGGACAACCGTTAGTCTTGGGTGTTATTTGACAAACCTGATATGTCATATGACCAGCCTTTATGACTTAACCTTCAGTATGAACCTTAAGTAGTGCCCTAAAAACCAGAATTTTTGTAAATTCTAAGTTTTTAGAATTAATTGTTGAAGGTACTGGTATTATTCAAGAGAAAAAATAAATTTTCTGCTGTGCGCCGGTCATTTTCCGATCGTTTTTTGTTTGCTAAACTGAAATGAAAACAATTGAAATGCTGAGCATCGTTTGTAATATGAAAATAAATGTAATTAAAGTTTCAATTTATGATTTAGAGTTTTTTTTTATTTTACATGTTTTATGACTACAACCTGCTTTGCATTACAAATACATTTTACAAAAATTCTAGTTTTTAGGGCACTACTTAAGATTAAAATAATTTTTTTCTTTAATAACAAAAAAAATCATCTGACATTTTTTCCCGTTGCCTGTCAGGGGCATTTTCATTACACTAGTGTCACAAATCACTTTATTGTAGTTTTTGGGATGAAAGTAATCAGAATAGATCCCTGATATATTGTTATGGTTGAATCACGCGGCTGTACACATTCACGCGTAAATGATTAAATTAAAAAATACTCAATTCTCAGTTGTTTGTCATCCTATTTCATACACCGTTACTTTTTTGGAAAAATAAGGTATTCTTGCGATTGTTGTATTCCTAACCTTTCAAAAGTTATTGAGGATCAAAAGTTTCAAAGTTCCGCCATTTTGAAAATAATTGAAAAACGTTTTTGCATTTTTTTTATTTCAGTAAGAAAATGGTTTTATTAATTTGTATACCAAATTTGAATTCTATAGGTTAAATATTTTTTTAATAAAAAAAATTTGTAAACAATACAAAATGGCGGGTACCGGAGGTGATTTGCACATTTTAAATATATTATGTCTTGTTTTTGACCCACAATCAATACCTAAAAAAATCCTCGGAGAGTTCGGGGACACCCTGTATAATCGAAATGTGCAGCAAGCTTTTAGTTTACACTGTATCCAATTTAGGAAAGCTAATGTTATGTATAATTTACTGAATTATTTTTAATTTTACAAGTTTAGCCTACCACAATTTTACTAAATTTGTTATTATTTAACAGCTGTTAATAAAATAAATCAATTAATATGGCTCCATAAGAATGCTATGAAAATTTTGGAGCCCAGTGAGACGGAGTTCTGAGGTCGGAGAGCAAAATCCTTCAATAGTGAGCCTCTAGTAGCCAATATACTCGTATAAACTTTCTAGTAAATTGGACGTATGGTTTTGAATAAATAGTGATGAGTGGTAAATGGCTCTTATATATGTAGGTGAAGCCGTCTTATATATGTAGGTGAAGCCGTCTTATATATGTAGGTGAAGCCGTCTTATATATGTAGGTGAAGCCGTCTTATATAAGTAGGTGAAGCCGTCTTATATACGTAGGTGAAGCCGTCTTATATACGTAGGTGAAGCCGTCTTATATACGTAGGTGAAGCCGTCTTATATACGTAGGTGAAGCCGTCTTATATACGTAGGTGAAGCCGTCTTATATACGTAGGTGAAGCCGTCTTATATATGTAGGTGAAGCCGTCTTATATATGTAGGTGAAGCCGTCTTATATATGTAGGTGAAGCCGTCTTATATATGTAGGTGAAGCCGTCTTATATATGTAGGTGAAGCCGTCTTATATATGTAGGTGAAGCCGTCTTATATATGTAGGTGAAGCCGTCTTATATATGTAGGTGAAGCCGTCTTATATATGTAGGTGAAGCCGTCTTATATATGTAGGTGAAGCCGTCTTATATATGTAGGTGAAGCCGTCTTATATATGTAGGTGAAGCCGTCTTATATATGTAGGTGAAGCCGTCTTATATATGTAGGTGAAGCCGTCTTATATACGTAGGTGAGGCCGTCTTATATACGTAGGTGAGGCCGTCTTATATACGTAGGTGAGGCCGTCTTATATACGTAGGTGAGGCCGTCTTATATACGTAGGTGAGGCCGTCTTATATACGTAGGTGAGGCCGTCTTATATACGTAGGTGAGGCCGTCTTATATACGTAGGTGAGGCCGTCTTATATACGTAGGTGAAGCCGTCTTATATACGTAGGTGAAGCCGTCTTATATACGTAGGTGAAGCCGTCTTATATACGTAGGTGAAGCCGTCTTATATACGTAGGTGAAGCCGTCTTATATACGTAGGTGAAGCCGTCTTATATACGTAGGTGAAGCCGTCTTATATACGTAGGTGAAGCCGTCTTATATACGTAGGTGAAGCCGTCTTATATACGTAGGTGAAGCCGTCTTATATACGTAGGTGAAGCCGTCTTATATACGTAGGTGAAGCCGTCTTATATACGTAGGTGAAGCCGTCTTATATACGTAGGTGAAGCCGTCTTATATACGTAGGTGAAGCCGTCTTATATACGTAGGTGAAGCCGTCTTATATACGTAGGTGAAGCCGTCTTATATACGTAGGTGAAGCCGTCTTATATACGTAGGTGAAGCCGTCTTATATACGTAGGTGAAGCCGTCTTATATACGTAGGTGAAGCCGTCTTATATACGTAGGTGAAGCCGTCTTATATATGTAGGTGAAGCCGTCTTATATATGTAGGTGAAGCCGTCTTATATATGTAGGTGAAGCCGTCTTATATATGTAGGTGAAGCCGTCTTATATATGTAGGTGAAACCGTCTTATATACGTAGGTGAAGCCGTCTTATATACGTAGGTGAAGCCGTCTTATATACGTAGGTGAAGCCGTCTTATATACGTAGGTGAAGCCGTCTTATATACGTAGGTGAAGCCGTCTTATATACGTAGGTGAAGCCGTCTTATATACGTAGGTGAAGCCGTCTTATATACGTAGGTGAAGCCGTCTTATATACGTAGGTGAAGCCGTCTTATATACGTAGGTGAAGCCGTCTTATATACGTAGGTGAAGCCGTCTTATATACGTAGGTGAAGCCGTCTTATATACGTAGGTGAAGCCGTCTTATATACGTAGGTGAAGCCGTCTTATATACGTAGGTGAAGCCGTCTTATATATGTAGGTGAAGCCGTCTTATATATGTAGGTGAAGCCGTCTTATATATGTAGGTGAAGCCGTCTTATATATGTAGGTGAAGCCGTCTTATATATGTAGGTGAAGCCGTCTTATATATGTAGGTGAAGCCGTCTTATATATGTAGGTGAAGCCGTTTTTTGTCAACGCAACCAACCCCTCCCTAATTTCTTCTCCAATTTAAACGATTGAAGTGTCAAAAAATTTGCCTCTATTCGTAGTTGTGCAATAAGGTGTTAACACTTAAATATGTTCGCCCTGAATGGTGTGGGAAGACCTGAAAATACGTTTTTTCGGCCATAAGAATAACATGGAAAGAGATTTAAAAAAATCGCAAAGTAACAGCTGTTTAAATCTAAATAATGCTTTCGAAAAGTTATAGCAGCTGTTGAAATGTAAACAATGGTGTTTATAATGTATGAAGTTAGATATTTCATAATGTTAAACCAGTGAAGGTTGTAAGCATGGTTTTATTCATATTCGATTGTAGGGCTCTGCTCTACTGAACTTAAAAGTTTCAATTGTGATATAATGCAGTTATTTTATTAACTTAATTAATTCTCAGCTGTCAATACAAAAGCAAATGAAATTGACTAAGTAATATGACTGGGTGTTTCCACTAATAAATAGGTGAGTTATATATAAATTTAATAATGTGACTTTACGTTATATAGTTTACTTAATATTATTAGTCAACGGCCAGTAGCCGAGGCCGAAGGCCGAGGTGTAACAAGCGCAGCGAGTAGCGGAGTTAGCACGCGAAGCGTGCAGGGGTGTCCCTTAGTATCTATATAATGTGTTATTTGAATTTAGATTTTTCTTCAGAATAAGGTACGGTAATGAAATGAATTGAGATTTATATGTTTACTTTTTCTTTTTTTTTTTTTTTAATAGTAGGTCTACACTCATTGTTGTGCATGGTTTTTCTTATAGGTTATTAATTTGATTTAAGCGGATCATTTTCATTATTGATTGTTATTTAGTAGCTTACTATTTAATATTTGATGTTGCTAGCATTTTTTTTAAGTGTTAGCTTATGTTTATAAATTTGAAAGTTACAAGGGCAGGTTGGAAAGTTGAAGTCGCTGTTTATTTTATATTATTTTAAGTATATTATTTTAACTGCTTAATATAATTGGGGATTCACCTATTTTGAAATGTAAATGAAATAAAATGTAATTAGAAGACCGATGTTATATAAACATCAATATTTACTGATCGATGTTAATGTCAATAATAATCCTGGATTATTATAACATCACCCGTCTACGGGACGGGGAAATATTACCGTGTGAAAAGAAGTAGAGTACAATGTGAGAGAATGTTACAATTTAACCAACCGGATTTTGACACTTCCTTTTGCTGGACTATGGAAAATCTAACACATATCCGGTCTCATGAAACGTATTCCTAGAACGCAAACTTTACGTCTACGTGTTTTTGGTCTGGAAACACATGAGTAGAAAATATGGCCTCTCTGTTCTTTTATCACGAAAAAGTACCCTTGACAATACTAAAGAATATATTATAAGATTACAAACTTTAATTCAAACATCATATTCAAAACATGACGATAATTTTGAAATTAATCATCAACACTCAATGCAAGTGATTCATTTTGTAGCAGTACAATAATGCATTGTGTTACAATCGTCATATCTATCTAATTTTAAATACTTGACTTGTATTTAACAGTTTTTTGTTTACACAGTCAACATTCATTGTTCCCTCCATTTACACACACTCATGCTCACAATTACTCATGCACACATAGCTCCTTATTATATCAGAGTCAGCAGTCTGTTGAAGATGATTTTACTCCAGCGGCTGTCCACTAAGTAAAACTCTTTCAACAACGAATTTTGTCAAGTTGAAATTTAAAATTTTTTTGATCCAACAATTTTATGGGTTCAGAGAGCCTGCTCAACAACTTGACTCTAACCTTGAGCCGGTAGGTCCTCACAAGCAGCCGTTCTGTGTTTGTCCATACGACATCTAGTCACATATCGATGGACGTCCTTGCCCTGAATCAAATAACACATAAAACGACAGTATTGGGCCACCTTTAACATATACAGACAATGCATAGTCAATATGTCCAGCTCCCTAAAAGCATCTCTACATGACCTTCTAAAACATAATTTTGAGATGATTTTTATACTTTATTTTTGAGGTTTGAAAACTCTCTCAAACTTATTTTTACCACAGCTGCCCTAGAGCCTAATTCCGTATGAAATATGGGGATGGATCAGGCCATAATAGACCATTTTTTTAAAGACTTCTGGGAAGCAAATATTTGCTAGATTACGCAAAACAAAAATGTCTGAGTTAATCTTCACACATACTTTGCCAATGTGGTAATTCCAAGTCAGCCCTGAGAAGTTGCTATTTTAAACATTATTTTAGCTCAATTAATCTAGAGTGTTTATCAGTAGTAAATTAATTCATGATATATATAAGCCTGACTAACCCAATTAAAATTATGGCTGAATTAATTCCGTTAGGACTATAGATTCAGTTTGGCATGAAGTAGGTAGCTGCCGTCAGGTACCGTACACCCTGGAGAAAGCTGCTACCCCATAGGTCAAGGACCGAGACACCCGCCACGGCCAGTCACGGAATGTCAAGTGTGAACCAGGCGAATTAGCGATTTCAAAAAATTAGTATTCACTGGTAGGCCTACAGTATCAGTAAAGAGATACTGTACTTCAATACGCTCTACCTATCTTGTGTTGCAAGAAAGAAACACAACGTCTGTCTCACTCGTGATACATCACAATGTAAATAAATATACATCGAGGAAATCGGCCATCTCCACAATAAATTCTCCACTACGAGTTATCACTTAAATTCAAGGGTTATTTATGTTTATGTGATTCCACAAAGAAGAAAGAAACAGAAGTCACATCCAACAGTGCGTTGAATGAGTAGTCAGTTCTCCAGTTCTTTGGCGGGTGGCAGGGCCAGCACCGTTGTCAGTACTTCGCCTTATACCCCTCAAAATCCTGAATAATGTACATAGTATTTATTTATAAAGATGTAAATTAGTGATAACTGTCACTGAGCCGTTCGCTGCACCCATAAGTAAGCAACATTTTTGTCTCTTTCTCTGTTGTGAAACCGTAGTGACGTTAGTGAGTCATATGGAAGACGTCCACTTTTTTTAATGTCTCACATTAATTCATGTCTCATGTAATTCAGAAATGATAATTTAATAAAAAAACACACATTTAAATAAAAACTCTTTAAAATAAACAAAATCGTAGCATTTCAATAATAGTTAGCCCCAGTTAAATATTTTCTGGTGCTAGCTTTTCTTATTTGTCGATGACGTTCGAACCGAATAGATTTGTTAGAGTTGATGTGTGTTTATAACTCAAGAACTATCGTAATATGTATAGAATCAGCATAACATTAGCTCAGACTATGTAATTGCGTAACTGAAACTGTTGTGACCTACACAATAGGGCCTACTATAGTAACGCACATCCCTAGCCCCCTTCACCTAGGGATGGCAAAGATATATCGATATAGGCCTATCGGAAATATCGATAAATACGTTCCGATATATCGATATATTAAAATCAATATTTTTTCGATAATATCGGCCATATCGATACTTTTGATCCAATATATCATATCACTAAATATTGACGTTATTCTCCTTACTCAAAATCATCACGATTAAAAAACACATTTAAATTGCCTCTTATGCGTAAAAACATGCATTGATATAATAAAGTAACTTTAATACGTTTTTTACGTAAGGTTAAATCACTTAAATGTAGTTTATTAATTGTAGACCAGTGGGTGGAACGGGTAAATTAAGTTGTGTGTGAGTTGGCAATTCCGATTCTAGGATGCCTAACCAGTCGCCTTACAAACCATTATTACATTACTCTCTTATAATTAACATAATAATGAAAGGTATAATTATTCTTCTTTTGATTTTTTTTCATTAAACCCAACAGATCACTACTTGTTTCGTGTGGATAAATGTATTCATTTTCACAATCAGTAGGCTATTCTAAATAGTGACAGCTAAACATGAATGTATTTTTGGATATGACATAAGAGTTAGTGCATCTAATTTTAAACAGATATATAATGTCCTTATTTGTCGATGACGTTCTAACCACATAGATTTGTTAGTGTTTACATGTACAGTATTTATAATTCATCAACTATGGTAATATGTATAGAATCAGAATAACATAGTTTCGATATCATCGTTAAATCGATGTTTGGTTTGCGATATATCGGTAATTCGATACATCAATGTGTTGAAAATATTTGCCATCCCTACCGTCGTCGCTTGACAAGCACAAACTGCACTCCTACAGGACACGAAGTCTACTGACCGCTAACTAAGAGATATCTAATGAGACCCACTCGCTGTATTGCTTAGAATTATTGTGGTATTGGTTTCAAACTGGAATCAAAGATCTTGAAAGTAATCTAAAAAGTTTAACAATTGCACATAAAAAGATGGAGACCGTAAATTGTTCTGAATCGAGCAAGAATCTCGTGGCCTTTACTTAAGCTCGCCTTACCTATTAGTATATAAGGAAGATGATCCCAAAAACCAAAACGAATATTTATTCAAAAGCTTCAATAAATGCTATAAAATCACACTACGGACTATTGTACTTTGACAGACTTCGCACTTGGCGACAAGCATGTGTGCTGGTGAACTTGTGATGGAGAGAGATAAAGTAAATAAAAACTATGTAGGCCTACCCAATCTCACATTACTTGAACTGTTTGTATATATCTTAGATCATAGATCTTTATCAGCTGAGTATCAGCGTTTGGATTCTGTAGCGATAATGTTCCATCACTGGAATGGTCACGTGTGTGTACTATAATTAGTTAAGATATTTCCACTTCACTACGTAATCTAGCAATGCATTGTTCCCTGGAGGTTTTTAATATGGACTACTTTGGCATGGTTTACTCTCTGTCGTATGGAGATAGACTCTGACGTGCTAAATACATACCGTAAATGGTATTTAGAGTTCAAAAGAAGGTTATTCAAATTATGTCAAAGTTAATAAACTTTATAGAGTCGTGCAGGATCCATTTTAACAGTCGTGCAGTTAGGATAACAGATTTTACCCTGTCTACTTGCTGGAAGTGTGGTCATAGTGAGCTTTGGTCCTAGTGTCAGCCACCACTGTGAAACAACGGGCAGAGTCAAATTCCGAATCCAACAACACAGAACAACAATGTTTGCACATTGCCATGTTGGTCTCAAGCTTATCAACAGATTCTCAGAATCAAACAACGCAGAATCAAAATCAATTCCGAGCTCGATTGAAGCAACGTTTGGTAACTGATGAGTTTCACTCGGTTGACGAGTTCCAGGAAGTCACTGGGAAATCTAATTGGCATTGGAAATAAATATCAGGTCTGATGTCAATATCAGCAAACTTAGCGTGTCACGTGACGTAGGCATACGAATATATTATTATAGATTATAGATGTATCTATAATAAATATTAAAATCAGTATGTTTTCATTATACTGATTTTGACGTTACAATACAATGTACCATTCTAAATCTGCAATAAACGATTATTATTATTACTAATTGATAACAAGACTGTATAATGGGAGTTCATCGGCCGCCGAGACAGTGACAAGATGGTGAGAGTGTGCCGCCGGATGTCCGCTGGGGCTGGCTGGGGAGTGAGCGGTGCCAGCTGCCGAGGCTGGACCGCGACGCGTGCTACGACACGGCACGACTACACGCGTAACGTCGTAAATCGGCGCGACGCCGCAGCACAGACAGCTGCCGTGGCCCGGGATAAAAATGGCCCGACTGTGATCACAGAGCAAGATGTCCTTGGGTGAGAAGAAAATGTTGTATCGAGGAATTCAAGGAAGTTCAACTACATACAAATCGTGTTACATACATGGTTCCTGAGAACTTCAAAAAGATAAAAATGTTGCAATAATTTTATCGTTTGATAAAAACGCGAACTCGAATCATATTGAATCAGCCGCTATTCACTGCCTTATTTTATTCATACTTAATTTTAAAAATGAATTTTTTAAATTTAAAATATTTTTAAACTCATGTTTTAAAATAGTGAGAGTTTCAGTGTCCAAGTGTTATGCTATTTGCTTCTGGAGCTGGAGATCCACAGTTTGATTCTTGGAGCGGCGGAGGGAAAATTATGTTTGTATTTTATTTATTTATTCTCAACGGTTATCGCCATTATACAATAAACTACTCAAGAAGTCAAACAGTAACAAAAATAAATTTTAAAAGAACCAATAAAATGCACGTGGCAAAAATAATGGCATCACGTTGACCGAGCATCGTAAGGCAAGGGGAAGCTATGACTGATACTCAATATCGAATTCTGGTAACGGACGATGGAACTAACGACTTCGGAGCCCGATGTGGTAGATTGCCGGACAGTTTTTTACACTTTTGTGGTAAATCGTTTATTTGTAAAATTCCACGAACGACACCACCCTCGCATGACCAACTACTACCCGAATCAGGAATTCCAATCTATCCTGTCCAAAACCCCCACACACGGGTGAACATGTTCGCGAAAATGCTCGTGACGGTGTTAGCGGCGAACATGCTCGCACGTGTGTGGGGTCAACGAGCATTCCAACCGGCGAGCATGTTCGGCTCGGCGCTCGGCTCGCTCGCCGGACCCAGCGAGCCCGAGCCCCAACACGAACATGCTCGGCCGTAACTGTTAATCCGTGGGCATTTCCATTATTTGGATTCGCAAAACTTCCGGAGGGAGGGGCTCAGTGTGTTATTGTTGAAGAAGCAGTGCCGACCAGTGAGCACAGAATAGAAATAGAGAGGCCACGACACGGAGAGTGAAGCCAGAAAATCTGCGGCGTTCACCACCAAAAGATGGCGGCCGACAGTGAGTCACCCTAATCACGGGTGAGCATGTTCACAAGCCTGTTGGCGAACCTGCTCCCGAGCATGCTCGGCGTTGCCCACAGACGATCGAGCATGCTTGCGAACATGCTCAGTGTCAAATATTTTTAGAACTCTATCGCGAACAGTGGTGTTTGTGGGACGTAAAAAGTCGAAACTTTTCTAATAAACATTAACGAAAGGAAAGTTTGAACTGCTTGGTAGAAAAACGTAAGGACATATTTCCAAACGCTGATGAGAACAGCGCCAGAGAGGCAAGAGTTACTGTGCGGCGGCGGCGTGCATGTTCGCGAGCAAGTTCGTCGTCTGTGGGCAACACCGAGTATGTTTGCGAGTAGGTTCGCCAACAGGTTCGTGAACATGTTCGCCCGTGTATGGGGGACTTTAGGACGACTGAGAAACACGCCCGACACTGGAGTAGATTTGATAATTTATTACAAAACAAGATTCAGAGATAATCATATAAAAAAGCAATCAAACATGCGAAAAAATACAGTAAAGTATTTAGGACGAGGCCTCCTGAAAGAGCTCATAATTAAGTAGTTTTGAATTGTTTAGTTTTTATCGTTCGCGGATAGGTGAAATTATGTTTGATACATAACCAAGCATTTAAAAAGTACTAACGCAACATTACAGTCCTAACTCCATCTTTGACATTAATTTATTCCATGTAACAAAAATGTGAGATCAGACTTAACATCGTAGACGAGTGTTGTCAATCTCCAACTCAGACCAGCAACATTAGTAACTATCACCGTACAACACCAAGGACAAATAGGCCGGCATAACAAATGGGATATGCTATACGTGCATGGCACGCCGTGCGCCACACATCTTGACATTAATTTATTCAAGGTAACGAAAACGTTAAATCAGACTTAACATCGTGGACGAGAGTTGTTAAATCAGACTTAATATCGTGGACGAGAGTTGTTAAATCAGACTTAACATCGTGGACGAGTTGTTAAATCAGACTTAACATCATGGACGAGAGTTGTTAAATCAGACTTAACATCGTGGACGAGAGTTGTTAAATCAGACTTAACATCGTGGACGAGAGTTGTTAAATCAGACTTAACATCGTGGACGAGAGTTCTCCATCTCCAAAATGACCAGAAACATTAAAAAAGTTGTCAAAGATAAATACTTAGGCCTACTACAAAACACTGCAAAATAATGTATTACATTTACAAACATTTTAATTGATAGTAAATTTACAATAAAAATAGTCGACTGTTTTTAAAATATTATATTGTAATCCTCCGCTATAAGGGTATATATGGGTTGAAGCATGTGACATAACTATGTTCTAGGACAAGAAAACAATTCTCATTTTAATGTACATGTAGTAATTCAACATATGTTTACCAAATAAACTGCCTTTAATTTTTCTCAGTAGGGGTGGTTTTTTGAGGTTCTTCAATATAGTGAGATACTATGAACAGTTATGTTCCAGAACAAGAAACAACTGTCAATTTTAATATACAAGTAGTAATTCAACATACGAGTATTTTTAGAATATAAACTGCCTTTTTTAATTTCTCTCTGTAGGGGTGGTTTTTAATGGTTGTCCAATCTAGTGAGGTATAATGAATTATGTTCTAGAACAAGAACCAATTATCATTTTTAATATACAAACATTAATTCAACATATTAACAGCCCTTTTTAATTTTTCTGAGCAGGGGTGGTTTTTAAGGGTTGAAACCTGTGACATATAGATGTATCATGTTCAACAACATGATGTGTTCTGAGTATAAAAACGTAATTTTAATATAAAATACGCTTTAGACTTTTATTTAATTTTTTTATTAATAGGGGTTCTTTTCTCCACTAAAAAATAACCAACGCCTATCTGTTTGAGGTCAAGTTTGAAGTAAAGGGTTGGACAAGTTTACTCCAAATTTTCTGTCGCATCATTGCTTTCCTAATGAATTTCAGAGTAATGTCCTGTTTTTACGTTCAGGTACTGGACTATACATGGATTCTATAAACACGTTTCAACAAAACATTACAAATAATGTGAGTTTTAATGCTGTATTTTCATTTGCTGCGCCTCCAAACATTAAAATTATCTCCAGACAGACTATGCGTCCCCACCCAGATTGCTTTAAAACAATAGTTAGATCTTGTAAATCACGTAAACATGATACACGCAACAAATTGAAGGTTTCTTTTCATCTTTACCAACTTGATGCGGGAACGAGTAACATGATTTAAAACATTACTCTTAATTTTCTGTAACATGTTTTATAAAAACACGAAGTTTTATCAATCATGTCATACAATTTCAAAATTACTTGTAGAATACATCTTTTGCAATGATGTAACATTGTTGAAATTAATTTTCTATACTAAGCAACATTTATGAAAATAGGTAGCCTATATGTACAAGCAGTTTTTTTGTTATAAGACATACTAACAAAGTAATGCTATGAATAATCAAACAAATGACAGTAAAATCATATAATAATTTGTTTTACCAAAATAAAGCACAGAACTTCTCATTTATTTCAAGTGTAATATATTTCAACTTCATTTCTCTCTTCGTCACTGTGTTCCGTTCACGCAACGGATTGACCATGAGGCAGCTGATGCGGCAGCGGCTTGCGTATCACGCAGCCAAAAAGAACAGGAACTGTCCTTCCGTGAATGCAGCTTGGTCTTGATAAATGACTCCATACCTATGTATGTAGTCGACTGTTGCGCAATTGACGCATTGACGGATCACGTATCACCGTTAACGTGGTTCTTAAAAATCAAGACTTAAACCTACTGACTATGAGGTGAGTGTACAGTGCGGGGGGGGGGGGTGCCAAGCAGGCCTGAGGTTTGGAGTAAACGATCGACAGACTGGGGGAGGTCAATCTAAACACCCCGCTGTTGTTGATGGTAGCATCAGTCGGAGACAGTAACAAGGCGGCACTTACAAACAACGACAACAACAACCATTGTCCTCTTAGTAAAAAAACCTCGGAAAATTTGCACATATGATATGAGCTTGTAGAAACCCACTAGACAACGGCTATAATCAACACTTAACTACTATCCTCTCCACGAATCTCCCACTTGTAATGTTCTGTTTTGGTTTATAAGCAATTATTATATTTCGTACAAAATATGTCACCAGCTGGCGTAGAAGGACAGGACCAGAAAATTCTCAAACTATTCCCTGAATACAAGATAGGTCTGAGACATATGGTCACAAGAAAATATTAGAGATACAAAATAATTTTGTGAATTCCAGACATACAATAGGCTAGGCTTGAGTGCCTCAATAATCACCATTACTCAGTTAGGTGTTAACGAACTTTGGACTTTTGGAAGAGTTGTAGAGTTTTGATTACCGAAACATTACATTCGGCTACCAAAGGATAACGACAGAACATGGCGTACTATGTTCAATTCACAAATAGTGAAAACCGATTTTAAAAACACTTTGATTTTAAAACATGCATAGATAAAACAATATATGGAAAACAATGCTTTCAATTTAAAATCATTATAACCATTGATTTTATACACAAATTATCTGCGTTCAAAATTTCATCAACGATATTATCAATTTCATTTGGCAGATTCCACCTCCTCCTCCATAATCCATCATCGGAGATGACTGGAACTAACGGAGGGAGGATGAATCACAAAGTACATCCCCACTTCCGGACTGGTGTAAAAACTGACAAGGTCGGTGTGAGTAGCAGCATCTGGTTGGAGGTCAGTGACGCGATTCTCTAGGAAACAGTGAACTAAGGTTTCGACTGATAAGGAACTGGGATGAAGGATGGAAAAAGGTCAGTATGAGAAGCAAGAAGTAATAATGGGCTACAACTGCGAAGTTAAGAAACAAAAGTTGTAAGCGAATAGAAAGAATGAATATGTTCTTAAGTTCGTTGATTTTTATTTCAGAGAGAGCCTTTGAAATGTGGACATTATACATTATTAGATTAAAATACTTACTCTGTTAGGTAATAAATGCTACTGTATATTTAAAATATTACTTTAGACAACTCAACAATAAACCTTTTTCAGACAGAGTAATAGATTTTTTCGAATAGAAAAACTGTGTATGGTGTTATTTGACGAATTTTCATACTACGAAAAATCTTACTTAAAGATAAACTAGTAAACCCCTTTCGTTTTGTTTGTTCTAAAAAGCAAAATACCCAGCCTTCATCTGTACATACTAACAAAAGCAAATACTCGTTTTGACTGTGTGACAAGTTTTAAAAAAATCATTAATCACCTTGATTTTCGCATAGTATTTAATGATTTCCAATTCTCACAGTGAACACTGACGTAAATATACGCACCAATGTAATCTTGTTTCTGATACTCAGTCTCCACTGACGTTCATCTATGCACAGATGTATTCTTGTTTCTGATACTCAGTCACCGCTAACGCACATCTATGCACAGATGTTTTCTTGTTTCTGATACTCAGAGTCACTGCTACACAGATGTATCGTGTTTCTGATACTCAGAGTCACTGCTACACAGATGTATCGTGTTTCTGATACTCAGAGTCACCACTGACGTACTCTATGCACAGATGTATTCTTGTTTCTGATACTCAGTCACCACTGACGTACTCTATGCACAGATGTATTCTTGTTTCTGATACTCAGAGTCACCACTGACGTACTCTATGCACAGATGTATTCTTGTTGCTGATATTCAAGAGTCACCACTGACGTACTCTATGCACAGATGTATTCTTGTTTCTGATACTCAGAGTCACCACTGACGTACTCTATGCACAGATGTATTCTTGTTGCTGATATTCAAGAGTCACCACAGACGTACTCTATGCACAGATGTATTCTTGTTTCTGATACTCAGTCACCACTGACGTACTCTATGCACAGATATATTCTTGTTGCTGATACTCAGAGTCACTGCTACACAGATGTATCGTGTTTCTGATACTCAGAGTCACCACTGACGTACTCTATGCACAGATGTATTCTTGTTTCTGATACTCAAGAGTCACCACTGACGTACTCTATGCACAGATGTATTCTTGTTGCTGATACTCAAGAGTCACCACAGACGTACTCTATGCACATATGTATTCTTGTTTCTGATACTCAGAGTCACCGCTAAAGTACACCTAGGCACCGATCTAATCTTGTTTCTGATACTTTATTCTCTGACATTCAGAGTCATTATTGACGTATATCTTGGCACCGATGACTTTATTTTCGGTAATCAAACTTACTACTGGCGTACTTATTGGCACCCACGTTTCTTGTTTGTGTTACTCAGAGTTATGACTGCGGTACAGTATATCTTGGCACCGATGACTTACTCAGAGTTATCACTGACGTACAGTAATCTTGGCACTGACGTCTTCTTTGATCTGATCCTCTAGTCATCACGGATGTAGATTTATGCACTGCTATCTTCTTTTTTCTGAAACTCTGTCGCCGCTGATGAACTTTCAGGCACCGATGCCTTCTTATCTCTGATATCCATACTCTACTATACATCAGATCCTAACCACCTTATCTTGACACACCCTGTGGCCCTAGTTTTATGGACTACAATCGGGACGCCATTACCTTTTGGTGGAGTTTGAAAGGGATTATTATGAGGTTATATTTATGTATGTATTTGTCATACATGGCCCAATAGTATATGCCTAGTATTCATAGAAAGTGGTTAAATAGAGGTGTTTGATATTTTGAAAAAGAGAAATTGTAGATATTGTTAAAAATAAAGCATTAATTAATTGTTAACTAAACGTGTTTAATTTTACAATAATCGTTTCATGGTTAAAATGTTATTTCAATTTAAATATTTCAATAATTTGACGAATGCGTCCTACCGTTAATGTTCTAAATAATGGATGTAATAATCCAACATAATGTTCTACCAAATCGGAAAAGGGGGAGTCTGCTGTCCTAGACAGGCCTCAAAATGTTTGAGGTCTTCGGACAAAATCCTTAATGTCTTGGGAAACACGAAACTTATGACCATTGATTATAAATTACTTGCAATAGTTGAGTTGTTATGCCATGTTACTGCTGTTGGTGATTTAAACAGCATTACATTTACATGGGCCTGGCTACATTAACATTCCACTCCAAAGCAGCTCATAATTTGAGACACAAACTTGAACACTGGATAACAATGTTAAAAAATCAATAGTATGGACACCGTAGGTAGGCCTTTTGTAACGATCGCTCAGTGATTTTTATACTTCTACATTTCAATTTATATTCCTATTTAGAACACTTAAATATGAACAGCTCGTATACACTAGTTAAAAAGGTTCTTTAGCCCCAACACCTGGTTAGATAACACATTTTTTTTTTAATTTTGACCCTGTGTCTTTAAACCTTCGTTCTTTCGAATCTATACACCAATCCTATTTGGACATATTCTTTTTAGAAGTAGCATATATTGGTGCCCTTAAAATGTTAAACATTCGTATTGATGGGGATTATAATAAAAACCAAAATAACGACAACATATTTACAACTACAGTAATTATAATTATATAAATGTTACAAAACAATATAGGCAAAAGGATAACCGGAAATAAAAACTATTATAATTGTTTATATGCATGACGTACTGTCCAATGATGAATTAGAAAAATAATAATAGTACCTACATTAAAAGCTTTTAAAATAATACAAAACAGTATTAATAATTATAATTTAATTCTACGCAAATAATTTGACTGTATAACTATTAAATAACAATAATAATTAAAAATAATTAAATTTTGTAATTTATACAATTATTTACGCAATAAAGAATTATTATTATTATTATTAACAAAATATTAAGTATTGAAAACGTTACATAGATAAAAAAAACAAAAAAAAAAAAAAACTCCGGTAACCAACTTAGATACAGCACACATTAGATCCTACTACAAACCGTTTGACTAACATATATTATATGTTTGAGATTGCTCTGATTGAAGTCGGGCCCTAATGACCACCGCTTCTCATTACGTAGACAAGTCAGAGGACTTATTCCACATCATGTGAGCCTTAACAAGTTAATTACTTAAGAGTGCAATGAAACTTTTTTATATAAAATCATTCAAGTTGAATCTAACAGACTACTTGATGAAAAGAAAAATTGTTTGAATATAACTGAAAATTTGATTTTTGAAATCAAATTTGCAATGCGTTTGACTGTATAGAGGATTGGGCAGCTACGGAAGAGCTGTTCTGGTGGACTTACTGAGTAGCCATGGTAAAGTATCCAATTAATACAGAAGCACAACACTGGCTGAGAAACACAATAAAAGGTACATAAAACTAAGAAATAAAAACAGCTGCAGCTGAGGTGGCAGCTAGCTACTTACTGGACGTGATGGGAACCCGCAAAAGTTATAAACACAACAACAACAACCTCAAAATAAAGTTCCCTAAAATAATTGTGAGAGCGGTTTAAAAGCGGGTTCGACTGAGAGTTTCAAAATAATCCCGGTCAGCAGCGCAGTGACTGGTGCCGGCTTCTATTCCTAGACGAAGAACGTTCGCTGACGGCCGAGTACTTCCGGAGTTGACCGAGCTTCGGACCAATCGTAAAGTAGCTCTTCAGCACGGGGTTGAATGAATCACTTCTTGGAATGGGGCCAAGATGGTGGCCAAGGGAAATCTACTTTCAAGAACAATAAGTTAACTTATATGAAAAATGGAAGAATAGAGAAAAAGTAAACACCTAGACGAGACCTGTATTTTCGAAGAGACAACGTAATAGAAAAATCGTAAAAATGTGTGAGTTTTTCAGTTGGCAGTCAACTGTCGTCTATAAAGTAGGTGTGTAGCAGACAACGGTTATATCTAGAGTACAGTATATATAGTAAGTATATAGAGATTGGCAGAAAATAGTAGTTTCTAGAGCAGATAGGTCAGCAGACGACAGTAATCTCTAAAGTTTTACGGTCGGAAGACAACAGCCGCATTTACAGCAAGGTTTTGGCAGTCAACAGTCGTCTCTAGAGTAAATGGGTTTGGCAGTTAACAGTCGTCTCTAGAGTAGAAGGGTTGACAATCAACAGTCGTCTCAAGAGTAGGTAGCTTAGCAATAAAGAGTCGTCTTTAGAGTCTAGAGGAGGTAGGTCGGCAGTTAACGGTCGTCTCTAGAGTAGAAGGGATGGCAATCAACAGTCGTCTCAAGAATAGGTAGGTTAGCAGTAAAGAGTCATCTCAAGAGTCTAGAGTAGGTAGGTCGGCAGTTAACGGTCGTCTCTTGAGTAGAATGGCTGGCAATCAACAGTCGTCTCAAGAATAGGTAGAGTAATACTCAAGCAGTAAAGAGTCATCTCAAGAGACTAGAGTAGGTAGGTCGGCAATCAACAGTCGTCTCAAGAGTAGATGAGTTTGGCAGTCAACAGTCGTCTCTAGAGTAGAAGCGTTGGAAGTCAACAGTCGTCTCTAGAGTAATTGAGTTTGGCAGTCATCAGTCGTATGTACAGTAGAAGGGTTGACAGTCAGCAGTGTCGTCCCTACAGTAAATGAGTTTGACAGTTAACAGTCGTCTCTAGAGTAGAGGTAGTTTGGCAGTCAACAGTTGTCTCTAGTGTAGAATGGTTGGTAGTCAATATTGGTCTCGAGATTAAATGAGTTTGGCAGTTAACATTCCTCTCTAGAGTAAATGAGTTTGGCAGTTAACAGTCGTCTCTAGAGTAGGTAGTTTGGCAGTCAACAGTTGTCTCTAGTGTAGAAGGGTTGGTAGTCAAAAGTGGTCTCTAGATTAAATGAGTTTAGCAGTTAACATTCGTCTCTAGACTAAATTGTGTTTGGCAGTTAACAGTCGTCTCTAGAGTAGGCAGTCAACAGTCGTCTCTAGAGTAAATGAGTTTGACAGGTAACAGTCGTCTCTAGAGTAAATGAGTTTGACAGGTAAAAGTCGTCTCTAGAGTACGTAGTTTGGCAGTCATCAGTCGTCTCTAGAGTACGTAGTTTGGCAGTCAACAGTCGTCTCTAGAGTAAATGAGTTTGACAGTTACATTCCTCTCTAGAGTAAATGAGTTTGGCAGTCAACAGTCGTCTCTAGAGTAAATGAGTTTGGCAGTCAACAGTCGTCTCTAGAGTAAATGAGTTTGACAGGTAACAGTCGTCTCTAGAGTACGTAGTTTGGCAGTCAACAGTCGTCTCTAGAGTAAATGAGTTTGACAGTTAACAGTCGTCTCTAGAGTACGTAGTTTGGCAGTCAACAGTCGTCTCTAGAGTAAATGAGTTTGACAGGTAACAGTCGTCTCTAGAGTACGTAGTTTGGCAGTCATCAGTCGTCTCTAGAGTAAATGGGTTTGGCAGTTAACAGTCGTCTCTAGAGTACGTAGTTTGGCAGTCAACAGTCGTCTCTAGAGTAAATGAGTTTGACAGGTAACAGTCGTCTCTAGAGTACGTAGTTTGGCAGTCATCAGTCGTCTCTAGAGTAAATGGGTTTGGCAGTCATCAGTCGTCTCTAGAGTACGTAGTTTGGCAGTTGACAGTCGTCTCTAGAGTACGTAGTTTGGCAGTCAACAGTCGTCTCTAGAGTAAATGAGTTTGACAGGTAACAGTCGTCTCTAGAGTACGTAGTTTGGCAGTCATCAGTCGTCTCTAGAGTAAATGGGTTTGGCAGTTAACAGTCGTCTCTAGAGTACGTAGTTTAGCAGTCATCAGTCGTCTCTAGAGTAAATGGGTTTGGCAGTTAACAATTGTCTCTAGAGTAAATGAGTTTGGCAGTCAACAGTCGTCTCTAGAGTAAATGAGTTTGGCAGTCAACAGTCATCTCTAGAGTAAATGGGTTTGGCAGTTAATAGTCGTTTCTAGAGTAGTAGGGTTGGCAATCAACAGTCGTCTCAAGAGTAGGTAGGTTAGCAGTAAAGAGTCGTCTCTAGAGTCTAGAGTAGGTAGGTCGGCTGTTAACAGTCGTTGCTAGAGTAGAAGGGTTGGCAATCAACAGTCGTCTGAAGAGTAGGTAGGTTAGCAGTAAAGAGTCATCTCAAGAGTCTGGAGTATGTAGGTCGGCAATCAACAGTCGTCTCAAGAGTAGGTAAGTTAGCAGTAAAGAGTCATCTCAAGAGTAGTAGGTAGGTTAGCAGTAAAGGGTTTTCTCTAGAGTCTGGAGTAGGTAGGTCTGCAGTCAACAGTCGTCTCTAGAGTAGAAGGGTTGGCAGTCAACAGTCGTCTCTAGAGTAGATGAGTTTGGCAGTTAAAAGTCATCTCTAGAGTAGAAGGCATTCAACAGTCGTCTGATTTTGCCCATCAAGAGTTGTATCTAAGAAATATGGGGATGGGATGACTATCTTTGTGGTACTCATCCTGGTACAGAATCGTAGGCTAAGTAAAAGAGTAGTTTAACTAACAAATCATTTACACACTTTTTGACATACCTTATAAAGCAAACTTAATAAGTAGTATAAAATCCATGGCATTCAACAGTCCCCTCTAAATAATATTTTTCAAAACCTATGTAGCCTAAACCATGTGCAGCAATTTTATACTACTTAGTTTTTAAGTATAAAGGCTAGTTTATAAAACGGGTTTACGCAGTGTTTTTGTATTTATTTATAAAGCTTTGAATACAAGCATTATTGCTGAAACAGAAAGTAAGTCTGAAGATATCAAAAGCTTACTCATCTAGTCCAAACGTGAGATCGCGTACAGGGGGGAGACCCAACCATATGTGGCGGATGTGGTAACTGACGGGTTCAGATCAGTTTTTATGAGACATCTGCACGTGCGAAAGGGGTTGTAGGGAAATCGTTTCGTTTCAAACGTAAAACAGATTATCACTGCGGACCGGCCTCTTTTTTCTTGCCTGAAATCAAAGTGTATGCTTGGACTATAAAAAAAAGGGGGGGGGGTATTAAACGCGAGGACATTCTCGTGGGCAAGCTCGTGGACTTACGGATGGCGAGGACAAGCTCGTGGGCAAGCTTGTGAACTTGCTGATGGACCTATTACACGTGAGAACATACTAGTGAGCAAGTTTGTAGATATGCTGACGGACCGATTACACGTGAGGACATGCTCATGAGCTTTCTGATACATAATACAGATATAATGCTTGACTGTCAAAATGTTGGGTCAAATCCTTTATATGCCCCCCAAATACAATTAGGTTAGGTTTGGTTTTAACATACTTTCTATTTGGGGGACGGATTTTGACCAAATTCTGCCTTATAATCTTTTGGTTCCTGTCCAACTATTTCTTAGTTTTTACCTTACATAAATAGTATACACTCCTGTACAACAAAGTCAGCTCACTATTCTCTGGAATTATTTTAAATCGTTCGTTATAATTATTTATAAGCTTAATAGCCAAAGAAAAACTATTAAAAAATTCAAAACTATTGAATAAAACGTTAAAAATCACATGGAATGTTTATAAACATCAAGCAAACTAGTCAAAAACAATATAAACACGATAACTACCGTGGCGTTGGCTGGGAAATTGAGGTGTGCATGCAGTGCACTTGGACTTATTAAACGCGCCACGCGGGGACATACTCGTTGGCAAGTCCCAAATATCAAACCGATCCGATATTCACGAGCATGTCTATGTAGACATGCCAATGAGCAAATTCCTCGCATGTACTATCCCCTTATAAAAATCGTTGTTAACTACTATAATGTACTAGCGTAGCGAGTGACGGGGTTGGCACGCAAAACGTGCAGGAGTGTCCCCTAGTTACAATGAATTTACTTCTACAATAAACTACGCCTTTAATATGAGAAGCGTAAATTACAATTAAATTTGACAACTAACTACTGATAGTCAGCGATGAAATTATGTGTATATGAGTTTGAAGGTTGTTTACTAAGAGACCTATTGTTACAAATCCAGCCATGCCATTGTTTTTCTCGTTTAATTTTACGTTATGACTAATATTTTTAAATTATTTTAAGTTTTAGTAATTTTTGTATTCTAGATGAAACAAAAAATACCAGATTATTAAATAGTTTTCCCTGTCCATCAACTGCATTTTTATTACTGAAATATCCGTTATTGTATCGCATTCAGATTGTTATACTACTGCCAGAAGTTTGTTCTACAAGTTTTATGAATTTCAGCATTTTAACTGGAAAAAGTTCTAATCAATTTCCTAATCAACTTTATCTTGGATTTTAGGGATCGTAAAATTAATCGCTCGATCATCCTGCAATTATTTTAAAAAATCGTTAGATATAGTAATGTGACATCCAGAGCGGCCTCAATCCTAGCAACCGGTGATGCGGAAGTAATGGATGGGTCGCTGACCACCTGCCCTGCTTGTTTACAACCTTTGGGGCACAATGGCTTACGCATGAACGCCTTACCTCAATGGACTTCTAGATTCTTCTCGATTGACCAGCCAGCTCTGTCACGGAACTTCGGGGGCAGGGGAATTCAAGAAGCTTCTAGATGGAGACCTGCAGGTGATATATACGGCCGGATACCAGCGCGAGCAGACAGTCAGTCAGACAGTCAGTCAGTTAGTCAGTCAGTCAGTCAGTCAGTGAGTCTAGAGCCTACAGCCCGGGTGTTTGCAGCGACAGCGAGCGAGTTCTACAGTGCGAGTGAAGTGTCCGAGTATAATGAAGTGGTCTACGGAGAAGTTACCGGTGAGTGGTTCGTTGTGGGGATCAACGAAGGAGCAGTGCGGTACTTGTGGACGACTTCTGAAGGGACACTGAAGAAACTGTGAGTGAACTGTTAGCTTTGGACTGTAGGTAGTAGGGAATCTAGGAAAGTCAATTAGTAGTCAGTAATTGTAAATAATAGTAGAGAATCTAGGAAAGCCACTTTATAGAGCTAGGAATTGTAATTAAAAGAAAGGAATTTAGTAAAGTCACTTTGCAATTAGTAGTTGTAATTATTGATGCCATCTAAGATTGTAAATATAAATTAGTTTAACTGTAACAGTAGGCCTAATAGTAAATTGTACTTTTCACAATAGTTAAAGTTAGAGAATTAATCCATTTAAATATAATAAGTTAATTTTATATATTCAATAAATTTAGTAATTGTTTAGTATATCGTGTTGCTTATTTGTAAAACCCACATAGTGATTAATTATTTATAAATTAGGACGTGTAAAAACGTCACAGTAAGTTACTTTTATAGTATGCGTAAGTAATTACAGTGAACTTGCGTCCAAAACCATGAGCAAATGATCTAAAACCTCGAAATACAAAATATTTTGGAAATTAATGTTTCAGAAATATACGAAGATTAAATTAAAAGTTTACTTGTCCAGAATTCGAGTTTATGGAACATATAAGCGTAGTGTTAGCCTCACGCCTCTAAAAATATAGGCCTACATGGCTGAACATTTTGGGAAATACTGTTTGTGAACCTATACAGAGAAAGGTTTACTTGGCCGAAAGACTTGTAGCCGTTAACATTTACACGGCGGTGCCCTTGGCGACGACGGCCGGCGACGTTGCCAGCTGGCCCCGTCCCCAGGCGTCGTGACGCTAAACACCACCATAACACGACGCTACCTCAGGAATGTGCGCCGCGAGAGCTTCTAACAACAACGCACTTCTTGCACTTAGTCTTCGACTGACTAGTCTAAAGAAAGGAGTAATTATGTGGAGTATTCTTAAAACTATAAATTATTTCAAGACGCTTTTTATGTAATGTTGACTAAAATCATAAAATATGTACGCATATATATATCTAAATATGTCTAAATGTAGGCGTTTCGATATATATATATATATATTACAATAAAACACACCACCGAAGCAAACCGCCAGATATGTTTAGTACTTCTTACAATCATTTTGTTAAAGAAACGTTTTACACCAAAGAATGAACAGGAAGAACAGTTTCATTCCCTTGTACCTACCGAGGAACGAATACAATAAATTGTTGCATTCACTGATACCTACCGAGAAACGAACATAACGAACTGTTTTATTCGCTGATACCTACCGAGGAACGAAAATAAAGAACTGCTTAATCCATTGATACATAACGAGGAACGAACATAATCAAATCTTTAATTTGCTGATACCTACCGAGAAACGAAATTAATGAACTGTTGCAGTTGATACATACCCAGGAACGAACATAATGAACTGTTTTATTCGCTGATACCTACCGAGGAACGAAAATAAAGAACTGCTTAATCCATTGATACATACCGAGGAACGAACATAATCAAATCTTTAATTTGCTGATACCTAGCGAGAAACGAAATTAATGAACTGTTTCAGTTGATACATACCCAGGAACGAACATAATGAACTGTTTTATTCGCTGATACCAACCAAGGAACGAATATAATGAACTGTTTTATTCGCTGATACCAACAAAGGAACGAATATACTGAACTGTTTTATTCGCTAACACCAACATTGGAACGAATATAATGTACTGTTTCATCTATTTATACATACCGAGGAACGAATATAATCAAATGTTTCATTCACTGATACCAACTGTGGAACAAATATAATGAGCTGTTTTATTCACCGATACATAAGAGGAACGAAAATATACAAATGTTTCATTCACTGATACCAACTGAGGAACGAATATAATGCGCTGTTTCATTTGCTGACACCTACCGAGGAACTAATATAATCTGCTTAATCTGCTAACTGCTTAATCCGTTGATACATAGCGAGGAACGAACATAATCAAATCTTTCATTTGCTAATACCCACCGAGCAACGAATATAATGAACTGTTTCAGGCGATACATACCGAGAAACGAATATAAAGAACTGTTTTATTCACTGATACCTACCAAGAAACGAATATAAAGAACTATTTTATTTGCTGATACCTACCGAGGAACGAATATAATGATCTGTTTTATTCACTGATACATACCGAGGAACGAATATAAAGAACTGTTTCATCCATTGATACCTACCCAGGAACGAATTTAATGAACTGTTTCATCCGTTATTACATACCGAGGAAAGAATATAATGAACTGTTTCATCCATTGATACCTAACGAGGAACGAATATAATGAACTGTTTCATCCATTGATACCTACCGAGGAACGAACATAATGAACTGTTTCATCCGTTGTTACATACCGAGGAACGAACATAATGAAATGTTTTATTCGCTGATACCTACCGAGGAACGAATATAATGAACTGTTTCATCTATTTATACATACCGAGGAACGAAAATAATCAAATGTTATATTCACTGATACCAACTGTGGAACGAATATAATGCACTGTTTCATTTGCTGATACCTACCGAGGAACGAATATAATGAACTGTTTCATCCATTGTTACATACCGAGGAACGAACATAATCAAATCTTTCATTTGCTATACCTACCGAGGAACAAATTTAATGAAATATTTCAGTCGATACATACCCAGGAACGAACATAATGAACTGTTTTATTCGCTGATACCAACCGAGGAACGAATATAACGAATTGTTTTATTCACTGATACCAACTGTGGAACGAATACAATGAATTGTTTTATCCATTTATACATATCGAGGAACAAAAATAATCAAATGTTTCATTCACTGATACCAACTATGGAACGAATATAATGCACTGTTTTATTTGCTGGTACCTACCGAGAAACGAATATAATTAACTGCTTAATCCATTGATATAAACCGAGGAACGAACATAATCAACTCTTACATTTGCTGCTACCTACCGAGGAACGAATATAATGAATTTGTTCATTTGTTGATACCTATCGAAGAACGAACGTAATGAAATGTTCCAATAATTGATACCAACCCAGGAACGAACAGAATAACTATTTCATTCGCTGATACATACCGAGGAACGAATTCTCTGATATCGGTGACACCTACCGTGGCACGAACACTACCTAAAGGCTTATTTACTGATACCGGTGAGTACCTTCTGACGAACGCACAAGACCAAATAACCCATTTAATTATACCGGTATGTTCCTTCCTAGTAATGGAAAGGCCTACTTGATTTCAAAATCGAAAGGATTTCTAAAATCTGTCCAGTGCTTTGCAAAGAATGTTAGAACGAGGAATGTTTACAAGTAGTGTTAGTAATTTGCAATAAACTAAGAAAGATATCTTAAATGTGATGGAGGAAAGAAGTTGTTATTTGTAAACTGGGGAAATACCTAAGAAGAAAACAAAAGACAAACAATCTGCAACCGATTTTCATGAAGGATTGAAATATTGCTTGCTTTACCTGAAACAAAAAATATCGGTCCGGCGTTTATGAATAACTTACTTGTCTCTGATCCATGTGCGATTGAAAAATTGCGTATGTATGTATTATGTACATTTTTAACCCAGAAAACAATGACACTAACTATATATAAGCTAACAACCGATATTCTTTTTAATGAGTGGTAAAATTAAATTCGAACATGAACAATAATACTGCTCCCATATTACATGATTCTAAAGTTTGGTAAGGTCATTCGAGTCACCTTGTGCTTCAATCATCTTTGGAAAGAACGTCTTCTGAATTGAAGCAAGTCTCCTGTGCTCGGCTCGGCCAACTTGGCTCAGCCAGTGACGGAGCGAGTCAAGGACAGTATTTGGCACGCGAGACCTAAACTCTTGACTCACCTCGACATACTGTAAGCACAACAGACTCAGTTTTGTGTGGTTACAGTCCGCTACCCAAGTACATACGCTCAGAACGTTGGAGATAACGCCTTCTGTACGAAGCAAGCCTCCTGTGCCCGGCCAACTTGGCTCAGCCAGTGACGGAGTGAGTCACGGACAGTATTTGGCACGCGAGACCTAAACTCTTGACTCACCTCAACATACTGTAAGTACAACAGACTCAGTTTTGTGTGGTTACAGTCCGCTACCCAAGTACATACGCTCAGAACGTTGGAGATAACGCCTTCTGTACGAAGCAAGCCTCCTGTGCTCGGCCAACTTGGCTCAGACAGTGACGGAGCGAGTCACGGACAGTATTTGGCACGCGAGACCTAAACTCTTGACTCACCTCGACATACTGTAAGCACAACAGACTCAGTTTTGTGTGGTTACAGTCCGCTACCCAAGTACATACGCTCAGAATATTGGAAAAAACGCCTTCTGTACGAAGCAAGTCTCCTGTGCCCGGCCAACTTGGCTCAGCCAGTGACGGAGTGAGTCACGGACAGTATTTGGCACGCGAGACCTAAACTCTTGACTCACCTCAACATACTGTAAGTAACAGACTCAGTTTTGTGTGGTTACAGTCCGCTACCCAAGTACATGCACTCAGAATGTTGGAAATAACGCCTTCTGTACGAAGCAAGCATCCTGTGCCCGGCCAACTTGGCTCAGCCAGTGACGGAGTGAGTCACGGACAGTATTTGACACGCGAGACCTAAACTCTTGACTCACTTCAACATACTGTAAGTACAACAGACTCGGTTTTGTGTGGTTACAGTCCGAACCCAAGTACAAACGTCAGAATATTGGAAAAAACGCCTTCTGTACGAAGCAAGCCTCCTGTGCCCGGCCAACTTGGCTCAGCCAGTGACGGAGTGAGTCACGGACAGTATTTGGCACGCGAGACCTAAACTCTTGACTCACCTCAACATACTGTAACTACAACAGACTCAGTTTTGTGTGGTTACAGTCAGCTACCCAAGTTGCTCAAAATGTTGGAAATAACGCCTTCTGTACGAAGCAAGCATCCTGTGCCCGGCCAACTTGGCTCAGCCAGTGACGGAGTGAGTCACGGGCAGTATTTGGCACGCGAGACCTAAACTCTTGATTCACCTCAACATACTGTAACTACAACAGACTCAGTTTTATGTGGTTACAGTCCGCTACCCAAGTATATACGCTCAGAACGTTGGAGATAACGCCTTCTGTACGAAGCAAGCCTTCTGTGACCGGCCAACTTGGCTCAGCCAGTGACGGAGTGAGTCACGGACAGTATTTGGCACACGAGACCTAAACTCTTGACTCACCTCAACATACTGTAAGTACAACAGACTCAGTTTTGTGTGGTTACAGTCCGCTACCCAAGTACATACGCTCAGAATATTGGAAAAAACGCCTTCTGTACGAAGCAAGCCTCCTGTGCCCGGCCAACTTGGCTCAGCCAGTGACGGAGTGAGTCACGGACAGTATTTGGCACGTGAGACCTAAACTCTTGACTCACCTCAACATACTGTAAGCACAACAGACTCAGTTTTGTGTGGTTACAGTCCGCTACCCAAGTACATACGCTCAGAATATTGGAAAAAATGCCTTTTGTACGAAGCAAGCCTCCTGTGCCCGGCCAACTTGGCTCAGCCAGTGACGGAGTGAGTCACGGACAGTATTTGGCACGCGAGACCTAAACTCTTGACTCACCTCAACATACTGTAAGTAACAGACTCAGTTTTGTGTGGTTACAGTCCGCTACCCAAGTACATACGCTCAGAATATTGGAAAAAACGCCTTTTGTACGAAGCAAGCCTCCTGTGCCCGGCCAACTTGGCTCAGCCAGTGACGGAGTGAGTCACGGACAGTATTTGGCACGCGAGACCTAAACTCTTAACTTAACTCAACATACTGTAAGTAACAGACTCAGTTTTGTGTGGTTACAGTCCGCTACCCAAGTACATGCACTCAGAACGTTGGAGAGAACGCTTTCTGAACTGAAGCAAGTGTCGAGTGCCCGGCCAACTTGGCTCACCCAGTGACTGTGTGAGTAACAGACAGTATTTGGCACGCGCAAGACCTAAATTCTTGACTTACCTCAACATAACTACCGGTACATCAGACTCAGTTTTGTGTGGTTGCAGTTCACTACCCAAGTACATGCACTCAGAACGTTGGAGAGAACGCCTTCTGAAGCAAGTCTCCTGTGCCCGGCCAACTTGGCCTCTCAGCCAGTGACGGGGCGATGACCAAATATAGTATTTGTATTATTTGTTCACATAATATTTTTAATAGAAAATTATATACAGAGAAACTATTAAGTATTCTGAACTATTTCTAATATTTTGCGCAATGGTGGAGCGCTGGAATTCTAATATTATTTTGAAAACATTTTCTTGTTTTCCTAATGTTATCAGCTCTTTTGTTCAACAAAACAGTTTGATCGTCATTCTGAAATGTCCAATAATATATTTATTGCTGCCCAAGTTTTAAATCTAACATTTTTTTTTAAAGTGTAGGCAATGATGAAACAGCCTGAAAATCAATTTGATAGAAGCAACTTACTTTGTCGTCAGCAGCATTAATTTATAAATGGTAAATTTAATCATTTTTAATAAGTTTCAAAGGTTATGTTTTGGACAGAAGTAATATCGCACTAGGGACATTTTTATTGAATTTTTATTTCGTCAAAACATAACAAATTAATGATATTTTAATCAAATAAAACGTACAGAAAATTCAATTATTTGTGGTAGAGAGTTAAATAATAATTTTGGTTGGAATTATCATTTTCATAGAGTCCGTAAAAAGTTAGTTCTAAACATATTTTAAGTAGATTTAAATATATTTGTGCCATGAAGATTTTGAAAATAATATATTTTGCATACCTTCCGTAACGTACACAATTTTGAGATTATGTATACGGCGCAACGAACAAAATAAGGTGATAAAACTACAAAAATCAGGGTTATATAAAAAAATAATAGTATCCAAACACATAAAAATCATTAAGAAGAAAGAATTTGATAGATTAGGCGTCTTAACAGTATGTAACTAAACAAATATTGTTTGGTACAATGGTTGAACAATTGGCTTTACAAGAATACAAGAATGAAAAATGTACAGTATCTACAAGAATGCTCAAAGAAGAGAATTTTATGAAAAAAAATCACCAGCACGTATAACAGATATTTTATTATAAATCACTATCAAACAAGAAATATTTAAAAATAAAATTTCTGATTAGAAATAAAAAAAACTTATCAAAACAGCTTAGAAAACATTAAAAATACTGACGATTCTCCTCGTATATATACGTCATTATGTTACTATAAGCTTATATAGTAACTATATGTATACCTTGTACCTTGATTTCAAATTTTATTCATACAATACTACCTCGAAGTTAACTTAATTTTCATTTTTTAAATATTCACTGCCTTATGCTAGGTCACATATTTCTCAATAAACAATAAACTCACTTTATCGTAAACAATGGCTACTGCTTATCCGTCAATACGAATTTATTATTAAGTTTAAAACTTTATAAAATCACATTTTTTAAAGAATAATTGTGTATTTTATATGGAAGTGGTCCTCAATATAGATGTTTGTAATACATAATAAATTGTGGAGAATCGCAACATTTTTATTGTAACGAATCTCAACATTTTTAGGCTTATGTTTAAAAGTTATAATATCTTTAAAACAGTGGTTTTTATATAAACTAAATACTTTATGTAAAATTTTGGACATTTTCCGTTAGTTCACTACAACTGTTTTTTTTATTTCGTTAATTCACTATCGCTTGAATTTTTGAATTCGTTAATTCGAAATTGTATTGCTCTAAAAATTGTCCCCACTCATTTTTACGTCCACTGTGGTATTCCTTATCCTCTATAAATCCGAAATGGCTAGCCTTGTCTTATCGCTTTCCAAGAACTTACACACGTAGAGCATATTCGGTGGTAAGTCAATCAATGGATTCACCAGTTTGTGATCAATTTTAGTAAACACCTAACCTAACTGTAATTGCAATAAAAAGTAGTGGTAGTGAAGTAACGGTAAAAGTCAAAATATTTTGTTAGATTTAATAAATACTAGGGGACACTCCTGCACGCTTCGCATGCCATAACGCCGACTCGCGTTGTGCTCGATACACCTCCGCCTTCGGCCTCGGCATGCGACACTGACTGCAAATAATTGTAATTGCAAATAAATTACAATATTAAATTATTTTCAGTATTTCACTCACACTACTTGCGTTGCTACCTATTTATTCGTATAGGTATTACTTAGCCTATTTCAAACGTGTTTATTTAATATGTGTTTTTTTAACAGCTGAAGACACGTACAGTGTCTTCAATATCACTGTATATGTAGGGGTGGGCGGGTGGGTCAGTATCACTGTAGTGTAGGGGTGAGCGGTTGGGTCATTATCACTGTAGTGTATGGGTGGGCGGGTGGCCCAATATTACTATAGTGTATGGGTGGGCGGCTGGGTCCAATATCACTGTAGTGTATGGGTGGGCGGGTGGGTCAATAGCACTGTACGTGTAGGGGTGGGCGGGTGGGTCAACATCACTGTACGTGTATGGGTGGGCGGGAGGGTCAATACCACTATACGTGTATGGGTAGGTGGGTCAATACCACTAAACTCTTCATGCATCAATAGGGTAATTTCAAATATATAAAATAAACATGTTTATTTATTTTCAAAACATCTGTTATTAATTTACTAAAATCAACCCAATGTTATTCTTATGGAAAAAAGGAAATGTTGAGGGGCTGTTTGTACCCCTTAGGAGTAGAATTTCGAAAAATCCTTTCTTAGTGGGTCCCTTCAATAGGCTACTAACCTCCTTTAACATTTCTGAAAATCCGTTCGGTGGTTTTTGAGATTTTGTGATCAGTGAGTCAGTGAGTATTTGCCTTTTATAAGTATATAGATTAATGTGCGAATTGTTAAGAAATGTGCGCATCATTAATATCAAAGGGAAGCGTGAATTACATAAGGCGTTTCACAGTAAAAACTCGTCTACGTGAAACCGCAATAACAGTGTCACATATAGTGTTGCTTATATTGTTTCAATCAATGAAATCAAACTGAACAAAAAACTTGTTAAATACTGAATTAAGTTGATAACAGGGAACTGACACATTAGCTGGCGACCCCAATTTTTTCAGCGCGCTAACGTCAATAATTGTTTTTTTTTTTCAATAATTTAAGTTCCGCTTCATGGTTTAACATATAAATTCCTGACGACATTTTATAACGAACAAAAAAAGTAGGGAACAGGTAAACTATTGCTAAGAAAATGTTAAAGTTTGTGTGAAGTAAAATATAACAAGTTTTCAATTGAAAGAAAGAATGAAATTCAAACACTGTTAATAACGAGAATGATTGTGCTGAGTTGTCTATGCAATTGAATTATCTTATATAAATCTTGGTTTTTGTACCATTTGATAAAAAACTTTACTCAACATAAGAAGCGTATGTTTTGTTTATTATTATTAAAACTGCACTTGTAGTCCTAGTGATGAAAAATAAAAAAGCACTCGCTAAAATGACATTTAAAAATGTTAATGAGGTATCATCAAAAATAAAAACCATCAATTAGTTAACCTAACTCTGATCAATACCTATTTCATAAACACGTTGCTACTTTGAAGACTGCTGAGGTTAAGTAACTTTTCAATTTGTATACAAATGTATATAACTATAAAATTATTTCATGTTTTTGCTTCAATACGACGTAAATCATACAGTGTAATAAATATAGTACTGCTACGGTACACGGCGATCATATTAAAAAAAGTAATGCAAAATATGACATGACTAACTGCATAAACAGACTAACTAATTCCTAACCCATCTATTAAAACATCCAAAATATCCCATCTTCCCCACAGAAACACTAATGAAGAAACCTGTAACTGCGATAGTAAGCCCCACTTAAAACTATTTGGACACAACTATTTGTCAAAATCATTTAGTACTCACCTAACAAATCTGAATATGCTCTATTAACTAGTACAGTAAGCCCCACTAATCCGAACTTCGGTAATCCGAAAATCCGTTTAATCCGAAACACATATTTTTATGTTTGTTGCAAAAATAAAAATGTAGTTACTTTAAGAACTACTACTTTTTTATAAATTAAAAAATGACAACAAAAATATTATTTCAAGTACAGTACCTTTTATACGTACGAAATTGACAAACATTTGTATTATATTTCGTACAGTACTCTATGGCAGATCTGCAAATTGACACCGTGAATTTAATAGATTTAGTCCTTTTATTTCGTAATTTAATATAATAATAAAGAATAACAAATCATTTTACCAGATCAACAATTAAAAACCAAAATATTCCAACAAAGTAGAACTAGGAAAATGTTTTTACACTGAAAACAACGAGAGTGTTATTTACCTGAGCGAAACGGGCGGCGAAAGTCGAGTGTCTCACTTGAGCCACCGTCCTCACCTTGTGAATGGAGTAGTCAAGGTTACTACACAACCCCCGGGACACATGACTCATTCATGGGGCTGGACAAACTGCGTCAAACTTCACATCCTGCTGTGATGGAGGTTGTCCTGCTACTGACACCAACGACGTTTTCAGTTGGGAAAACATCATTCCCAGTGGCTCTTATTGTTTCAATGAAGGTGCTTAATGTCCGAGGCTCGTGTACATCGGAAGTTTCCATGGTACCATTCAGAACGATATACTAAACAACGAACTGCAGACCGCAGAATGCACAGAAATAATGTAGGCCAACACACAAAGATCATGTTTGGAGTGGTATGCAGATATGTAATTTGAACGTGTGAAGATGAATGTATACACACTACGCTTTTAAAAGTTGAGTGCCAATCTTGATGACTATACAATCAGTTGTTAGGAAACGACAAAGTACTGACCAGCAAACCCAATAAAACCACCCTCGGAAACTAGAGCAAAGAATGGCATGGTCCAGTTCCATCTTCCTTGCGACTAACTCCACCAAAAAAGTCGTTCCTTTCTTGGTGACGAGTTCTCCATTTACTCGTCTCCCTCGCGAAAATTCAAGCAATGGTTGGCACGAAAATCTGCAACGATTTTCTGCTCCATATCCCTTCTGACAAACTCCAACAAAAACTAATTCCTGTTTTGATGACCATTTTCTATTTCCCCCACTCTCTCGCGAAAATTCAAGCAAAGGTGGCACGGTCCTCTGTGGCGATTGTCTGTTCCATCTTCTTTGAGACTAACTCCAGCAAAAACTAGTTTCTTCTTTCTTGGTGACGATTTCTCCATTTACCGTCTCCCTAGCGAAAATTCAAGCAATGGTTGGCACAGGATTCTGCAGCGATTTTCTGCTCCAACTCTCTTGCGAAAAACTCCAGCAAAAACTAATTCCTGGTGACGATTTTTCCATTTTCCCAACCCTCTCGCCAAAATTCAAGCGAAGTTGGCACGGTCCTCTGTAGAAATTCCCTGTTCTATCTTCCTTGCGACTAACGCCAGCAAAAACAAAGTTCCTTTCTTGGTGACGATTTTCTCCATTTACCCATCTCTCTAGCGAAAATTAATACAAAGGTAGGCACGGTCCTCAAAGGCGATTTCCTGCTCTGTTGCTCTTTTTTAGTGCCTTAAAAACCTTTTAGTGCAGTTGTCGTTTTAACACTTGCATCGAGTCGCATTCTGGCAAAGAATTGTTCCTTGTCGCGTCATTTTATCGCACTCCTTTGTCCCCTACAATATTAAACGCAGGACAATATGATAACTTAGTCCTTTGAACAAAATCACAGGAGTCTACAAAACATTAATTCATATCGCCGTAAATGTTGTTTACATTCCGTATGACTTTTCAACATTCAATATCCAACAGGTAAAGTAAGTCGTTTGTGGAAACCAGATGATTTAACTATAAATCAAGGAAAGTATTGATATATGAGTAATTTAAATACAAAATTATTTAATAATTGTCAACATAAAATAGTCAACTGATTATATAGTTTTATGATATTATATAGTTTTAACTATATAATATCATATACAATGTTAAACTTTTACTTTTTGGATAATTAGTGCTTAACAACATTTTAACGCGCCTTAGTGACTTCTAATGAGACGTAATACGATACTTTATTGCATTGTTTATAATAAACAATAAATAGTCTACCGATTCAACGTTTTAACAGTACTAAATATGCGTCAAACACAATTTACACGCTAAACTAACACTTTTCAATATTTGTACTGTTTCTTTATCCACTACTTTTGTGCTCCACACACACACACACATTTGTTGTCGATAGTTTAGAAAGTAGAATGTCAATTTAGTTTGATTATAAAATAGAGTATATATTGTGGCTTCACGCCGATATAGAGGAAGACCCCCTCGTCGAATTGGAGTCTTCGGGGCCGCAGTTAAAAGGAAAAGAGAGGGTTGCATTACAGTCTCCGGTGAGTGTGCGAATGACTTAGCTCCAGACAGCTGCAGGGCTACAGTAGATGGCTATCAACACAAGCCAGAGGGGCCAGACGCCCCCGCTGTCACATTTGGTCGGGTGGGGGTGGCATCTGTCTGGAGATACTCGGCTACCCCACGTAGTCTTCTGGGGTCGACGACCCTCTCAGCTCACCTGGCAACACAAATCCTTCCCCTAAGCCTTCCGGACACTGACAGGAGCCATGTGCTGGAACAATGGTACGGTGGCAATTAGCGCCAGTGACATCACAGTTGCAGGTGAGCCATCACGTTGTCTGCACTCGGCGGAGGGTTTTGGTGACACGTGAATGGGGTACCTTTCCATCCCTTAACAATTAGAAGGCCTTGGTTTCGTGCCAGGGAATCCCCTGGTGCGTCGTCGTGCAATTATTTTGATATTAGTGAACTCGACCCATCTAACAACCCGCTAATTACTGCGTTTAGAGGTAAGGTGTTGTTTCCCGGCTCTATAACCGATCATTGTGACCCATTACCAAAGGAGACGACAAATAAACATTATGGAAGCGTAAAAACGTAAAAAATAATGAACACACTTAAAACTGTTGACGGTAGATAAAATATAAATAAACCTCGATCAGCCAGTGGCAGGGTTGGATCTTTTCTGTTAATTCACTACCACTGCTTTTTCCGTAACTTCACTAACACTACTTGTCATATCGCAATTACGGTTAGGTTAGGTAATGTCAGGTGGCTACTAAAGTTGATCACAAACTGGTAAATCCAATGATTGACTTGCCGCCGAATGCGCTCTCCGTGTGCAAGTTCTTGGAAAGCGATAAGGTAAGGCCAGTGATATAGGATTCTTAGCGGATAAGGAATACCACCACAGTGGACGTAAAAATCAGTGGGAAACAGTTTTATAGCAATAGAATATTTATCAAGCAGTAGAGAATTAACGGAAACAAAAATAGTAGTGGTAGTGAATTAACGGAAAATATCCGCAGGGTTCAACGTGACGTAACCTATGGCCGACTATATATCTACGTGGACGTAGTTCGACAGAATCGTCGTCACCTCAGCACTGATCACACACGACACGATCAGTGTGCAGAATCAAAGAATGCAGTAAACTATATTTTTATTATAATGATAATTAACGATCGATAAAACAGTAGTAATACATTCTAGTGAGACAGTATACTACTGTAGTAGCGTTAAAACAGTGGTAATACATTCTAGTGAGACAGTATACTACTGTGTAGCGATAAAACAGTAGTAATACATTCTAGTGAGACAGTATACTACTGTAGTAGCGATAAAACAGTAGTAATACATTCTAGTGAGACAGTATACTACTGTGTAGCGATAAAACAGTAGTAATACATTCTAGTGAGACAGTATACTACTGTAGTAGCGATAAAACAGTAGTAATACATTCTAGTGAGACAGTATACTACTGTAGTAGCGATAAAACAGTAGTAATACATTCTAGTGAGACAGTATACTACTGTAGTAGCGATAAAACAGTAGTAATACATTCTAGTGAGACAGTATACTACTGTAGTAGCGATAAAACAGTAGTAATACATTCTAGTGAGACAGTATACTACTGTAGTAGCGATAAAACAGTAGTAATACATTCTAGTGAGACAGTATACTACTGTGTAGCGATAAAACAGTAGTAATACATTCTAGTGAGACAGTATACTACTGTAGTAGCGATAAAACAGTAGTAATACATTCTAGTGAGACAGTATACTACTGTAGTAGCGATAAAACAGTAGTAATACATTCTAGTGAGACAGTATACTACTGTAGTAGCGATAAAACAGTGGTAATACATTCTAGTGAGACAGTATACTACTGTAGTAGCGATAAAACAGTAGTAATACATTCTAGTGAGACAGTATACTAATGTAGTAGCGATAAAACAGTGGTAATACATTCTAGTGAGACAGTATACTACTGTAGTAGCGATAAAACAGTAGTAATACATTCTAGTGAGACAGTATACTAATGTAGTAGCGATAAAACAGTGGTAATACATTCTAGTGAGACAGTATACTAATGTAGTAGCGATAAAACAGTAGTAATACATTCTAGTGAGACAGTATACTAATGTAGTAGCGATAAAACAGTGGTAATACATTCTAGTGAGACAGTATACTAATGTAGTAGCGATAAAACAGTAGTAATACATTCTAGTGAGACAGTATACTAATGTAGTAGCGATAAAACAGTAGTAATACATTCTAGTGAGACAGTATACTAATGTAGTAGCGATAAAACAGTGGTAATACATTCTAGTGAGACAGTATACTAATGTAGTAGCGATAAAACAGTAGTAATACATTCTAGTGAGACAGTATACTAATGTAGTAGCGATAAAACAGTAGTAATACATTCTAGTGAGACAGTATACTACTGTAGTAGCGATAAAACAGTGGTAATACATTCTAGTGAGACAGTATACTACTGTAGTAGCGATAAAACAGTGGTAATACATTCTAGTGAGACAGTATACTAATGTAGTAGCGATAAAACAGTAGTAATACATTCTAGTGAGACAGTATACTACTGTAGTAGCGATAAAACAGTGGTAATACATTCTAGTGAGACAGTATACTAATGTAGTAGCGATAAAACAGTAGTAATACATTCTAGTGAGACAGTATACTAATGTAGTAGCGATAAAACAGTAGTAATACATTCTAGTGAGACAGTATACTAATGTAGTAGCGATAAAACAGTGGTAATACATTCTAGTGAGACAGTATACTAATGTAGTAGCGATAAAACAGTAGTAATACATTCTAGTGAGACAGTATACTAATGTAGTAGCGATAAAACAGTGGTAATACATTCTAGTGAGACAGTATACTAATGTAGTAGCGATAAAACAGTAGTAATACATTCTAGTGAGACAGTATACTACTGTAGTAGCGATAAAACAGTAGTAATACATTCTAGTGAGACAGTATACTACTGTAGTAGCGATAAAACAGTGGTAATACATTCTAGTGAGACAGTATACTACTGTAGTAGCGATAAAACAGTAGTAATACATTCTAGTGAGACAGTATACTAATGTAGTAGCGATAAAACAGTGGTAATACATTCTAGTGAGACAGTATACTACTGTAGTAGCGATAAAACAGTAGTAATACATTCTAGTGAGACAGTATACTACTGTAGTAGCGATAAAACAGTAGTAATACATTCTAGTGAGACAGTATACTACTGTAGTAGCGATAAAACAGTAGTAATACATTCTAGTGAGACAGTATACTACTGTAGTAGCGATAAAACAGTAGTAATACATTCTAGTGAGACAGTATACTACTGTAGTAGCGATAAAACAGTAGTAATACATTCTAGTGAGACAGTATACTACTGTAGTAGCGATAAAACAGTAGTAATACATTCTAGTGAGACAGTATACTACTGTAGTAGCGATAAAACAGTAGTAATACATTCTAGTGAGACAGTATACTACTGTAGTAGCGATAAAACAGTAGTAATACATTCTAGTGAGACAGTATACTACTGTAGTAGCGATAAAACAGTAGTAATACATTCTAGTGAGACAGTATACTACTGTGTAGCGATAAAACAGTAGTAATACATTCTAGTGAGACAGTATACTACTGTAGTAGCGATAAAACAGTAGTAATACATTCTAGTGAGACAGTATACTACTGTAGTAGCGATAAAACAGTAGTAATACATTCTAGTGAGACAGTATACTAATGTAGTAGCGATAAAACAGTAGTAATACATTCTAGTGAGACAGTATACTAATGTAGTAGCGATAAAACAGTAGTAATACATTCTAGTGAGACAGTATACTACTGTAGTAGCGATAAAACAGTGGTAATACATTCTAGTGAGACAGTATACTACTGTAGTAGCGATAAAACAGTGGTAATACATTCTAGTGAGACAGTATACTAATGTAGTAGCGATAAAACAGTAGTAATACATTCTAGTGAGACAGTATACTACTGTAGTAGCGATAAAACAGTAGTAATACATTCTAGTGAGACAGTATACTACTGTAGTAGCGATAAAACAGTAGTAATACATTCTAGTGAGACAGTATACTACTGTAGTAGCGATAAAACAGTAGTAATACATTCTAGTGAGACAGTATACTACTGTAGTAGCGATAAAACAGTAGTAATACATTCTAGTGAGACAGTATACTACTGTAGTAGCGATAAAACAGTAGTAATACATTCTAGTGAGACAGTATACTACTGTAGTAGCGATAAAACAGTAGTAATACATTCTAGTGAGACAGTATACTACTGTAGTAGCGATAAAACAGTGGTAATACATTCTAGTGAGACAGTATACTAATGTAGTAGCGATAAAACAGTAGTAATACATTCTAGTGAGACAGTATACTACTGTAGTAGCGATAAAACAGTAGTAATACATTCTAGTGAGACAGTATACTACTGTAGTAGCGATAAAACAGTAGTAATACATTCTAGTGAGACAGTATACTACTGTAGTAGCGATAAAACAGTAGTAATACATTCTAGTGAGACAGTATACTACTGTAGTAGCGATAAAACAGTAGTAATACATTCTAGTGAGACAGTATACTACTGTAGTAGCGATAAAACAGTAGTAATACATTCTAGTGAGACAGTATACTACTGTAGTAGCGATAAAACAGTAGTAATACATTCTAGTGAGACAGTATACTACTGTGTAGCGATAAAACAGTGGTAATACATTCTAGTGAGACAGTATACTACTGTAGTAGCGATAAAACAGTAGTAATACATTCTAGTGAGACAGTATACTACTGTGTAGCGATAAAACAGTGGTAATACATTCTAGTGAGACAGTATACTACTGTAGTAGCGATAAAACAGTGGTAATACATTCTAGTGAGACAGTATACTACTGTAGTAGCGATAAAACAGTGGTAATACATTCTAGTGAGACAGTATAGGCCTACTACTGTAGTAGCGATAAAACAGTAGTAATACATTCTAGTGAGACAGTATACTACTGTAGTAGCGATAAAACAGTGGTAATACATTCTAGTGAGACAGTATAGGCCTACTACTGTAGTAGCGATAAAACAGTAGTAATACATTCTAGTGAGACAGTATACTACTGTAGTAGCGATAAAACAGTAGTAATACATTCTAGTGAGACAGTATACTACTGTAGTAGCGATAAAACAGTAGTAATACATTCTAGTGAGACAGTATACTACTGTAGTAGCGATAAAACAGTAGTAATACATTCTAGTGAGACAGTATACTACTGTAGTAGCGATAAAACACTTATTTAGTTATTTTGCTGACGTTCATGTATATTCATTCTCTACGTCTTTTCTTACGAATCACATATTTTCCTGTAAAACCAAAAAAAAAAAAACCCATAAAATTAATAAATTGATTAACCTATTAAGTAATGACTATTCATCACAAATTGAAATCGTAGTTAATTAATTACTTATGATTATTAACGCATTGATTCGTTAACCAATATCAATCTGTAAGAACAAATGAAACTGCCTGTACGGGTTTATGTGAATATGTGTTTATACGGGGTTGGACGAAAGTTGGGAATATATTTATTAATTTTAAAACTATTGAAGAAAATGCAATTAAACGTTGTCGTTATGTACATGTCCATACACCAAACATTTAGAAATATTTTACTCGTTTTTGCATAGTCACGGGATGGACCACGAAGGAAGTCTTGAAAATTTTAAATGTAAGCCTTCCTCGAGTTATACCTCATTTTTAAGGTCTTTATTTGTTCAATACAAAAGTGCAAATACGGAGTCAATATGAAGGACCCAATCAGAAAATACAACTCTCAAAGAATTGAACGTCGCACAACTAACACTTCTCAGTTATAGGGCTATCTATTTATCCTTGTTTGAGGTCCCTATTGTTGAGTTTGTTGTTAATTGTATAGAATAGTGATGAAATATTGCACTTTAAAAATAACTATGTATACACTTTTGACAGTATATATAGCCTAAAAATAGTTTAAGAAACGTTTACAATAATTTGTTACATATTTTTTAAATTAATGTCTCATATTATGTAAATCAAATTATAATTGTAAGCAGCAATATACAATAACTATATTATCCTTGTTCTTAAGAAGTTTTAGTTATATGACACTAATAACTTCTACATTATTTTTGAAGCTGTATTTTCTGATTGAGTGATCATTTTGACGTCAGATTCGCACTTTTGTATTGTACAAACAAAGTCCTTTAAAACGAGGTAAAACTCGAGGTAGGCTTACATTTAAAATTTAAGATTTCCTTTGTGGGACATCCCCTTGCTATGCTAAAAACTAGTAAAATATGTCTAAATGTTTGGTATGGGGACATTTACATAAGTACAAAGTTTAATTGCTTTTTTTGCAATAGGTTTAAAATTAATAAAAATATTCCAACTTTTTGCCCTACGCCGTATATCAAAAATATATAATTCAAGAAACACAAATAATTAAGTCTATAATTAACATTAAACATATTAAAAATTGGTAACCAACAACAAAATAAATGATATGCCAAAAAACTATTCAACGTACTACCAAAAATAAAATTCATAAGTCCAGCTTTTTTGCAAATATAAATTAAATTTTTCAGAATTATTTAGTTTTTATGTTACTTATTAGTATTGTACATTTGTTATTTATAGATTGTTTAAAACAAATAACATTGCTCCGACAGATTTGTTATTTTGTTTCTATTGTAGGCCATACGGGTTTGTACCTCCTATAGGCTAATTATGGAAATAAACATTATTATAGCCTATTGGCGATAATGATGTACACAATAGAACTACAGGCGAATATAAAATCAGAATTATCATATCGTCCTAATGGATTGGAATTACTATACCAGACCTGAGGCAGCCAAGGATCTAAACACCTGACCGCCGCCCCCTTGTCAAGGTTGCAAGCACACGCTAGTTGGAATTTGAACTTTTATTAATCGATAATTAAAAATTATTATAATCATTGAAACCCAATCATTTTAGTTCCAAATTATAGGACAATTTAAATAATTTCTGTAACCCATCATGAATTAACTTTCAAGTATAAAATAAAGTGAAATGTATCGTAAAAATTATCCGTAGTACGAAAATGCTTTTTATTTATTGGTAACAATGATAAACCAAAAAACCATCATACATAGGGCGTTTAATACACAACTTTTACCAAATAACGTTAAACAAATGAGAGGAAAGGCATTTAAAAACCTTCTACATAACTGGCTCGAGAGCAATCCATTTTACAATATAATAGAATTTTTTGAAGCTGCAAAAAAATTCAAATTTTAGTAACTTTAGCTCTATATTATATTTATTTTTACTATATTTTGTTAATTCACTATATTTTACTGTCTTTAATTATTCTGTTCTTAACGTTCATGAATACAATTATTATTACTGTAAGCCTAGGTCGAGTTTGGTATCAAATGAAAGGTCTATTCAAGAGAAATTAATTGCCGCAAACTGGATAAATTCACATGAATTAAAAAAAAAAAATAATTTGAACAATATTATTTCTCCTCGATTAACGGTTTTAAGCAAATTATTCTGATCAAAATTTTTACCTTAAGGATAACAATTATAAAAAAAATTAAATCATCAAATTATCTATGGAAAAAATAACATTGTTGTAAAAGCTTTTCCATATTTTTCCACCCTGTTTTATTAAGTATAATAAAGTCTAATATCAAAACTTCCACTCTTCGTTTGGCCATAAGTCCTTTTTTTTCTTTTTTTTCTTTTTTCTGTTTTTTCTTTTTTTTTATATAAGTGTGCCACTAAGTTTCAATTTGTTTCCGCATTATTTTATAATATTACGTATAACATTATTTTCCTTTTAAATTCAGGATAGAGCCTACCATTGAAAGTTTTATTTTTTATTTAGGTTTGTAGATCTGTTAAGAGTGATTGTTCAGCACGGGGGGGGGGGGGGAAGTGCCAAATACAGATTTTGCCCCAACAGTGCAAGAACTGTTCAGACACCAATCAACTCAGTAGAGCAATTTCCTCATCTTACGTCCCTCTGATGCTGCCATTACTCTGCTTCACTTTCCTGACGAGTAGACTATATCTTATAGTACCCTCTTTCTTATAGTATTATAGCCTCTATCCACATAACCAATAATTCCATTACAAGCCTTCGTGACAATTAAGTTTAGCGGTGATTGTTGACTTTTTGTACTGCCTCGGTTACACAAGTCCCACTTTCTGATCATCTAGAGTCTAGACGAAGGTAATATATTTGTGAAAGATAATCACGACTTACCATCTGCATTTACGTGTTTAAAGTCATGCCTTTTGAGATGATGGAGATGTTCACTTACCTGAAAATAAAATAACTATTAATTCCGAAAAAACAAATTTTGTCTATTAGACTGTAACGATTGATAATACAAACATATCTTTCAACACCTGTGATCAAAACATGACCGTTAACAAATCTTTTATACATTAAAAATAATAATTCACTTAAGTTGCATAGTTTAAACAATATCAAAGTTCTACTAATCACTAATTATTTTATTATATTAGGATAAACATATCAAAATTTTACTATATATACCTATAGTGACCTACAAATAAACATACAACAATTTAAACTAAAATTTATAAAAGAATCAAGAATTAAACACGTCGTAAATAACAAGGGTGATAAATGAGAAATGTAGCGACATATAAAGCGCTTGCTGATACTACAGTAGGCCTATATAGCCTGACTAGCCACTACAAATAGCACTAAGGAGAGTTTAAAGGTGATTGAAAAACAATTAACGGGCAATGAGAACAAACCACGAATCTTCAACAGTGTAGAATTGCTTCAACTTTAGAAAATTGCTAAGTTCTTTTAGCTTCCTATTATGGTGTAATTTACCATTTCTTCATTCCGCCGTTTCCATGTGGGGTCATTAGAATGAAAGAACAAAATTTTTATTTAAACAACAAAAATGTGCAGTTAGAGTAATTTTAAAAAAAAACCGTCTACTTCTTCATGCAGATCTCTCTTTATAAACAATAAAATTGTAACTTTTCCTTGTATTTATATTTATGCAGTCCTTGTTTTTGTTCATAAAAATTTTAATTTATTTCAAGATATAGAGTTAAATAATAGAACGTGTTATTCACTTAGAGAAAATAACAGTTTAAAAATTCCACGCCACAGAAAAAGTTTTTTTTTAAATCATCTATTATTCAATGGCGTTACTCTATTCAATTCACTCCCACCATCACTTAAAGTTGAAAAAGATCGTGTTTTGTTTGGAAGGGGGTCATAAAAATAGCAGAAAAAAGCTTTCTACAGTGTTAAAGATCATGTTTTGTTTACTAAAACTATGTAACTATACAGCTGTAAGGAATGTATTACATTTATGACGCTATTGTACAATACATTTATTGTAAAAAATAAAGATATTTGAGTTTTGAGTTCTCAATTCTACTGATTCTATATGTCTAAGGGAACTTCGCGTGGCAACACCGTCGCCACTCGATAAGTTCGTATAGGAGAGCTCGGCCTACGTGCGGCTACGCCAGGAAACTTTGCCTTTGTTATTGGATTGGCGAACTGAGTTGACTCGACGGTAAGTGGTGATATTTCCCTCCTAAGTCCAGGGATATCTCATTACAAACCCTAATGGTACGGATTTTCCCGCAGATTTTCCCACGGGATAACCGTGACGTCTTCACTGATGATAATAACACAGCCTCAAGGCCCGCTTGAGTCAATCACTGACCTTCAAAACAAACCGACCATTACTCAATAAACTGGTATTCCGAACATTCGATCCCTTATATCTATGTATTACTAAAACAATAGTAACATGTTTTGTGTTGATCATCATACGAAAACAATATTTATGAAAACGGTAATGTGTGTATGTGTACTATAACATGTTTTGTGTTGATCATTATACGAAAACAATATTTATGAAAACGGTAATGTGTGTATGTGTACTATAACATGTTTTGTGTTGATCATTATACGAAAACAATATTTATGAAAACGGTAATGTGTGTATGTGTACTATAACATGTTTTGTGTTGATCATTATACGAAAACAATATTTATGAAAACGGTAATGTGTGTATGTGTACTATAACATGTTTTGTGTTGATCATTATACGAAAACAATATTTATGAAAACGGTAATGTGTGTATGTGTACTATAACATGTTTAGTGTTGATCATTATACGAAAACAATATTTATGAAAACGGTAATGTGTGTATGTGTACTATAACATGTTTTGTGTTGATCATTATACGAAAACAATATTTATGAAAACGGTAATGTGTGTATGTGTACTATAACATGTTTTGTGTTGATCATTTTACGAAAACAATATTTATGAAAACGATAATGTGTGTATGTGTACTATAACATGTTTTGTGTTGATCATCATACGAAAACAATATTTATGAAAACGGTAATGTGTGTATGTGTACTATAACATGTTTTGTGTTGATCATCATACGAAAACAATATTTATGAAAACGGTAATGTGTGTATGTGTACTATAACATGTTTTGTGTTGATCATTATACGAAAACAATATTTATGAAAACTGTAATGTGTGTATGTGTACTATAACATGTTTTGTGTTGATCATTATACGAAAACAATATTTATGAAAACGGTAATGTGTGTATGTGTACTATAACATGTTTTGTGTTGATCATTATACGAAAACAATATTTATGAAAACGGTAATGTGTGTATGTGTACTATAACATGTTTTGTGTTGATCATTTTACGAAAACAATATTTATGAAAACGATAATGTGTGTATGTGTACTATAACATGTGTTGTGTTGATTATTATACGAAAACAATATTTATGAAAACGGTAATGTGTGTATGTGTACTATAACATGTTTTGTGTTGATCATTTTACGAAAACAATATTTATGAAAACGGTAATGTTTGTATGTGTACTATAACATGTTTTGTGTTGATCATTTTACGAAAACAATATTTATGAAAACGGTAATGTGTGTATGTGTACTATAACATGTTTTGTGTTGATCATTTTACGAAAACAATATTTATGAAAACGGTAATGTGTGTATGTGTACTATAACATGTTTTGTGTTGATCATTTTACGAAAACAATATTTATGAAAACGGTAATGTGTGTATGTGTACTATAACATGTTTTGTGTTGATCATTTTACGAAAACAATATTTATGAAAACGGTAATGTGTGTATGTGTACTATAACATGTTTTGTGTTGATCATTTTACGAAAACAATATTTATGAAAACGGTAATGTGTGTATGTGTACTATAAGATTTTTTGTGTTGATCATTTTACGCAAACAATATTTGTAAAGACGGTAATGTGTATATGTATACTATAACATGTTTTGTGTTGATCATTTAACGCAAACAATATTTGTAAAGACGGTAATGTGTATATGTATACTATAACATGTTTTGTGTTGATCATTTAACGCAAACAATATTTGTAAATACGGTAATGTGTATATGTATACTATAACATGTTTTGTGTTGATCATTTTACGCAAACAATATTTGTAAAAACGGTAATGTGTGTATGTGTACTATAACATGTTTTGTGTTGATCATTCAACGCAAACAATATTTGTAAAGACGGTAATGTGTATATGTATACTATAACATGTTTTGTGTTGATCATTTAACGCAAACAATATTTGTTAAAATGGTAATGTGTGTATGTGTACTATAATATGTTTTGTTGATCATTATACGAAAATAATATTAGTAAAGACGGTAAAGTGTGTACGTAAACTATAGCATATTTTGTTTTGATCATTATACGAAAACAATATTTGTAAAATGGTAATGTGTGTATGTGTACTATAATATGTTTTGTTGATTATTATACGAAAATGATATTTATAAAGACGGTAATGTGTGTACGTAAACTATAACATGTTTTGTTGATCATTATACGAAAACAATATTTGTAAAGACGGTAATGTGTATATGTGTACTATAGCAGAGTTTTGTGTTGATCATTAAACGAAAACAATATTTCTAAAAACAGGACAATGTATGTGTACTAGCCGTTCTAAGATCATCAGGTGAAAAAATATCATTCATATTTTATTGTAAATATAAATTACATAAGAACGTAAATAACTGTAGTAAAATAAATGAACAAGATCAAACAAGTGAGCATTTTAATCTGGTTTAATATATTTTATTTTTAAAAGTTATGGATATTTTATTTTAGTAAAATATTAGCATATAAGTTGGTTATTATAACTTCACACTCACATCCCTCTTCTCACATTTGTAGGTGGACAGTTTCACTAAACTTCCCCTAACCATACCTAATAAACTCAAACATTTCAATTGCAAAAAATACGAGTATGCAGAATTTAATAAAAAAATATTGTTTAAAGAATCGAGTTTAATGGTTTGTCAGTGGAATCTTAAATATAAGAAAAATTTCTTCTCTTATATCCAAATTAAAATACCTAATGTTATAAGTACAGTATGGTAGTCACTGCTTTATTTTAGTAAAAATCAACTAAACAGGTATAGAAGAACTTTTCTTGCCATCTCGCATCAATGACTCAAGTAAATTAAAAAATCTAATGTTATAAGTACAGTATGGTAGTCACTGCTTTATTTTAGTAAAAATCAACTAAACAGGTATAGAAGAACTTTTCTTGCCATCTCGCATCAATGACTCAAGTACATTAAAATATCTAATGTTATAAGTACAGTATGGTACTCACTGCTTTATTTTAGTAAAAATCAACTAAACAGGTATAGAAGAACTTTTCTTGCCATCTCGCATCAATGACTCAAGTAAATTAAAAAATCTAATGTTATAAGTACAGTATGGTAGTCACTGCTTTATTTTAGTAAAAATCAACTAAACAGGTATAGAAGAACTTTTCTTGCCATCTCGCATCAATGACTCAAGTAAATTAAAATCGCCATTGGAAGACATTTTCATTGGTCGACTACTTACCCCCAGGCAATAACACCATCCAATGTTAAAGTTACCGGTTACCATTAGTCCGGATTTGAAACATGTGTCCGGTTTGGCCTCCGGATTTGATCAATTTCGTGATTTTACACGATATACGGAAATGTCCGAAATTTTGGGATATCTAATATCTAAACGGGCGTTCCCAACATGAGAAAATCCAAAAACGTATGAGAAAGAAGAGACATTTTTAAAGGATTTTTATAATCAACGTTTTCGTTTTGATTATTATTAAAGTTGTATCTTCACGTATCTTCCTGGAAATGAGCTCCCGATGAGGGAATTTTTTCTAGGATGGGGTTTCTTAGACGGCTGAAAGAGGAAGATGACGACAGTCTGTAGTAGAAAGTGCCTGCTATCATCTAATGTTAACAATGCCCCTACCAAATAAAAATAAAAAGCCTTTTTGAGGGAAATTGGTCCATCGAAAAGTAAAAAGTATCAAGAAATGAAGGACCCATCCGTAGACCCAGCACAGGCTATGCAAAAAGTTGAGTATAAACTAAGTGTTATATTTTTGCGAGTGTAAGTTATGTCTACCATAAGCGATGTTATATTTATACGAAATAGTAACTTGCATACCTTAATAACCAAATTAGTATTATGTGCCCTGCTTCTATATGGTGCGCTCAATAAATATGCTTCCTTGATTGTTGATCCTTGCGAGGTGAGGTCCAGTACTTAGCAGTTTGCAAATAGTCTATAGTCAAGTTTCTACTGTCGGCGCACAAATTATGTGTATAATACCCGAGTTTAAAGGTTGTTTACTGAGAGACCTACGAAAACTGCAATCACACCATTGTTTTCCTCGGTTAATTGTACGTTATGGCATTTATTCAGTTTTTAATTTTATTATAAGTTTTAGTTATTTGTATCTTAAGTCTTAGTTATAGTGCCAGAAACTGCTCTATTTTTACTGTGCATCGAGTTTACACTTTTGTTAGTATTGTATTTATATTCTGAAACGTGACTGACAGGAATGTTTGTTTCCTCGGCTTCTACAGGTCGTAAAATTAATTATTTATTCACGTTGAAATCCTAATAGATGTATGGTTAAGATATATTACTTTTATTTGTGTAAGTAAATGAAGTGATTTCAAATAAATGATTGGTTTGAATAAATTTAAAATAACTGCATTTACTTACGCATATAAAATCAATCTATCGTCATAGGAATAAAATGTCAATATTTTACACGTAAAATGTAATCCATGATTACGTCAAAATTTCATAGATTACACGTATAGACGTGTGATAACGATTACAACGTAGTTAAGTAATTAATTTTACGACCTCTAGAAGCCAAGAAAACCTTATTTCAGGAAATTGGCAAGAACTTTTTTTCTTGAAAAGTTAGAATTCTGAAATTTTTAAAACTTATAGAAAATCTTCCTGTCAACCAAGTTCTAAAATGTATATGCGATACATTTACGGAATTTTTAGTAATAAAAGTGTAAAGTTGATGGAAAGTAAAAACTCGTTAAAATTCCGGTACTCCTTTTGTTCCTACTGGGATAAAAATTATTAAAACTTATAACATTTAAAAAACACATGTCATAACGTACAATTAAACGGGGAAAACAATGGTGTGATTGGATTTTTCATACGCCTCTTAGTTTCTTACGAAACAACCTTCTAACTCGGGTACAGATAATTTCTGCACCGCATCAATAATAAATAATTTGCACCGTCCTTTTATGATTTCGTAATTAATTTCGATAGTTTGAAGAGTGAAGTTACAAAATGAGTACTAGAATCCTTGAAAATACTGCCCGATTTCACGAACCCGACAATATAGATATATACAGAGTGGAAAAAAATATGGAAACGCTTTCACAACTTTTGTATGACTTTACTTATAAAAGTGAAATCTTGTACATGATCGTGGTTACAAAGAACATACTTTTTGACGCCGTTGGCACATTTCACCTTTTCAGGGGGACGGCCCTCGAAAAGTTGTTCGAAAATCTTCAAACTAAGCCTAGGTCGAGTTTGGTGTCAAATGAAAGGTCTATTCAAGAGAAATTAATAGCCGCAAACCGGACTCTGAAAGGTTTATCATTTCCAGAGTAGCGGTCATTTGAATTTCAAAGTAACTAATTTGAACAATATTATTTATCCACTATTTAACGGTTTCAGGTAAATTATTCTGATCAAAAATTATACTTTATGGAACACAATTACTCAAAAAGATTAAATTATAAAATTATCTATGAAAAAAATTGTTATGAAAGCGTTTCTATATTTTCTCCACCCTGTATACAGTTAAGTTTAAATTAATATAATCTATATCATATTGACATGTTTAAGTTTGTATTTTATAATATAAAATACTTTTGCAATCATTTTACTTGCTGTGCATGCAGGGGTGCGGAAAATATATTAGACTCATTTGCAAATGCACAGTGCAGGCCTAAATGCACTGAAAAAGAGATACAGAATTTTTTCTTCCGTGTGGTACATGTCTAGTGACCGGGGCCTGACTGTGTAGTTGTTCCTTTCTAACTGCGTGATCCACGTACCAGAGGTTCAACTGTGGGTGCGGGCCACGTGTGTGACCATACGGAGGCGATATAGGCCCAACGTAAAAACAAAGAGAGTCAGCCCCAGTTGTTGATAGCAAGGTAAGGGAGCTCACACCACGTGAGGACTGCGGCTAAATATAGCGACCCCTGGCACGTGCCCAGCCAAAATGGCCGCCGAGAGGCTGGGGAGCCATCGAGATAAACGGTAAAACAAGCCAATTATTAAGGCATCGACTTTTTGCAAAAAAAAAGGCACAAAACAAACAAATCAAATCATCTTGGTTTGAAAATAACATTTATTTTCACACGCACAATAACGTCACATGAGTTATTTTTTAGTATTCAATAAATGGTTTAGATAAGTAATTAATACAATAGTAAATAATTAACTAATTACTATAAATATGACATCTTAGTATGAGAGTTAATCCCTGACGCTGTAGTAATGCCTATCTATCAAGTAGTTCTTTAAGGCTTAGTGTATTGCCAAAAGACCTGCAACATATACCAGTCCTAAGCCCATCCAACAGTGCGTTGAAGAATCTGATATCACTGCCTAAACTATGTTTCGTGAAAAAAGCGTGTTTTTAATGTTTTGGAATTGGAATAATATTTCTGTTACGAAAATTATATGGTGTTGAATTACCGGTAATAAACATAAACATGTTTTTTTTCTACAGTATAGTTAAATATGTATACAGGATGGGCAAAATATGGAAACGCATTCACAACAACTTTATTTTTTTCCATAGTAATTTGATAAATTATTTTTTTTCAGTAATTGTCTTCTATGAAGTATAATTTTTTATCAGAATTATTTACTTGAAACCGTTAAATAGTGGATAAATAGTATTGTTCAGTTTCGTTACTTTGAAATTCAAATGACCGCTACTCTGGAAAGGATAAATCTTTCGAAGTCCGGTTTGCGGCAATTAATTTCTATTGAATAGAGCTTTCATTTGATACCAAACTCGAACTAGGCTTACGTTACAGATTTTCGTTCAACTCCTCATGGGCCGTCCCCCTGAAAAGATGAAATGTCGTCTATAGTGTCAAAAATTGTGTTCTTTGTAACCATGATCATGTACAAGACTTAAATTTTACAAGTGATGTAATACAAAAGTTGTGCCAGCGTTTTCATATTTTTTCCACCCTGTAGAGACGGAAATATTAATATTTTACTTGATTTGGTTTTTAAATGTCTTTAAAAATGATTTTATAGTTTTTAAAACTATTTACAACCAAGATATAAATTGTTTTAGTACCTATTTTATAGTCTGAAAAACTGAGTCCATAGAAATTCATGACCCCAGACCACAAGTGCATAAGTTATGAATGGATAAATCAAACCATAATATGCTAGGTAGTATGATCAGAACGGACAGGTAAACTAAACTGGACGGTGTACTCCCCCATGGGTTACACCATAGAAATAATTCTGAGCATGATGTGTACAAAACATTCATCAATCAAATGTATAAAATATTGATAATATTACTGTTAATCTCTGTTGCCTTCTTAAGTACATGCTGAGTGTTCATTGTTGGTGATAATGTGCAAAAATAAATTCTAAAAAATAAAACGTTGAGTTGAATTCCGAATCTGATAATGATAACTTAACAAGGTTTAATTGAACCGGAATTGTATTAAAACGTTATGAAAATACGGAAAGTCAACTTCACAAGACACACGTACATACACAGAATACGCTTGTAACAAGAAAAAAATCGGTTTCCAAAAAAATGACTGGCGAAATTCTATGCAACACATTTTGAGCAAAGATAGTTAACTGAACGGGTTACTTTGAACATAGAGAAAACAGGAACAGAGGTCACTTTCTTATGGAAGCAGCGAGCGCCTCAGTGGCAATTACTACTAATGTAAATATTTACACATTTGTAGAAATATTTACAGCGTTTATCCTTCAAGGGGATGCGAGTAGGGGACTGACAACGTACAGATCTGGAGATAACTCGATACCCCAAGTCTATAACTTGACAACTATTTGGCGTGTTTCTAAACGCGACCTCTGTTTATTTGGGAACATCCTGGTTGCGTTTATTTCACCTCTGAGTTACAGTGCTCCCTCAACTAGTGGGTCCTTATGTACCTGTTACATCGATCATCACGAATCTACGTGTCTTATGGAATTATTTTTGGGGTTTCACAAATAATATAATTTAGACAAAGTGTTCAAATTACAAAAAAAAAACGCTAAGGATGTCTTGGGACTTGGTCGGGCTGGTGCTGTAGAGGTCAATTCGGGATAACCGTGTCGTCCTTTAGTAATTTATTCTTCTGCTATTTATATTTTCCAAAACCAATTATCCTTAAAAAAGTTTGTCATAATATTATTACTAGAAATAAATCCATCTTAATTACGAAAATACTTTCATCTAGAAATTTGTAGAAATTTAATTTTTTACTGAGGTGTACATTTAATGAGTTGTAAATGTTGAGTTGTTTTACTGAGGTGTACATAGTTTGAGTTGCCAGCAGAAATAAAACTACGTTTAAATTAACACAATTTTACAAGACAATTTAGGCGCTATTTGTCGCGAAGATTTTTCTATAGTATGTGTCTAAACTTTAACACGATCTATTTATATAAATTATATTAAATTCGTCCATTTTGTAGTAGGCCTACCATTTAATCACTATTAGTTACACTGATGAAATAAATTTAAAATGTTGATTGAAGAGAACTAACTGTCAGACTTGTCAGTTAGCTTAAAATCAGACCAACACTACGTGGTTCAGATTCCACGTAAAGCTGTAAGTGCCATAGTTGTCATGGCAATTAATAGTTCTTTCTGAGCTAAGTCAAACTCATATAGTAACAATGACTACACTCATTCATCTACATTCATCACACTCACTCATCCCCCATATTCGCCTATATCTTTACGATCGGCGTCTTAGAAATGAATAATGAATAATGTTTAGTCATCATAACGTAATATCGCTTATTCTTTGTTATTATTATACGTGTACAAAATAAATAAATAAATAAATAAATAAATATTTGTGTTTTAAGTATCATAATGATGTAGATTCAGTTTATTATTGTTGTATTGTGTTGACGAACTCCGAAATGTATTTAATCACCACTTCTTTATTATGGAATAAGAGTATTTGAACTTTAATTACCTTGTCATTACGACATACGGTATATCCAATGTCCGCGCTGACTTCACACCAAGAGACAGACAGCGCCTGCTCGTACGTGTATATACAACGACCCCTTCAAGCTGTAACCACCCTTGTGGTCTCACGGTTTACTCGAATTACGAGATATACTTTATACGACTTACGCAAGTAAAACATAAATTTTAAATTGATGACAAAAGTTCTTTATGGCTATGAACAAAGAAGGAAGATGAGACAAGCTTGTGAATGGTTTACAAAAACAACGTGGAACTCATCGAACCCTTTCCCACACTGTCTCATTCTTGCCAACACAGGGCTGAAAAATGTTCGGTCAGATGTGAACAGACGAAACTACGCCTTCTAAAAAAATAGGAAAACCAACGAAAGTGTGTAGAATTAATGGGCTAATTATGAAAAAGTACTACTATGAAAGGGCTACTACACGCGAAAGTATAGTCTTTAACTTTGTGTAAGCTACAAAACATCGTCTTTAAACTATCTTTTTACAACTTTGTCTGACTTCGTGTACGAGACAAAATACAGTTCTTTACATTATATCTTTCTTTAACTTTACCTGACTTCGTGTAAGGTACAAAACATCGTTCTTTACACTATATCTTTCTACAACTTTGCCTGACTTCACGTACGAAACAAAATATCGTTCTTTACAGTATATCTGTCTTTAACTTTGCCTTCGTGTAAGGTACAAAACCTCGTTCCTTACACTATATCTTTCTACAACTTTGCCTAACTTCGTGTACGAAACAAAATATCGTTCTTAACAGAATATCTGTCTTTAACTTTGCCTGACTTCGTGTAAGGTACAAAACATCGTCTTTACACTATATCTTTCTACAACTTTGCCTGACTTCGTGTACGAGACAAAATATCGTTCTTTCCGGTATATCTGTCTTTAACTTTGCCTGACTTCGTGTAAGATACAAAATATCGTTCTTTACAGTATATCTTTCTTTAACTTTGCCTGACCTCATGTAAGATACAAAATATCGTTCTTTACAGTATATCTTTCTTTAACTTTGCCTCACTTCGTGTAAGATACAAAATATCGTTCTTTACAGTATATCTTTCTTTAACTTTGCTTGACTTCGTGTAAGATACAAAATATCGTTCTTTACAGTATATCATTCTTTAACTTTGCTTACTTCGTGTAAGATACAAAATATCGTTCTTTACAGTATATCTTTCTTTAACTTTGCCTGACTTCGTGTAAGATACAAAATATCGTTCTTTACACTATATCTTTCTTTAACTTTGCCTGACTTCGTGTAAGATACAAAATATCGTTCTTTACAGTATATCTTTCTTTAACTTTGCCTTCGTGTAAGGTACAAAACATCGTTCCTTACACTATATCTTTCTACAACTTTGCCTGACTTCATATACGAAACAAAATATCGTTCTTTACAGTATATCTGTCTTTAACTTTGCCTTCGTGTAAGGTACAAAACATCGTTCCTTACACTATATCTTTCTACAACTTTGCCTGACTTCATATACGAAACAAAATATCGTTCTTTACAGTATATCTGTCTTTAACTTTGCCTTCGTGTTAGGTACAAAACATCGTTCCTTACACTATATCTTTCTACAACTTTGCCTGACTTCGTGTACGAAACAAAATATCGTTCTTTACAGTATATCTGTCTTTAACTTTGCCTGACTTTGTGTAAGATACAAAATATCGTTCTTTACAGTATATCTTTCTTTAACTTTGCTTGACTTCGAGTAAGATACAAAATATCGTTCTTTACAGTATATCTTTCTTTAACTTTGCTTGACTTCGAGTAAGATACAAAATATCGTTCTTTACAGTATATCTGTCTTTAACTTTGCCTGACTTCGTGTAAGGTACAAAACATCGTCTTTACAGTATATCTTTCTACGACTTTCCTTAAGTTCGTGTACGAGACAAAATATCGTTATTTACAGTATATTTTAACATATTAAGTAAAATATATTCATTCATTCATTTATTTATTTAATATACCCCATTCTATGACAACGAACTCCAAATGAAGCAGTTTTGGATCTACAATGACATGATAAACTTCTTACAAATAATGGTTTTTTTTTATTTGAAAGAACTTTTTTGCTTGAGCCAATTTAGCCTGTTGAAGTGTTCAGCATTCAGAAATGAGAGAAAAATTAAACTCTCGCAAATCTTTGTTTTGAGTGAAAAAAAACATAGTTTAAAATATAAAATATCCCGTCATAATCATAAATGTTACATCACTAGTATTTTTATAGTTTTGCTAATTTTAAAGTAGACTACTAAATATTCCTCTATGTAAACTCTGATCCCGAACAAACAACCCTTGACATTTTAGAATATGAATGGAATTTTTTTTCCACTACGTAGTAAAATTCCTAAGGTTCATATAGTAAATTCATAGTTGTCTCTAAACATACATGCTAACTAATAACGTAGGGTGCCAGATACAGGGTGGAAAAAAGTATTTCACGACTTTTGTATGACTCACTCGTAAAAGTGAAATCTTTCGAAGTCCGATTTGCAGCAGTTAATTTCTCTTGAATAGACCTTTCATTTTATACCAAACTCGACCTAGGCTTACGTTGAAGAATTACGTTCAACTCCTCGTGGGCCGTTCCCCTGAAAAGATGAAAGTCGCTAATGGCGTAAAAAAGTATGTTCTTTGTAACCATGATCATATACAAGATTTCACATTTACAAGTGAAGTCATAAAAAAGCTGTGTAAGCGTTTTTTCCACCCTGTAATATGTTAAACAAAAACATATTCCTTCCCGAGAACATGTGCAAAATGTGGATAACTGTAACTACACACAACAAAATTAACCGTCGTATAGGCTACTAGATGGTTGAAAATAATAATTTTTTTAAATTGGTAAATAAATTTCTTCGATATTCCAATAAATGTAAATGTTTTATGAAAATATAAATGGCAGTGCTATACCACGGCTCCCATGTCGTTTAACCATTTAGAAAAATATTTCCTCGGCGAGAGGAAGTTATCTGGCTGCACAGGCCGCTGGAGGCAGCACCTCCGCGGCGCGGCGAGCGTCTCATCTCTCCCCGACGACGCAGGTCACCTTATAAGGCGCGGCGTCGCGCCAGCGTCCCGTCGCCGGCCTCCACACGCACACGCGCCCACGCCGTAATGATGCGACACGGCCGACAGCCTAATGGCCATGGGGGAGTGTTGAGCTGCAGCCGGCGTGTTGCGACATAAACGTTACTTGCTGCTAAGTTAAACAAGGAAATGAAATAAAAGGAAATGAAACAATAAGTTCTTGCCAACTTAATATCTGCATAGAATATTGACGATATGTATTGCTGATCAAATGACTTCGTCAAATTAAATATAAATGTGTGCCAAGGTTCAAGGTACGCACAGCCTTCGATCACGGTCATACATACGACACCTTGCACATTTACACCTGTAACCTTTCAAACTACTCGCTCCATACGACATACTCACCCTAATTACAACATCTCACAAAACCATTTGCAACATCTTCGTTCAGTTTCCGTTGTTACGGTGGTGCAATCGTTTTCGGTGAGTTAATTATTTCCCAATTTATGAATCAAAATTAGTTATGTACCTCCCCTTGGGACAGGAAAATACAACAAACATGTTTTAACCACTACATTAGAACTTGTGGCCTTATGAAGTGGTGAATTTAGCTAATTTAAAATCAACTATTAGACAAAACCGTTAAAAGTACAAATTTATTTTTTATAACTACGATTTTTAGACAGAACTTAAGGGATTAAAAGGTTTTTTAATTTAAAAAATATAAATATATTTATAATTTTAAAATTAAAAAAGTTAAATGTTTATCTTTAAAATTATAAATACTTTTACATTTTTTAAAATGAAAAACATCATAATCCCTTCAGTTATGTCTAAAAAACGAAGCTATATAAAAATTTATCTGTACTTTGAACAGTTTTGTCTTGAAGTTGATTTAAAGCCAGGTAAATTAATTCAGCACTTCATAAGGCCACAAGTAAAATAAAAATGTGTTCTCTCTCAAGAGAAGGTACATTAACTAATTTTTATAAAACACTGGGTAATAATTAACACACCGAAAACCGATTGCACCACATTAAGAGGGTGTTACACTGAAACTTTACTAAAAATGACCAAATTTTAAAAATGATTTCATTTACTAATTTTGTTCTTCTCGCTTTCCTAAACAAGAAAAATACAAAATAAGCCTTGTTTGACCAATATTTGTATCTTAGAAGTTGGATTTTCTACAAGACCACACCGGTTTAGAACTTCTAAATTCTCTCGTACAGGATATTCGTTTACTTTTTTAACTTGCCAATGTCATTTTCTTGATATTGAAGGTTATAAATTCCTTGTTGTAACATATTTTGTAGTAGTAGAATGTGTAACATTTTTCAACTCCCCAGTTTTCTCTGTGTAAATGCAATGTTAAAGATGGTAGTACTGCAACTACAATCGCCATTTACCGCAAATTTAAAAATCCGTTTTTTATTAGACACATGTTGAGGTAAGTATGGAACCACTTGGGTTTCGTAGTTGAAACTTTTACTGTACATTCTATTATTGTTATCCCTAATATTTAGGTACAACCATTATTGTAAGTACTATAATAATGTATTTTTTAACACAGTTTTCTTAAATAAATAGAACCTTCCAGTAGACCGATTGAGACGGTCTGCGAACCGCAGGTTGGAAATCCCTGTTCTAGGATATCTTGTAGAAACATATGATGTTATTGATCTATTCCGTCCTAGACATTCTAATGTACTTAAAGTAAAATGACACAGCTGCAAGCAGTTTATCCATGGAAAGCCCATACATTTGGGTACAAGGCGTTGGTTCTTGCTGCACGGACCGGGTACTGCCTTCAAGCAGACATTTAGTTTAGCAAGATTAATCTGCAATACAATATTTTCACCTGGTACAAACAATTTAATTATATTCAGTATAACAACGCTTTAAAAAATTAAGACCCACCCGCCCACCGATACACGTATAGTGGTGTTGACCCACCCACCCACCCATACACCTACAGTTGTATTGACCCACCCACCCACCCATACACGTACAGTGGTATTGACCCTCACGCCCACCCATACAAGTACAGTGGTATTGACCCACCCATACATCTACAGTGGTATTGACCCACCCATACACCTACAGTGGTATTGAAGAAAAATATAAAAATTAAAATAAATAAAATAAAATTTTACTACACATAACTTTAGAATCATAAACCTTCGTCTTGTCAGACGACGAACCTCTGAGGTATTTTTAGGTTTAGTATGAAACGTCACATAGCAAAAGACAACTTCCGTGTATTCCTCAATTGAATCATTCTGGAAAAACTGATGACATTTTCATTGCATAATCGGTTTTCATTATCAACTTACACATTTTCCCAAAAAGTTGTCCCACAGACGAATGTTTATGATTATTGAAATGTTTAGTTGCTTGAGCTTGATAAATTATGTTTAGAATTTTGAAAAATCTCAAATTATATTGTTTAATTATCTTTTTATTTAAATAATAACATGAAGAGTCTGAGACTGTACGATTAGGATTATTACTTAATAATTTTATTAATTTAGTCACATTTTTTCCCAAATGCCTCAAATTCAGAAAGATGTTAGGAAAATCGACTATTTCTTGAAATTAACGTAAATTTGTTTTTTAATATCTAACTCCAAAGTTTGTTATACTGATTTTAATAAAAGTGGCAGGGTTATATTTAAGAAAAATAGTTATATAAAAAATTTTTATTTGTATTTTCATTTGTAGCTGTCAGACGACAGTTTATGATTACATGCCAGACAGTTTATGATTCTAGGGTTAAAGTTGATTCATGCACAAACTGCACATTTTATAATCATAAATATACCTAAACATTTAGAAGACAACATTTACAGTAAAATAAAACAAATTCATCAAGTAGTTTTTAATAATATCACACTAAAAATACATCTGCGAAATCCTTTAAAAAGATTATTTAATTTTGTATTCTTCAGAAACAAAAAGAAACCCCGGTTTAATATGTTTTGTCATACCATTCCATACTTGTAAAAATATTTTCACATTAAAAAATTATTAGTACAAAAATTACCCGTTTCAGTGTAACAACCCCTTAAGTAATCCTGATGGAAATACGAGAGATTCTATTTAAAAATGTATAAAAAGGAAACCATTCGTCTCTTTGTAGTAAGACCTTTCTGTATTATGAACCTTGACAGTGCGGTCTAATGACAGTGTTTCCCCAATCAATCTAACTCAGAAATGTGACACTGCTGTAAGTCGGTAACTGAATTAACTGACGATCGGAGAGATTGGCTGTATCAAAGTATCGTACACTGACTGACTCACTCATCACGAAATATCAAAAACCACTCAACGGATTTATAGGAAATTTTAAAGGAAGTTAGTTTTAGTATCGAAGGGACCCACTAAGAAAGGTTGTTTTTTTAAACTCTATTCCTAAGGGGTACAAACAGCTCCTAAAATTTCCTTTTCCCCATAAGAACAACATTGGATTGATTTTAGTAAATTAGTAAAAGCTGTTTTGTAAATAAAACATATTTATTTTGTATATTTTTTTAAATTATCATATTGATGCATTAAGAGTTTAATCTTCAAGTGTTAAACAAAAACAAACGAAATAAACACGTTTGAAATATGCTAAGTAATACCAATGGGTATTTTACTAATAAATAGGTAGCAACACAATTAGTGCGAGTAAAATACTGTAAATAAACCTAATATTGTGATTTTACGTTATACAATAAATCTACTATTATTTGAAGTAAAAAGTCGCATGCTACACCATACAACCACAACACTCCACCATAAAGTTTTAAATATATTATACACTTAATAAACCAGCAATGTTTTAAAATAAAAGAACCCGCAAATATTAAAATAGCTAGTGAACAAAATGGCCTCAGGATCAATTCGTTTTAAAATATCACAAAACACTAAGTAGGCCTTCAATTACTGAACATGCATAGAATCGCAAAATCCAATAATTATCTTAAAATATAACTGTCAAAACTATACGTGAACATTGAAAAGAATGATATACTACTCTGCAACAAATTTATAAACCTAAATGACTACAATTGTTGAGTTTCAATTTAGTATTATAGTGGTAAAAGGATTTATTAAAGCTGGATTTCACTTAAAAAGATGAATTCAAACGTATTATATGTTTTAAACTACTTCCGTTGGCCCTCTGTATTTACCCCTCACGTTCGCCCCCATATTCGCCCCTAATAATCGCTCCTCACATTCGCCCCTCATATTCGCACCTCACAGTCGCCCCTCATATTCGCCCATTTCTTGACGATCGGTGACTTAGTAATGAACATACATTACAACGTACATCTATTTATGATTAATTATTTTTAATATTGTAATATAAATAAATACATTAATTGTTCAATCAAACTTAAATAAAAATATTCAAGGAAACCCCTGCACTCATCACGTGCCAACCCCGTCATTTACTGCGCTCGTGAAACTTCGGTCTTCAGCCTCGGCACGTATTTGAGTACAAATAAGTGTTTTAACTGTATTAAGTATAATCATATGAAGTAAACAAATTAATTAATAAGTTATTTGATAGCTGATGATACATTTAATAAATGAATGAATAATAGAATGAATATAAGAATAAAATTGAAAGTTTTGAGGACAGTGGGGCGATTTCCTGAGGTCGGAGAAAAAATGAGTCTCTAGGGTCTTAGCTAAACCTATGTACCAAATGTCAAGTCAATCGGCCTTGTAGTGAGTCAGTGTATGTATTTGGCTTATAATGTCCGCACACAACTATCCTCAGACTCACCCAATTTGGGTGATCAAAATCCCAAATAAAAGGGCTTGATCTACTGAGTGTTTTTAGACCAAAACGAACTCCCTCCCTCAATTAGAACCTGAGATATAGATGTTTGAGTGAGAAAAAAACCTTGGAAAATCATAAATTAAGTTCCGTTTGAGTAAGGTCAGACTTAAGTTAAATCCAATGCATGACGCTTTATCTGTGCACTAATAACTTTCATGAAAAAAAAAGTTGAAGCAAACCTGCCGGATAGAACGTCCGGACGAACTGGGAATAGATTTTGCCAATTGTTAAATGTATAGATTTCTATTCAATAGGGTGATTATATTTTCTAACTTTATTGTACCTACCATGATACCTTGCCATGATTTTTTGTAAATTTGTAACAACTTGTAAGAATATATGACTCTCTTAGGGTCAATTTTAGTCTACAAGGAAGTTAGTAAAAAAAGCCGAGGATGACTAGATTTATCTGTCGAAACGTGCTTGTTTTTTTAACATTTGAAAAAATTGACCAATTATGAAAAATCCAACGCCAACAAATAACCTTTAAACGAGAATTATAAGCAGTTTAAACAAATGAGAGACCATTATATCACATAGATATATCAGAGTGTTTTGAAAGTTACTTTTGATGACATCGTAATTATAAGCAGTTTAAACAAATGAGAGACCATTATATCACATAGATATATCAGAGTGTTTTGAAAGTTACTTATTGATGACATCGTAATTATAAGCAGTTTAAACAAATGAGAGACCGTTATATCACATAGATATATCAGAGTGTTTTGAAAGTTACTTATTGATGACATCGTAATTATAAGCAGTTTAAACAAATGAGAGACCGTTATATCACATAGATATATCAGAGTGTTTTGAAAGTTACTTATTGATGACATCGTAATTATAAGCAGTTTAAACAAATGAGAGACCGTTATATCACATAGACATATCAGAGTGTTTTGAAAGTTACTTATTGATGACATCGTAATTATAAGCAGTTTAAACAAATGAGAGACCGTTATATCACATAGATATATCAGAGTGTTTTGAAAGTTACTTATTGATGACATCGTAATTATAAGCAGTTTAAACAAATGAGAGACCATTATATCACATAGATATATCAGAGTGTTTTGAAAGTTACTTATTGATGACATCGTAATTTTCAGAATGAAGTGCACAAAGAAAAGGCAACATGGCCATAGGATGCATTCTATCAGCGAATTTGTAACTAATGACGATTAACAGTTACTGAATGTGAAAACTGAAATTTCATATTGGTTATGAACTGATTTTAAAAATGTGTATGTTAGTAATTAACATGGCAATTTATAATACAGGGTGTCTCAAAAAAACTATACAAACAGTATTTTAAATTGATATATTTATTTTAAGAAAACATTTAGATACGTGACATATGTGTTGTTTTGTAATATAAACTTTAAAATTGTCAAAATGATTACCGTTAACTGCAATACATCTAACACAATACAACCGCCAATCTAATAGCCTACGGATCGGCAAACTAATAATTGTTTATTGTGTAAAGAGAGGGATCTCGTTAAACTAAAGTCATGATAATCTCATAGTGAAAACAGCTGTTTTGAATTATCAGCTGACATAGGTAATTTAGAATTATCAGCTGACCAAGGTTTAAATCTACGTTAAAGAACGTTAATTTAAAATGTGTATACATTTTTTTTAGACATCTTGTATATACTTGAATTAGTAGATTATTGAATAATATTGAATATATCACTGATAATATAGTAAATTACTTTAATAATCAATTAATTATCACCTCGTTATGTTTTAAAAAAGTAAAAGATAATTTTACATTAGTAGTACAAAACATTGATAACGGCCTTTAAAATGTATTATATAATCTAATATTTTGCAAATTAATATATTTGAAAAGGGAAATATTTAAGATTCCTTATTATAAGATGAAGAAATCAAGCTCATTTTTATTTAGAACAATTTATTATTAATCACAATAAATCCTTATAAATACTACGTAAGCCGTTTTTTGTCAACGCAACTCCTCCTTTATTTCTTGACCAATTTAAACGGTTGAGGTGTCAAAATATTTGCCTGTTGGTTCGAAGTTGTGCAATAAGGTTCTAATTTTTTTTCATAGGATTGGATAGGATAGGATTTCACACTTCAATATTTTTATCCCGAAGGATGTAGGAAGCCTTCAAAGTTCGTTTTTCGGCCATAAGAATAACACGTAGAGAGATTTCCATGAAACGAAAAGTAACAGCTGTTAAAATGTAAATAATGATTTCCAAAATGTTTTAACAGCTGTTGGAATGTAAACAATGTTGTTTGTATTATTGAGGAGGTTAGATGTTTCAATGGTAATATAATGCAGTTATTTTACTTATTTAATTAATCTTCAGCTGTTTAACAAAAACAAATGAATTGAACACGTTTGAAATAGGCTTAGTAATACCATTGGGTATTGGGTATTTATAGACAGGTAGCAACGCAAGTAATGTGAGAGAGATGCTGTAAATAAATTAAATATTGTGATTTTACGCGATACTGTTTACCCAATAATATTTGTAGGCAAAAGATACAGTCCGAAGTCGAAGGCCGAGGTGTCACCAACGTAGCGAATGAAACTTACCACCAACCGGCATTACCGAGGCCGTAGGCAGAGGTGTCTAAATCACAGCGACTGACGGGGCTGGCTCACGAAGCATGCAGGGGTGTCCCCTAGTTAATCATGGATTGTTAAAAAATACTAAACGTACAGTTCTAAAACAGATTTTAGTAGCATTTCCAGGTAAAACTACAGAAGTTCAATAAAACTGATCATTTTACCTTTTAAAGTTCATTATGGCTTTATTCCAATCTTTGCTCAGGAATCATTCAGGAATCTTTTGCTAGCTGTAACTCTTACATTCTTACATATGAGACGCCGACCCAACTTTGTTGGTATTTTAAGGCGAATATGAATGGTTATATGAGTGTAGGATGAGTGTGGATGAGTGTAGTCTGGTTACTAACTGAGTTCAACTGTTCCTCAGAAAGGGCAATTTATTAATAGCCCAACAGCCAGGGCAACTAAGGGACCTACAGCTTTACGTGGAATCCGAACCACGTAGTGCTGGTCTGATTTTCAGCTAATTGACAAGCCTGATACTCAGTTATCTCCCCCACACAACATCCGCACAATGATTACCACCCAACATGGACACCCCAGACTTCTCTAGTAGTGTCCACGCCGATAGCAACCACCAAGTGGACGCTATGTTGGTCTTTTAAAAGAGGACCGAGCATACAACCTATCGCCTACAATCTCCCAAACACATTGTCCCCATGTAGCTGGGTTACAGCACTGCGCCACCAGTGCCGACTAAAGAGTGTTTGAACCTATATTTATATAACATTTATTCATTATGTTTACTTGTAGAATATGCTGTAGAAGTGGGAGTACAACTTCATGAATCACCCTGTGTATCATGTGTCCTTGTATCATATATCAAAATCAGTTCAGTGAAGATTTTCTATTACTGAGATCTAATCTCGGTAGTTATTTAGCCCATATGCCAACTTGATAAATAAATAGTTTTAAAGAATTGGCACTAACTTTTCCCCATATTAAACACTAAAAAATCAAAACTGAAAATTGTATTACCAAATATGTTTTATTGTTTCATAACTCAAAAACTAGTCAAGTTAGAGACATGCGATTTTTACTAAAATATTTAAAATTGAAATTCATATTTCCTGAAAATTATTCAAAATCGTTAGAACCGTTATTGAGATAGTTCCATTTTTTTATGTGTTTTGCCCATAAAAAACTAAAATTTAAAAAAATGGTCTGGAGATGTTGGCTAATTAATTACACCTACAATTTCCACCTTGAAGGGCACGGGAAGCCCTGAAAGTATGTTTTTATTCCATAAGAATAGCATGGAGAGAGATTTAAATAAATATAAAAGTAACAGCTGTTCAAATGTAAATAACGAGTTCCAAAAAGTGTTTACAGCTGTTGGCATGTAAACAATGGAAGGTTGCAGGCATGGTTTTACATTCGACTGTAGCATCCGCTCTGCTGGACTTGGAGGTTTCAGCGATAATCTAATGCAGTTGAATCTTCAGCTATTAAAAAAGCAAATGAAATAAACATATTTGAAATATGCTAAGTAATAGCATTGGATATTTATACTAATAAATAGATAGCAACGCAAGTAGTATGAGTGAGATACTGTAAATAAATTTAATATTGCAATTTAACGTTTTAGAGTTATCCTACTATTATTTGTAATCAAAAGTCACAAGTCTAGGTGTAACGAGGGCAGCGAATGACGAAGTTGCCTCACGAAGTGTGCAGGGGTGTCCCTAGTTATATTGTATTAAAACTTAATTCAAAGTATAAAAGTAACCAAAAACATGTTCTGCATTTCAACCCTATGACACAATGTACAGTACTAGTGAAATTTCAGTCTCAGGGCACCAGAATGATTATTGACCGTATATTTGACTCGTTGCGCGTTTAACACTGTAGATTTGAAATACTAATTTAAAAAAAAGTGTGAAAACTCATTCCAAAAAGAAAAAAATACCATTTTAAGTATCATAACCAACTAAGGAATTTATGTAGTTTTTTTAAATATAGTTTTTAAACATGTAACAAACCTTCCAATTAAATCATAAATAATAACAATTAAAAGACTAATAATAACAAATAATTGATATGTATTAGTCTTGATGACTACATCAACTACAAATCTACTCAACCTTCGTCCACCAACCACGTGGAGAACGCAACCATAAAAAGCTGCGTCTACACTCGGCGAATCCCGCGTCGTTTGGACAGCAAGTTCGCGATTTGGCGAGCTAGCTCGGGGTGCCTCGTACCAGCCCAAGTCACCTCGAGTCAGTTCCCGCAAGTTGTCGGTAAAACATGAAACATCAAAGAGTTTGGGCTCGGCAAAACGACCTACTTGGGCTCGAGTTACTGTCTACACGACCTGCTAAAGTTCGTACTTGTGACTCACAATTGGGAAGAACATAGGAAGGTACCTATTTTTTTAGTGCGAATTTGAAACTGTTCAGCGTTTAACTTGGAAACGATGATTTTTCTGATTATAAATGTTAAAAACTAAGTCAATCGGACAATTTGAACAAATAAAAACTATTAATTTGAGTTGTACACTAAATGAAAATCGTTTATAAACCGGAATGAAATAAAAATTACATGTTGTAAAATTTATTAATTTAAATATGCTTGTTTAGCAAATATAATGAATACAAAATTCTTAAAACATTAATCTAATAAAATATAAGACACTCGTAATATTAAAAAGTAATTAATAGCACATTATGTATTGGTAACATTTTCAACCAAAAGAGACGTCACTTAAGTTTATTTATACACAATGTAAACTCATGGATAGTTTCGGCGATCTATTTCGGTAAACGAAGTATATCTTTCTTAAAACGTATACAAATTCACACCCCATAAAGGTTACCAGCAGTCTAGCAGCTACATAGGCTCTATGCTCGGCCCTCTTAAGTAGCCTACCGACACGGCATCCGCTCATTGGTTGCCATCGACATGGTCACTACTAGAGAAGTCTGGGTATCCATGTTGGATGATAGTCAATGTTCATATACTTTCTTTAACAATGAAAGTCGGCCTTAGTTAGTAACAATGACTACACTCGTTCGACTACACTCATCCGCCCCTCATATCCGCCCATATCTTGACGGTCGGCGTCTTATGAATGAATAATAATGACATTTAGAACTCCCATCAGAAGGTAGGATAGAGTGGATTTATAGAATAGTTACCGAGCCGAGTGCAGAGTGTATTGACTTTTGTTAGTTGTGGTGTTTACAATGTTGAATTCTGTGCTAAGTAATGGAGTGGAGCAATGAAGTCACACTGGAGTTTTTGGATCTGTGTGTCCAACAAGAACCTGTAATATGGAATTCCCTTAATGCAGACCACAAAGACCGCGTACGATGCATGGGCGCGGATTCAAACGCATTTCTCTATTTAATGTTCCATGAAGGAACAAAAAAGAAAAAAGACAATCTCATGGTGACATACAGGGGTCTGCAAAGAAGACTGCATTTAACTACATAATAGGCGGCAGCACAGCTACGAGTACTGACTCTTCTTCACACATAAAACAGTGTAAGTACTGGCTCGGCCTTCTAGTTTGCTCGTCTATCCATCCAGACCTCTAGGTCATCAGCGACCCGCCGAGTCCCGCGTCCCACACGTGTTACAGGAACAGACACGTCGATATTCACAACAACTATCTGGACAGCCATAAGTATAAAAGGCAAGCTGAACCTTTATCATGATATGTTAGTTTAGAGATAATCACATAGGGAAAGGTTAGCAAGCGTAGAGACCACCCCGCAGCGAAGCAAGGCTGTCGGCTAGTATATTATATTTTTTACAAGTAATAGGAGCACCATACACATATAATGCACTAGATTTTAAATATTCACCAATAAGTTACGTATATTCATTGGTGGCTCAAATAATAGATTGTTCTTCTTCTACTATACTACGTTTTGTATATCATAAAAAAAATAGTGAAATATAACGTCACCAAAATCAATATTACAGGGTGTAAACACACCCACGAAGATTGAAGCGACTGACTTTCTCATTCAGTTGGCACCTTCAATGTTTCATGTCACGAAATAATATATGTTCCAAGTCATTAGTAGCTGACTTTCTAAAAAAAGTAAATACACTATTAAGAATTGCCAGTAAATGTAGAGATATGCCAATGTCTAACAAACGGAGGTTAGAACCTAGCTGAGAGCGGGCCTGTACCTCTGTACAAAGGACTGAATACTGAGGTCTGGGACGGTGATAACATCAAGGGGCTCTGGCTCACGCATACACTTGACTGTGATAATGGGCTTCCTGCCGATAGCCCTTCAGATGACCTGTCTCTACCCACACACACACACAGCTCGCGGATCCCACCTAGGGAGCAATAACCAGAAATATCGATAAATTGGTTTCCATATATCGATATATCAGTATCGATATTTTCTTTCGATAATATCGGCCATATCGATATTTTGGTCCGATATATCATATCACTAAATATTGACGTTATTCATTCTACTTAAAATTATCGCAATTCAAAAAACACATTTAAATTGCCTCTCATGCGTACAAAACATGCATTGATATGATAAAGTAACTTTAATACGGTTTTTACGTGAGGTTAACGTACTTAAATTAAATTTATTGTAGACCAGTGGGTGGAACGTGTAAATGAAGTTGTGTTTGAGTTGGCAACGCTGACTCTAAGATGCCTAGCTTAGAGTTAATTACTATTCTTTTATAATTAACATATTAATGAAAGGTTTAATTATTCTTATTTAATTTTTTTTCATTAAACCCCACACATTAAAACTTGTTTCGTATAAATAAACGTATTAATTTCTACATTCAGTAGGCTATTCTAAACAGTGACAGCTAAACATGACTATATTTTTCGACATGACATAAATTTAGTGTATAATTGTATACAGATAAACCATTTACAATTCGATATATCGGTTATCCGATATAAAACCGATATATCGATATTTTTCTTTCGATATTATAGTTATATCGGTATTTGGTTTGCGATATATCGATATGTTGAAAATATTTCCCATCCCTAATCTCACTCCATCGTCTTTGAAAAACTACCTCTCTGCGAAATAAACGTGAAAAAATAAAATATTTTAATGATTTGTTAAGTTATCCGTTAACCACACCTCAATTATGTGCTGGTAAAAATCCATAAACATTGAGAATATACCTTTTCCATCCTTTTTCACGTGAAAAAAGGGGGTTTTGTGAGGACCAAGGGTATGTAAATTACGTGGATGATAACTTAAATACAAATATTTAAATTTGAGGTTTATATCGTATACTCACTTAAACCGTAAAGATGGCTGGATTCGTTACAGCGTTACAAAATTGTAAACAGTGGCCTAAAGAAACATTTCCCTCGTTTTTAGCTGGCCGTTTCCCAATTTGCCAAGCCAACGTTGGGAAGTTGACAAGCCCAGAAAGTGTTACGATACGGTCATTATTACGAGTCGAATCGTTGAAATTGAATGTTTTAGGCAGTTGTCAAGGAGCAAAAAATGTCCCCTTCAGCTGTTGCAACTAGAACGACATGTGATGGCGGTCAAGGTACGTGTATTTTGTGTTGAAACCTTCATGTATAAACTTTTTTTTTTTTTTTATAAACTTACCACATTACTCAGTGCCCTACTCACTTTCTTTGTATGTAGTTATGTTAGTTATTCGTTTTGTTTCGGGCGGGCCACTTGCTATCTATAACAATGATTCCCTGACGAAAGTAGCAACATTATAATGAACACAAACTGTGGCTAGGCTGTTGATCATATTCATTGACATATCGGCATACATACGTGAACAGTAAGCCACTACGCAGCCTGCTCTTCCCTATTGAATTAGAAAAGAACTCTTCTATGAGTCAACCCGTTATAAGCTTCCCAGAAACTACGACCTTGTGAAACCAAACCTTGTTTCAGCTTTCCCTTTAACGAACGGAACCCACCCTATCTGTGCCAGTGGATACGGGGTAGGTAAGTGGACAAACAGGACACGGCAAATGTATAGAAAGCAAATAATTGTAGAAAGCGGACAAGAGTCTGAAATACCGTAACAGACGGCGGCACCGCTAAAGCACGTAAACCTACCTCTCTACAGGTAAGTCCGCCACACATTACCGAGCCGTAACAGTCTGACATGTTATGGTAGTGTGTAGTGGATCCGAGCGTCGTGGCGAGCATCTGGGCGAGCAGCGCCCCGAACCATCAGTTGTCGGTTTTCCCCCGACGCATCAAAGGGATGTTACGGTGTAAATTTGATGTACAATGAAAACTATTTAAAATTCCGGTACTCTTTTGTTTCAACTAAGATAAAAATTGTTAAAACTTATAGTAACATTTAAAACTTCGTATGTCATAACGCACAATCAACGAGGAAAACAATGGTATGATTGGAGTTTTCATAGGCCTCTTAGTGATATGTTTATACTTTCACTGTCGAAGTAATGAACATTGTCGAGTAAAATTCTGAACTTCAGATTTGGAAATAACTTCTTGATCCAATGTATATACATTCAAATTCACGCAATTATGGCCTACCATTAGATATTTAATGAGTCTGTTCGGTAAAGAATTAATGGTAAAGAATGCGCATAATTTCTGTGACAACAGTAGATTTATTTTATTTTTGCTAAAACTATTTTATTTTAACAGGTGTAGAATTGCTACAACCGGCGGCATCACACAAACAATGCTGTCGAAGGGTGGCATCACAAAATGAACAGTCTGCATGGGACACCTCATCTAAGAATTAAAGAGTTAGTAGGGCATTTGAAGTTGGAGGCTGAGGCGTCGAACAAAAAAGTCATTAAGATGGAACTAAACTTAGAGCGGACAAAAGAAAAAGAATATACATCAAACTTGATGACAGAATATCAAGATGTTCACAACGATACGACGAAGATCGCAACGAAGGAAAAATGTTAAACATAATGTCCTACATTTTAAAACCAGACTGAGTAGTTCCATTGCACTTGAAATATTGTTAATGATTTTTATTTAAATATTATGATCAGACAGAATATTTTCTGACAGTTTTACAACTCGGATTGAAAGTTCGGATCCCCGTTAATGATGAGGCACTAAACATTATTCTCTTGGTATACACCAGAAAGTTCCCAAAGGTTCGGACGTGTTTAGTATAGTAAGTGTAAACAGTTCCAAAATAACATTTTAGCTAATATTATTTTCAGAATAATGGTTTCTGTATGGGTGAAGTAAAATAGTGTTTTCACTACACTACTATGAGTTCAGCTGTTTTCGTTATGTGTTTACAACCTGCGAAACATCATATTTTCAACAGCTGTCTATTGTTTACTACCGAAAGTAACATTGTTTACAACCGACAATTTTCCACAGTCAATAACACCTGTTTTTATTCCGTAGTGTAGTGAAAAGTATCGTTCAAAACTCGAGTGAAAGTGTTTTGTATGTTCTCGACCATTTCAAGTGCTCGACAAGACTCGCACTTCAAACATATGGCTCGAACATGCAAAACCCCACTTTCCACTCTTGTTATGAAATATATATACTATTACCACGTTGCTTGTCTAGTGCTACTGAGGTAGCCAAACATATAAACCACTAGGCGACCCTTATAATCCTCTGATGGGCGTGGGGCAGAATTTCAGTCCGAGTCAATCCCTCGGAATGAAATTTCGTCCCCTGCTAAGGAGGTAAAATATTTTTACCTGACAGTTTTACAACTCGGATTGAAATTCCAGGTCCCCGTTAATGACGAGGCACTAAAGTTACTACAAAGTTCCCTAAGGTTCGGGCGTGTTTAGTGTAATTCTCAACGTCATTCCTCAAATTCGTAATTAATTAAGTGCAGTTCTGTTTATATTTGTTGTATTCTTCTAACGTACATTAATAATGTCTAAAAAATCTGGGATCGCCGATCAAATACGATAATGTCCTAAAAGATATAATTTGACGTACTCTTGTTTCAACATTTATTCGATGTAACCTTGTAGATCTCCCACTTACGGGTTTCCGAAGCATCCATCACCTGCGATGAATCAGAGAGGGTTGAGTCACGTTCGACTTTAACATTACAAGGGAAAACAAAACAAGGTCGTCCTTGGAACAACAATATTTTTACTTTAATTGAAATAAATATAGTTTGAAAAAATCCATTCTACTTAGAACCATTCAAGAAATTACACTTAAAAATATAAAAGTAAAACATTCAAAATTTAAATAGAAATCAAAAAGTAAACACATTGAAGGAATGAATGTTTGCCTACATACTTATGTAACGGTTTGATTATCAGTTACTTTCAACAAACACACGCTCTAGACCAGGGAAGAAAGATAAGAACCTCTAAATTAAATAAGAGTAAGAACCGTTAAAAAAGGTAAAATTCGCTTGAAAACCGTTACTAATGGGTTTTCGAGGATGCTAAACTCATTTATGGCCTCGAAATTGTTCGAGGGGGAGGGGAAAAACTCATGGGTGGCTCTACGGGGGGGGATGCTAGTGGGAGTTGGGGCCATTTGTTCCAAGGGGGTGAAAATCTCGCTGAAAATTGGGTCTCAGGGTTTTTTTGAGGATTTTAAAGCAATTCTGGACTCGAAATTTATCGGAGGAGCTCAGGAGTGGCTCTACAGGGAGTCCTAGTGGGGATCGGGGGCTGTTTTCCAAGGTGGTGAAAATCTCACTGAAAATTGGCAATAGATTGTTTTCGAGGAGGCTAAAACCATTATAGCCTCGAAATTTATAGGAGGGGGGCTCAGGGGTGGCCGGCTGTACGCGAGTACTCATGTAGGGGTTGGGTCATTTTTTTCCAATGGCTTGAAAATCTCGCTTAAAATCGGGGTTTTTGAGGATGCTCAAAATATTTCTGGCCTCTAAATTTATCGAGGGGGGCTCAAGAGTGGCTCTACGCGGGGTGCTAGCGGGGGGGGGGTATGGGGCATTTTTTCCAAGTGGGTTAATATCTCACTGAAAATTGGTACTCGAATGTTTTCGAGGACGCTAAAGCCGTTATAGCCTCAACATTTATCGGGGGGGGGGGGGGGCTCAGAGGTTGCTCTACGGGGGATGGTCGTGGGGGGTTGGGGTAATTTTTTCCAAGGGCTTGAAAATCTCGCTGAAAATTGGTACTTGGGGTTTTTTAAGGATGCTAAACTCATTCCTGGCCTCGACATTTATTAGGTGGACTCAGAGGTGGCTGTACAGGGGGTGCTAGTGGGGTGTTGGGGTAATTTTTTCCAAGGGCTATTTGCCAATTGCCACTTGGCTAGTCTATATGAACGCACTCGGCCAATGTCCTCTCTCCACCATCAGAGCTAGGTCGATCTAGCGTAGATTATTGTTACGGTATTTGTTGATTAATGTTGTTTTTAAATTTGTTTACTGAAGTATATGTTATTCTCGTATGCAATTTTAAATCTAGCTAAATAAATATTTCAGGTAAAATAATCTGTAGTATTTCATGACTGACATACTAACTTTTTTCAAGGTTTTTTTTAACAATTGGAAACAATCACAAGTTGTTTATTACAAAACTTTTATTTTTAGAAGATCTTTAAATTTATTTTGTATCACTCAAGACATGATTAAAGTTAAACATTTTGAAAAATAATCTTTAAAAAAATATATATATATATATTTAAATATATATATATATATATATATATATATATATATATATATATATATATATATATATATATATATATATATATATATATATATATATCGTATATATCCTTTTGACCATTTTATTTAGCTACTCAGATTTTATTTCGTTTGTTGTCATCAAATTAGAGGTTATTATAATGTTTTAATAGAACTTAAAATCTATATTTATAAAAGAGGATGTTTGTATGTATATATATATATATATATATATATATATATATATATATATATATATATATATATATATATATATATATGTTTGAAGTTTATGCGCTGCCAAACCATCCAACCGATCGCCATGAAACTTTAGGATTTTGTCCTGTATACTCCCGAGATGGTTTCTGTGAAGTTTGATGCATATCCGTCCACAGGGTCCCGCCCCACGGGCTCCTAAAGATCCCATGTTATTCAAATGGAGAATCTGAATTGTTTACGAAATACATATGACTGTGTGGTTTAAGGGGAGAGTAGCACTTAGACCTTAAAAAAATTGAATTTTTTTATTGCTGTAAAATCATAGACCTTCTATTATACCTGTATAATAGATTAGAAGGTATAATAGAAGGTCTATGGTAAAATAATCTCCGACTCTTCTAGTACAGTATAATTACTTAACTACAGTCTGTATACGGTAGGGTGGCGCACGGACCCGCCAGCTACCTGTGTCTGTCCTTTCCTCCCCCGGCGCTCGCGGCTGTTTCCATAATGAGTCACCAACTAGCCCCTCTAATAGAATTATTAACTTTTTTTACTTTCTCATAATATCTCAATTTTAATAGAATATTTGTAAAGTACTAACAAAACTAAGAAAAGTGATATAAAACACGATGCGCTTTGATTATAAATAACGAGATGGTCGAAAGTTATTTTTTAGCCGGAATACTGTATGATTTGTTAAATGTTTTATATTTCTCATAATTCCCTAATCTTGATACAATATTATTTTAAGAGTTCTTTGAAAAAAGGTAGAATAATTTAAAACTATGTTATCGCATACTATTTAATCAGCCAAAATATCATTAAATAGGCAACACTACATACTTTACAGTTTATTTGATTAATAAATCAACATTATTTTATATTACTCCCAATAATCTTCTTCAAGCCAAAGTATTTAGTGTCCAGAAGTTGAGCATTTTCCATTTATCTTCCATGTTGTTTCCGTGTGACACTGAAATAAAACAAAATCGCGCTAAAACCAATATACAATATTTTAAGATTGCAGTTAATTTTTTACCATTCGTTATATTTTATTACTAGTTCTAATGACATTAATGTTTTAAAGCATACATTGAAATGTTACAGTACCCGCTATTCATCAATCATCGCTTACATAATATATAATAATAATAATAATACGTGTTGAGTGTTATTTTAAGAGTATTATTTCAAAGTACTCTTAAAATAATATCGTATCATGATAACGTTGTATGAGAAATGTAAAACATTTAACAAATCATACAGTATTCCGGCTAAAAAATAACTTTCGACCATTACTTATAATCAAAGCACATCGTGTTTTATATCACTTTTCTTAGTTTTGTTAGTAGTTTACAAATGTTCTATTAAAATTGATATATTATGAGAAAGTAAAAAAAGTTAATAATTCTATTAGAGGGGCTAGTTGGTGACTCATTAAGGAAACAGCCGCGAGCGCCGGGGGAGGAAAGGACCGACACAGGTAGCTGGCGGGTCCGTGCGCCACCCTACCGTATACAGACTGTAGGCAAAACACCAGCTCGTACTGCCTCGGCATTCCCTCCACGCGCCTACACATAGCACGAGCCACCCCTTGCTGTTTGGACAATAGGCTCGCGTGGGCTCGTCTACCCATCCAAACATCTACTAGTCATCAGCGACTCGCCCAGTCCTGCGTCGTGTAGGTAGACGCATGGCTGCCCCCCTCCCCCCCAAAACAAAGAATGAATTGTCAAACGGGTACTTCTTGGTTGCCGAGTTTCCTCCAGTGCAACTGGGTTGTTGTTAATCACGGCAACGACATGCCCAACACCAAACAAAGAATGAATTCGTCAAACGGGTACTTCTTGGGTGCCGAGTTTCCTCCAGTGCAACTGAGTTGTTGTTAATCACGGCAACGACATGCTCAACCCAAACAAAAAATTAATATCAAAGAACTGCCCATATAAAGTTATACGTAATTATACAGTATATACCCTTTATCTATATTTGTGCCATACGTTATTCATTTGCGGATAATGTCCGTGATCCTAAATATTGTCTTCTTAGAATGTCCGTATTTATAAGGTAGGAGTAAATTTATTCTGTCATTTCTCTCTCTTCTCAAAATTTGGTATCTTTACATCACAAAGATTATCTGTTTTTGTCAGCCCCTTCTTGAAAGTTTAATGCTGATAACTTGTTGGTTTTCGATGACTTTTTAATTTTATTTTTGTTACCTTACTTAAATAATTTTCTATTTCGTTTCTGCATTGTATATTTTTATCCTTTGGTAAACAAATTTATTTGGTTGGCAGTTGCTTTAATATATAATAAATGTTTCCTTAATTAAATAAAAATTAAGCACAGTAATCATTAGAATGATAGCGTTGTAAATATCTACTGCAGTTGTAAATATGTGCTGCAGTTTTAAATATGTGCTGCAGTTTTAAATATGTACTGCAGTTGTAAATATCTACTGCAGTTGTAAATATCTACTGCAGTTGTAAATATGTGCTGCAGTTGTAAATATGTACTGCAGTTGTAAATATCTACTGCGGTTGTAAATATCTACTGCAGTTGTAAATATGTGCTGCAGTTGTAAATATGTACTGCAGTTGTAAATATGTACTGCAGTATTAAATATCTACTGCAGTTGTAAATATGTGCTACCGTTGTAAATATGTGCTGCAGTTGTAAATATGTGCTGCAGTTGTAAATATGTACTGCAGTTGTAAATATGTACTGCAGTTGTAAATATGTACTGCAGTTTTAAATATGTGGTGCCGATGTAAATATGTGCTGCAGTTGTAAATATGTACTGCAGTTGTAAATATGTGCTGCAGTTGTAAATATGTACTGCAGCTGTAAATATGTACTGCAGTTGTAAATATGTACTGCAGTTGTAAATATGTACTGCTGTTGTAAAAATGTGGTGCAGTTGTAAATATGAAAAAAATTAATGTTAATTAAAGCGTATTATGACACTATGATTGATAAAATCCCGAGATTTTAAATAATGGAAACCGAAAAATATCACTCTGATGTATGTTTTATAAAATTTCCCTCCACCCCTTCCCGAGCGTATTTTAATTTGGTTCTTTGAATTATGGTAACCCTAGTAAGATAGTTATGAATTATGGCAAGAAGCGATCTTTTCAGTGCTGTAGCCTATACGTTTTGAAAAGGAATGCCCACTACATTACTAAAAAAACAACAAAAAATTAATACTTGGCTCACACATAAGTGGGGCAACAAAACAAACTGAAAGGATTATTTCATTACATTCAAATGCCTTCAGTTTTGGTGAAGTATTAGCCTAAATGCTCCGGACTAAAGTGACCGAGTATTTTAAGAGAATTAAAACCCATTATAGGAGTAATAAAGCTCTTTTAAACTTATCATTTTGACAAAATAAATAGATTTTTTACGTATTAATAGAAGTATTACCTTTTATGGTTTTAGCTTCGTTTCAAATGACGAAATCTTTGATAATGACGAAGAAATCAATACAATTAAACATTTGCAAAGGTTTTAATATGTATGTTTAGAACATATATTAATAAATTAGGAATATATTGCATGTAGTCAACACTGAAACTTTCAGTTAAGTGTTAGCAGGTTTTAACAGATTAGGCGAACGGTACCGGCTTAATTGCATCTCAAGCAGAAATAAAACAGTAGCCTTCGTGTCAATTGTTGTTGCAAGTCGCGGACAGATGTTCCCCCTCTCTCCCGTCACTCGTGCTGAGCTTCCAAGTACGCACGAACATAAAACTATCGTACCTTGTCGTACAGTGACAGGAGTGTTGTGACGGTCATGTGTCAGTTGTTGTTGCAAGTCGCGAAAAGATGTTCCCCCTCTCTCCCGTAACTCGTGCTGAGCTTCCAAGTACGCACGAACATAAAACTATCGTACATTGTCATACTGTGACAGGAGTGTTGTGACGGTCATGTGTCAATTGTTGTTGCAAGTCGTGAACAGATGTTCCCCCTCTCTCCCGTCACTCGTGCTGAGCTTCCAAGTACGAACGAACATAAAACTATCGTGGCTTGTCATACAGTGACAGGAGTGTTGTGACGGTCATGTGTCAGTTGTTGTTGCAAGTCGCGAAAAGATGTTCCCCCTCTCTCCCGTAACTCGTGCTGAGCTTCCAAGTACGCACGAACATAAAACTATCGTACCTTGTCATACTGTGACAGGAGTGTTGTGACTGTCATGTGTCAGTTGTTGTTGCAAGTCGCGAAAAGATGTTCCCCCTCTCTCCCGTAACTCGTACTGAGCTTCCAAGTACGCATGAACATAAAACTATCGTACCTTGTCGTACAGTGACAGGAGTGTTGTGACGGTCATGTGTCAGTTGTTGTTGCAAGTCACGAAAAGATGTTCCCCCTCTCTCCCGCCACTCGTGCTGAGCTTCCAAGTACGCACGAACATAAAACTATCGTACCTTGTCATACTGTGACAGGAGTGTTGTGACTGTCATGTGTCAGTTGTTGTTGCAAGTCGTGAACAGATGTTCCCCCTCTCACCCGTCACTCGTGCTGAGCTTCCAAGTACGCACGAACATAAAACTATCGTAACTTGTCATACTGTGACAGGAGTGTTGTGACTGTCATGTGTCAGTTGTTGTTGCAAGTCGCGAAAAGATGTTCCCCCTCTCTCCCGTAACTCGTACTGAGCTTCCAAGTACGCATGAACATAAAACTATCGTACCTTGTCGTACAGTGACAGGAGTGTTGTGACGGTCATGTGTCAGTTGTTGTTGCAAGTCACGAAAAGATGTTCCCCCTCTCTCCCGCCACTCGTGCTGAGCTTCCAAGTACGCACGAACATAAAACTATCGTACCTTGTCATACTGTGACAGGAGTGTTGTGACTGTCATGTGTCAGTTGTTGTTGCAAGTCGTGAACAGATGTTCCCCCTCTCTCCCGTCACTCGTGCTGAGCTTCCAAGTACGCACGAACATAAAACTATCGTACCTTGTCATACTGTGACAGGAGTGTTGGGACTGTCATGTCAGTTGTTGTTGCAAGTCGCGAACAGATGTTCCCCCTCTCTCCCGTCACTCGTGCTGAGCTTCCAAGTACGCACGAACATAAAACTATCGTACCTTGTCATACTGTGACAGGAGTGTTGGGACGGTCATGTGTCAGTTGTTGTTGCAAGTCACGAACAGATGTGACGGCCATGTGTCAGTTGTTGTTGCAAGTCCCGTCACTTGTGCTGAACGCACTGACGGACTATTCATAGTCATATATTTGCTTTTCCATGCCATATTTGTCGTACCTCTAGTGTACGCTGCAAAGGTACATGTAAGCTTGTGTCGTCTACTCCTTTTTAATAGCTACACCAAACACAAATATTTCTTCGGATATGTTGACTTCCGCACACTGTTTCACGCCTGACACGGCATCCGAGTGAGTGGTCTATCCTTGGCTCTATGTTCGATGTAACCTGGGTATCAGTACAAGTGTGATAACACATGTTCAATTGAGTGGGCCGCTTTATATGGCCAGATTTGAACTTAATTGGTAGTGTTTGAAATTATTTGATGATTTAGTTACGTGAAATCATAGAACCAGCGATGCTATTTTAAATATGAACAAGGTTAATATAAATTTAATATTATCTTATAAAGTACACTTACGACTCCTGGGTGGCATGTCTTTGCTTATGAATCAACAAGCTTTTAAAAAAGTTCTCCAATCAAAATTCGAACTAACCGTAAAAGATTATGAACTAACTAACAGGTTTGTTAACAACAATGAACTACATTTAGGTCAAAATTACAAGCATTAACAATTTTATTATGAAAACTCAGTGTAATTTAACCGAGGTGTCAATACTTAACCCAGAAAGGAACCTCACTAATATTTATCTTTCATCCTATTTATTATATATTATTATGATTGTGATTGTCTACCTCCAACCCCTTCACTAGCTACGCTTGTCTAACCTCGGCATTCGGCCTCGGGATGTGACTCATGACTAAACATTAGGAAGACTACAAAAAGGAATAAAACAAAAACATTTAGATCTGTTTTTGTTTAAAAGAGATGTTATATATCAAGTGGGGGTGAAATCGGTTTTAAATCCTAACCATTTATATCAGACTATAGTAAATTATGTTCAAAATAAATATGATTACACCAGCATGATTGGCCTATTAAGAACATAATCATTTGTTATATACATTTTTTTAAATATATAAATAATATATATATATATAAATATATATATATGGAGAATCATTTGATCTTGTAGCGCCAGTCTAGGTCATTTTGTAAATGTCTGATTCTTTCCCGCCGTTCTTGGTCCTCAAACTTCAAAATGAATCTAATAAAGAAATCTACTTCCTAGCTCGAGAAATGTTTGGGTACCGATTCGCTTTCTGAATGAAATATACAGAATAGATTTATTCCGATGTTCATTTAACTATATAAAACACACACATAGAAAAAATCCTAAATTGTAAATGAGAAGTGTAAAAATTATGTTGAAAATACACAAGCTATAAAATACAAGCAAAATAAAGACCCATATTATTTAAATGTTCGCATAACTTAGTATGAAGAAGAAATAGAGGCTAGAAAATTACTTTCCAAACACGTACTTATAACTCCAACGGCGCCGAATAGGCTATTAGAGATACTGCTAAATTGTTACATTGTATGTTGTATTGTAAAGAAGATACTACAAAATTAGGTTCTCTTCAAACTAATTGTTACAATTTTCAATTTTAATACACTTTTACATCAGACACTATATATCATAAATATTACGCCGATCAGTTACTGCCAGAGACCTACTGTTTGGGGGACGTAGTCATTATTTAGTTGGCTCACTTCCAAATGAGAATTAAGTCCAAATAGTTGAACTTTATATTTCTAAAATCCCTGAGTATTTTTGAAAGGAGTATTTGGATTTCGTAATTTTCAAACCCAGAATAGATAAGTTGCTATATAAAAGGTTTGTTTATGGGACTTTAATTAACTAGGTATGTTATCCCCCAAATGACACACACACATACACCAAACAACAGTTTACACAGATCAGCTGACTCCCCCCCCCCTCCCACAGGTGTTCGGCAACCACCTACCGGTGTCGCAGAGGACTCATCTTTCACTATCACTGTACACTATCACTATCACTATCACTGCAGCTCACACAACCACCGCTTACCACTGTCTGGGGATCTCTGTGCCCACACAAGGGTTATTTCAAGCACCCGCACGCTATTTTCCTACCAATTTATATATACCCGCGCTAAGTTAACTATAGAAACCATCAACCGACCGCTCACACGGCAACCGAAATATCACAATTCTAAAATACAACCCCCCTCCAACCCCGTTTGACGGATTTAGACGAGAGGTTGTCGATCATTGCAAATCTATCCAAAGCTAATCAAACAGTATTACTACTTAGATCAATGTGTACAACAGTTTTAACTATTTCAATTTACACTTTTATAAACTAATACCACGGTTTGGGTTTCCATGAACTTTTTTTAACCAATCGATCGTTCGGATGAGTTATTCTTTAAAATATTTATACTTTACAGCACATCGATACTTTGACAAGAAATGAGCATTTTGCGTGTTTAAAAACGGTAAATTTGTCACAAAATCAGTAGGCCTACATTTTCCGAACACAACTATGTTGGACGTGGTACTTCGTGTTTGTTTATTGTGTTTTTGCATATCAGTAGCCTACGGCAGAGTAGATGGCGTGACATCATCATTAAATAAGATAGTGCATAGTTACCACCGTCAGAGATCTCTGTTGGACGTGGTACCCTCGTGTTTGTTTGTCGTGTTTTTGTCTATCAATGCGACATGGATCGATGGCGTAACGTTATCGTCCTGACATCGGTATATAGGATAGTGCATAGTGACCACCGGCAGAGATATGTGTTGGACGTACTACCCTCGGGTTTGTTTATCGTTGTTTTACCTATCAGTAGCCTACGGCAGAGTAGATGGCGTAACGTTATCACCCTGACATTGGTAAATATCATAGTGCATGGTTACCACCGTCAGAGATCTCTGTTGAACGTGCTACTCTCGTGTTGGTTTATCATGTTTTTACCTATCAGTACGGTATGGATCAATGGCATGACGTCATCGTCCTGACATCGGAAAATAGGATAGTGCATATTTACCACCGTCATAAATCTCTGTTGGACGTGGTACCCTCGTGTTTGTGTATCGTTGTTTTACCTATCAGTAGCCTACGGCAGAGTAGATGGTGTGACGTTATCGTCCTGACATCGGTAAATAACATAGTGCATGGTTACCACCATCAGAGATTTCTGTTAAACGTGCTACCCTCGTATTTGTTTATCGTGTTTTTACCTATCAGTACGGTGTGGATCGATGACATGACGTCATCGTCCTGACATCGGTAAATAAGATAGTGCATGGTTACCACTGGCAGAGATATCTGTTGGACGTACTACCCTCGTATTTGTTTATCGTTGTTTTACCTATCAGTAGCCTACGGCAGAGTAGATAGCGTGACGTCATCGTCCTGACATCGGTAAATAGCATAGTACATGGTTACCACCGTCAGAGGTCTCTGTTGGACTGCTACCCTCGTGTTTGTTTATCGTATTTTTACCTATCAGTACGGCAGGGTCGATGGTATGACGTTATCGTCCCATATCCGTAAATAGGATAGTGCATGGTTATCACCGTCAGAGATCTTTGTTGGACTGCTACCCTCCTGTTTGTTTATCGTATTTTTACCTATCAGTACAGCAGGGTCGATGGTATGACGTTACCATCCTAATATCGGTAAATAGGAAAGTACATGGTTACCACCGTCAGAGAGCTCTGGTGGACGTGCTATCCTCGTGCAACCGTTCGAGAACACTCGTTCGGTTGTATATAATAAGGGACTATACAAAAATAAGACCATACGTGTTGTAAAAATTGTGGTTGTAGCCTAGTTACTAAATAATGGAATTTATCGTGAAACTAGTAAAACCCACCTCCAGAGGTGAGTGTCTTAGAACTAGACACAAGGTGAATTAAGTTAACACATACTCGCATACAGGTAATTAAATAATCTATATAACTAAAGGAGAACATAAAGTGATCCGTCTTGGATTTCCAAAACTCATTGCCTCCAATAAAGATGTTCAAATTAATTTTAGAACCGACAACGTCAAGGAAGTCCCAGGTGTTTGCTGGATGGAACTTTATTAATTAAACTTTCATTATAATGAGTTAAATAGTGAACTTTCTTTCACTCTTGTCATCATACGATGAAAATCAACTTAATTAAAAACAGTGTTAATTTTATGAGGTGTAAATATTGAATGAAAGTAGCAACCGTATCACTTATATTATGTCCGATACTACATCTGTCCACCAAACTACGGCAGACATTGTTATGACCACAGCGGGACAGGATGCCCCCCTCCCAGCTGGGGCACGTGCCTGCCACACGCCTCGTCGACGGCCCAGGTGTCCGTCCCGCCTTGCCCCTTGCTGCCATTCCAACACATCTGCCGGCTCGGGGGGTGGGGGACCTCAGGTGAGATGAGACGACCAGTCATTGATGAAACCTGGTTATTATTCCCCCCCCCTTTTCATGGATGGTCGCCCCATTGGCGGACGGGCACAATGACGACCTATCACTTGAGCGGATGGTGTAAAAACTGTCTATAAGTGTTTTTCTATGAGTTTGGGAAGACATTGTACATAGATTTTGATGAAAATATTTTTAATGGACTCGCCATGTGCTGTTTATATGGAAAGCATGTTGTTTTATGTCTCTAGACCAAAACCGTTCACCATACGTACTGCACGAGTGATCTGCCTCCCAGTATAAAATAACAATCAAAAATCAAATCTTTTAAAAAAATAACGGAAGATTTTCTTATCTCCAAGTGTTTTAATAGTTTTCAAAACTTTATTGGTGACAGTCATAATATTTTAATATTATAACTGTTAATAAAGCATTTTTGGTTCTTTATTATTGATAAGATTTTATATTATATATACTGCACGTTTACTTAGTATATTGATTGACTCATTTCATGCAATTTGTACTGTTTACGAAATAAAGAATATTTTATTTGATTTGACAAACGATCTAAGGCGCCATACAAAACAATCTATATGGCGTTCTTGCATAAAGCATATAGGCCTTATAGCATGCTGGCCGATGGGTGTTAACCCAGATTTTGTAAGGCATACCTATGTTTAAAAAATAAGACAAAGGTACATTAAAACTGTCATTAGGACACAAATTAAATGTTTCATTCGTCCGTATGATAATCGTTATATACAAGTGGAACAAGAAAAAAAATATTTTTCCTCTTTAGAACTATTCACTCGGTCAAGCCCACCATCGAGCATCTTGGACATTATTTCCAATGTTTTACTGTTTTTTTAAGCGCCCCACACGTGTTAACTGCTGAGGATGCCGGGATCCGGATACAAGAATTGTATACTTTCTGTACGGTACTGTCGAAACTTAAAGGTGGTTAAGACTGATTACATAGCCAGGTTGGGTCAAATTAAAATATGCGTATTGGAGAGTAGAGAGAGGTCGTGTAGTCTTAAGTATGTGGCCAGGTGGCTGCACCCTCCCGCTGTGCCAGTTTATGTGTTTACCGGCCGAGGCCACCATCTTAGCCCACATACCCTCACTCACACATTACACCGTGGAGAACTCATGGGTTTCCAGTTATCTTCACGAGAGGGGTTATACAGTCAAAACCCCAAATACTGATGATCAAAGTTGTCTTAAGTATGTGTCAGTTTATGTGTTTACCGGCCGAGGCCACCATCTTGGCCCACATACCCTCACTCACACATTACACCGTGGAGAACTCATGGGTTTCCAGTTATCTTCACGGGAGGGGTTATACAGTCAAAACCCCAAATACTGATGATCAAAGTTGTCTTAAGTATGTGTCAGTTTATGTGTTTACCGGCCGAGGCCACCATCTTGGCCCACATACCCTCACTCACACATTACACCGTGGAGAACTCATGGGTTTTCAGTTATCTTCACGGGAGGGGTTATACAGTCAAAACCCCAAATACTGATGATCAAAGTTGTCTTAAGTATGTGTCAGTTTATGTGTTTACCGGCCGAGGCCACCATCTTGGCCCACATACCCTCACTCACACATTACACCGTGGAGAACTCATGGGTTTCCAGTTATCTTCACGGGAGGGGTTATACAGTCAAAACCCCAAATACTGATGATCAAAGTTGTCTTAAGTATGTGTCAGTTTATGTGTTTACCGGCCGAGGCCACCATCTTGGCCCACATACCCTCACTCACACATTACACCGTGGAGAACTCATGGGTTTCCAGTTATCTTCACGGGAGGGGCTATACAGTCAAAACCCCAAATACTGATGATCAAAGTTGTCTTAAGTATGTGTCAGTTTATGTGTTTACCGGCCGAGGCCACCATCTTGGCCCACATACCCTCACTCACACATTACACCGTGGAGAACTCATGGGTTTCCAGTTATCTTCACGGGAGGGGTTATACAGTCAAAACCCCAAATACTGATGATCAAAGTTGTCTTAAGTATGTGTCAGTTTATGTGTTTACCGGCCGAGGCCACCATCTTGGCCCACATACCCTCACTCACACATTACACCGTGGAGAACTCATGAGTTTCCAGTTATCTTCACGGGAGGGGTTATACAGTCAAAACCCCAAATACTGATGATCAAAGTTGTCTTAAGTATGTGTCAGTTTATGTGTTTACCGGCCGAGGCCACCATCTTGGCCCACATACCCTCACTCACACATTACACCGTGGAGAACTCATGAGTTTCCAGTTATCTTCACGGGAGGGGTTATACAGTCAAAACCCCAAATACTGATGATCAAAGTTGTCTTAAGATACGTTATTTCACTTGCAGCACTTATGAAAGTATGGAGTCGCACAGGGATCGGTTCTTGGGCCGATTCTATATCACTACTTTAATTATTAACTATCACCCTTATATTAAATAAAAAGCCAACATCTGTATGTTTGCTGTCGGCACCTCTGATTCTATTTCGGCTAAAAATCACGCAGAACTTATCGCAGCCTCCCTTCGAGAAACTTGAGCCGTTACTTCAGTGGTTTAATCAAAATAACATGTATTCAGTTGTCGGTCAAACACACACACTGTAAACCATTTCACAATCAGGAATTCAAATGAAAGTGGAAATGTATTTTTAAATATTGAAAACATCGTAATTTATCCTTTTTCTACATCGAAGTTTCTTGGAATTCACACAGATAACCATTTACATTATTTATCAAATTAATAATGTCTGAAAACAGACTAGAATCAAAGTTTTTATTCTAAATATACAAGCTGCTTATATTGACGAAAAATAAGTTTTAACTACTACTCTTTATAAAAATTATAACAAACCACACAGTAAAAACAAAACGAGCATTGCCGACAGGTATAGGCCTACTAGGAAACACTCTCTTTTAGTAAAAGAATACTCTAGCATGTAGAATACTTGTTCTATTAGCTTAATATATGTGTGCGTGCGTGCGTGTGTGTGTGTGTGTGTGTGTGTGTTTTTTTTTTTTTTTTTTTTTTTATCTCAGATGACGAAACAAAATGAAAAACGTCTTTACCAACACGAAAAATCCAGCTGATAGTTCTCTAAATATTGTTAAAGACCAAACTACTTTGGCTGGATTAAAACATGTTCACAACACTAAACCCTTTCAAAAGAATAAAACCAAACGTACGTTCTCAAATTAGAGAATTCTCAATATGACAATGAAAACTCATTGAAACGTAAAACAGATGAGTATCGCGTGAGACGGGCGGACAATGAGGGTAAGGGCAGTAGCACCACGGGGGGAAAGTCTGGAGGTCAGTCAACCCGAGGTAAAGGAATGGGCCCAAGCTCCTGCCCTGGAGGGCTCCGGATGCCGAGCGACATTCTCCACCCTCCTGACTACTCGTAGTACTTCACAGTCAAGCACAGTATCACACGGTTTGAACAGTTTATTTCAGATAAACATTGCGATAAATCTCCTTACAATTGTATGCAATACCAATGGTAAACAAAACAAACTGATAAGCAATTTTAATATATTATGTACAACAGCGATGTACTCACTCATCACGAAATCTCTCACTCGACACAATTTGATGAAATTCGAAGGTAAGTTAGGTTTTATATAAAAGTGCCTCATTAATAAAGGATTTCTTGAAATTCCATCTCTAAGGGGTAGAAACAACCCATCAACGCATCCTTTTTTTCCCCATAAGAGTAAAATTGGCTTTAATAAAAAAATTTAAAAAAACAATAAACATGGCACATAACATTGGCTAATTTGGTTTTCATTACGAGATGTTTAAGGTCATTTATACTTATCTTTAAGGTCATTTAACTCTTACATGATCGCAGCATTAAAGAAGACTTATGGGGTGTGTTAACCAATGTTAACTAGAACAACGACAGCGGGCTGAGCTTTATATTGATTATATAGTTTAGAGCAGGGATACTCTCTAATCGGCCTTCGAGCCGCATGCGGCCCTCACAATATTTTGCGGCCATTAATTTTTTTTATAACTGCAATGAAGTGACAACCGCTTTGGTATTTTTATAAGTAAAAAATGCTCAGAATGCTTTGTCTTTGTTATAATGTACCAAATACTAAATTTTGTCGTTTAGTCGTGTAACTATCTTTGTAGAACAACAATATGGCAACATGAAGTATACTTTTTGAATTGTCTTACTTCAACAAAATATTGGCCGAGGTAAATTACTGCAGCCTAGACTCCAATCACATATTCTAAAATACTTACTACTAAAACATTAGATATTAGCTACTGGTAAACAAAGACAACAATACAACTAATATAAAAAAAAATAATTTTTCTTTCAACTTTTTAAACAACCGTAAAGCAACAAGAGATCAAATGCAAACTTTTCTTCATAAGAAAAACTTCTTATACCTAATAGTTACCGATCAAATTGCAAAAACTCTAAAAAATATGATAATTATAAATATTATGATTATAACGTTCATTTAAAAATTATATTTTTTCCGTGGAATGCGGCGTGGGTGGTTGGTTGTGTAGACGGACCACTCAGCCAGGTAACTGTCCTTACAAAATGACATGTTGCAGGGCATCATTTAAATTTAAACGATCTCTTATGGATTACGTTTCAATTTATGTTGTCCAATATTATACTTCTATGTAAATTGGCATCTATTGTAATTCCGATTAAATAATAAAAATGTTTTAATAAAGCTATTGAAACTTTAAAAAAACGCGAGGTATCGTTGTCGATTACTATTTACAAAATAACCGGTGACAATCACTTGTAGGCTACGAATGTAGAATAAGTAAATAAATGCATGTTGCAAGCCACTACCTCTTACCGTTATTACCATCAAGACAATAATTCCGAATGTGAAGCCTTGAGAGTGGAAGAGACAGCTGCCGTTATTGTCGGGACATCTGTCAAGTTGTATTTACTGTATTTATTAAATTGGCTCTGGCAGTTTCCGCGTTTCTCTACGCCACATCTTCATCAATACCAAAGAAAAACTAAACAAATAAAAACATCTTACACTTAGAAACATGGCATTCCGAACATAAAATAAACATACTTCATAAAACCCTAAACAAAACCCGACTGAAACATAGAATACTGACTGAAAACATAGTAAGATACCACAAACATAGTCTAATAAACAGTTTGTAGACCATCAGCATACAGTATATTAATTTACAATGTGTAATAGACATTAAATCAACGTAACAATTCATCTCACCTCTGAAATACGTAAAAGTTACTAAATTATTAAATAAAAACAAGTTTTAACCATATTATTAACAAGGACTAAACATAAAATGATATTCTATTATTGGCGTTGAATAAAAAGTACCTTTGACAAATCATTTGGTTTTGAAGTGATGTTAGGTTCTACACAATAAACATTACACTTTGTAAAATGACATGCATTAGTGTGAAACACAACAAATCTTGTGATGCATCTAGTTATCTACATAATGTGACAACTTTACTAAAAGGATATTGAGTTGGGTGGAAAGCCTTTTAGCCGCAACATTGTGCCATTGTCGATCTCTCTAGGACACTCGAGTGCTAAGTCTGTATTCCGAAGCCCCCGTCACCACCGCGTAATACCAATGAATACACAGAACTACTTCCCAAGTAAAATATCAAACTTTATATAATAATAACTATATATAAAATAACTTTATAACTTTATAAAATACTTTAATAACTTTATATAAAAATAACTCAATATAATAATCCGACATTTATTTTGAAACATTCTAATACGTTTCAGCATTATAAAGCATTTGATTTATTAATTATTATTTTTACAAACATGTTATTTAAAAACTAATTTACAATTAGGAGCAATTAATTATTTTTAAATTATGCTCGAATAACACTAATAATACTTCAAATGTCAAGTAAATGCCTGTAATTAACAGAGTAAAACAACAGAACAATGATTGTCATAAGAATTATATGACTTGAACGACGCCTACAGTTGAAGAAGCTTACAAATCAACAGAACTGTGCGACAATTGCCGCTCGAAGAATGAAGGCGTTCCCAATAGCGGTTGGATTTGACCAACAAACTATACTACAATGCATATGGATGGATTTTAGTGTACATATCGATGGATTTCACACACTTTCCCTTTGTAAGATTCAAATACAGTGGTCAGCAAAAATTATAATATTTATACGGATGACCACGCAATCAGATCTTCGTCTGTCACCAAACAGTTTAAAGTATTTTACTAAATAAATCTAACATATTTAGTACAATATTGAATAAAATCGAGTGTTCTAAAGTTATGACAAAGTTCTATCAAAGAAAAAACAAATCTTATTCTCAGTGATTCTATAGCTTGTTAAAGCCTGCTAGGTTTTAACTGGGAGTTAAAAACAATATTTCACCTCCAATTTTTGTAAAACGACAGTTTTGGAAACAAAAATATTATTTTTAAACTATATTGTCAGTGACCTTCAACAAGTGTCCTTGCGTGACCTGTTGAGGGATTAATACACGCACAATGTGTCGTGCAGCACCTAGCAGTGTCGACACTGCACTTTATACTGCTGAGAGACAAAAGTCAGCAGACAAACTATTGGGGGGGGGGGGAGGGGGATAGAATGTGCATCGTGGTTTAAGGTACACCGATTAAAAACACCAATTAAAATCCTGGGAAAATCTAATTTTCGTTTAATAGACCGACAGTGGTGTCTGCCGTACTTAGCTGGCAAAGTAAACAGCCTTAAGTTTTCAACATAATATGTAAACAAACTCAACAGCCAATCTCCTTTTTACTTTCAGCACGAATGGATATTTTCACGTAATGATATTTTTGTTGACTGCGGAGAGTTTTACAAGCTACTTGTACATTTGGCACTAATTGTTGCTTCTTTAAAAAAAATAATACTAACAATACTGAAATAATAATATATTAGTTTGACAATCCGGCGCCAGAGACCCAAAGAGTTTTTAATTGATCATCGTTATATAATAACAAGAGTGCTCTGAAATAATAATATATTAGTTTGACAATCCGGCGCCAGAGACCCAAAGAGTTTTTAACTGATCATCGTTATATAATAACAAGAGTGCTCTGATATAATAATATATTAGTTTGACAATCCGGCGCCAGAGACCCAAAGAGTTTTAACAGATCGTCGTTATATAATAACAAGAGTGTTCTGATATAATAATATATTAGTTTGACAATCCGGCGCCAGAGACCTAAAGAGTTTTAACAGATCGTCGTTATATAATAACAAGAGTGCTCTGAAATAATAATATATTAGTTTGACAAACCGGCGCCAGAGACCCAAAGACTTTTTAACAGATCGTCGTTATATTATAACAAGAGTGCTCTGAAACAATAATATATTAGTTTGAGAAACCGGCGCCAGAGACCAGACTTTTTAACAGATCGTCGTTATATAATAACAAGAGTGCTCTGAAATAATAATATATTAGTTTGACAATCCGGCGCCAGAGACCCAAAGAGTTTTTAACAGATCGTCGTTATATAATAACAAGAGTGTTCTGATATAATCATTATTGATATTAACAGAATTATAGAGCATTTTTATTTTTTTTAAGTTTTACAAAAGACTACCATAACACATAAGTTTATAGATAAGAGTGATCAAATGTATGTTTTTTTGTGATATCGTAGTAATAACATGTGAAACTAGGCCACTTAGATGCCAGATATAATGCATTATTATTTACAAATAATTTATAGTTGTAAATCATTCTGTAAACTTGAGAAACTTTATTTTATATTCTGATGATAAAAAGAGTATATAGTTAGCAGATAATCCATTTGATTTACATTGCTTACGAGAACTACATACTGAAGGTAAACGAAGAACGGACAGAATCGTAATAATAAAATCAAATTTTTCTCAACACTACTTGATGCTCTCTAATGTCTAATGCGCATTAGGCACGGAGGCACGAAACGTCAAGTTGTACCGTATTAAAAAGCAGTGAACGATGATAATGCAAATGAGTGCTAATGACTTAAAAAGCTATGATATTTTAGTTTTTCAGCTAACGATGATAATGCAAATGAGTGCTAATGACTTAAAAAGCTATGATATTTTAGTTTTTCAGCTAACGATGATAATGCAAGTGAGTTCTAATGACTTAAAAAGCTATGATATTTTAGTTTTTCAGCTAACGATGATAATGCAAGTGAGTGCTAATGACTTAAAAAGCTATGATATTTTAGTTTTTCAGCTATCAGCTTAAATAATGTACTGAAATGCATATTTCTACCAAACACATGAAAATGAGACGGACAATTGTTCACAAACGCGGACACTTCGTAGCGAACAAAGGTGAAAAAAGCGGACTGTCCGCGGTAAACGTTCAACCTTGGTCAAGCAGTACATGACTTAAGCACACTTGGACGATAATACAAAGCAACTTTTACGTTAAATGCACGTTCAAACACTATACGTCTTTTGTTGTTGACCACGGGTTCAAATACAGTAATGGGAGGACAAACAAATTTTTGGGACGGGTTAGGACCCAGTAAAACTCATAGAATCCTTATTTTTTGGTTGAAATATCTGAAATATTCTGTTTACTTTATACAAATCTCTGTTTAAAAAATAATATTCAATCGTAAAATTAAACCTTTGCTGCGTGTTAAAAATTAATATAGATGATCAGGGATAAACTTACCACATGGTGCCGTGTCATGTTCCCGCTCTTGTTAGTTCTGCCCGCCTCGCTGCCCTGAAACACAAATCTCAGTATTAGTAACACTGACCTATAACCCTTGTCAGTAAGAAATGAGACAATCTCATACCCTGTCCTTCGCAGGAAAAATGAGAGCATCCTCAACCCCTCTTGTCTTGCACGAAAAATAAGGGTTTCCTCTGACCTCCTTATCCTTTGGGGGGGAAATGATGGAATCCTCAAACCATCTTGTGCTTCTCAGGAAAAATTATGGCATTTTTAAACACCCTTATTCTTTGCAGGAAAAATGAGGGTATTCTAAAACATCCTAAAACCATCTTGTCCTTAGCAGGAAAAATGGGGACATCACCAAACCATCTTGTGCCTGTCAGATAAAACAGGGGCATCATTAAACCCTATAATACATCTCAGGAAATACATGTACGTGTATTGGGAGAGTGAGTGGGAAATACCACATTCATGTATGGGCGAGTGGGTTGGCTAATACCATAATTTGTGTGTGGGTGGGCCAGGGTGAAGGGTTGGAGGAGCAGTGCTGGAGTCCAGTGTGGTGGAGTGAAGAGGCAGCCGCGGACGTTGATGGCGGATAACTCTCCTGTGGCTAAGAGGGAGAGTTATGGTTGTTGCTGAGGAGTTGGCGTACTGTACGCCTTTACTGAAGGAATTGGGACGTGCTGTGGAGGATTTTTGTGAGAACCCTCACCCCAGGAGTTATCGCGGCAAGTTATTGGTGAGTGTGGGCCAGTTGGCTAGGCTGTGGCTGACTAACCAGGCTGGTACTTGATTTGGCTAATCGGACCTGGGTGCATGAGTAGAGGGAATTTTGGCATTTTGTAGCGAGTAGCCTAGGCTCATTCCGGCCTGTTAACCAGTACGGTTGAGGGGTTGCCTCCGTCGTTTCCAGTGAGATGCCCTTATTTTGCCTGCGATTACAGACTAACGGTAGTACAGTATTCACCCACCCGCCCACCCATACACGTATAGTGGTTTTGACCCATCCATCCACCTGTACACGCAAAATAAGTATAGGTCCTTCGCAAGAATATAGAGGGCAACCTCAAACCCTCCTCTCCTTCTCAGCAAAATGGGAGTAAACTCAAATCCTTCTTTCCCTCTCAGACAAAATGAGGGTAACCTCGACCCCTCCTCTCTCTCTCAGATAGAATTAGGTAACTTCATACCCTCCTCTCCCTCTCAGAAAAATGAGGGTGACCTCTCCCCTCCCACTCTCTATCCCCCTCTCTCCCATCTCCCCTCCCTCCCATCTCCTCTCTCTCTCTCTCTCTCTCTCTCTCTGACAAAATGAGGGTGACCTCAAACTCTCCAGTCCCTCTCAGAGACAATTGGGGTTTGTCTGTCTCCCTAATGAAGAAGAGGATTTCCTAAACATTTCATTCCCTCTCAGAAAAATGAGAGTGACCTCAAATCCTGCTCTCCCTCTCAGACAAAATTAGGTTAACCTTAAACCCTTCCCTCCCTCTACGTAGAAGATATCTTCAAACCCTCTTTCCCTCTCAATAGAAATGAACCATCCTCCTTTTCATCCAAAATTAACAGATCTTATAAAAACCCTAGTTTTTAACAGTTTATCCATAAAACACCCAGATGTATAATGTTCCAAACTTGCAAAGTTAATGAGGAGGGAAGGGAAGTGAGTTAACGTCAGTGTCAAGGTGGTCACTTCAGTTCTAATGAAAGACAAACAAAACTACCACAATGTACAACTAGTTGTCGTTAGGGTGTTAACAAATGGCCGGATGTCTGTCACACCACATAACGTTCTCTAAGAGATCCATCCAAGTTTCAAGTTTATTACAAACAATATATGATTTTCTCCAAATTAGCAGAAAAAATACCAGCCTAAATTAATATATGGTATAACACCACAAAAAACCAAGATGTAAACACTGTCAAAATACAACAATAAGAGTAACAATTAGCGAACACGCGTTTACACTGATATTACCAATATATTAGGCTAACTGAAAACCACAAATAGTTCATAGTTGGTTCAAAGAACTTGTGATAGGATTGGACCGAGTGGAGCCCACACGTCAATGTGGGTGTTTAGTTCATATTGATCAAACATAGATATATAACTAATTCATTGAGTTATGTATCGAGCTTTAGTACGTATTTCCATTTTAATTAAGTTAAAAACAACTTCAGGACGTATTAAATCACAAAACATCGTACAAATAAATCAGAAAAGCAAATGAAATAAAATTTGGAAGATTTTTTTTATTACATCAGTTCGGTTTAATAGCATTTAATTACCTAACACACATTAATAGGGAAAACTCCGGGCGCTACTTTGCTTTGATCGGGATGGAAACAGGACTGACCACACAAAGGTTCAAATACTGGCGATCTAATCCGGTGTTTGAACCAAGGTCCAATGAGGCCCGTAACTGACGGGGATATTACTAAGACCTAATTCACAAATACAAAAATTAATTGGTTTGATTCTAAAAAAAGTTTACAAGAACTTTCCTAAGAAGATTACTGGTTAGCTTTAATTACAAAAATAATTCATTCATGGGAACAAATGTTGTTGATTGGATATTGATACAAATTAACTCCTGTTCAACTAACATTCAATATCACTTCAACAGTTTTATTCCAAATAGCTTCATCCCAGAGAAATGGTCAATTAATAGACTACAACTAGCACGCCATGTCCAAAGGGGAAACAATATGCTACCACAACATGTGGGTATTGCCTATATACAGAATTGTCCCTTATTTTGAATTATAAGGGAATAAAATGTTCCATATAGCTTTGACTGTATTGACATATGAAATTTCATGACGATCGGTCAAAGCGTAGACCAATCGACGCAAAATGTTCTGTTCTATACATTTCAGATTTTTAATAATGTTTTATTCAATTTTATAAACGTAGGAAAATATGCAACAACAAATTCCCGCTCAATTCCCGCCTGGAGGTCTGGAGACGGTAAAATTGCCGATGTTTGTCACATGACTGAAGAATAACCAGAAGACGGAATAAAACATACCAAATGCCAGTCTATAAAGAATTAAATACTCTATCCACCAAAACAAATTGCAAAGTTGTAGTTGCTTTAGGTGTTTTACCAAAAATGTTTTTGTATGCCCTTTTTTGCGTGTTTCAAATTCTACGTAGAGCTGACTTTCTCCATTAACAAAAAATATGTTTTAGGGTATTATATAAATATTTTTCCTGGACAACTTTTTATTCCCTATTCAATGCAGAGTATTCAAATTTTTTTCATCAAAATTTCATTACCTACAATGATCATACTGTAACTTTACAAATTTTTGCATTGTTGGGTTTTATGAAAAAAAAAAAAAAAAAAATAATAATTCCAAAAAACCTTGTAGTTTATATAAAATATAACAACATCTTCGAATTATATACAAAGTGTTTTAGTACCCCTAATTAGGATTCAAAGTTACAATTTCCGTACAACATTTTTAATTTTTTTCTTGATAATCATTATTTACTAAAATGGTGTGCGAGTTTTAATAGTAGTATGTGAATGTACAGTTCTTGAGAAGAAAAACAATATGCTAAAATGTAGGCCTACGTTTGAAGCATATTTAGTATTTTTTATGATTTTTACAAAAAAAGGCTTGCAAAGCGCCAAAAATGGCACCTGTATTTTGAAAGATTAACATTGTTGCCGATCTAGGGTCCTGCCATAAATACAACTTTCATTGCTGCATTTTCGTGTATTATCATTCATTTTCATGGTTTATATTGTTAGTGTTTTTCTTTAACGAAATCCTTATAAATAAAACGTGGAGCCGTTTTTCGCCAATGGTTGAGGTGTCAAAAAATGTGCCTCTGTTCGTAGTTATGCAACAAGGTCTTAATTCTTCAATATGTTCACCCTGAAGGGTATGAGAAGCTCTCAAAGTACGTTTTTCAGCCATAAGAATAATATGGACAGAGATTGAAATGAATTGAAAATTAGCTACTGTTTAAATGTAAATAATGATTTCCAACAATTTTTAGCATTTGATTGTATTTAAACATCGGCGTTTGTTATATCGAGGAGGTTTATTATATTCCCTGTCGTAAAAATGTGAATAAACCATTTTTACGACAGGGAAGGTCGTAAAAATGGTTTATTCACAATTTATTGTGGGGCTCCGCTCTACTGGGCTTGAAGGATTTCAATGGTAATCTAATGCAGTTATTTTATTTATTTAATTAACGTTAGCTGTTAAAGAAAAAAATAATTGAACGCGTTTTAAATCGGTAATATCATCATTTGGGTGTTTCAACGAATAACGCAACTAACGTGATTGAGATACTGAAAATTAATGTAATATTGTGACTTTACCTTTTACAGTTAACCTATTTTGACTTCTTGTCAAATGTCACTTGACGAGGGGTAACGAGCGCAGCGAGTGACGGGGTTGGCAGGCGAAGCGTGCAGGGGTGTCCCCTAGTAGTACTTGATATGAAATAAAAATATTCATTCCAATAGACATTTTTCCTTTATACAAGTCCCACAGTGCAGACAATCGTGTTTAAATTGACATTCTTCCCGTGCTTCGAACACTCAGCGTTACAAACGAAGGAACATCAAACGAAGTTTTATATTATCCTTCGGACAATGTCATTCTTTACCTTGTGAATAAATGCCGATTTTCGACAGTTTCCGAGCTAATATATACCCTAAAATTGGTAAATCCATACCAAGTGTATTTAAGTTGGTTGCTTGAATTTTTTATAAAGGTAGGTTTACACCAGGGTTGACGACCAAAAGTCACCAAATTAAACTTTGGTTGACAACTCTGGTTGAAAACTTCAGTTGGGAACCGGATAAGCCATAGTTGGCAACTCTGTTTTATAACTTCAGTTGGGAACCGGAAATGACATATGGTTGGCTTTGGCAACTCTTGTTGAAAATTTCACATGGAAACCAGAGATGCCATAGTTGCCTACTCTGGTTGAAAACTTCAGTTGGGAACCGGATATGCCGTAGTTGGCAACTCTGGTTGAAAACTTCAGTTGGGAACCGGATATGCCATGGTTGGCAAACTCTGGTTGAAAACTTCAGTTGGGAACCGGATATGCCATAGGTGGCAACTCTGGTTGAAAACTTCAGTTGGGAACCGGATATGCCATAGTTGGCAACTCTGGTTAAAAACTTCAGTTGGGAACCGGATATGCCATGGTTGGCAATCAAATATTAATTCGTCTTAAAATTTCTATCAAAAAAATTTTCTTCGAGAACTCACAGTAATCACAATATTTTTACCAGGTAAATATGTAAAATTATTTTCTATTGTCATTAATCTGCTACAACTTACTATAAACTGCAAGCCTTTTGAGTTTTACTGCCAGTCCAATCAGAGCTATACAGGCTTAAATTTAAAAGTTTTAAATGTTTTTAAAAATTAATAAAATGAAAAGCAACTAAGTTTGGTCTTTACTATTTTTCCTGAGACTTTAATGGTATTTATCTACATCCACAGAAAATAACAAGTTATAAACTGAAAAACCTTCATCTTTAATGTGTACAATTTTAATTTTCTCAAATTTTAACTACAAAATTCTGTGTAAGTTTTCTCACCCAGAATGTTCAAAGTTTTGGACTCATGAAAAAAAAGTTATTCAATCAATATTGATTTGTTGAACTGTCAAACAATTACCTTCCGACTACTTCACATGAATTGACCCGAACGTGACATTTTAGGCGCATTTATTATTATAAATACAACAATAATAGTTTTTAGGTATTCATATTATTGTTCCTCTCTTGACTGGGTTTAGTTTGACATGTAAATGAATAAAATGCAACAGGACTATAAAAACACGAAGACTGCCCGCCCATGTGGGTCCCGTGATGCCGGTTTTCCCATTTCCTGTAGTTAGTTCATGTTCGGTTTTCAAAGATAGCGCTAGCGGCCTCCCACTTCTATCTCTCTTCATCCCTCTGAAATTATCTGTACCAGAGTTTGAAGGTTATTTCCTAAGGAACCAAGAGGCCTACGAAAAATCTAATCACACCATTGTTTTCCTCGTTTAATTGTACGTTGTGACATGTGAATTTTTAAATTTTATTCAAAGTGTTATTAATTTTAATTCTAGATGGAATAAAAAAGGTACCGGAATTTTAGCTAGTTTTCACTGTACATTAAATTTACATCGTTATTTCTCAAACCCGCATTAATGTTTCACGTTTATATTTTAATAACTGGTTTATATTAATGTTTTCTATCAGTTTTATTTTTTTATTTTATAGTTTTAACTTTTCAAGAAAAAAGTTCTTATCACCTCCCTGAAACATTGTTTTCTTGTGCTTCTAGAGGTCGTAAAATTATTTACTTGGTCTTGTTGTAATCTTTAAGAAAAATATAGTTACGATTCATAACTTTCATATGCGTAAGTAAATGCAGTGATTTTATATTACAGTAATTATTACACATATGAATACTCTTTACATAGTTTTATTGAGGTTATAATATTATAATTTGACTTGCCATATTATTGTATTTTAAATATATATTTTATTTGAAATACTTATAATGTGATTGAAATGTTCAGTGACCTACCTTCAAACTGAAATAATATTTATCATTAATTTCATTAATGTTTTATTGACGTATTACTTCGTATGTCATTTAAAAGGTGTGCTTTTCTATTTGTATAGGTCGTGAGATCAAGAACTTAATATTAAATTTCACTATGGATTATAATTTAAAATTTAATTTTACTACAAAAATGACAATATACAAGAGTGTGGCTACATATATCGACTTTAATAATACAATATGTTTTCTTCACTTAACATCACCAGCTGATTGTGTCCGTTATCCCCACTCCCAACACTGCCTCTCACGCCAACTAGAAACGGATTGCAGGAACACTTCCCCTTTGCTGCTGAACCCCAAACGCAAGTCGCTTTCAAACCGGCTTAACTATAGAAAAGACGGTATTTATGACGTCAAAGCTGCGCAGTAGACTCAGCGGATTTGTTTATTCTATTAAATACTGGTAATTAAATCTACCAATTACATGGAAGCATTCAGCGGAATAGTAAGCAAGTTATTTACCACTTATCAGCTGGAATTGTTAATTACGAGAATTAGAACAATATTTTTGTCATTTCGACCATGTGACGTCATGTGAGATGCACGTGATACCTACCGTATTCTTGTCTAGGTGGTTCTGAAGTAAAACCGTACCAAACCTAACCACAACGCACTTTAGCGTTACGTGTTACAACGCACTCACGTGTTACAAGCGGAACGAATCTGCACATTTTCACAAATAGAAACAAAGCTGTAAATGTTGTTTATGAGTATGTTTTATAAAACATTCTTTTTTGTTAACATAATAATATTAAAATCATTTAAACAACTTAGAGTTAACTTATTTCATAATTTTTTGTATTACACTGAACGCAATATCCACAATATAATTCAACGTAAATCCCGTGCGAAGGACGGGTACTGTGATGGTTAATAAATAAAATAACTCCATTATATTACCATTGAAACTTTAAACGCCAGTGAGTCAGGGCCCTACAACCAAACTTACTCTTTCTCTAACATCATGACACATTTATAGCCTTTTCAATATTATAAACCTCATTGAACAGGCGTTACTTTTTAACTAATTTAAATCTATCTTCATGTTGTTCTTTTATGGCCAACAAACGTACTTTGAGGGCTTCCACTTTCCAATACTTTTCAGCGTAAAAATATTTGACAATGAAGGCCTTATTGCACAACTAAGAGTAGAAGCAACTTGTTTTTCTCACCTCAATCGAAAAGAATTGATCAAGAAATATGGGAGGGTAGGGTCCAATGTTTTACACGTAGTAACAGTGTACACTAGAGTTCAATAAATGTTCAAATGTCCTAATAGTTATATGTATGTGACTGTTGCTGCCCGACAGACGAGTGCGTGTCTCGGTGCAGCACGCGTTCGGAGGTTGCAGGGGGGACGTCGCGTGCCCCTAGCCAGGTGTTATTTTTACCCCGTTCTATTCCTGTCCCCCTCGGCCTGGAGTATGCACTTACAAGTCCCGTAAAACTTAACTATGCAGACCCTCACTTCCTGCATGGTATTGCTCTTTATCTTATGCTTTTACACCTCTAGCACATTTTTTGCCATCTTTATTTTCCCATTGATAGGAAAGAGATAGGAGACCGTAAGGTAAAATCTCAAATACTGTCATATAAATATGTTGCCAAGTAAACTATGATATTAGATATAATATCTACGTCCTTCAGATTACCTATTCTGTAGCGTGACACATATTACATGATTTTGGCCCCATTCTTTTGAGTCACGCTTCATTATTTAAAGCTGCCATTTTTCTAGGCTTCAAACTTCAAACTCAGAAAAAGTGGTGTCCGACAATTCGTCCCACGGACATTTCGTCCCCCAAGAAAAATGCGGACATTTCGTCCCACTTTGTGGAACGGCTACCTGGGTAGGGTTTGATAAATAGTCTCCAAATATTTCTAAACGGACACTTCGTCCCACCTGAGAGAAGGGTTGTAAAAAGGTTAGGTTAGGTTAGGTTCTCTCAGGGTGGGACGAAGTGTCCGTTTAGAAATATTTGGAGACTAATTATCAAACCCGACCCAGGTAGACACTCCACAGAGTGGGACGGAATGTCCGCATTTTTCTTTGGGGACGAAATGTCCGTGGGACGAATTGTCCTGTAATCGAAAAAGTTTGACAAAATGCGAGATTAGAAATCTAAATTTAATTTAATTCCTTTTCAGGATAGTTTATTTTTTCCCCCAATAGAATAAAAGTCGCTCTTGAACTCAAGTTAGGTATAGTTTAAATATTTCATGGAACCCACAAACCAGCCTTTTTTCAGCCTGGTTTTATTGTTTACTAGCACAGTACCCGTCCTTTGTACGGGGTTTACGTTAATTTTTATTGTACTTATTCCATTCAGTAATACAAAACATGATGAAATAAGTTAACTCTAGATTAGGTATGGTATGTACCTACTGGCATCTGTATAATGCAGAAGTGTGTCGTGGTTAGGTTTCGTAAAGTACGTGATTGAGTAAAACACACACACAGACATACACCATTAGATTTTAATATAATAGTAAGATTTAAAAGTACTATTTAAAATAATGGTGTTACAGGTTGAACATTAAATATTATAATGCATTTGAATGAAGAAATATCTCATTTACTAATAATATTATTATAAGTTCCATCATCCACCTCCCTCCCTGACCTGTTCGTCTCCAGTATCTCGTTCACTCAACAAATTTCTCTCTTTCTTGAAGACTTTCATCAGTTTTCTTTATTTGTATTTATGACATACACACGACTATCTCCCTTTACTAACTACTAACCTTATTTTCCAATTTTCAAAATTGGACGTGTACTAACTTCTTAATATAATTATCTTTCTATAAAATGAAAGAAAGCATTTTTTTCAGAATAACTAATTGTAAGGAAGTAATATTCCGATTTCATAATACAGATGCGAACTCATTTGCTTATATTCGTAGGTAATTAAAACACCGGACACAAACAATGTTTTAGCATCTTAGAACTTAGGCTTAAGCGGCCGGTGTCATAACTAGATTCTACATTTTCCGGTGACAACCGCTTGTCTCAGAGAAACCACTGAGGATGCCACATCACAGTGTAGGCGAAACGTCTGGTTATCTTGTAAATATTGTAGATAGTACCTTGAAGCGGTTGTCACCGGAAAATGTACATTTTATTTTTTTAGCATAATTTATATGTCCTTTGTAACTGTAAACAAATTAAACTGCAATTTATTTAATGTACAATAGAATGGTGAAATATATTCTAACCGACATATCGATAATACTGAATTCATAAAAGCTAGCTGATGTGTATAGTGTGTTGTAGTTAGTTGTATATCAATCGGTTAAATTAGACAGTAAGTTTTTATTTTATTTTTTTTTTATTTTCATTATAATTTACCAACACTTGTCGTAAATTTGAAACTAAACATTTAAATTCTAATACAATACCATACATATTAATGCATTTTGTCTGTAAAGAAAATTATACATGTTGCACTTTTACACATTATCTTATTCCATGAGGTAAAATGCGTACCCTAATAGTACCAATGAGACTTTTCATCGTATTCTCAAAATTACAAATCTCTACAATGACCGAGTCAGGGGGAATTTATTTCTATTGTCTACCGGTATAAATCTGCAGTATTTTATTTACAAAACAGTGCATGTGATAAAAACATGTCCAACAATGTTCACTGGAATGTGGAATGCTTGAAGGGAGTCAAGTGAGTGTGTGTGACTTAACTTGGTGCATCAGGCATTGATTAAAGCGATATCTATCTTATGAAGTACGCCTACACTAACCAAAGTGTTCTTTCGAGATGAAAAATCGTTCGAAATGAAGGTTAAATTCACCGAAATTCTGCAGTTCGTCTTAAAAAACACCATTCGCCAATCAAACAAGGAAGTTGTACAGGTCGTGGTAGAGTTATTTATTAACAATTTATTATAATTCAACAGTGCAAGTAAACGTCACACAACACAAATTTATTACAATATATTTATGCATTTTGTGCTTATTTTGTAATAAATTTGTGTTGTGTGACGTTTATTTGTACTGTATATGTGCCAACACGTATTATGCTAATTAAAAAGCTATTTATAATTCAACATAGCGACATCGAATTAAAATTGTCCTGTATCGGTTATTACAGTTGATAAATAACACTCTTAAATATTAACAGTTGTACGCAATCTGTGAGGACAAACCAACATTCAAAGTGGTTCAGATTCCACTTACCAGTCCATTAGCCGGCATGGGAGCCTACTGGCTTCATACTGAGGAGGGCATGATCAACGTTGGAATTTCCAACAGAACTAACGGTCGATGTTTCACACGTTGAATATAGTTCATCTACAGGCATATGTGAACTGACGAGTGCAAGTATTCTATGAAAATATATGGGGTTGGGCAAAAGTCTGGAATATATTTATTAATTTTAAAACTATTGAAAAAATGTTACGATACATTGTAGTTATGTACATGTCCCTATACAAAACATTTAGACATATTTGACTTGTTTTTCGCATAGCCAGGGGATGGCCCACGATGGAAGACTTAGAAATTTTAAATGTAAGTCTATTTCGACTTAGACCTTATTTTAAAGATTTTTGTTTGCACAATACAACAATGCTAATCTGATGTCAAAAGGATGATCCTATCAGAAAATACAGTCTCCCAAAGAGATAACGTCATATAGCCAGGGACGTACGAAGGGATCAATTTTGAGGTGTCCGGGGTCTCAGCAAGGTTATCAAGCGGGAAGGGGGCAACAAAAACCAAGGAGTGATTCGTCTTTTTATAGTGGCGTTGTGCCTTCTGATGTAATGTGGCGCAACGAGCAAGTATAGTGCTCGTTTTGTGGCGTCACTAGCCTTATCCACCACTCTCAGGAGCGCCACAACTGTTAATTTAATGTTATGTGATTGTTTTCACTCTTTGATGATAAAATCTCTACCATTTTGATCAGCGTATTATGACGAATATAACGAAATAAAAATTCAGTAATCAGTTTATTGTAATATACAGTGGACCCTATGGGGAAAGACCCTTGTAAAATTAACAACTTGAAACGGTCATGATAAGAGAACTGTTTATATTTATTTATTTCTCATTTTATTCTCAGGAGAAAGCTGTAAGCGTGAATGTTGCAGATATTTTGTTAAATTAAATTGCTTAATTTGACCACTTTTAGTTAAATCAATAGTTCTTTCACAATTTGTTTAAAAAACTGGTTTCTATTGATGCTGACTCTAGTGCTCTGGTAGACCTTTCAAGGCCTAGTTTCCATTTACGGCAAATGTATATAAAGAAACTTATTACTTTAGAGTTATCTAATTATGCTGATGTAAATATATTTAGTAAAACAATAATCTGAAGTCATGAAATGAAACAAATCCTCTTGATTTTAAAGTGATTTTTAAAATTTATCTAATTTACTAAAGTTCAATAAATTGTGTGGATCCTAAGACAAGGTTACAATTAATTCATAAATATAGAATAAATATGTATTATTCTATATTTATGAATTAATTGTAATGTTTAAAATTGGTGAAGTATTTGGTAGGTTTAGTCAAATCACTAATATACATTAGCATATATTCTACATACGGAGAGAAAGGTCTTCAACCAAAAATTTAATATAAATTATTTATTTATAGATCAATCCAATTCTTATTATTCAATAAAATCCACAGTACCCACAAGAGAAGACGGTAGGCATCACGCGCATCTCCGATGACGTCACATTGGCGAAATGCCAGCTTAGTGGAATAACAAATAAGAAAATTAGTTACAATGCCGTTTGTTACAATGTGAGCTGTCAGTGGTAAATGGCTTTCTTACTATTAACCTGAAAGCTTCCATGTAAATTTAGTTACCCCTATTTAAAAGACTAATCAAATTAGCTGTTTTTACCCGAGTGACGTCACAGTCTACTGTATAGCTCGTCTTGATTCTTACCGTCTTTTCTAGTTACCGTGATGTAACCTATCATTACATTACATTTTATACGATAATAATTAGTATCTTGTAACCATCCACATCTATGTGATGTTACATTAATTACTTTTTCTCAATTAATTTAATCAAAACATTCTTTAAATCAAAATCTTTAATTTAATTCAACTATATTTTTGTATTATATAATCTCAGGGTTAAATGTGGGTAAATCGGTGGAGCTGTATAATACAATAAATCAAGATTTACTTTATAAAATTATTTTATTGACATGATCTTTGAAAATTGTTCTCTCTATTTCATTTAAATAATTAACAATAAAATTTTAATTTTGCTTAACTTTCCTTACAAATTTATTTTGAAAATTATAGTTTAATACATGACTTATTACTATAACTTATCTGAAACATCTCGTTATAGGTGAAATTCAACAAGAATATCGGTTTCTATCACTTCCTGCTTTAATTAAATACTCAAAACACACGCATATTATATATTTAGAAGAAAAACTTTCTGTCAGCCTATAGCGTGCTTCCTTTTTTTTGAGAGTTCACAAAAAGGTCGTCTGCTATTCGTTTTCGATACGTTTTCGTTCACTGTCCTGTGCTGCGCCCCAACGATCCTTTTTTGCACCAACCATATAAGTTGAACGTGTCTCTTGTTTTGTCAACCGGTGCCTCCTAGACCCATCCAACATCTGTTTACTGCGATATTTTCCTGGAATAACCCAACCCATGTCTGAGTTGGTAACAAAGAAAGGAATGTGTTTATGGCTTCAAGCGTCTGTTTGGGATAAATATTTCTGCTTGCTTTTCTATCTGACTGGCGATTTACTCACAACGATTCTCGAATATATTTTGAACATTCATTAATTATTTTAATTAAATATATTCCTTTCCTCAATGAAACAATTTATTATTTATTTTATTTAATTAATTTACTCGTCAATTTGGTGGACCTGTTACAATCTATTCATGAGTATACACAGTTGATTACAAATCCATCATGTATGTTACATCTAGGTATTGTCCTTGATTATATTATTGCCTATATAAAATGAATGGTATTCTACGTTATACTATGATGATTTTATTAAATATATCGATTAGTTCTGACAAAAATAAACAATTTTGTCATATCTGATCAGACAATTTTACCTGCCATCTAATTCTATAGAGAACTGTATAACCTATTTACATATCAACCAATTATGTAAATAACCACCAACAAACAGACATATTTTTCAATTTAGCCTATTAAATTTGTCCACGGCAATTAGAAAAGATATTACGACGAGCCTGCGCAGAAGACTGTGACGTCACATGAACGAAATCAGCTGATTTGTTTACTCTAAATACTGGTAACTAAACCAACCAATAACATAGAAGCATTTGCAAACTGTAGGCAAGTTATTTACCACTTATCTTGAATTGTAAACAAGAGAATTAGAACGGTATTTTTATTTGTTGTTTGTTTTTGCCACATCTAAGGGGATGGTTGTAATACAACCAAATACCGTGACTGTCAAATAAAATACATTCAAGTAGTAAACCTGGTTTATGACTGCATACAAGGGCGGAAGGGCGGGCGATAAGAGCTGACGTCATGGGGGTGCGTGTTGCGGGGTGCACCGCATAAACTGAACCAAGGACATGGCGTGACCTTCACCTAACACGACCCATTCCTATCAACAGCCAATCACGATTGTTGCAAACACGTTGCGGACACACACAGTTAGACAACAACTGATCAAACAACTGATAGATAACACTTTTGTAAAAATCGACTATTTTATACCTGTTATATATGTTAATGAAGGCATTATGCAAAATTAAGACGGAAAGTGAACATATCCTTAAAAAGCATGAGATGAGAAAGTGAATTGACTACAAACAATACGAAAATTATTAAACAAATTAAAATTTAAAAATACTTTATGCAATAGGATTGATTTATATATAATTAAGGACAATGGTTATTATGTTCTTTTAAAAAAAATTTAAATCATTCTAAAATTATTATTTTACAACATTTTTATAATTTAATGTGTTATTACAAAGAACACGAATACATACAGTGATTAGTTCAGTAAAAAAATAGATAATTAATTATTAGTAATTTCTTTGGTTACAAAATGTCCAGAGAAAAATTAATTTGATTATACATACTATATATAACTAGCTGTACCCGCCCGCTTCGCCGGTCATAATATTGAGTTTTGATTGTATCATTGAAATGTGCAGCAACCTTTCAGTTTACACAGTATCCAATTTACAACAGCTGATGTTTTGTGTAGTTTACTACTGTACTCAATTATTTTTAATTTTGAAAATTTTGCCTACCACAATTTTATTCTATTTGTTTTTATTTAACAGCTGTTAATCAAATAAATCAATCAATTAATATATAGCTTCACAAGAAATCAAAACATAAAAATATAAACAGTATAATTTTGACATATTTAAAACCCACAGCTGATATTCTTTTTATATTTGACTTATTATACCTTCATGTATCCTGCTATTTGATTAACATCGAAACTTTAGAAGTCCAAGGGATGGAGCCCTGAGAGATTAAAGAAACGGGAATAGGACAGAAACCTTCCCTGGGTTATATAGAACCCCAGGTTTCATGGCGATCGGCTGGACGGTTTGGTAGCGCATAAAGGACAGACAGACAAACAAACATACATTGGATTTTATATATATAGATGAATATTTGTCTATTGGTTATTGCTGGGTGGGTGTTTTTTTTACCGGTTAACCCCAGGCTTCATAAGCATTAAGGTTATCAGTCTACGATATATATAATTCATAACATATAAGGTTATCAGTTCGATGCCAATCAGTCGTAACAAATTTTGAAAGGGGTCAACTGATCCACCAGCTGTTTATTTTGTCATTGAGCTGTTAATTAAGAATCTGCACAGGCTGTCGGCCATGTTGGTTTTAATCCCATAAGAACAATGTTATTTTCTAATCGGACTTACGATCACGCGTATCCAAACTAAACAGTTATTTCTAGACGGATTTTTCTCAAACAAATTACATTTGATTATCAATTAAATTACACGTTGGAATTGCTTTGCAAATTCCGAATTACTTTTTCAGAAAAAATATCTAATTTTAAGTTTTTATTTTCACGTATTTTTCAAAACTAGGCGTATGTATTCAAAATACTGAAACCAACCCCAATGCGCAATATGATAACGTTTAAAATGACACCTCATACACAACTTTTTGTCAATAAAAAACGAAAACATATGGATTCGAAAATAACATTGTTCTTATGGGATTAAAACCAACTTGGCCGACAGCCACTGCAGACTCTTTCTAAGGAATAGCTAATAATAATAATATACCTTAAAGTATTATATAAGTGTCGGATTCAATATTTATAACTATACATATTTATTTTTATAATTATGCCAAAGTGGGTAGGAATCGTATATCACACATCGCATGCGATAGTCGTTAGTGTGCAGGCTGCAGTGAGTGTTAAAAAAATGGCAAATTTCAAATAGTTGTACTAAAATAATCACACAAAAACAACTTATTTCTACAACCTGAAAAACATTTTTTTGATACAAACCCCCATAAATGTCTGTATTTAGTACATTCCAGAATAAAGTCGTACTTTTCATAAAGAAATGTGTACTTATTTATGAAGGAATATAATGGATTCAAAAACAAAGCGAGCAACGTATAACCAAATAAAAACTAGTAAGCCTAAACTAATATACAATGGCGATACCATATTTGTAAATTAGCCGTTGAAATATAGTTTTATATAATTAACTGACAATAGATATGTTATATAAACAATAAATGTAACAAAATTAATTATTTAGTTTGTTAGTTAAACAAGAGTACGCAAAGTTATGGACGGGGGATACCTATTTAGGTTATCGTAGGGGAAACAAAACACTTCGTACTTAAAATATTCTAACAATTTCACCAGATACTGCTAATGGAAGAATTACGCGAGATAGAACCTGTTTAACATTTTTAAAAAAATCTACTGTTTACATTAAATGGTCAAACATCATACTCACCCCCTTTGGGGCCACACAAACTCCATTCTATAATTTCTCAAACTAATAATATACAAATGGCACCTGAAAGCTATTAAGACTAAATTAAACAAAATACAGTATATCTCAACACACACCAGATTTTTTTTTTTAAATGCATTTTTATAGCCAGCAGAAATTACTATTAACTATCTACCAAAATATATTTTTGTCGATCCAAATCAAACCCAACCTAACCTATCCTATATGTGGACTACTCTACAACAGTATGTGGTTTGTATTAAAATGTAATAATACCAGCGGCTTACTATAATTGTGAAAATTCATATTTTATGGTTAGTACTTGCCTCTATTATCATCAAATATGGCCCCTGAACAAGAATCACCGGAAAATATTTTCTCTGGTGTAAAACAAAATTTTCGACAGAATAAATGCAAAGTTTCTTAAAAATGTGAATCCGAGTTACGCAGTGACGATACAGATGTTAAAAGTTTTAAGAAGCGTCTACCAAACACGCACTAAAAAAACAACACAAAGCCAACACGTGCACAAACCAGTATTATAAGCGTGCCTAAAAAACACGAGTTGTTTACGAGTGCTTACAGAAACCATATAAAGCAGATCAAAATGCCAGGAAATGTAAGAATACAAACATTACTAATTGACCGACTACTAACAGATGTTAGTACCAAATTTTATTGAAAGGGACGTACAACTGAAAATCACAAAAAACACAAATATCAGGTTCTTTATTAAGTCTGCTACACCTGCCGCCATATTTAATATTGCGTACATTATTTACATGTCCATGTTACAGTACAAATATCAGGTTATTTATTAAGTCTGCTACACCTGCCGCCACATTTAATATTGCGTACATTATTTACATGTCCATGTTACAGTACAAATATCAGGTTCTTTATTAAGTCTGCTACACCTGCCGTCATATTTAATATTGCGTACATTATTTACATGTCCATATTACAGTACAAATATCAGGTTCTTTATTAAGTCTGCTACACCTGCCCCCATATTTAATATTGCGTACATTATTTACAGGTCCATGTTACAATACAAATATCAGGTTATTTATTAAGTCTGCTACACCTGCCACCATATTTAATATTGCGTACATTATTTACATGTCCATGTTACAGTACAAATATCAGGTTCTTTATTAAGTCTGCTACACCTGCCGCCATATTTAATATTGCGTACATTATTTACATGTCCATGTTACAGTACAAATATCAGGTTCTTTATTAAGTCTGCTACACCTGCCGCCATATTTAATATTGCGTACATTATTTACATGTCCATGTTACAGTACAAATATAAGGTTCTTTATTAAGTCTGATACACCTGCCGCCATATTTAATATTGCGTACATTATTTACATGTCCATGTTACAGTACAAATATCAGGTTCTTTATTAAGTCTGCTACACCTGCCGTCATATTTAATATTGCGTACATTGTTTACATGTCCATATTACAGTACAAATATCAGGTTCTTTATTAAGTCTGCTACACCTGCCCCCATATTTAATATTGCGTACATTATTTACAGGTCCATGTTACAGTACAAATATCAGGTTATTTATTAAGTCTGCTACACCTGCCACCATATTTAATATTGCGTACATTATTTACATGTCCATGTTACAGTACAAATATCAGGTTCTTTATTAAGTCTGCTACACCTGCCGCCATATTTAATATTGCGTACATTATTTACATGTCCATGTTACAGTACAAATATCAGGTTCTTTATTAAGTCTGCTACACCTGCCGCCATATTTAATATTGCGTACATTATTTACATGTCCATGTTACAGTACAAATATCAGGTTCTTTATTAAGTCTGCTACACCTGCCACCACATTTAATATTGCGTACATTATTTACATGTCCATGTTGCAGTACAAATATCAGGTTCTTTATTAAGTCTGCTACACCTGCCGCAATATTTAATATTGCGTACATTATTTACATGTCCATGTTACAGTACAAATATAAGGTTCTTTATTAAGTCTGATACACCTGCCGCCATATTTAATATTGCGTACATTATTTACATGTCCATGTTACAGTACAAATATCAGGTTATTTATTAAGTCTGCTACACCTGCCGCCATATTTAATATTGCGTACATTATTTACATGTCCATGTTACAGTACAAATATCAGGTTCTTTATTAAGTCTGCTACACCTGCCGCCATATTTAATATTGCGTACATTATTTACATGTCCATGTTACAGTACAAATATCAGGTTCTTTATTAAGTCTGCTACACCTGCCGCCATATTTAATATTGCGTACATTATTTACATGTCCATGTTACAGTACAAATATCAGGTTATTTATTAAGTCTGCTACACCTGCCGCCACATTTAATATTGCGTACATTATTTACATGTCCATGTTACAGTACAAATATCAGGTTCTTTATTAAGTCTGCTACACCTGCCGCCATATTTAATATTGCGTACATTATTTACATGTCCATGTTACAGTACAAATATCAGGTTCTTTATTAAGTCTGCTACACCTGCCGCCATATTTAATATTGCGTAAATTATTTACATGTCCATGTTACAGTACAAATATCAGGTTCTTTATTAAGTCTGCTACACCTGCCGCCATATTTAATATTGCGTACATTATTTACATGTCCATGTTACAGTACAAATATCAGGTTCTTTATTAAGTCTGCTACACCTGCCACCATATTTAATATTGCGTACATTATTTACATGTCCATGTTACAGTACAAATATCAGGTTATTTATTAAGTCTGCTACACCTGCCGCCACATTTAATATTGCGTACATTATTTACATGTCCATGTTACAGTACAAATATCAGGTTCTTTATTAAGTCTGCTACACCTGCCGCCATATTTAATATTGCGTACATTATTTACATGTCCATGTTACAGTACAAATATCAGGTTCTTTATTAAGTCTGCTTTACCTTCCGCCATATTGGATTTGATTCTCCCTGACCAATGTTAACTTTAAAAACGTTACAGCTTTATTTATGAAGGTGCAATTTTTGACTTGGCCCTTTTTAAAGAGAATATGCTCGTAATTAAATGCCCAGAGCCCCTCGAGATCATATTTTAATTTTATTCCTTAATATAATTTTTAAATACAAATAACTATTGTTCTAATTTTTTTCAAACAAATCAAAACCAACTGTAAAAATCTATCTCAGGGGGCCCTAGTTACACTTATCCTATAAGCATGTCAACATTTGAAGTACACAAGTTAAATAATGTATGCGGGGAATAGTTTTAAGTGAAGAAATTTTAAACTGCAGAGCCCGGGCGTCAGGTACTGATAAACGCAGCAGAGCGCGGAAGAATAGTGAACTGCCACGACTGTTCAAATCACACAAATGGTTTGGGGACGGACGAAGAGACGACAACCGGTCTTCTGATAGTCGACCGAGTTCATACAAGAGGTTCTAAAGTCAAAAACAGGTCTCGAGAAAAAATTGTTCACTGGAGAAGAATGTTAAGTAACATAAGTAATAAATGGTTTCCAAGAATTGCACAAATTTTCCCCATATTAAACACCAAAAAAATTAAAATTTTGAAAACTACCAGTTTTGTTCCCAGATATTTTTTTGCCATAACTAAAAAAATAGTCAAGTTTGAGACATGCGGTTTTTAATACCAATACATTTTGAGAAAGATCAGCTGATAATCACCGGCTGTTCATTTGTCATTGGGCTATTAATTAATGACACTTTCCAAGGAATAGTCAGCCTTAGTTTGTAACAATGACTACATTCGCTCATCTACACTCATCACACTCATTCGAAATCCATATTCGCCCCAATCTTGACAATCGGCGTCTTATGAATAAATAAATAAATAAAATATTTTAAATTGTAATTCACATCTTTACTGAAAATGTAATCAAAATCGTTAGAGCCGTTTTTGAGAAAATTACATTTTTTTATATTTTATGCCAATAAAAAATATAAATTTATAAAAAGTGAAACATAACGATCTAGGCTAAATACACTAGATACCAAATTTCATAAAATGTATCCATCCATTTGGTCTTCAGCGAACTGCACAAATACGGACAGACTACAAATTTTTTCGAAAAAAACACTTTTTTGGGTTTAGGGGACACTAAAATTGTTTTTTAGACGATTACAATACTTTCTCTATGCTAACGCATATGGGAAAAAATAAAAATTGTACTGGTCAGGCCAATCATATAGTACGGTATTTCAGTTTACCCCATAGACTGATTTTAGTTTAATTTGGGATAAGTTATATTTTAGGAGTACTTTCAGAATTGATTTCTACTAAAGTATCATAAACACAAAGAACCGGTTTTACAGTAGTACACATTTTCATGCATTCTACCATTTTATTCACACATGTTCGTGTTTCATTAGTCTAGCTACTGTACCCCCAGAGCTGCCAACCCGTGAAACCATAACCACATAACTTGCATAACTCCAACACCTAACCAGGGTAAAAAGAGTTAGAATAAAGACCGTTGGTTATCATTCTTTTATTTCATTTACTTATTTTATAAAATACAAATGTTTGATGAAATAAAATAAATCTTTCTTAATCTGTTTTGAAGTGGGTATTAATAAACTAAATTCAGTTACACAAAATGATAAAATTTCAAAATAATAATAAGGGATAGTAAGGATGGCAACGATATATCGATAAATATGTTTCGATATATCGATATATTAGTATCGATATTTTGATTTGATAATATCGGTCATATTGATATTTTGGTTCACTATATCATATCACAAAATATTGACGCTATCCTCTCGTCTCAAAATCATAAGGATTTGGAAAAAAAACACATGTGAATTGCCTTTTATGCGTACAAAACATGCATTGAAATAATAAATTAACTTTATATAGTATTTTTACATGAGGTTAACGCACGAAAATGTAGTTTAGTGAATTCATTTGATTAATTGTTAGTGTATATAAGAAGCATAGTGGCAGTTATATATGTGAAAAACAAAAATAACAACATCATTATGTTATTCTTTTATAATTACCATAATTATTAAAAGTATAATTATTTTCAATGTTTTTGATTCAACCCCAAAAACCACAACTTGTTTCGTGTAGATAAATGTATTTAATTTTTACATTCAGTAGATTATGCTAAATAGTGACAGCAAAACATGAATGTTTTTTGTCATGACATAAGAATTAGTGAATAATTTTTAACAGATAAATGATTTACAATTCGGTATATCAAGTAACCGATATATCGATACTTTTCTTTTGATATTATAGTTAGATCGATATTTGCTTTGCTATTTATCGATAATTCAATATATCGATATGTTGAAAATGTTTGCCATCACTGAGTATAGGCCATTTAATATGGGATCAAATAGGCAAAGAATATATGGCTAATAAGAAGTATTACACAAGTCTGGAATTATAAATTTAGTGGTCCCGTAAACGGTCGTGAATATTTGTCCCATCACCATTAGAAAGGAGGGACACCAATAGGCGACACCAAATCAACATCATTATCAGTCCTGACGAAATGACCCTAGATTTGTGATTAAAACACAGCTTGATGAGACAAGAAGTTGTCGTGATACAACCTGTGGCCATACACATAAACTCACCGTGATCACAACAATAGGCGACACCAAATCAACATCCATATCAGTACTGGCGAAAGGACCCTAGATTTGTGATTACAACACAGCTTGCTGTGACAAGAAGTTCTCGTGATACAACCTGTGGCCATACACACAGACTCACCGTGATCACAACAATAGGCGACACCAAATCAGATTACACTTAACGGAGGAAATGAAGTTTTCCAACAAAACTCATTGAATTTGAAGCACAAATTAAAAAAACGAAGTCGTAGAATCGCTCACTGTTCGCGACGAGAAAAGGCAATACAGTTACTTGCCTTTACAATGAACCGCTGACGTCATGAGACATTCTGCTCAACGGCTTCCAAATTAGGAGGTCACCACCGCTTGGTGTCACCTTTAAATCAAATTATCTTGAGAAAAAAAAAAATACTTTTATCACTTATACTTCATGGACTTTTGTTACTTTTGTTTATTGCTGTTTAATCAATGTGATCACAATACATTGTGCGTATACACGCGTATAATTATACCTCAGAAATTAACAAGTCCAAATAAAAGTTTATCATATCGAATGTGGCCAGATCGAGTTAATGGCCGTTAAAGTCTTACTGCACATCTTTGTCACAGTAAAAAGTGTTTAGTTCAAGTACGAACATTTCAAGTGTAACCAAGCACAGTTATCTATGTGAGATCACAAGCCTAGACTTACTGAATTATTATTAATACAACAGCAAAATGTTTTATCCGATAAACACACACTATACTTACCGGAATGTTATTATAGGAAGGCGAACTGTATGTAAACTGGAGACAATAAGCCTGGTCAGGTTATCCTTAGCACTAATCAAGCACTCCTCGAACTTCCTAATATATTCGTGAATATCGATTACGGTATGTGATCAATGATGTATCACCCGATGTATAAAAATTTTAAGAAGAATATCGGCCAATAAACACTGTATTGGTGCACAAATACAACTGCAAAGTGCGAAAACGTTTTTTGTTTCATTTATTTAGTAAAATACATTTTATTGACCAAATACCATGGGGATATGCATGGGGTTTACTCTTGACATTGTTTGGTAAAATACATTCTGTTTTAACCCATAGTATGAACAAGTTTGAGCGAGGATTGTTATTTTGTAACAATGGATTTCATTAATACAATAAAAATTACTTTCGTCATGTGATGGGTGTACCAATCCAATTTCCAAACACGTCTAGGTTAAATCTGCTTGTTTTCATATGTATTCAGCAAGAATACAAGAATACCTTTCATGATGTTTCCCACTTCTCAGATCCACGAATATGCCGTTTGTATGAGCTTAATCAAATTAATTGGCTTCAAGTAACTTAGCTAGGTAAGTTTCTGGATAAAAATAGAATATAGCTGAAAAGGTTTCGTGTTTAGTACCAATCAATGACACCACATTTATAAAAATACCACCCGTAGTGAGAGGAGAGATGATGAAATTGAAAGTATAAAGCCGTAATCAAATGCGAGTAAACTTTAATATAGATCCTTGATTGTTCAAGAATGGCGACCTCAGAAAAGATCAATCTCTCTTTCTCTGAATGGAGGTTTTTAACACTTTTACACATTAAGCTCACAGAAAAAAGAAACTGATGTTTACCACTGATGATCATCTTTAAAAATCTGATACTAAGTTCATCCTTGAGGAATTGTAGGGGAATACGGGGAGAGATTGACAACGCTGCTAGCGCTATACCAATATTTGTAATAGGCTAATTGCAACCAACTTGCGCGAGAGATTGGTCAAGGCCACAACAATGATTTAAACTTTGGACTGGGCCTTGTTATGTCATCGGCGTCCTGCTCTTCTCCCTCGCCGACTTGTGCCCGAGGGAGGAGTGAGGAGATGCTGAGCGTTCATGGTTCCCACCATCTATGGTATGGTAAGTACAGTGTATTTATGTGTTCTATTTTTTTTAATTTAACTTCTCACCCATCAATTCACCATTTCAAAGTGACAATAATTTCTTTAACTGCTGAAAACCCCTTTTTAATTTAAACATTTTATAGTAAGGGCCTTGACCAATTTGTTCTGTCCTGTTCCTGCAGGATGGTGGGTCGCAGTTTCAGTTATCGCATCCCTCAGCTTCCCCCGGATCTTAAATAGGCAAGTAACCTCATTTAATTATGTTGTTATTAAATTTAACTTATGTGTTTCAGTATATTGAAACGTTATCATAATAAATAATATAATGTATCAGCCTACTTGTTTATTATTTATACCCTTGGGGTCCTAAAACCAGCGGCTTTCCGTGTGGTATAGCGCTTACACCTGCCCGGTTAACTAGATAACTAACTACTCGACACCCATTGGATGAGACCTCTGTTCGTTTATTATTTATACCCTTGGGGTCCTAAAACCAGCGGCTTTCCGTGTGGTATAGCGCTTACACCTGCCCGGTTAACTAGATAACTAACTACTCGACACCCATTGGATGAGACCTCTGTTCGTTTATTATTTCTACCCTTGGGGTCCTAAAACCAGCGGCTTTCCGTGTGGTATAGCGCTTACACCTGCCCGGTTAACTAGGTAACTAACTACTCGACACCCATTGGATGAGACCTCTGTTCGTTTATTATTTCTACCCTTGGGGTCCTAAAACCAGCGGCTTTCCGTGTGGTATAGCGCTTACACCTGCCCGGTTAACTAGATAACTAACTACTCGACACCCATTGGATGAGACCTCTGTTCGTTTCTTCGCTGTGGAAGCAGTTCTTGGATTAGTCGCCTTTGGGATCTGAGAGGTCCGAACATAATTACCGGAAATAAGCGAGATGAGCCCGAGGTACGGCTCTAATTTATTTTAATTTCACAAGTCTATGGCAACAAATAAATCATGATGATATACGTTATACGGATGAACAGCAATGAACATCCTTACAGAGGATCGCTGAGGGAGTAGGCCGGACCGTGACTTACTTCTTACAGATGATCGCTGAGGGAGTAGGCCGGACCGTGACTTACTTCTTACAGAGGATCGCTGAGGGAGTAGGCCGGACCGTGACTTACTTCTTACAGAGGATCGCTGAGGGAGTAGGCCGGACCGTGACTTACTTCTTACAGAGGATCGCTGAGGGAGTACGCCGGACCGTGACTAACTTCTTACAGAGGATCGCTGAGGGAGTAGGCCGGACCGTGACTTACTTCTTACAGAGGATCGCTGAGGGAGTAGGCCGGACCGTGACTTACTTCTTACAGAGGATCGCTGAGGGAGTAGGCCGGACCGTGGCTTACTTCTTACAGAGGATCGCTGAGGGAGTAGGCCGGACCGTGACTTACTTCTTACAGAGGATCGCTGAGGGAGTAGGCCGGACCGTGACTTACTTCTTACAGAGGATCGCTGAGGGAGTAGGCCGGACCGTGACTTACTTCTTACAGAGGATCGCTGAAGGAGTAGGCCGGACCGTGACTTACTTCTTACAGAGGATCGCTGAGGGAGTAGGCCGGACCGTGACTTACTTCTTACAGAGGATCGCTGAGGGAGTAGGCCGGACCGTGACTTACTTCTTACAGAGGATCACTGAGGGAGTAGGCCGGACCGTGACTTACTTCTTACAGAGGATCGCTGAGGGAGTAGGCCGGACCGTGACTTACTTCTTACAGAGGATCGCCGAGGGATTAGGCCGGACCGTGACTTACTTCTTACAGAGGATCACCGAGGGAGTAGGCCGGACCGTGACTTACTTCTTACAGAGGATCACCGAGGGAGTAGGCCGGACCGTGACTTACTTCTTACAGAGGATCGCCGAGGGAGTAGGCCGGACCGTGACTTACTTCTTACAGAGGATCGCTGAGGGAGTAGGCCGGACCGTGACTTACTTCTTACAGAGGATCACTGAGGGAGTAGGCCGGACCGTGACTTACTTCTAACAGAGGATCACTGAGGGAGTAGGCCGGACCGTGACTTACTTCTTACAGAGGATCGCTGAGGGAGTAGGCCGGACCGTGACTTACTTCTTACAGAGGATCGCTGAGGGAGTAGGCCGGACCGTGACTTACTTCTTACAGAGGATCGCTGAGGGAGTAGGCCGGACCGTGACTTACTTCTTACAGAGGATCGCTGAGGGAGTAGGCCGGACCGTGACTTACTTCTTACAGAGGATCACTGAGGGAGTAGGCCGGACCGTGACTTACTTCTTACAGAGGATCACTGAGGGAGTAGACCGGACCGTGACTTACTTCTTACTACATGGTTTCAAAAAATGATGAATATTTTACCTTTTTATACAATTGTTGAAGTAATGAAACCAAATACGTAATTTTTTAGTTTTGAGCATCGCAATAACGCGAATGTGAATAACTTATTAAAATAAATTTTAATTAACTAACGTCTCATTTTTAGTGACGATTTTATTCTGGAGATAGGAACTACATCGTGAAACACTTGCGTAAAGGTCCACATGACCTATGAGAGAGATATTACATCACTCGCGAACGCTATCAGAGCATCATTCACTTGGTGATAATACAAATATGCGACACCGTGACACTTCCTAAAATGCACCCAATGTGTTACTCCCTATGCATATTGATACACTTTCTTAATAGGCACATACTTCAGCCAAATATATACAAACTCGGTAAATAAACGTGAACGAAACTACAAAACAATTTAGGTAAACGCTACTCAGAATCGTGGAGGCAACGTGCGAGCTGCTAAGGGGATTTTAATAATGTAGAAGATATCCCAAATATGTTTAGTTGGTTTTTGTTTTGTCATTAGTATCCTAACGACAACTTTCGATAACATTACGTAGTTTATACAATGTATATGTATGCACACATAACCTTGGAATTTATACTGTGTGGACACAACCATGTGGAATGAAGTAATGGAAAGTAATAACGCCTTGTATAGAACACTGAACTCAGGTAGGAGGGCTGGTTACAGCTACATAAATTGATCGTTACATTCGGCGTATCAATCACTAACGTGGGCCCCGTATAAAACTTGCAATTATCTGAGCAATTGTTGTCCTATTGTTGTACATCAAGTATCGCTTCACAAAAAAACTGTTTATAACTTATGCTTGTAATTTGTTTGCAGTTAAATATATGAAACCATGAATGTCATTGTTGACGATAAAAAAAATGGTACCAGGTAACTGGCACAAACGTTCTCTTTCACTTTGTTTAATAAAAAAAGGAAAATTAAAGGATGTAAAAAACTAAATATAAACAAATGTTCAATTTACATTTCTAAGATATGTACAGACTGAACATTTATTTTATTTAAATAAAAGTGTGGAAGAAAATAATCTTCAAAAACAGCTGTTCAATTAATCACAAAGGCAGATTTTATGTAAACAACCTTCAACAACTTGAATTGTAGCCTTCGGCCTCCAGCCCCAACTAAGTGGGGTGGTAAGTAAAATATTTATACATAATTGTAATTTTCATCTTTACTGTAAATTAAATCAAAATCTTCAGAAGAAAGCTTGAACAAAATAGCAATTTTAATTGTGTTTTCCGTAAAAAAATGTTATAACTCAAAAACTTGTCAAATTAGAGACAAGCGATTTTGACTAAAATATTTTAAAATGTAATTCACGTCTTTCCTAAAAATTTAATCAAAATCGTCAGAGCAGTTTTTAAGGAAATTCCATTTTTTGTGTTTTTTGCCCATAAAAATAAATAAAAAATTTCCAAGGAGTGAAAAAATGTCTGGAGATATTGGCTAAATACACCTACATACCAAATTTCATAAAAATTGATCCATCCGTTTGGTCTCTAGCGAACTTCACATACATACAGACAGACACCAGAATTATTCGAAAAACCACTTTGTTGGATTTAGGGGACTCTAAAATGGATTTAAAGACAAACTTGTACAAAAATCATTTTTGGACGATCACAATACTTTCTCTATGCTAACGCATACGGGAGAAAGTAAAACCTCGTAATAACAACGTACGGCCCACCAGAGTAGACCTTTCATAGTAATAGCGTTAACATAAACAAATATTACAGTTGAGTGAGGGAGAACTAGTTTAAGCCTGCTGACGGTAATGATGTATATTATGGACTATTGGGATATCGACAAACCAGCGATGGCTTTGTTTTTTGGACAAAAACCACCCACCTTGTTAGATTGTCACAAGGTTTACTTGTGTTTACTTTTTACTTCCTCCCATATGCGTTAGCATAGATAAAGTGATCGTCCAAAAGAAATGTTTTTTACAAGTCTAAAAATACATTTTTGGGAACTCTGAACCCAAAAAAGTGGTTTTTTTTTAGAAAAAATGTATATCTGTCCGTATGTGTGTCTGTGTATATGTGCAGCTCGCTTGAAACCAAACAGATGGATCAAATGGTATGTAGGTGTATTTAGCCAGACCAGATTTTCACTTTTTTGAAATTTTAGTTTTTTTTTGTATTTTTATGGGGCAAAAAACATACAAAAATAGAATTTTCTCAAAAACGCATCTAACGATTTTGATTAAATTTTCAGGTAAGATGTGAATTACAATTTAAAATATTTTAGTAAAAACCACATGTCTTTAACTTGACTAGTTTTTTAGTTACGGCAAAAAACCATATTTGGGGATCAAACTGGTATTTCTGAAATTTTTGATTGTTTAGTGTTTAATTTGGGGGAAAGTTTACCCCAATTCTTTGGAGCCATTTACATGTTTTCTGTTAATTATACACATACTAATATCTTTCAAAAAGGTCTAGCTTTAACTATCCTTTATATAACACAAGATTAATTGGTCGGTAGCGTAGTTGGTTTAATCCCAGCTTCATGTGCTAAAGATTCTTAGTTCGATCCCAGAGTTAATACATTTTGAGAAGGATCAGCTGATAACTATCGGCTGTTCATTTGTCATTGGGCTATTAATTAATGACACTTTATAAGGAATAGTCGGCCTTAGTTTGTAACAATGACTACATTCGCCCATATCTTGATGATCGGCGTCTTATGAATAAATAAATAAAAAATAAATAGATATCAATAAAAAACACGAGTTGGAATTCGAAACTATGCAAGTAGCTTTTATAAATAGATGTATGTTCAAATAATTAAAAAAACAGTCTTTACATTTTTACGCATAGAGATGATTTGGTAATTTTTTAATGGGTAAAAGTCTGTTGGCTCATTACAACATAATTTTCAAGCCAAATATATCACTATAAAAAAAAAAGTAAAAATGGTTGTAAACACAACAGTCGAGACTTGCGAAAAAACATTGCGAAAGCCAGACTATCACCGGTGACTGTTTACTTTTTGATAATACACAGAGATAAGATTACTTACAGCACCTCTAGACTGGTGGTTGTCCATACCTGCCTGAAACAACAGATACACTTGGTATAGAATCATTCATTATGGACTGTATAGGCAAAATAAGTGTACATAGCTTAGAGTAGCGTAAATGTTACATATTTTTACGGTCCTAAAAAATAATGCGATTCCACTCTCTGACTACGTACTGTTATTGAACTAAATTACACAATACGAGATATTACCAAATGTTAATTACTAGACACAGTTTACAAACTTGAAATTAAACCACTATTATGTTCAGTAATTTGTGTTAATTAACACACAGAGTTCATGTTCGTTCAATATCTGACATTGCTCGTGAACTGTCACTATTTAACACTTGTCACTTCCACTCACCTTGCCTATCTCGGAAACTATACTAGTACGCACAAGAGTGTATTTACTGCAATCCAGAAGATTCCGTTGATGTAAACGAGCATAGCAATAATTGGCGTGATCCGCAACAATATTTACAGGTGTCATACAATATAGAATCAGAAACGAACCATAACTGAAGTGTTGTCTATCTTTATATAAAAATCCTTTATTTGCGAGCGATTATCAATTTACAATGTTTTCCACAATAACTCATTGTCCTTTTAGAACTAATAAACCTCTACCAACTCGCAGGCTTAAGCGTCTGCAGAGCCTGCCAGCCATGTTGGTTTTAATCTCTTAAGAACAATTGTATTTGCGAATCCATATTTTTTCGTTATTTATTGACTAACAGTTGTGTGTGAGGTGTCATTTTAAACGTTATCATATTGCGCATTGGGTTTGCTTTTGATATTTTAAATATATACGCCTAGTTTAGGAAAATAGGTAAAAATAAAAACTTTAAAATAAATATTTGTTCAATTTTGTTTCTAAAACACTCCTTAGGAATTCGCAATGCAATTCCAACGCGAAATTTCTTCCTTCATCATATCCAGTTTGTTTGGAAAACCCCATAAAAATAACTGATTGATTTGGATACGCGTGATTGTAAATCCGGTTCGAAAATAACATTGTTCTTATGGGATTAAAACAAACAGCCTCGATCTTGTCCAACAGTCTCTTTAAACGACTTCTTTCTGCACTCTGAAGGTAGACTCATATGAGTTTCTCGACAGAAAAAACACGGCTGGTGTCATTACTAAAAACTAAAGCGTCCGGGAACGACCGCAGAGGTACCACTGAGGATGCCACACACAGGTTACTTAAGACCACAGAATCTGGTTTTTAGTAATCTATGATGCCACCACATTACAGTATGAGCGAACCGATTGGAGATGTAAGTATTGCAAATAACACCTTGAAGCGATCGTTATAGAAAGCTTTATTTTTTAGTTAATGAATTTTTTAGTTAAATTAACTCAATTCTTTCTATTATTATTAATTGTATTAATTATTGTATTAATCTTTTACATTAATTTTAATCTTGTTTAATCTTTTAATCTTTTACATTAATACAATTAATCTTTTACATTAATAAAATTGTAAAAGATTAATTGTATTAATCTTTCTAAACAATTAATAATCAAATTTATAGTAGTAGATAATATTTAACTAATTATTGCTGGCCTTTATGACAAAGATTAACAATATTCTTTTAAAAACTGTTTTAAGTGAGAGAACTAATGTTACAGAGGAGATTAGATAATCTCCTTGCGGAACAACTCATCACACAACTACCGACACCGTGTGACAATCAACTTGCGGACCAACTTATCACACACCTACCAACACCGTGTGACAATCAACTTGCGGAACAACTTGTCACATACATACCAACACCGTGTGACAATCAACTTGCGGACCAACCCATCACACACCTACCGACACCGTGTGACAATCAACTTGCGGACCAACTCATCACACACATACCGACACCGTGTGACAATCAACTTGCGGTTTTGTTTATTTTATAACACTCTGTGCAAAATATAAAAACCGTCTTCTGCCAATTACCAGCTTCACCCTTGTACTACTAATTGTCGCGAAGAGCAACCTCTTCCCGACGCCGACGGACAAGCTACTCAGTCAGGTAGATGTCCCCCTTTTTTCTACGTTTAGCGTTTATCGTGCTAAATAACGTATAACGGGCCGCTATTTCACCAGGTTTGCCGTATTGTTGTAGCGTAACGTTAAACTCCACTGTTGATCTAAACATAACCTAAAATTCAAGTGTATGCGTGGCATGAAAACTTTGTTCGAACATATACATTAAAGACAGCGGTTGAGATTTACCAGAAATGAAGATGTAATGTTATTAAAAGAAGTGTTGTGTGAAGACATTTTTCTTATTTCCGGTGCCTTTATGAACTCATATAATCAAGTAAAACAGCATCTTCTAGTTCTTGATATCTTATAGCTCCTAAAGGTGATAAAGTCAACATTTCTTCCATAACATATGCGAGTAACAAGCTACTGTAAGTACAAACTTCAATGAGGGTAAAGGTATGATTAAAACACATTTAGTTTAGCTGTAAGTATAACGTACATTTCAGCTATGGAGATGCAAAAACTATTTGAAATAAGCTTCTACGATAAACGATAAGCGTTAATTTTAAAGTTTAGGGTTAGCGTTTATCGTAAATTTTGTGAGATTGCAAAAACTCCATATTCCTAAGACGAAAACAACATATACGGTTGGCTTGATGGCATTTCTATTGATTTGACGCTATTCAGTTGCTATAGAAATTGTACAGCTAGAAAATGTCTTTATGTTTATTGCGATTTGACATTATTTACTCGCTTCATATTTATATATAAAATATATCTGAAATAAATCTATGCTCTAATATAAGATTTTCTTTTCACTCCTTGTGGACTGTCCCCATCACGATGAAAAATGTATCTTTAAAGTGTTATTGTATTATCTCCAATGGTTAAAAAATTATAATGCCGTCCCCATACTGTTGGTACACCATGTATAAGGACTGTTGGTACACCATTTATTCCTTGCATATAGACGTACAAGTTTACTTCTCTCATATGACGTGTAATCACAATACATCGTCTATGGTGAGTTGCGCAAGGCTGCGTGGGCACAATACGCCTTCATCGGCCGCATACATTACTTGCGGATTAACTCATCAGACAACTACCGACACCGTGTGACAATCAACTTGCAGAACAACTCATCACACAAGTACCAACACCATGTGATAATCAACTTTTGGACCAACTCATCACACAACTATACACACCTACCAACACCATGTGACAATCAACTTGCGGACCAACTCATCACACAGCTACCGACACCGGGTAACAATCAACTTGCAGAACAACTCATCACACAAGTACCAACACCGTGTGACAATCAACTTGCGGACCAACTCATCACACAGCTACCGACACCGGGTAACAATCAACTTGCAGAACAACTCATCACACAAGTACCAACATCGTGTGACAATCAACTTGCGGATCAACTTATCACACACCTACCAACACCGTGTGACAATCGACTTGCGGATCAACTCATCACACACCTACTGAAAAAGTGAGACAATCAACTGATCATGCCCAGAAGTAAAGAGCAAGTAAATTATGGTACCGTTTCCACAAGTGTTAATATTACACGAAAATGAACCAGGCCAACTGGGACACTTATCTGTACCGACTAAACGAATTTAAATGGTATATTACTTCCAACTGCAAGAATATTTCTTCTAGATGGCAGATGAAAAACTAAGGAAACGTAAAAAATTTGTTTTTCATCTGCCATTTGAAAACCACGATAAATAATGATAAACTTTTAAATATAAAACTGTATTATTTGATATGCAACATGACATGGACTGATGATGAAAATTGTTTACATGAGCAAGTTTTCATAGTGGAAATTGTTTTGCCAGCAGAGATTTGGCAAAACATTACAAACAAAAAATGTTTATTTTTTAATTACCTTTAATTTTATAAGCAACATAACATAGGTTGCTATTTGAAGTTCATTACTTATACCAGTTTCAATTTTCCGTATGTTTGGCGATTTTTCAAAGTTGAAAAATTAAAAGTTAAATGACATTACGTCATTTTCCGAAAGGTCATTTCATTAGAAGTGTCGGGTGTAAGTTTGATAGCCCTCTGATGAACATAAAGAGTTACAATAACGTAATCTCTAAAAACAACCATTCTTTACATTTTTAGCCACTATGTCCCTAAGGGTAAGAATAATTTGAATTTTTGAATATAAAAATTATATGGCTTCTGATGATATGTTACACGACATATGTCCACACTTCGAAACTTTTCCATAACCGACCCCCTACAAAAAAATGCCATTTTGGAGCAAGTAACAGGGTTGAAAATAATATTTTGTCAAAATGTAGTTACAGTTGAAAGAAATGTTCCATTGCAATTATTCGTTTAATCGGTACACGTCTTCTTTGCGAGCCAAGCCATGCGAGCCAACTGATCTCACTCACGACGTGAGGTGGCGTGTGATGTACGGCTCGCGGATAGACGGCCGAGTCAGTACGAGCACCAGCTTTGCCTAGCTAGGATTGTAGGCAAAATTCAAAAAGAATCCCAAGAGTAGTACTATAATATAAATATAAAACTTTAGAAAGGAACATTACAAATATATTGGCCCAACAAGGGAATTTAACTCTAAATTATTCAAATAAACAATAATAAAATCATAACATAATCTGTAGATAAGAAGAACGTTAATTGTAATTAAACTAAAAAAGCTTATTAGAAGGTGGAGAACATATTAGCATAAAATTCTTACAAATAAAATGTCTATCTGATAAACTGGCCCTATTATCATAAAATGAGTGTCCAACAATTTGGTTAAGAGCCCTAATTAACATTTTGTATTTGAACGACAAATAAATTGTTGAGATTTCGGAAATTTCCTTTAACATATTAATTCATTGTGACCTACAGTAATTCATCTTTGAAAAATAATTAAACACAATGCATTCTGCTCTCTGCTCGGCAACCGTCAGGCCGTCAGAACAGTGGCACGACGCGAGCCCAAAGCCCTTGATGTTTCATGATTTACCAACAACTGGCGGGAACGTCTCGTGGCTCATAAACTGCCGACATGCAGTTTTGACGACCCGGAACAGGGCGAGTGGCTGATCTACTCCGCGAGTCGCTCGTCGTGAGAACGGAACTTTAAACGAGCGCAAAGTAAAGAAAGATACGTATGTAGAGAATTACCCAAATTGTCCTTATAGACTCAACCGAGTCACGTTTTCAATCACGTCACGAGTGACGTCACCTAGTACCGCACTATTACAGTGAACCCCACTACTTATTCTCCCAAAACCGAGCGCCGAGATGTAAACAAAACGCAGGAGGATGGACTTGCAATGTTGGTAATAAACAGCAACAACGTTTCGGCCTATAACAGATCCTTTCACGATATGCCGTAATATTGTACAATTTTCATTATTGTTTAATTAATTATTTCACTCGTTAATCGTAAAGTTTTATACTAAAGTAATAATATAATAAAAATATAGTATGTTGATTATAATCCCACTGTAAGTGGATCTAATACGTTACTGCGAAGCATTTCGTAACTACAAACACCTAATATAAGTCGATACTAATGGCAACTATGAAATAAACACAACGAATTCCCACTCGAAATTCAATTTTTCCCGAACTAATATCCTACCAAATTCAAAATTTAAACCAAATTATAATAACTTTCATTTATGGTTTTTTTTCTAAAAACTTATAAAAACTGAAAATGTATTTTACCATTTTGTAAAATACAGGTGGATTTTGCTGGTTCAAGAATTGATTGTTACATCATTGGTTAATTTCTGTAATAACATTAACCAACCAGCCAAGTTTCCATTTTATTCCAAGCTAAGTGGTATGTGAAACCCATATAATTTAACAACACATCAAGATCAATTCGTTTCAAATTAATCTGCCCGAAATACTTACAATTCAAATAAAATGTTTTTCCACGAATTACATTACACCAGCGGTTTATAAATGTGCAGTGAAATACAATTAATAATTACTTGAATATTTTTTCAGATATACACAGAAAAAAACACAGAAGTACACAACTTAGAACCAATAACAACAAACTAAAGAACGAGACTCGAAATTATTGAAAACAAATAATCAATCTAATTGTATTATAATTCTTTAAAAGTCATATAAGCAAATACTAAAATGTTAAAAACCATTTTGGTGTTGAGCATGATTTGTTTTAACAGGAATACTAGCAATATAATATAATTAATATAACATAAATACTAAAATTTAATCACTTTCAATCGAATATTTTAAGTTCGATTATAATAAACGAAGATGAAAGATATTAGTCGATAAATGTCTTATGAGTTAATTGCAATTAAATAATCACAATAACATAGTTAAATGTTTAGCCATAGGAGATACAGGAACATTAGTATTTAAAGCGATTTATTGTGAAACGAACAACGAGTATATGTTCGGAAGTAAATTTACACTCTAGTCAAGACAACATCCTGGAGACTCAAGACGCTGTGGAAATGACGTCACAACCAACGTGTCACAAGAATGACAATCACAGGTGGATGACATCATCACACCTCCACTGGCTAATGACATGCACCTCCTACTTACAATCTCACGGCTGTCACACTGCAATCCACCTTCCGTTCATTTAGTCAAATACTTTTCTGTAATACTATAATTTACTACATATATTGAAAGTTACGCTCCCAAACCTCTATGTAGTCACAGTATAACTAACCTACCCTGAACTTTGTGGTACTCTCCCTTTAGAATCTCGATAAACTACGCAAGAAGTCTCTGTCTATAGCCTAGTTTGGGAATCTGTGTCGTCGGTCTCGTTGATTCTTGTACCCCCGCTAGAGAATTTCGTATTAAACCCTCATGAGCTCTACCTATAACTTTGAATGAAGATCTCAGCTTCGTCTCAGAGATGCACTGCTTGTAACCCCGCTTGAGGATCTCGTATTACAGTATTGCAAGGGGTTTCTGCCTATAGCCTTGTATGAAGATCTCAGCCTTCGGCTTCGGGAATGCACTGCTTGTAACCCCGCTGGAGGATGTCGTATTACACTGTCTTGCAAGGGATCTCTACCTATAGCCTTGCATGGGGATCTCAGCCTTCGGCCTCGGGGATGGACCGCTTGTAACCTCGCTAGAGGATCTCCTATTACGGCCTCGCAAGAGGTCTCTGCCTATAGACTATCTTGAGGATCTCAGCCGACGACCTTGGAGATGCCTGTTTATACCCCCGATAGAGGAACTCGTATTACAGCCTCGCAAAAGATATCCGCCTATAGGCTTGCTTGAGGTTATCGGTTTTCGGCTTCAGGAGGTGGTCTGCTTGTACTCCCGATTGAGGATGTCGTCTAACAGGCTCGCTAGGGGTCTCTGCCTATAGCCTTGCTTGATGTTCTCAGTGTTCGACCTTTGCAGGTGATCCGCTTGTAACTCCCGATAGAAGATGTCATCTTACAGCCTCGCAAGGGTATTTGCAACAGTCTTCCTCAGCCTTCGATCTCAGGGCTTGCTCTGCTGTAATCCCACTTGAAGATATTGTCTTACAGCCCTATAGCTGGTATCTACCTATATCCTTGCTTGAGCTTCTCGGCTTTAGGCCTCGCGAGTTGCTCTGCTTGTACTACCGCTTGAGGGTCGCTTATTACAGCCTCGCAAGAAGTCTCTGCCAATAGCATCTCGAGGGTTCCTCTGCTTGTACCACCACTATAGGATCTCGTATTGTATCATCGCAAGCATTCTCTGCATGTTGCATTTTTTGAGAATCAGTGGCCTCGTGGAGGTGCCTTTCGCTGGTGTATTTAGGTTACTCAGAGAATAATTCATCACGTCCAGCGTATTAATGGTGTCTTGACAATCAAACAGTATAGGCTGTTCTTCTTTGAACGTAATTGGTATACCGTAGCTCTCATCATATATAAAGAAATCTTTGTTTAACTCCTAGTTTTGTAACACGTATTTTATGTATAAAAATAGGAAGTACGAGCTTTAAATAAACAATTCAATCAATTCTCAACACTATCATTTTTCAATACAACTGAAAACACTACCAACGAAATCCAAGGGTAATACTGTATATGAGGCATATATAACAGATACCGCCCCCTAGCTTTTGACGACACTCTCTGAACATAAGTAGTATAACCCAACCATCAAACAAACAAAATTATAAGCGTTTGATTTTATTTATTTTTTTTTATTTTTGAGCATTCAATAAAATATTATATATCATTATTTCCGATAGTGACATTCCAGGTAATGACTCGCCCCTAAATTACCTGGCAAGGATTGTTAAGCCACAGAAAGATAATCCACTGCTCCTGTAGAACTTTCGATATTCGGAAATGAATACTGGATATCTATTTATCGATTCCGATACGTACCAGATAGGAGTATTAAACTGAAGTTTGGTCAGTAAAGGAGACTATCCTACGCATGGCCACGTGGAGTAGGCGTGCGGCACACGTCATCCTGGTTGCCAGGCAACGGCCAGCTGGTCCATTCATGCTCCGGATCGATCTCCGCTAAGGTAAAGGCCACCTCTAAACCACCTTATTATACATAACTATACAAAAGGACTTAGCAATATCTATAATCACAAAACACACATAGTACAATGAAAGGATATTGTGAACAACGACCAATGGATTTTGTTGGCATCAGCCAAATGATGTCCTAATCGCATGGTCCACCTCCCTTAGACAAACTACACAAATACACGGATGCAACTATACGTGTGTGGGTTGCGGGAGGTTCATTACCACTGCACGTGTATAGCGCAATTGTGGCGGGAGGTTCATTTCCACTGTACGTGTATAGCGCAAATGTGGTGGGAGGTTCATTACCACTTTACGTGTATAGTGTATAGGTGGCGTGAGGTTCATTACCACTGTCGTGTATAATGTATAGGTGGCGGGAGGTTCATTACCACTTTACGTATATTGTGTATAGGTGGCGGGAGGTTCATAACCACTGTACGTGTATAATGTATAGGTGGCGGGAGGTTCATTACCACTTTACGTATATTGTGTATAGGTGGCGGGAGGTTTATTACCACTTTACGTATATAGTGTATAGGTGGCGGGAGGTTCATAACCACTGTACGTGTATAATGTATAGGTGGCGGGAGGTTTATTACCACTTTACGTATATAGTGTATAGGTGGCGGGAGGTTTATTACCACTTTACGTATATTGTGTATAGGTGGCGGGAGGTTTATTACCACTTTACGTATATAGTGTATAGGTGGCGGGAGGTTTATTACCACTGTACGTATATAGTGTATAGGTGGCGGGAGGTTTATTACCACTTTATGTATATAGTGTATAGGTGGCGGGAGGTTCATTACCACTGTACGTGTATAATGTATAGGTGGCGGGAGGTTCATTACCACTGTACGTATATTGTGTATAGGTGGCGGGAGGTTCATTACCACTGTACGTGTATAATGTATAGGTGGCGGGAGGTTTATTACCACTTTACGTATATAGTGTATAGGTGGCGGGAGGTTTATTACCACTTTATGTATATAGTGTATAGGTGGCGGGAGGTTCATTACCACTGTACGTGTATAGTGTATAGGTGGCGGGAGGTTCATTACCACTGTACGTGTATAGTGTATAGGTGGCGGGAGGTTCATTACCACTGTACGTGTATAATGTATAGGTGGCGGGAGGTTCATTACCACTTTACGTATATTGTGTATAGGTGGCGGGAGGTTCATTACCACTGTACGTCTATAATGTATAGGTGGCGGGAGGTTCCTTACCACTTTATGTATATAGTGTATAGGTGGCGGGAGGTTCATTACCACTGTACGTGTATAATGTATAGGTGGCGGGAGGTTTATTACCACTTTACGTATATAGTATAGGTGGCGGGAGGTTCATTACCACTTTACGTATATTGTGTATAGGTGGCGGGAGGTTCATTAACACTTTACGTATATAGTGTATAGGTGGCGGGAGGTTCATTACCACTGTACGTGTGTAATGTATAGGTGGCGGGAGGTTTATTACCACTTTACGTATATAGTGTATAGGTGGCAGGAGGTTCATTATCACTTTACGTATATTGTGTATAGGTGGCGGGAGGTTCATTACCACTTTACGTATATAGTGTATAGGTGGCGGGAGGTTCATTACCACTTTACGTATATAGTGTATAGGTGGCGGGAGGTTCATTACCACTTTATGTATATTGTGTATAGGTGGCGGGAGGTTCATTACCACTGTACGTGTATAATGTTTAGGCGGCGGGAGGTTTATTACCACTGTATGTATATTGTGTATAGGTGGCGGGAGGTTCATTACCACTTTACGTATATTGTGTATAGGTGGCGGGAGGTTCATTACCACTTTACGTATATTGTGTATAGGTGGCGGGAGGTTTATTACCACTGTATGTATATTGTGTATAGGTGGCAGGAGGTTCATTACCACTTTACGTATATTGTGTATAGGTGGCGGGAGGTTTATTACCACTATACGTGTATAATGTATAGGTGGCGGGAGGTTTATTACCACTTTACTTATATAGTATAGGTGGCGGGAGGTTCATTACCACTTTACGTATATTGTGTATAGGTGGCGGGAGGTTCATTACCACTTTTCGTATATTGTGTATAGGTGGCGGGAGGTTTATTACCACTGTGCGTGTATAATGTTTAGGCGGCGGGAGGTTTATTACCACTGTATGAATATTGTGTATAGGTGGCGGGAGGTTCATTACCACTTTACGTATATTGTGTATAGGTGGCGGGAGGTTCATTACCACTTTACGTATATTGTGTATAGGTGGCGGGAGGTTTATTACCACTGTATGTATATTGTGTATAGGTGGCGGGAGGTTCATTACCACTTTACGTATATAGTGTATAGGTGGCGGGAGGTTTATTACCACTGTATGTATATTGTGTATAGGTGGCGGGAGGTTCATTACCACTTTACGTATATTGTGTATAGGTGGCGGGAGGTTCATTACCACTGTACGTATATTGTGTATAGGTGGCGGGAGGTTCATTACCACTGTACGTATATTGTGTATAGGTGGCGGGAGGTTCATTACCACTGTACGTGTATAATGTATAGGTGACGGGAGGTTTATTACCACTGTATGTATATAGGTGGGTGGGAGGATTGTGTGTTGAATGAAACCTTGATTATATAACTTATAGATTTCTCATGTACGTACATTATTAGTTTAGTCCACCAATATTTACCATCCCAATCCACGATCCCAAAGTTATAATTTTTGTCAACAACTTAGGAGCAATAGATCACGCTTTTCGCCAAACTGTGATATTTTTCTACATACAGGGGATAGAAATTTGGTTATTTTGACCATTTTCTGTTTTTACATGCCCTTTAAAAATTTGTAAAATGTAGGCCTATTATCTAATTTATCATATTAATAATTTTAATAGTCTTTAGTCTTTCCACACATTTTCTAAATAACCGGGTAATATCAACTACATGAGAACATGTTAAACAGAAATTACACTTATAAACACCAGACTTGTAAAAGAAACATAACATTTATTAATGAGTGCCATTAATTTGAGTCACTAGGTGATTAAACTACTATACTAACACTGTGTATTGGTCGATAAGAGAACAATTAGCCAAAGTAGACAAACGGGCTCTATTTATACGCGGAGTGATAACAGTTTTCTATGTTTAGACCGCGTAGTACAGTTTTAGCCCGTGGGACTACCAATACAACAGTTATGTGATAACACGGTCTGGTCAACTCGTCTGCTGTATTACTATTGTTATGTGGTGATAACCTACTAACAAGCAATAACACGACCGTTACAATATTGAATTTACAGAAATAGATACTTTATTTATTGGACGAAGAATAATTTATTTCCTCAAATAAATAGAGGTTTAGTCTCTTTAGAGAGATTAACTGTAAATTCAAAATTTGTTGGATACTTTTTTTTACAGTAATGAATGACTAAACATTACCGAAATTACAAATCAAAATGAAACTACGCTGTTTGTGTAAAATAATGTGTGGTTATCGGTGTATTTTCCAACTTAAATTATTGTTACAGCTCAACGGGGTCCTAAATAATATTAAGGCGACCCCACTTGGTGACTACTAACTGTTACTTTGGGAGATTTCCAATTGCACCGGGGTCAGGGATCGGCCCCAAACTGATGTGTCCAGATGCACCGGAGCCCCTTTTGGGGGGAGTTCCAATTGCACCAGAGGCCCTTGTTTATGACATGAGCCGGGAAAGTCCAACCAGGCCGGATTCCTAGTACAGTAACCCCAAGCTGACCGTGCCAAATTCCACACCCTTTGTTATGACATGAGTCATGAGTCGGTTAGGTTAGGTTAGGTTAGGTTAGGTTAGGCTAGGTTAGGTTAGGTTAGGTTAGGTTAGGTTAGGTTAGGTTAGATGTTAGTGTTGCCACGGATAAACACAAAATTAAACATTAAATACATAGTTACCATATTTATTAGTTAGAACCTGCTATGGTCTACCATTAGTATGTGCCACGAAACATCGGCAAGTGTTTGATAGAATATTCCATTGCGAAATTGTTAAACACTTATAAACTATGTTTGAAGAAGTGTAGTGGGGTGGGGAAGGAAAGGGCCTTCCAATTGCACCGGCTCCGGCGGTCGAAGGAATTTGCAGCGGGGATAAGTGAGGTGGGTAGATTTTGACCACCGGTGCATCTGGACACTTTTCGGACGGAGGAATGTTTTGACCCGTGGAAATTCCTTTGACCGCCGGTGCAACTGGATATCAGCCGTTACTTTTATTAGTATTCACTGATTAACTAAATTATACAAAACGAGATAATAACAAATAAAATTGACAAGATACTATACAGGTTACCGGCCAGACTACTACTGTAGTAGAAAACTGTCGAACTGTCTGGGGGCTGGCCTGCCGCTCAGTGACGGGGCGCGGCTTGGCATGATCCGCAATATTAAACGAACTACGAAAATAAAAATTTTTAAAAGTGTTCGTAGAGTTGATAATAAATTGACTGTAGATTTTTAACAAAAACATATTTTAGTTTTCACCACCAACAGTCACAAATGATGGGATATTTTGTTCGTTGGGTTAGCTAGCTCAAGGCCGTAACCAGAAAGAAAATTCGAGGGGGAGGGGGGTTGGTTAGTCGATTATATTAGATACCTGTAGAGAAAATAATAGAGCACGTGCGTTTATAAATAGTAAATGAATGAATATAGTGTAATATTGATATACTATATAATGCGATTTAATTATTTACTATTATTATTATTTATGTTTATTACTATCATTTATGTTTATTATTATTATATATTGTTTCACATTTCAAGTACAATAAAATCCAAAATTTGGTATGATTATGTAAAAAAAGTTTACTTTGTATAAAAACCCAATAATATTTTAAAAATTTTAATAACACGGTTTAATTTGATCGATGTATAATAAAAAATGTTAAAGCGTTTAGCAATTAACAAGATACTGAAAAGAATCACATAGACTTATACACATTCCCTGAATATACTGTATTATATGATATTTAGAAAAGACTGAGACCAGCAAACACAGCGTCTTAATGTATTGCTTAATCAATCATACATTTAGCACCAGTGATTAAAATAAGTTTATTGTAAGGCAATCTGTTTATAAGTGTTCATTTGAAAAGATAGTTAAAAATAATCATCGTCCAATTAATTTTTCTTCAATGAAAATATTGACGAATAAAGGCTGCAAAATTAACCAGCAAATATTGCCGCGAGCCGGCCGGTACTACTTTCGACGGCAAAGTTGCTGTCGCCGCCCATTACGGGTGCTTGCACACAGATCAGTTTTTACCGCTCGTAAACCACAGAAGTTCTGTTCGATTGAACGCTGAAGAAAGCATATAATTCTGTTGGTAGCATATTAATATTAACTTTCATGAATAATGTAGTTTGTGAGTTACAGAGATAATGATAACGACGTGTTGATATATTTGATTCGATGTAGTTTTCTAAGCTTCCTGCTAATGCTTAAAATAAAAAATAGGTGTTTATTTTCTTTGTTCATCAAATCATCTTTCTTTTAACTATGACAAGGTTTCATATAATGTATGATAACTTGTAATGTCTTGGGCTATTTAAGTTCATATTTTCCAATTCAAATATAAGTGTTATTTTTATTTAATAAAGAAGTGACACATCATTTATTTTCTTCAGTTTTATACATATCAACTACTAAAATGTATAATATTTCTGTTTTGCATTTACTGTAACATTGTTTCAATAAATAAGTTCAAATTTTTCTCAGTAATATCAATGAATAAACATCTATCTATAGATATGTATTCATTGGTAATAGTGTATTTTGTAAACCCGTAATTATAACATTAGCACTTTTTATAGCATACACTGGAATAATTCTATAGTGTTTGGGAGAATGTTAGGCACGATATCATGTTTAATAAAATACTTAAACATTTTAAAGATTTTTTTTGACAAATAAATAATAATAATAATAATCACAACTGCTATTATCATATTTGTATGCTTCACTCGGAAATATATTTATGTAAATGAAAAAACCCTAATGAATATGTAGCAAACAAATTTTGAATAAGACAAAATTCTCCTTCCTAGTTAAATTTCATCTACCCTATGAAGGAGATTTTTTCTTCTAATCTCGTGTTATCGATAAATCTGTATAACTAGGATGTATTGTGTATTCATAGTAGGCCTACACTAATAACTGATATAAACTTAAAATAAATAATCAAATTTAATGAACAAAACGGTTTAACATTTCCTGAAAACATTCTCTGAGAACGGCGGAAACCGCCCTGTGAGTAACCGGCCTCGCGAGACGCGCCGTGCACACCTGCGTGTAGTATTAATATTCTCTTTCCCAAATTAAAGAGTGCAGTACATTCACTACAGAAAACTAGTGAGAATATACCTCTAAATACAATCAGAAAACCAAATATATTGCACATTTATTTCGCTTTATATGATTTGTTAGTTTCTAACAAAACGTTACGTTTTTCTTGAAATTTCGGGGGGTTTCTGACCCCCGGACTCAACCCCCCCCCCCCGCTGGCTACGGCCTTGGGCTAGCTAACCTCTGTGGAACTGCGCTGTATCAGCTTATTAAACCCTCCTTCCGATTAGTAGTCGGTGGATAGGAATAGGGATGGCTTATACTAGTATTAGCTTTTTCGTATTAGATGCAGAACAGTAACTAATACTCAGAGTAACTAATATGTGATACAGACTATATTAATAGTTTTGTATTACTCCTGATATGATTCACTGGTGCTGACTGCTGACTGGTCTTCTAGCGCAATCTAGGCACAAGAAATACTATCCATTGATATTCCTGATATACAGTATTAATATTAGTTTCAATGCAAACAAACATTCTTTTTACAGGAATCTATATTTATAAAAGAGGATTTTTGTATGTTTGAAGTTTATGCGCTGCCAAACCATCCAACCGATCGCCATGAAACTTTAGGATGTTGTCCTGTATACTCCCGAGATGGTTTCTGTGAAGTTTGATGCAGATCCGTCCACAGGGTCCCGCCCCATGGGCTCCTAAAGATCCCATGTTATTTAAATGGAGAATCTGAATTGTTTACAAAAAACATATGACTGTGTGGTTTAATGTAGTTTCACATGCCATAAGCAGATTGAAGTTCTCACAACAACAGTACTGTATATGTTTTGATTTATTGTAGTTCTACATTTCACCTTGAGAGTGTAGCACACACTACTTTTACTTGATCAGGTGATCTGTATTTGGTGTTAACCTTTTTTCCTCGGTAATTAAAACATGTGGTGAAACGTGAAAATAAAAAATAAATAATTATTTGTTTTGCAGTTTACTTTTTATGACATGCCTCCTAAAAAATCTAATATTGGTAGAAGAAGCAAAAATGCTCGAATTCTTTCAGCTATTGGGTTCTAAATCAAACTCAATATTATGACCGGCGAAGCGGGCGGGTACAGCTAGTATTACCATTGATTTTATACACAAATAGATTTCCCATCCAATGTTAAATTTTGAGTCTCAAAATATCAGCTGTTTTTGTGGTCCATTGTGGAGCGCTAGTGTAGCTCCATGTAAATGTAATGCAGTTTAAAACAGCTGTGGTTGCGGGCCACACTAACTAACAAAATTACTGCCACAAACATTCCTATTAGATGGTTTATCTATTGTAGGTGTATATAATCAAGGGTATTACTTAATATCCAAACACCTTCTTTCTGATTGGAGACACGGCTGTGCGACTACAAATAAACAAACATTCCCTCTCGGCCTATCAGACTGAATGACTGAAATCAAAATAGAACTAATTTTACAAGTACACTACGACTAGAAATATTACTGTTTATGACCTTATTAAATCAGTGTCGTATGGAGAAAAATATTAGTAATATTTAATATTAGATATGCTCAACTAATATTTTTCTGTAACTAATATGAAAGTAACTAATATCATGAAATATGGACCATGCATAGGTAGGAAGGCGCAGAAGTGTGTATGGTGTACGCAACGCCGATGTGCTGAGGCCAAGATCAGCGGATTATTCCTGATTTCCGAAACAAATTTCGCCGTTTGGCTTATTCAGAACGTGCACTAAATACGATTTTTTTCAATCTTACACAAAGTTATTTAGTCAAACTTTTGTCCCATCCACACAAATAGTATTACTCCCTAAATAAGCGCATTTTTTAAAATTGAAAACGTTCATTTATTTTTGTTACTAAAATAACCACTAAAAGTTAGAAAGTCGTAAAAATAGATAATGACAATTGAGTTGCTAGTTTACTACAAATGTGTAAATGTGAAATCAGACATCAAGTTTTGCCTTTGCGTGCTTGCTTAGGTGTTTAGTATAATGGACTTTTTGTTAAAACAACACCTACAAAAGGACCTTCAATAATAATTAACATATAAACAGAATAATAATACCAACAGCCCACTAATACGTGAGTGGCTGTTTATTTTTACAAAGTACGCTATAAATACGGGTACTTGGTTAGGTGTACAATCAGCCGGCGATCAGCACTCGTTCGTGTTGGGGGCGACACTGTCGCGTGTCTTGTGTATAACTTATGACCGCACGGTTAATTGTTATCAATCTACTTTATGCAGCTAATTGAATAAATTACTTTACAAAGGAATTAAGCAAACGTAAAATACGTTTTTTCTACTGTATTAATGACTGTGTTTTCTGTAATAAAATAGTTTCAATTTGCGGAAACGTTTCACGTTGCAAAAAGCATTTTAATGGTGTTATATTTAAATACGGGATATACAATTATTAATGACTTATCCGATGGAAATTGCCGCCAATTCCGCCATACTCAGTAGGGAGGGGGTGATCGAACATTGTCATAGCATCATGACATTATATCCGATAAGACATCAAAACATCATTGTTTAGCTCTACCCATGATTACATTACGGACAAATAGATATCTAATGTAATAAGAATAAGAATATCTGTAATTTTGTTAGTTAGCGAGGCCCACAACCACAGCTGGTTTAAACTACATTACATTTACATGGGGCTACACTAGCGCTCCACTACCGGCCCTAAAACAGATGATCGTTAGAGACGCAAAATTTAGCATTGAATGTGTAAGAAAATTCATATTTATAGAAGATCTATTGAATATAAATAGTTTCAGAATATAAAGGGTGTCTCAAAATATACACTTTCATTGGATATATCTGATTCAATACAAAACATAGTTTCGAAACTAATATGAGCTTATAGCTCAAAACAGCTGTTTTCCAACATTAAGTATTTTGTTATTGTTTTTATACATATAGTTTGAGATAAACATGGCTGATGTATGGTGTGGACTATCATCAAGGGATAAAATTTTACTATTTTTCTTTGAGGCACAGTTACTAGTGCATTCTATTTTTAATCATAACATCAAAACGTTATCGCAGCTTTAGAGAACCCATATCCCGATGAAGAAGCCTTCTTTCAACAGAAAAGAGCACTGCCGCACTATCATCGTGACGTAAGAGGATAACTTGACAACACTTTCCCAGATATCCGAAGTGATAGTAGGTGCACTTTGCCCACTCTCAGACCTTACGGCCTTGTACGAATGTGACGATAGAGATATGCCTACTGGAGATAGTAGGGGCACTCTGCCCACTCTCAGACCTTACGGCCTTGTATGAATGTGACGATAGAGATATGCCTACTGGAGATAGTAGGGGCACTCTGCCCACTCTCAGACCTTACGGCCTTGTATGAATGTGACGATAGAGATATGCGTACTGGAGATAGTAGGGGCAGTCTGCCCACTCTCAGACCTTACGGCCTTTTATGAATGTGACGATAGAGATATGCCTACTGGAGATAGTAGGGGCACTCTGCCCACTCTCAGACCTTACGGCCTTGTATGAATGTGACGATAGAGATATGCCTACTGGAGATAGTAGGGGCACTCTGCCCACTCTCAGACCTTACGGCCTTGTACGAATGTGATGATAGAGATATGCCTACTGGAGATAGTAGGTGCACTTTGCCCACTCTCAGACCTTACGGCCTTGTACGAATGTGACGATAGAGATATGCCTACTGGAGATAGTAGGGGCACTCTGCCCACTCTCAGACCTTACGGCCTTGTACGAATGTGACGATAGAGATATGCCTACTGGAGATAGTAGGGGCACTCTGCCCACTCTCAGACCTTACGGCCTTGTACGAATGTGACGATAGAGATATGCCTACTGGAGATAGTAGGTGCACTCTGCCCACTCTCAGACCTTACGGCCTTGTATGAATGTGACGATAGAGATATGCCTACTGGAGATAGTACGTGCACTCTGCCCACTCTCAGACCTTACGGCCTTGTATGAATGTGACGATAGAGATATGCCTACTGGAGATAGTAGGGGCACTCTGCCCACTCTCAGACCTTACGGCCTTGTACGAATGTGACGATAGAGATATGCCTACTGGAGATAGTACGTGCACTCTGCCCACTCTCAGACCTTACTGCCTTGTATGAATGTGACGATAGAGATATGCCTACTGGAGATAGTAGGGGCACTCTGCCCACTCTCAGACCTTACAGCCTTGTACGAATGTGACAATAGAGATATGCCTACTGGAGGTAGTAGGGGCACTCTGCCCACTCTCAGACCTTACAGCCTTGTACGAATGTGACGATAGAGACATGCCTACTGGAGATAGTAGGGCACTCTGCCCATTCTCCGACCTTACGTCATAGTAAAAATATGACAGTTTAAAGTGAGTCACTTTTTTCGAAGGAATGAACCATTACTGTGTTTGGCATGCACTATAACGACCAATACAACATGTTATTAACTACCCAAAGAATGTCACCCATCGGATCAGTTTCTATACATGTAACGTTTATTTGTAACTGGTACACCACAAAACGCTTGATGTTAGAAAAGAAAAACGTACGTGAAGAAACAAAAACCTGATGCTTATATAACTTGAAATTCGCTGTAATGTTCAAGAATAATTATTAATTGTATAAATAATAAGGATACAAGCAAATTATCTTCTTTCTTCGTTAAGTATGCTTTAACATCTCTTACCTCCACTCCCTTTCCTTTACAGCAGATTTGGGGGGAGGGGTATGTCTCATTTCACGGCATTTCTATCGCCTTCACTGTGGATTTCAATTATTTCATTTATCTCTTAGTTTTGGAAAGGCTAAAATAGTTTGGCTCGTGGAACGATTGCGGATACAGTATTGCAGATAACTAATAATACACAGATTGCTCATGGTATAAGGGAAAACACTCTTGTGCACGTCCTTGCCAGTGGCTGACAAATAGAACCATTCATCCTCTGTAAATTGGACTGGGGACTGGCATAGTCTGAGAAATACGACGCTCTTTAACAGTCCAAACACTACAAAAAGCGTGACGCCGTGCAATCTGTGTTAAAGCTAGATTATTTGTAAACTGTTACACATAATATGTCTGTCTGATGTAATGTTAACCAGACGAAAAAATATGCTTCAAACTTGCTGTACGGTCAAGAACAGCTATAAGGAATTCTAAAGTTGTATTTGAACTTATTTTGTGGAATGGAGGATGTGATATCAAAGTGTTTACAAATATTACATCAGCATACTCTTTCATTTTACTTACTTCATCCCAACTGGCCTGTAAATATTTAGTCCCCTCTGCACAGGAAAGCGGACACAAACAATCGAAACACTTACCGTCGTGTAAAGTGTTATTACTTCGGTGTAGCACCACCCGATACGACATACGGCGTGACATAACCTTGACTCAGAGTTATCAAGGGGCGCGGCCCTGGGCACAGCTGATAACGCTCCACAGAACATTGTCTCCGTCAACAAACAGTACGTACAATAGTATCCGGCACTTGGCCACTTATTTACTTAGCGGTAATGTCACTTAAGTAGCAGCTACACTATGGCTGAGGACGGCTGAGATTGTATCAAGTAGCCGCTACTCTATGTGCAGAACGACCAGCCCACCAACAATATCTTATATCTGGTCAAATAAAAGAACCACATGCCAAACTAACGACATTATTTTGGTAGCTAGTAGCTTTGATTATAAACGCCTACTGCAGATACCCCATCTAATAGGATTAGTTGTGCCTGTAATTCGGTTAGTTAGTGAGGTCTGCTACCACAGCTGATTTAAAACTGCATTACATCCTTGATTATATACCTACAAAACTTTAAATGTACAGAATTAAATCTGATATTAAGTTCCCACTATGAACTTTCCGAACAGTCTGCACTTGACTAATAAAAGAGGTTGCACTTAAAGCTGAGCCTGAAGAAATTTAACTTATATAAGGTAGCATAATCCGAAGAGCTTTTCGTGATCATCAGAAAGCTAAGGACGAAATGAATGGAGGGCGTACATTGTACGATGAGACAAGTGTAGCAGCTATAGTTGGGACGATTGGATTCTTTTTGTCCTTGATAGAGACCATTGATCGGAAGTCAATTCAACACGCAAGGTCAGTAACGCGTCAAAAAATATTGATTAAATAACAACTTAGGCTAACTAGATTAAATCATCCTCAAGCTTCATCCACAACAAAGGAATTCAGAAAATTAATAAGTTTGTAATGAATGTAGCATAAATGACTTGTAAATGATACCATCGCTGCTCCCAGGTCTTCCTAGATTGTAGAAGAACTACAATTGAGCCTCGAAAGATCCATTTATTAACATCGCAATAGCTAAGGTAATTAAAGAACCTACAACTTTACGTGAATCCGGACAACGTAGTATTGGCTTTATTTTCAGCTAATTAACAAACCTGATATAATTTCTTTTCCCTACTCAAGGCACCTCCATCTTTTGTAGTGTCCACGCTGACGGCAACCATTCAGCAGACTCTAAAGAGGATATAGCTTGGAACATATCCACTTCAATATCCACAGCACTTAGACCCCAAGTAGCTGAGTTACCACTAGTGTCGACTTTTTATTAAAATTAAAAACTATAAATGTTTCTTCCACGTGTGTGCTCATGGTGATAAAACGTACACGTATCGATCTAGAAATATTACTACAACATTCATTACCTCAGCTCCAAAATAGCTAAGCTACAGTACACTAAATGTAGGCCTACCCCATAGTTATTATTAGTCACCAATTCATCGTGAGAACTAATGATAATAATAATTCAACATTCCTTAAACTTTTTTTATCAATTACGCTACTACAAAACTTAAAAATATTCAACCTCATTTTGCTTGGTACATTTTGCTTGGAGCGACGATCGCTAAACGATTATCGCTGATCGAATGCTTCACATGCTTTCTTACTGCCCCGTCTTGCTTTGAGCGATTACCGCCAGAGTCGCCAGTCGCAGTCGCTGGGCGACTATAACCTTATTTCTTGGTGATCCGGTCTGTTAGTTCAGAATTGTGGAGAAAATCTGATGCTAAGGAGAAGTTAACAGGGATTGAAGGTCTTCCTCAATTAAACTGAAAACAAAGTCAAACTCAGATGTTTTAAGTCTTTAAAAAATCCACAAACCTATTACCGTCAGCTCTTAAATGATTTTTATTAGCAACTGACAGAAACCTTCCTTACGTCGTGTTTTATACATTAAATGTGGTTCAATACGAGCTAAGGATAACATGTCCAAAATGTGTTCATCACCCATCTCTTCACATAGTAAGTATTTAAAAATTTGTTGCGTGAACTACTATACTTTCATGATAACCGTGCTCAGTAATGGAAGGAAGATGATCCACTAACTCGGTTCCAGTCGCTTGACGCAAAACAGTCAGTCGCGATGATCGCGGAGCAATAATAGTTTTGCGATTATCGCTCCGCGATCATCATATCAGTCGCCCCAAGTAAAACGTACCTTTAAAGGTACGGTTTCACTGGAGCGATGATCGCAGTGAACTGCTTGAGTGGTTTGTTATGGAGCTAGCGTCTATTGTTGGCGATTGGTCCAAGAGCAGACATTCTCACAGGTAGCGTGTGTATGTGGTTTGAACTATATGTGATTGATGGATATGGAATACAGTTTGTATATGAAACTTAATAGAAAATCAAACTTAAGTTTATTCAAACGGAAGAACTGTGAACACTTAACCTCTTCTCTTCTCTAGTTTATTAAAATTATGAAGTTGGCCTCCCCTTCTTCTTGTCTCCTTTTCAATATCGTATGTTTTTATAATCTTGAAGCACTTAATATTTCTAACGTTTCTTCGTCGTCGATTTCTGCTAGCAGAAATTTTAACAGTACCGGTAATTGTTTTCTTTTACCAATCGCTGCAACTAACCCACTTGTTCACCAGACAACGGAAAATAACTCACTAACCATCGCTTCAGTAAAAACAATCTGCTTGCGATAATCGCCAGGCGATGGTCGTTCAGCGGTGATCGCTACAGACGCTCCAATAAAAACCTACGTACTTGAGGAGGCCGTTTCTCAAACTGGCAAGCCACCGCTGGAGGGTCGACATCCCTTTAGTAGCAATGATTGTACCGCCGGCGGTCAAAACATTTGTTCTATTTCAACTGTACGTTTCGTATTTATTATTATAATAAAATATTGTGAACACTACGTGATTATTAAAGGTCCATTTTAGTGGAACATAGGATGATTTTAGTTTTTAAAAATATAATAAAAATTGACGTTTAAAGTTTCACATATTTAACTATCAAAAAGGTATAACAATGCTCAATGCTCTACAAAAACCAACTTATGGTTGGAGCGGCCGTAAATAAGGGGTAAGGCGTTGGCTTGCCTCGCAGTGGATCCGGGTTCGATTCCCGATATGATCATTAGAAGTTTTTGTCCTGCTGCTCCCGTGGTTCGGAAGTCACGTTAACCGTTGGTCCACAGGTTAAGTGTTAGAGAGGAGCTTCTTAGCCCTAACTTCGCCTGATAAAATAAGACGATCTTTAACCTTTTTATGGTCTACTATAATAAGTCTTCACCTTTTAAATGACACTTAGATGTTATGATGCGATTAGGCCTATTATTACGGACCGAATCGCTGAAATAGGAACCCAAATATAAGGTGTTTTTCGCGGAGGAAAACGACCACCTTAAGATGTTGTAAATAAAAGTTTAAATGACACTCTCAGTTCACAAGTACTCTTTGTGGCAAGACATACTGCAGTAAAATATTGACCGTCAGAGAAGTGGCCTATATTATGTCTCCAACAGTTATTGGAAGGTCCAGTAGTAAATGTCACAGCTCAGAGGGTCACTCGCAGATCGTTAAAACGTTATCAGATGATTGCACAATTCTGTATAAGCCTATTACGTAATGGTGAGTCATTATTGAACTCTCTTCACTGCTGATACGAAAACACCTAAATCCTCCACCTCTTTATGTACTCAAGTATCTTGATGGCCTGGACCACCCACTCAACGAATACATGTTCAGTGGGCCGATAACAACACAATAAGTTTGGATAACGTTATATATGTATTTGTAATAGTTAATTATTCTTTAAAAGAAATCACTTACATGACACGAATGTAGATAGATTTGTTTAACCAATCTAATAACCTTAAATTCAACCAATCTTATAACAAATAGTAGAATAATAAAAAAAAAAGAAAATACAATGTTTCTACTATATTATAAATATTTATAGAAAACAAGATATATTGATTTAAAAATTAATTCAAATTCAAACAACAATAATTTGTTATTCGAATAAAACTTTTCCAAGGGATTTGCTTTTTAGTTGAATGCTGGCTGATATAAATTTCTAAGTAGGTGAACATTTAGCTAGCACGCAAAGGGCTTTGTATTATCATTATACTGAGAATCATAAAAAATACAAAGTTGTTTAACACAATACTCCTAACATAATCAAATACAACTTGTTCTACCCGCCGCATATCGCAAACGGTCATACACGATTGTATATTAAGTTCCAGAAAAAACAACATATATTTAAGTACGCTTATTTTCAACAATATATTACACTTCAGTGCAAAAATTTGATTTAGCATGTTTTAATATGTACGTAATTTACAAACTTGCTAATTCAGTTGTCTACCTTGCCGTGCAGATCTCAGGTTTATACAATATGTAAAAAAAAGTAATTTCATCATCTGACATTTGTGAAGAATTTTATATCCAATAGAGATTTTTGTATGTAAGAAAATGCATAATACAATACGTGACATGTGGCAACAAGTAATGTTGTTGCGGGACACGCCAACTAATGAGAGCGCCTCAACACAGCGGGGTGCACCAAACTAATTGCGGTTTATCGGCCAATCTAGAAGCCCTTAAATAGTGCAATAGTTTCTGGGCATTATTAGAAACTTCAAGGATGTGATCGAGACCATTAAGATCACACATTTTGACATTTCTGGATTGCAGCGAGACCTTGGCCTAAAAGCTAGAGAGTGATAGTGGCAGTGTGAGTTTAGTCTTCGGCCTGGAGTGGAAGTGACAGTAAAGTGAAAGTGCTTGACAATGTCAATTTCCGAACAATGGCAGATATTGAACGAACATAAACTCATGTATGATTAGTGATCATTTACTGTAAAGAGTGGTTTAATTCCAAGTGATAAAATAGTGTCTATAATTTATTATTTGTAAATATCTCGTATTGTGTAATTTAGTTAATTAGTGAGTGTAAATAAACATAATAATACGTAGCCGGAGAGTGGAATCGCCTTATTTAGACCCTGTTGCACTAACAATATGTAAATTTTCTAGGAGAAAATCAGGTTGTGGTAGAAAACCATATTTTCTATTTGGGATTGGGATATTATATTCATGTATTTGCGTGTTTGTTGAGATTTAAAATATAATATGTCATAAAATTAATTTGTATGTGTTATTGAATACTAATAATCTAGAATTACACCATTTGTATAAAAATTCCAAATATTCTGCGGTGTTTGTATTCCATGCTAATACTTTCAATATTTAATACTTCTTAGACAGTAATTTAGGAGACTTATTTTTTTTAGGTAAAATAAAAAAAGACTCCAATTACCCGTGAATGTAAAACATATACGTAAAAATTTCAAAATCTTAATTCTATACCGTACAATTGAAATACAGTAACCATATTTAATTTTTAAGTAGTTTACTGATAAAGTATTTGTTCCGAACAAATTAAACGGTTTTTTATTTTATATGATTATTTTTTTACATAAAAAGATCGAAAACGAACCATATCTCAATGCCTCTCTGACTGTAAAATGCTTGCTTTGTTCGGTTTTCACAAGAATACAACAGTAAAATTTTACATGGAACTTTGCCTAAAATCGTGCAGACTGGTGTGAGAAGGGTTTTTAAGAAATCTGGATCTTTGGAATCCACTTAAGAGTCTGCAGATGCTGTCGGCCATGTTGGGGTTTAATCCACAATGTTATTTGCGAGTCCATATTTTTTCGTCAATTATTACCAAAAATTGTGTATAAGGTGTCATTTTAAACTATATCGTATTGCGCATAGGGTTTGCTTTTGATATTTTGAATACATACACCCAATTTTGAAAAATAGGTAAAAATAAAAAACTTCTAGGTATTTTGTATTTTTTTTCAATAAAACTAATTAGGAATTCGTAAAGCAAATCCAATGCGCAATTTAATTCTTGATCAAATGCATTTTTTTTTAATCCGTATAAAAATAACAGTTTCGTTTGGATACGCGTGAGCGTATGTCCGGTTCGAAAATAACAATGTTCTTATGGGATTAAAACCAACATGGTCGACAGCCTCTGCAGACTCTTAAAAGAGGGTATTACACGTGAGGACTACACGAGGATGCCAAGCTCTGTCACGTGTGTCAAGTCAAGAACCAGTTATGTTATCTATTTCCTCCTTCCTGTGTTTACACTTTTTTTACTGTTAGCTGTGTTATGATTTTTACTTTCTCCCATATGCATTATAATAGATAAATATTCTAATACATAGGTAACAACGCAAGCAGTGTGTGATTGAAATACTGTAATTAATTTAATATTGTGATCTTGCGCTAAACAGATCTACTATTATTTCGTAATCAAAATCACATGCCGAGGTGTAGCGAGCTCAGCGAAAGGGGTTGGCATGAGTGCCCCCTAGTACTAAGTAAATTTAGATTTTTCATACTTATTTTTGTTTTATTTTTTATTCAACTTGCATCAATTTTCTCAAAATTAAATTCTTACATCTATATTTGAAGATTTCATGTACACATTTAAATAAAGTAATTATGCGTCAAACGTGGGGTTTCACGACCTATTTCCTTTCGTTTAACTCTAAATTACGTAAAAAATAATGAAGATACAGTTCAAAAAACTGATGTTCGCAACTTTTTCAAATCTAAATACATGTGATACAATCTAATCAGCCACTTATTTTACCCTTTCCCACAAGCATGTCAACAATTGTAATAGGTACGTCAGCGCTTGTCAACCATCATGTTCACGAGCATGCAAAACCCTCTGTACGTGGACATGCTCGGAACATCGGATCGGTTTTGACTTGCCCACGGGCTTATGTGTAAGAGGTCCCGCAAAAAGGTCAGTAAGTTACGTTCCCGTCACCTTAGCGCCGCGTAGTATATCGACTCTATAAAGTTTGGTTGTCTCCCCCACAGAACGCCTACGAGCATGTAATACGTCCTTCAGTAAGTTAAGTTCACGTCAACTTAGCGCCGCGTAGTATATTGTCTCTATAAAGTTTGGCCGTCTCCCCCTCAGAACGCCTACGAGCATGTAATACGTCCTTCAGTAAGTTAAGTTCACGTCAACTTAGCGCCGCGTAGTATATTGTCTCTATAAAGTTTGGCCGTCTCCCCCTCAGAACGCCTACGAGCATGTAATACGTCCTCCAGTAAGTTAAGTTCACGTCAACTTAGCGCCGCGTAGTATATTGTCTCTATAAAGTTTGGCCGTCTCCCCCTCAGAACGCCTACGAGCATGTAATACATCCTTCAGTAAGTTAAGTTCACGTCAACTTAGCGCCGCGTTGTATATTGTCTCTATAAAGTTTGGCCGTCACCCCCTCAGAACGCCTACGAGCATGTAATACGTCCTTCAGTAAGTTAAGTTCACGTCAACTTAGCGCCGCGTAGTATATTGTCTCTATAAAGTTTGGTCGTCTCCCCCTCAGAACACCTACGAGTATGTAATACGTCCTTCAGTAAGTTAAGTTCACATCAACTTAGTGCCGCGTAGTATATCGTCTCTATAAAGTTTGGTCGTCTCCCCCTCAGAACGCCTACGAGCATGTAATACGTCCTTCAGTAAGTTAAGTTCACGTCAACTTAGTGCCGCGTAGTATATCGTCTCTATAAAGTTTGGTCGTCTCCCCCTCAGAACGCCTACGAGCATGTAATACGTCCTTCAGTGAGTACACAAGCTTGCCCGCCAGCATGTCCTAGCTTGTAGTGCCTCCTTTAGGGTGCCCCCTACAAGTGTAGTGCCGCTCCACGAACCCCCAAGTTATCATTTTGAGGACGTTTCGGAATCTTAAACAGACCCTGTTAATCAGAGAAAATCAAATTTGCTGGTATGTTTACTCTACCAATCGTCGACTGTACGAACCTCCATTGCATTAAATTTAGTCTAATTGACGAAAACACCTGTAACAACCGGTTGGATTTCATATTATTATCATGGACATTCTTAGGGTCTCTGGTTAACACATAGGCCTACCTTTATTTTGAAATGCCATCAACGCAAGCCCTATGGCAACACAAATTTCACAATTGTTTATAATAGTTTCATTAGTTAGCTGTTGGAATAAACAAACAACTTACCTATTTATGAAGGAAATACCGGACGAAACCAACGCACTTTTGCGCTCAGGGGTTTAAGCAGAAGGAACCTGCACATTTTCACGAAGGGAAACAAAGCTGTAAAAATTGCTTATAAGCCTGTTAACTCTTTTTTTTTATAAACATGATCATATTAAAAATCGTTTGAACAACCTAGACTTGTTTTTTTGTTTCCATGTTTTTTAATAATGAACGCAATAATCACAAAATAAATCAACGTAAACTTCGTACAAAGGATGGGTACTGCGATGGTTATTTAATAATTATGCTTATATTATTTAAAATAAGTGTTTCTTTTGTATCTCAACATTTTCACAGTTCATATGATTTGTCGGATACTGTCAGTTTTATTAATAAGGTTTCATTTCTATCCCGTAGTGAACAAGGATATTCAATTCTAGATATAATATAGAAATAATTTGCTATTGTGATAATTCGATGAGAGTATAGTAGAGTCTGTTTGTAGTCCTAAGTCCAGCCAAGTGCTTAAGTCAAACGATTACGGCATTATCATTAGATAAAGGAAAATTACCCACTGAATACTTACTAATGAACTGGTCACAGTGATTCGCACTCCGATGAATAACAATAAACTGTCGAAGATCACACAGAAGTTCAATCGACAGGGTCACAAATAAATTCCGAACTACGACAGAGTCGTTTCTATACACGCACTGAAATGTAAAGACCGCTCCACGATCGAAGATGGGCACGGACTGACTTGGCGGGTTGATCTTTTTGCTGATAAGAGCTGTAACCGCAGCTTGCGAAACCGTTATCAGCTGGGACTGGATAGCGCCGCCACAACTCACTGCTTCACCGTCCTGATAACGAGTTAAATGATGTCCAAGACTATCGGAATCCACTTGTCAATCCGGCCTGGAGGACTACAATGTAGGAGGCAACGAATTTAATACTACTATCGGATTTTTTATTATAGACCCCTGACTTTGTGAAGTTACTGTATTTCCAAAACACACGCTAAAAAATATTCAATCATGTTCAGTATTTAATCTACTTTATAACAGTACCAACAAGTTTTAGTTTTTATTTTACGTGTTAAATTTTATGCGAGTTACAACTACAAAAAAACTTTTTGAAACTAGTGACTTTGAACTGTCATTTAAAAAAGGTATTAGAGATTTTTTTCTTGTTCACCAATTGTAACTAATACTATTATGTGTAGATTACTGAAATTTCATGATGAAATAATAAATCGTTACTACGTTATTAATTTTTTTCGTAGGTTTTTTTTTTTAATTTTTGCACTGAAAAGGTATTTTTAAATGTGGTTTGTTTCTATCGATTCTATTTCTCACTAGCAAAGTGGAGATTCCGTTGTCAATGATACTGTAAATAAATTTGATCTTGTAACTTTATGTGATGCAGTTTACCTACTAATATTTGTAGTATAAAGTTATAGGCCGAAGCCGAAGTGTCACGAGCGTAGTGAGCGACGGGGTTGGCACTCGATGGGTGCAGTGGTGTCCCCTAGTCATTTAAATGATCGTATTCAATGTACATATGAAAACGAATTGAAAAGAACAAATGGTTTAGAAGATTGCTTAAATATCACTATTATACTATCAGTTATAATTTCATCCATTTTATAATGAACACACAGTTAAATTACCCATCTTTAAAATCAACTAGACAACATATTATTCAGTCCACCTTCAAGGTACATAAACATCCTAATCCTGAAGATCCAAGACATGTGTGCACTGAACAAAATACGAGCATTAGTTATTATATTAATTTATAGCCGATTGATCGTGCTTCACTACGGGGTGTTTCTCTACGCTCGCTAATGCTTCCCCACACGGTTCTCTCTAATATGCATCATCGCTTTACAAAATTGCAAAAACAGAATAGCACAGTACCCGTGATTTTATGATTATATTCTTATTTCTAATAATCTCTAAATATAGTGATCAGGCTCAGATGGAATAAGAAGCTTGTTTCTCACTGGATTTGGTCCAGCACTATTACCAGGTTATTGTTGTGTTCCAGTTAATTTTAACAAGTTCTAATTGAAATCAGGTTGTTCTCCTAGATAACACATGTTTCTACAGTAGGAATTCTATTTTTGAAGGACGGGAAGTAGGGAAATAAATTGTGTATGAATCAGTGGAATATCGAGTTTTGCTATGTCCTATGAGAAGGTAATGGCTGTATTCAAATGTTCATTGACATTTTCTGATTAAAATCAGTTTGTTCTCCTAGATAAAAGTTTTATAGTTAAGACAAATAAGTAAGTATACTTTTAGAGGATGAAAATTAGGGAAATTGTGCCTGAATCCAGGGCCGGATTGCCCAACAGACCCGGGCCTATGGGCGCCATCTCCCACAGTGCGCACGGCCAAGAGCAAACAATTTTTAATTTAGAAATTAAAATAAATAGCCATAACTTAACATATTTGTTTAATTGGTTTTAAAAATCAGGCTAAAAGAGTATTCTGATTTAGAATTTCATTGGAACAAATAATTGTTTGTTAAGTTAAACTATTTTTTAACATTATGCGTCAACTTCGTTACACCATTGATCTTTAACACGGGAGACGTGGCTGTAGGGATGTCGTCTAGCGGTACGCATCGTATTGCCACTGCCAGTCCTATTCAACTCCCATGTTCCTGGTAGAGGGAGGGTGACCGCCTTGGTGACGCCAAATAACTACAGATTGCTCCGTGATTCCTCGTGGTACTGGCTGTCCTTAATCTTTGGCGCATGCGATAAAATTCCATCGTGGAATGGTGTTTAAGCAACTAACATATAGGCCTGATATAATTTTTTAATAAAGGTTTTTAGGAAAGTAATTTTAACCAGATTAGGGGGTGGAAAAAGTTATTGGCCCTAGGGGCGCCAAAATGCTAAATCCGGCCCTGCCTGAATCCGTGGTATCTCGTCATGTTCACACATTCTTTACGATAGGAAGATTGCTACAATTCTGCATTTATCTTTTTTCCTGCAAAACATATTAGATGTACGAGTTTTTTCTTCGAGAAACCCATATTCTACTTTCAGGGTGCGTAAAGTAGTCGTTTTAGATTATCAAGTTGATACGCACAACTTGATAATCTAGCTCTACCTAAGGGTGAAACAGGCAAGATATCATACATAGCAAAAGGTTGTGACTGTGGTGTCTCAAATCAGCTACTGAAAATTATAAAAACTGAAAACACTCGTTAAGCCATTTCTGAACTACGAAGAATTTAAAAAAAGAAACCCCTCTTATTGCACACCTACAACATAAAACCAATCATCCTACACAGTTTCAGCCTCGGAGGTCTAGTAGTTTTTGAAATACAGTGATGAGTGAGCGAATGATAATGGGTTTTAAGTTTTTTTAAATGATTTTTAATTTTAATGGCGTAGACAGTAAAAAAGTAATGGAAATTCGGCTTTTATAAATATCTACAGGGTGAAAAAATATAGAAACGATTTCACAACTTTTGTATGACTTCACTTGTAAAAGTGAAATCTTATACATGATCATGCTTACAAAGAACACACTTTTTGACGCCATTAGTGACATTTAATCTTTTCTTGGGGACGGCCCACGAGGATTTGATAAAAAAATTCATTGTAATCCTTGGCCGAGTTTAGTATCAAATGAAAGGTCTATTTAAGAGAAATTAAGTGCCGCAAACCGGACTTCGATGTTTATTCTTTCCAGAGTAATGGTCATTTAAATTTCAAAGTAACTAATTTGAACAATATTATTTCTCCACTATCTAACGGTTTCAAGTACATTATTCTGATAAAAAATAATACTATATGGAACAAAATTAGTCAAAAAATTCAATTATCAAACTATCTATGGAAAAAATAACGTTGTTGTAAAAGCATTTCCATATTCTTTCCGCCCTGATAGCCCTAATATTCAAATAATACAAATATTTTACATAACGTATGCATTTCACAGAATGTGATTTGTGCCAACTTGTACTACGGCGGTTAATTAACGAATGTTGCCGATTCCTTGCCACACTCGGAGATTGTGAGCCTCTTGCTTTATCTCGCTTACTTCTTATCAATGCGTGCCCGTTATCGTGTCTTTGAGGGGCCGCCTACTGAAGCCACCTCAACCTGACAAACATTCCGACTGATACTCAAGAGCCGAGGCATAACAATTTGAAACCAATAAAGAAAAATTAAACCGTTTCCGTTCAGCTGAATTTAAATTAAGCACAATAACATTGAGGCCGAAGTAAATTAATTCCACTTAATTAAGACAAGTTTAATTCTTAACGAAGTTAGGATTTACAAAAGATATGGTACGTGGTACAAACATGGTACAAAATAGATGAGGGTTTTTTTAAGTTATTTTCACGATAATTTCAATAAGATGTTTAAGAAGTTCGGTGATCATACGTATCAAAACACCGTTCTTTCCCACTAGTTTAGCCTAGAAGGCATGTTTACTAATCACAATGACAACTTGATTGATGTTAGTACTGTGACGTATTGCCGTACAAGGAGCTCAGTAGTACCAGCACCACAAACATGGCAGTACCGATCCTTTAAATTTCAAATATATTAGATATCAATGTTAAATTCAAAACGACGCGGCATTGCAATTCAATCTAATATCACGTTGAAAATTGACGACGCGGCATTGCAATTCAATCTAATATCACGTTGAAAATTGATGACGCGTCATTGTAAATGCATCTAATATCACGTTGAAAATTGACAAACACATGAACAGTTACTGAATGATTAATAAATAAAGATCAAAAAGAAGGGTCAAATTCCTTTAGTTGCCCGCCAAACCCAAACTGTTTTCTATTACCCAATATCCATAAAGGAGATATGAAAGATGTTGCGGGACGTATTAAACATTCATTATACAATATGTCTGTCCTAGGCGCTTTCTACACGTAAACTCACAAAGATATTGTGTAGGTTATGTTAGGTTACAGGCAAGTCCTTTCATTACAAATGAAGTTAATAACAGCATTTTCTTGTAAATATATAAGTATTTTAGGTAGTTATTGGCATAGAAAAAGTTTGGCTTTGGCGGGCAGCTAAAGGAATTTGACCAAAAGGAGAGCAGTAGTTTTATTTATGGATTGTAATTTCCTTGGTCACAAACTAAAAAAAAATATGTTTTAAAGCGATAAAATGTATAGGAGCAAACTTCCCGATTTTTGGACTGTGGGCCTTATACAGGTTGTTTCTTTTAAAACGCAACCCAAGATTTGAAATAAAAATTACAAATAAAACATATATCTATAACACAATTTTGTAGTATTAACATTTATTACAACTGTTTTTTACATGATGTTAATGACATTTTTGTTTTAAATATTTTTGTTTAAAAATATTCCTCCACAATAAACACTGTCTGGTCTTTGCTCAAACCCATGTTTGTAACCTCAGCTTAATGACACTGCACGAAACCCAAATAAAGTGAACAACAATGCAACAATGTAAATCAGCATTGTTAATTCAGCATTGTAAATTCAGCCAAGGAAGAAGAAGAACCAGGGCTACCAACCTATTAACTTATATCTACTATTTTATAAGTTTATAACCTATTAAATTATATTAACTATTATCTTAAACCTTTATTTTCTGTACATGTAAATAATACAGGCGTTCTGAGGGGGAGACGACCAAACTTTGTTGAGACGATATACTACACGGCGCTAAGTTGATGTAAATAATAATATGTAAATAGGGTTGCGTGTTAAAAGAAACACCCTGTATTTAGATTTTTTACGAAACTTGAATGAACATTCAGATTTAGAAAGGTACTAAAGTTTGATCCACCAAACATGAATTTTGTTGTTGGTTGCAAACCCAAAAAACAAAAAGATGATGTCTTGATTGGTTTGTATTAAGACTAGTAAGAGAAGGTTAGCACAGTTGAATTTTCATACGCGTACACACAGTATTTGTGACGTCAACGCTAGACCCTTGAGTATGGTTTGCTCAAAAAGTTTCCGAGCGTGACATCTAAATACACATCAGTCGCTTGCTCCAGTGGCTAATACCAATACGAACTAGTCTTGATTATATTATTACTTACAAACAGATCTCATGTAATAGGAATACTTGTGTCTGTAATTTGGTAAGTTAGTGAGGTTTGTTTCTACAGCTGGTTTAAACTGTATTAAATTTACATGGGACTACACTAGCGGCAGTAGTGCTCCACAATGGACAAAACGGCTGATAATTTGAGACGCAACATTTTACATTGAATGAGAAATAAATCTACCTGTGTGCTTATAAAATCAATGGTACTACATATGTACTAGCCTTGGGCTTGTGTAGCGTCTAACTAAACGTCAGTATTGTCAAGCTTACTTTAAGATTTTCAGAGGTAAATAAAAAAGCAATCAGTTTTTATCCAAAGAGTGAGTGACATGATGAGTTCTAATTGACTTGTTTATTATATATTATACAAAGTCCAAAATCACACATTTAGAACGTCAAAAGTGGATAGTTCTGATCCAAGGGCTGTTAGACTGCACTGGCCAGGTGGGAACAATCAATTACTGCTAGAGGACTGAAGCAGGAGGAAAGGACATTGTTATACTCGACTCCGATTTAATTGAACGGGGGCGTTGAGGAAATCTCGTAGGTTTTGAAAACACTTGTTCGTAATTAATATCTGCTACAACCAAGCAGTTTAAATATTTATTTCACTTTAAACAGTTGTCCCCCTTCAGATGGATCAGATAATGGGTTTATTTTTTTATAAACAATATTCCAAGGTTTGCAAACTCATCTCTAAAACATTGCTGATAAAAACTGACATACCTCGAAAAACAGGGTTTCCGACTCAACGGTTATATCTCTGCAATACAAATAAATAATGTCAGCTACTAAATTTCATTTTCTGCATGATGATTCCACAATACTCAAACTAAGCAAAGGGGTAGTGTGGTTTTAGTTCCTTCACCATTTTACTAATACATATATTAATAATATTTATGCACAATATCAGCTATGTAATATAGAGTAAGCCAAAAGTAATTTGCAGCATATATAATTCAACATTTTTAAAATCTTTTAGAATTGAATGAATTAAGGGTGTTCGTCCGACCAGCTCAGCTCGGGGCTGGATGGAGTTTAGTTAAACGTTTCGCCGCCACTGTCGCCACGAGTAGCAGAGTGAATCCCTTGCTGTTGGCATGGGAGAGTAACAGCACTCTTGCTGCATGTCCAGAGCACAACCAGGAATAACTAACTCCCTAATTTATTGTAAAATTTATCAACAAAGATTTTGTATTTTTCGGCAAAAGATAATTGTACAAATTTCAACTCGAAATTCGTCCAGACTTCATTTATCAAATAATATTACTGTATTATTTTGATCACATTTATCAAATATCCTTTTTATTATTAGTTTTAACTACCTCTGGGTTGGTAAGTACCATTTGTCCACTATATTCTCAAAATTTGAATAAAATATATCACACAGTTTGTTAATGAGTTAGGAACCAAGAAAGGCCAAATTAGCCACTTTAGATAGCCATACATTTATAACAATTTTTTTTTATTTTCCCCTCAACACACTTATTACTTGAACCAATACAATTTTATTGAAAAAAATGTCAAAAGTAATTTCCGATAAAACACCCTTAACTTATTATTGTACAAATTTGTCCTTGGACATTGATCATCAAGAAATGAACAACTATTCCAAAGGTTTATTAATTGGAGGTTTGTATTTTTTATTTACTAGCAATTGTTTTTATTTATATATTTTTTTAATAAGACACTAGCATAGTACCCGTCCTTCGTACGGAATTTTTGTTTATTTATATTGTGTTTATTGCATTCAGTAATATACAGAACATGAATGAAAGAAGTTAACTCGAGGTTGTTTAAACGATTTTTAATATGACCATATTTATAAAAAAGAAAGTTTTATAAAACATATTTATAAACAATATTTACAGCTTTGTTTCCCTTCGTGAAAATGTGAAGGTTCCTTCCGCTTGAAACACGTGAGCCCAAAAGTGCATTGTGGTTATATTTGGTCTGGTATTTACTTCAGAATTATGTAAGTTGTTTGTTTATTCCAAGAACCGATTAATTAAACTATTATAAACAATTAATTGTCAAATTGGTATTGCCCTAGGGCTTGCATTCATACTTCTTAGAGCCCCTGGGGCGGTGCTCTGGTGGAATTTCAAAATAAAAATATGCCTATGTATATCTTTATTTTGATGTATATTGCGTCTCTTAGGGTCTCTGCATGTATATTGCAGAGACCCTAAGAATATCCATGCAAAACTTTAGCTAAATAGGTCCAGTAATTTTTGCGCGATTGAGTAACACACAGACACCATTTGATTTTATATAATAGTAAGATAAGATTATTATAATTTTGTACGATGAAATAATATAAATACGGTATAATTTTAAGAATATTATGATATAATTATTAAAATAGAGATTATACTTCAATTAATAAATAAAGAATGAATTATCACTCACTCCCAACCCTGCAGGTGTGTGTTAGTTTGGGTGAGATGGCGCTGTCAGAGTTACATAACTAATATAATTACTTGCCTCAGTCGACCCATATATTTCATGGTCTGGACAGAGATATAAAGAACAATCAAAAAGCATTTGTTGGGTGGGGTCAGGCCCTTAAAGAACCTTGGTTTAATATACATTTTAAGAACTATAAAGTAAACCGACCAACTAGGACATTTTCTAAAATATACCTCAACTGTTAATTTGATAGTGCCAAAATTTTATTTTGAAATATGTGAACAAATTATTTATTTATTCCTACGGCAATACCATTTTATGTACAGTACATAAGTACAATAATAGATGACCAGATGTTGCATTGAAATTTTGCAAGACAATAATGTAAAACAAAGCACCTGGACATTTGTATGTACAGATGGTCAGTCCATAACTGATAAGACCTTCCTTCTCAAACATCAGAATATTATAAAATTGTTGCTTGAACTTCGAAAGGTAAATAAATAGACAACTGAGATCAAATAAACAGAATTAAAAGAACAATTCTGTTAGACTTGATCCAACTTATATAATATCTTAAGGAAGGAAAGATTTTAAAATAATTAATTAATAATTCTTCCAAATAATTGTTTTGATAATATACATAAAAAACCGGACCAATAAACAAAAATATTAAGATTGTTCAAACTCCGAAAATCGTCTCTTGTTATGAATGATCTGTAATAGAATAATGAAAAGCAATATAATATATCTGCAGTAAACCACAGATGAGTTGTTCTTCCTGATAGTTGTTGGTCATGTCATGTATCAAGTCACCCATGAGAGGAGATAAAACTGAGGAAAACCCACAACAGGATGTAGGAAATGTGGTTGCAATGGCTGCTGCTTCAATACATGGAAAATTAAATATTTTACTAATTAGCTTTTGTATAGTTTAAATTCCCTTTTAATAAACATAGGGGGGCCCCAAAATTTAAAAACGTAATAGCTCTCAAAAGTTATGGAATAATAGAAATAGTTTTAAGAATCTTATAATACAGTAAAACTTTCAGTTTATGAATTGATCCTGAAGTTTAATAAGTAAAACACTTAAACTGGGTAGCTGTGAATATTCATAATTTGGTTTTCACTAGACCTTGGTCACTGTATCAACAATTCAACCTCATAAACTGAATGTAGGGTCATGGGTTCATATCCTAGGAGGGCTACTAATTGGCAAATGGGTTTGGACCATTGTCCCTTTGGATCATTTAAGCAATTATTTTGCTACACCAGCAAAACTAACACTTGATTATTAATTTTCACAATTACACATGAGAAACATTAGTTGAAGGTCGCCTTTTTCTGCTGCTAATATAGCCAACAACAATGTGACAGTCTATTGTGAAAAAATGAAACCATAGACATCACTTAACACAACTCCATACTTATCACAACTTTGACAACGCACCCTATTAGTGCCAGTTTACTGATCTGTGTAGCCACCCGTTTGGCAGCTATTTGGAAAAATCAATATACCTTCGTTATTTCTTGTTAGAAATTTATATTTTTTGTTTTGTTTTTACAAAACTAAATTCTAACTAAAAATAGTACTTATAGTATCATGCCAATAAAAAATCATATTTTTAAATTAAGAAAACTTTTATCACGCAAAAAATTCCATGTAATTTTTTTAAGTTTAACATTTAATCCTATAAAAAAATTCCTCTCACTATTAGATGATTTTTTTTAACAAGGCGTCTTATTGTACTGAGACACAAAAATAAAAACTTCTATCTTCAAAAATAGAGATTTTCTACCACTTTTTTTCAAATTATTGCAATTTCCCATTTTCTCATTCGCTGTACCATATAATAACCTAATCAAAAGTAAAATATTATTTACAATTATTGTTTCTAGATATATTTTAAATAACACTGTTCTTAGTTTCACCAAAATAAAACAATATTTAAAACTTATCGACTACTTTATATACTTAGCTAAAAAAATTTGAAAACCCTTTTGGAATGGTAGACATTAAGGATAAAGCTCCTTTTTACATGTTTGCAAATAAATCAAATATTTTCCTTTTTCCTCCTACTGAGTCTCAAATATGAAGGTAACAAAACTAAAATGCCAAAATAAAAAAAACTCGAAAAATGTGTAAGTCACGAATAAACATTAAACAAGATAACAGAAGTAAATGCAACATCTGATTGTCAAAGGCTCATGACGTTGCCATGACCATTTGAATTACGAATTATTTAATGTACTTTACAGATTGATTTTTTTTTTTAAGTGTTCCACCATTGGAATCTTTTAAACCTGCAGAGATACATCAAACTTTCAACGGGGAACTTCACCTACCTTTTCCTCATTAATAAAAATATGCACTTGGCGTTTTTTAAAAAAGCCCCCATTTCCCAAAATGGCGGACAACTGAATTTTTTCTTATGGAACGTTGTTTATGATTGTTTCTAATAGAAAATGTAATTTTCAGACTTTTTTATTCCCTGCATTTTCCCTTTAATATCAGCCGTTTCTAATCTATGGACACTCAAATAGTTAAAAACTGCAACTTTTAAGGGAGCCAGGGCATTAAATCCCCAAATATGTACTGTGTTGTGATTATATACCTATCATAATAATTTACTTATGTTGTACTAGGTGCTATTTTAACATACAAAATATATTTAATTGTGAAAATACGTTGAAAATGAAAATAAAAATGTTTTTAAAATTAGTAGTAGAAACTGGGTTATTAAAAAATAGTCTTGGGCTAACTACATACATTTTCGCTAAGATATTCAACTTTTATGGTAACTAATATGATTGAACTTAAACTTGGATCCTAACATTACAGAATAAAACATGGCTGTTATTTCAATTTTGCAATATCAAAAGTTGCTGTTTTTAACTATTTGAGTGTCCATAGATTAGAAACATAAACATGCTAATGTTATGGGAAAATGTAAATAATAAAAGTGTTAAAATTACATTTTCTATCAGAAACTGCCATTAAATATATAGCGTTCCATAAGTAAAACATTAAGTTGTCGCAATTTTAGAAAATGGTGGATTTTTAAAAAACATTAAATGTAAATTTTTGTTAACGAGTAAAAAGTAGGTGAAGTTGTCCATTTAAAGTTTGTTATATGTCTGAAGGTTTAAAAGATTCCAATGATGGCGTACTTAAAAAAAATTAGCCTGTATATTATTATGACCAAGCACAATAACAATTTATTAATAAAAATATTGATCTTTCGTGATTAGATTTACAGCTAGTTTAACAATGAATAGCCTCATATTTTACACTTTTTTGCAGTGTCCTCTTAGTCTGACATTGGGTTTTCTCAAACAATTTAGTGGCGTCCTCCTAGTAGGATGTTGGGTTTTCTCGCAACATTTTGCTGTGTACTATTAGTCCGACGTTAGCACTCGAAGTGTTAAAAAATATCAATGCACTACATTTTAATGCTTACTTCCAGAGACAGTTTGCAACTTGAGTAGCTATAGCCTAATGGACTTAACATAAATTAAAATTTCATAAATAACAACATAGAACTGTTAATCATTTTAAATTATTTAATGAATGGTTCATTCTTGACTGGGCTTAAAACTGCTTACCGTTATCTAACAACTCCTTACTGAAAACAGTAACATAATTTCTAAATACATGGATTTGCCGCACTGTAAAACAGATGTGATTCTAACAAACTCAAGTACACAACCATTACAGTTGATTGTTTTTGTGAAAAGAAATGGTACTAAATAGAAAAATAATAGTTACAAGTGTACACCTTAAAATGACGTTTGCTCGCTCCAGTTCAACCCTAATTCACAAAATTCTCACTGAAGTTAACTACGACTAGGTTATTTAGTCTGCTATCAAGACAATATTAAATTTTCAAAATTTTGAATTTTAGCACTAAGAAAATACTTACTACCTACATTTTTCTAAAAAGATTTTAAAATTTTGAATAAGTGCATTTAAAAAAATATAAACATAAGTTAACGACATATGTTAATAGTCTGCTTGTTTCCCTGAGCAATACAAATACTAGGTCTTTGATAAGTAATGTATTGCAATAAAAATATAATAACCAAAGGCGGATTTGGTTATTATATTTTAAATTTCATCTAGTTTTAGCAAAATAGTTTGCCATAAATTAAAGATATGATGAAACATTGATGATTATTAACAAGTTAATTGGATCATTTTTTTTATTTACCGCCTTATAAAACTATTGAATATTTATAAGTGACTCTAATACACTCAAGTACACAACCATTACAATTGATCATTGTTGATTTATTTATTTTATACTACTGCTGTTAAGATTGGGAAAAATTAAGTTAAAACAAAATATTTATGTTTTCCTTCACTAATTAATCTCTTTTGATGAGGTGGGGTGTATATATCAAATAATTTCTCATTGCTTTAGCACATTATTTAGTTTTATCAAAAAATAAGGAACCTCTTGACAGGCATAGACTTAGGGGCCCCTAATTATTTAAAATAATAAGGGCCCTATTATTTTCTTGAAAATTATGAAGAAGAACTAAGAATTTGTTTGAATAGTTTATACTTTAATTTAAATTAGCAATCAGTACGGCTTGTAAATATTATAATGTATATAATCTTTCAAGAAAATAAATTCTTATTCTTAATTGGGCAAGTCGGTGGCCAAGCGGTCTAAGGTATCAGGACTTTCAGTCTGGGTTAGAGATAGCACAGTTTGAATTTGGCATGTGCTAGAAACAAGTATTATCAGTATACTGCTTGTTTGCCCCCTTACTCTGTCTGAATAAGTTTTCCGCACAAATCAATTAATCTATGGAGATGGATTTTTTTTTACAAAAAAGGAGAGGCCAACTTCCTTCTTTACCTTACTCTGCCCATTCCTCATAGACTATTGATCTGTGCGAGGAACTTAATCAGACAGAGTAAGGGGGCAAATTAGTACAATAGAAGGTGAATATTACTGATAAGTCTTCCAGTCTAGGCCGGATTCAAACCAGCGCTAACTCTAACCCAAGCTCAAAGTCCTGGCGCCTTAGACCACTCGGCCACTATATAGTAAGGTTAAGGAGACCAGCCTCTCCTTTAAAAACAAAAGCACAGTTGCCTATTTCTTACTACGGTTACAACATTACTGCATTTAACCATACAAACTATATATTTATAACAACAAACCAATCCTAAATGAATATATTTTTAGAGTAAAAATATAGAATAATTAAATATAGATGTTTGAAAAAGGAAACTTTTTGTGAAAGAAATTTCTAAACCTGAAAATCAAAAATGCTACCTATATCAATGAAGTACAGAAGAGATAAAATACTAATAATGAGCAACATTGCTTGAACTCCAGTGACTGACTACTATGGGTGGGTCGGTCAGTCTTAGACCCCCACTTTCAGGTGTCTACCACGATCAATGCCACTACACATGTATTTTAATACCACTGTACATGTATGGGTGGGTCGGTCAGTCTTAGACCCCCACTTTCAGGTGTCTACCACGATCAATGCCACTACACATGTATTTTATACCACTGTACATGTATGGGTGGGTCGGTCAGTCTTAGACCCCCACTTTCAGGTGTCTACCACGATCAATGCCACTACACATGTATTTTAATACCACTGTACATGTATGGGTGGGTCAGTCAGTCTTAGACCCCCACTTTCAGGTGTCTACCACGATCAATGCCACTACACATGTATTTTAATACCACTGTACATGTATGGGTGGGTCGGTCAGTCTTAGACCCCCACTTTCAGGTGTCTACGACGATCAATGCCACTACACATGTATTTTAATACCACTGTACATGTATGGGTGGGTCAGTCAGTCTTAGACCCCCACTTTCAGGTGTCTACCACGATCAATGCCACTACACATGTATTTTAATACCACTGTACATGTATGGGTGGGTCGGTCAGTCTTAGACCCCCACTTTCAGGTGTCTACCACGATCAATGCCACTACACATGTATTTTAATACCACTGTACATGTATGGGTGGGTCGGTCAGTCTTAGACCCCCACTTTCAGGTGTCTACCACGATCAATGCCACTACACATGTATTTTAATACCACTGTACATGTATGGGTGGGTCAGTCAGTCTTAGACCCCCACTTTCAGGTGTCTACCACGATCAATGCCACTACACATGTATTTTAATACCACTGTACATGTATGGGTGGGTCGGTCAGTCTTAGACCCCCACTTTCAGGTGTCTACCACGATCAATGCCACTACACATGTATTTTAATACCACTGTACATGTATGGGTGGGTCGGTCAGTCTTAGACCCCCACTTTCAGGTGTCTACCACGATCAATGCCACTACACATGTATTTTAATACCACTGTACATGTATGGGTGGGTCAGTCAGTCTTAGACCCCCACTTTCAGGTGTCTACCACGATCAATGCCACTACACATGTATTTTAATACCACTGTACATGTATGGGTGGGTCGGTCAGTCTTAGACCCCCACTTTCAGGTGTCTACCACGATCAATGCCACTACACATGTATTTTAATACCACTGTACATGTATGGCGGTCAATACCAGTGTACATCTATGGGTGGGTGAGTTGAAAAACTGTAACCACCGTACATGAATGAGTAGAGGGGTGGGTCAATACTACTATACGTGTATTACTACTGTACATGTATGGTGGTAAATACCACTGTACATGTATGGGTGGGCCAGTCATAGACCACCACTTTCAGGTGTCTACCCTGATCAATGCTACTACACATGTATTTCAATATCACTGTACGTGTATGGGTGGGCCAGTCTTAGATCAGAAGTATACCATGGTCAATGCCATTCACTACACTTGTATTTCAATACCACTGTATATGTATGGTTGGGTGAGTTGAAAAATTGTAACCAGTGTATGTGAATGGGGGTGGGTCAATACTACTATACATGTATTTCAGCACCACTGTACACGTATAAGAAGCGGTTGGTTAATTAATACCACGGTACCAAGAAAAGAAGACAGTAGAAAGAACCATTGATTTTAAAAGTTCACAGATAAAGTTCTCATTTAATGTTAAATTTTGTATCTCAAATTATCAGCTATTGTGGTCCATTGTGGAGTGCTAGTGTAGTCCCATGTAAGTGTAATGAATGCAGTTTAAACCAACTGTAGTAGCAGACCTCACAAATTAACCAAATTACTGGCACAAACACCCCTATGGCATGGGCTATCTATTTGTAAGTCATACTATAATCTAGGGTATCACGCACATCTACTTGGGCAAAATGAAAGCTGAGTGGAACAACAAATACACACAAAAACACTGTTCTAATTCTCATAGTTACAATTACAGCTGATTGGTGATAAATAGCTTGCTTACTATTTAGCTGAAAACTTCCATTTGATTGGCTGATTTAGTTACCAGTATTTAATAGAATAAAACCAGCTGATTTCACCTGTGTTAAGTCCTAGACAAGTGCGCAGCCTCGTTGTAATAAATTCTGTCTGTTCTAGTCACCGTGGTTAATCGTACATGTATGATTGGGCAAGTATACCAACAACACTGTACATAATATCAGCTATTACAAATTAAGCTGCAGTCACTGTTTTATATGACAAACTAAAAATAAAATCCCTCCAAAGGATCTTATCAGAAATGAGGCCTTTATGGTATAGGCCTCACATTTTAATACCGGTACATTGAATGTTGCTGTACCAAATTGGGCACAATCAGCTTGATTTACCTTTAATCCTGTCTTTTGTGGCAATTAGATGGTTAGTTTGGGATTTAGCATATAGAGACCATTAATTTTAAATTGAATTCGAGTCATTTAAGATTATTTCTGATTAGAGTGTTATTTTATTGCAAGGAGTACATGTACCCAACTTATATTTTAAGAATGTTTGATAAAGGATTTAGCTAAGCTTTTATCAGATGACATATCAATGAGAGGAGAAAATAAAGGCTTAAAAGTTAACTATCAATCAAAATTAGTTCAATAGCCATCCTTGACTATGTTCATGGACTGTCTGTATGATGCCTGTGAGCCTACTTGTAACGAGTGACCAATAAGCCAAAAAGCATAAATAATTTCTTAGTCTACATGTGAATCATAGTCATCCCCCAACATAATAACACACAACTGAGATTGTCAATGCATTTTTGTAAATATTGTACGGCAATAAAAATTCTAATTCAACTATCTTGAAAAATATCTTAACTTGTATGATAGTTTATTGCGGCTGCAACTAACAACCTGTCATTTCATGGCTAAAACAATGTAGCTTACTTCTCACAGCACTTCCGTAACTGAACACCAAACTTGTGTAACAATTACAAAAGTAGAACTCTTGCTAATACAGCTATTACCGACTATAAATAATAAGTTAGCAATATAAACTGATTTAAGTCCAACAAACAAGGTATCCGAAATGCACGGATATAATTCGGGAACTGGTACTACGGTCAAAATTAAGAAAAAGTGTTCTGCAAAAGATATGTCCCAAAATGCTTTTTTTGCAGTTAACTGCCACAAGTTTTCTTTTTTTTTTACTAAGTAATTTATAGCCATAGAACAACTCAACTGATTGATTTTAAATTTAGTATATTACTTATTCATATATTAAGGGCATTTCTATTTAATATTTAGAGATTTCATAGGCCTACTAAACTTCAACTCTATCGGTTGAGTTGTTCTTTAGTTATAAATTATTTAGCATAAAAGAAAATAACGGATCTTTGGGAAAAGAAGCATTTTAGAACATGCCTTTACAGGAAATGTTTTGTTCAAACGATTCTTTATGTACCCTGTATATAAAAATAGTTAAGCTATAAAAAAAAAAAATTAATGATTCAGCTAATAAATTACCCGGCCTATGATGATACCACAACATTTTTCTCAAAACTACCCAGTCATGGTAAGTCACATGATTTACGGTATTTAGAAGGCCTCACACATGATAGAAAAAAACTACTGCGTATTTAAAATTTCCATACATACAAATATCTCCAATAAACTAGGTATAGCCAACGTTAGCTTGATTTAAATTCGTAAATTATTTGGTACAGTAGACAAAAATTAATTATCCTACTATCACGACATTACTGGTAGGCCCATAAAAGATTTTTAATCGCTTAAGTGGCTTAAAGCAGTATACCAACAAACAAATAACAGTTCAGAATAGTCAGTTGGCTAAACTAAGTTAAATTAATTTCCTTAATTAGGCCTCATTATCAAAATTAAGAGTAGACATTTCAATTGAGGAAATAAGGAAACAGAGTGACTGATTTTCTTTATCAAAGTGCTAGATATAAAATTTAATATAAGCAACGAGAAAAAAATATGAAACCATTTCATAGATATTGACAGCCTGACTCTTTTCAAATGTAATATTAGGCCTACAAAGCAGACTGATTTTATAAATAGACGAAATTATATCAACAAATATTCAGTTAACACATAAGAAAATCAGTTCTTATTAAATGCATTTTCTTGTTCATTTTAAAACAAGGTCCAAAAATGAAATAATAAGAACATTGCTCTTCAAGATCAAGGTTACCCTATATTAACCTAAGTTCATAAATTAAAAGGCAATTCATTTTCACCTTATACTTTAAATAACAAATCAGTAAAAAATAACTTGGTTAAAATATTTACAACAAAAATAATGAGTTTTAGCTTAATGAACGGAGTTCTTAATATACAGTGGGGATTATTAAAACTAGCAAACAATATCCAGCAAAGCATTTGAGATTCCAACCTTGTCAATAAGTGAAATGAAATAAAAAAGCTGTTAAAAAGTTCGTTACCCAAATAACATAAGTACAATTAGAAAATAAAACGAACGTTTGTTACTGGCATTGGTAATGTTTTAATTGATAGCCTCAAATAATTTACTAAGGTTTATTGATCCATTGGTCTGATCAAACTACAATAACAACCTCAAATTCCTGTTAACATCCGACGAAAAATTAATCGGTCCCGATTGCCAAAGTAAAGTACATCTATAAGCTATTTAATAAAGTATATAATAAATTATATTTATTGTACCTGGATTAGATTTATTCCGAAATCACCACACAGCAAGCAACAAGCAAACAAAATGTTAAATACTTCCTTTGACGTCACAGATAGAGCGGCTGTCTGTAACCTTGTCAAGAAGTTATGATTTCTTAACTATTTATCTTAATCATACATGTTAATAAGTAGGTTTATGCAAAATTATAATTTTTGTAAAAAATAAAATATAAATCTAATTGATGCAGGTCGTAATTATTTTGTGAAGGCATGTTTATTTTTCTTAAAGATGATGTCATAATGACATCATTGATCGGTAACCTCCATAACCCAAGGCATTGAATGACCTTGATAACAGTTTACCACTTGTCAGGCCAATTGTAAGCGCTGCCAGCATAACAACCATGAAACACACCAACAACATATGTGTATATATAAAGGTCATGGAGCAGCAATAAGTCTAAAGTTGGTATTAGTAAATAAAATTGGAATAAAGTAGACACTAATAGCTATTGAAATTAAATATTAATATTTTGAGTTAAAATAATTAAAGAATGAAGTTGTAATTATTTATTGACAATTATTTTTACTAAAAGGCATGAAAACCAAAGCAGTGGCGTAACTACGGGGGGGGGGGATGAGGGGGATAGAGCCCCCCCAGAACCATGAAAAATTATAATAAAACATCGAACCAGAAGATATTATATAGAGTATTGCAGTTTTTTGTAGGCCCAAACATGTATTTTCTTATTTATTTCAACGCCAGTGGAACTTTATATTGATTATTCAAACGTTATTATGGGACAACGGTCCAAACCCATCAAGCTAAGTTTATGTTATCTGTTTTAGTTTTATTTGGCTAATCTATTCAAATTAATACTCGTACCCCTAATTCAGTTGCGTACATTATCAATGAAACATTATCACTTAAAGCTCGCCACGACCGAGCACCATCGTGTAACAGTGAGTAGTAGATCCGAGCACCGACGCAAACGTCGTGGTGAGTTGAGCACCGAACCGGGAACCATCTGTTGTCAGTTTTTCCCGGACGCATCAAAGGAAAGATACGGATCAGCAATCGGCTCGGGGTTGGTAGTGTGTTGCATGTTCGTAACATCCTACCGTAACCTCAAAAAATCACAGCCTCAAGTGAAGTTCTGGCAAAAGTCTCACGTTACATGTATGTCTGCGTAGTTTGTTAGTCTATTTTTATTTGTAATAGGCTAATAAGTTTAGTGTAGTTGTAATAGGTTATGTGTAATTGTAATAAGTTCAGCGATGGAATGGAGTGAAGAAGATACAAAGAGGTTTATTGAGGGCTACAAAATCCAACCTCTTGTGAAATTTAGGTCTATCTTCTAGTGACATGCGAGTGAAAATTGTCGTATGTACCACTCATATGCTGAACCTTCAAATCTGTCAACAGCGTAATGCCATCATTTCTTCTTTTCAGAAAATGTTCTAACCACCAACGTCGCTTCCCTTTTCTTATTGTTGCTAAATGAAGATATATGTAAGCAGCCGCCGCTATTGTCTTTGAACCAGCCATGTAGGAATTGTAAAACTGTAGAACAATTATGCACAACACAACAGTACAACACAGCACTTGAAAATTAACAGCTGCCCTTGATCTGCATGTATTTTCCCAGAGTTGTGGTTCGGCCAAAATGTTACGATACTATGCTCGGTTCGCCGCTCGGCTCGGGGTGATAAAGGTGTAAAAAAATTGTCCCGTAGCTATTTTTACGAACAGAGAAAATGAGCTGTCAATCGATGCTCAGCTCGGTTGTGTGTGGCCAGATTAACAGGTTACTTTTACTATCAAACAGCCAACCAATATTTCGCGCTGTTCAAGCCATTACCTATTCCTACATCGAGATTGTTTTGAACGTTTACTAAGGGCAACACTGCATGGACGCGCATGTGCAGTAAGCGCACAACCTTATGCAGACGGTTATTTTGTTGCTGTTACTCGGTCGGTACTCAGCAGTTATTGTTCTAATGTGAAACTTACGATTTCAAAATGTCAAAGAGGATAATCTCTTCTCAAAGTTTGTTGACTGATTTGTTTGCAAAGCAGGTGGTACCTACCGTTAGTTCGAGTTCAAGTGTAAATAGTTTCGTAACCATTACGGACAGCGAGTCTTCACCACTGGGAGAAAAACAACGTGGTGTCATGCATTTGACAGAAATGGCTTTACTGTTTGATAATTAAAAACTAAAATCTTTCATAGCCTATCTATTTGACAAACGCCAACATTAAAATGTTTGTCTTTTTTGTACATTGTTTAAGCATATAGGATGATCAAAGTTTATCTTTTTAATAGGAAAACCATGGGTTGAAAGAAAATTAACACCTGTCATAAAAATATGGTTTTAAAATACGTTAATATACGTTTTAAATGCACTTTCCAGCTTTTTATGTTTAAAATTGTTCCAGGGGAGGACCTCTGATCCCCCTCTATTCCATACCCTCAAACCCCTATTATACAACTCCCCAATGGTCCTAACCCTCCACCCCAAAAAAAGCCAAGTCCTAGTTATGCCATTGGTGAGACAACCTTTCGTGGGAAGGGCGATTTGACGTTGATTGTTGAATTTGTTGGTCGATTTCATCTTCCGATCGTCAGCTTCTTCAAAGTTGAAAACTGAACCTGTCATAGGATTCGTTGATAGAGACCGCAACCTGCACGTACCTGAAGAGATCTAAAAGATTGAAAATTAAATATTGAGCATACGTAATATTACCATAAGTATATATCTTGTATATCGTCTGGTCAAGTCGTCTCTGGATCAGCATTGTTCGGAATTCTTAATCCAAGAACGCATACCAAATAAGAATGCTTATAATTATGGTTTTTTGTTTGCATGTTGTATGTGTATATGTTTGCCATAACACACAGCCAGGCGTCGAAAGACGCTCTGAACTGCTTTAAAGTGGCACGTGCTGAGCGGTGACTATATTAATTTCATCCCCAACAAAGTGAAGCTTTCGGTTGAACCCCTCTTGCAATATAGGGAATTATAGATTCGTTCGTCTTTCTATATGCAATACGTCCGAATAGCTTCTCAAATTTGCAGAGACGAGGGTACATCGAAGTTCTATGAACAACCTTCTCTAGGAGTGAGGGGGTTTTCTTACCACATTGTTTTGACATCAGAAACAGAACTCTCAGACCATTTAGGCTAATAGTAGATCCAAGAGTGGAGAGAGATCTTAATGCATTCAACTTTGCATCTGACAAGATAATGAGACAAACACTCTTGGGAGCTGCAATCAATTGTAAGTTAAGATGTACTACTTTCTTTATACTTTGGTTACATTCATTCTCATATTTATTATGTCATGATACCTATTTACTACTGGGCAACAATTAACTATTCATATAGTATTTAAATAATCCAAAAACAGGCACTTATGTTATCTGCAAAGCTTCTATAAGGAAGAATAATTTATGTAAAGGCTTATTTTTTGTAAAGATTAATATTATATCATCACCTTCTGTGTTTATATTTGTGTTTAATTCATAACTGTTTTATACTGAATGGTATTAATTTTAATATGAGTTTTAGTTTTAACTACCATGATTAAAATTGCTTATCTAGTATTAAGTTCTACTTTTTGTTATGTTATCACAGCATGTTTGATTTACTGAATATTGTATAAGAAGGTTTGTGCTTACACCAACTCTTTTTTATTTCAACGTCATTGGCACTTTTTATTTACTACTCTTGACTATAGCTTAAGTCAAGAGTCAAAAGCTTAAGTCAAAAATATAAATTGGTCGGTAGCATAGTTTGTTTAATCCCAGCTTCTTATTTATTTATTTATCAACGGTAAACCACTTTTGTACATAGTATAATAAATAATACATGGCATCATAAAGTTTATCTAAATCAACAACAGAACTTTCTAAGACTACTATGATAGATACAATAATAGAAGACCATGACCTTGTGCTAAAGGTTCTCAGTTCGATCCCAACAGAGCTATAATACGTTTTGAGAGGGATCAGCTTATAACTACCGGCTGTTCATTTGTTATTGAACGGAATAATTGGACGGTTTGTCTCAGGTGGAATGAACATATCGATAAACTTGCTAAACAGCTGGCTACTTACATTTTTGTTCTGAAAAATATATCCTCGTTAAATAACATATCACTGTCTAAACTGGTGTACTTTGGCTTGATTGAGAGTCTGGTTAGGTACTCAATCATCCTTTGGGGTTCCTCTAGTATTAGTAATTTAAATAGGATTTTTGTCCTTCAAAAAAGAGCAATTAGATGTATGTTGAAACTTAGACCTGGTGACTCATGTTTTGAGCATTTCAGAGAACTGCAAATTTTAACTTGTACCTAGCATCTATATGTTTGAAACAATAGTCTATGTAAAAGAACACAAACAAATCGCTGCTCATCAGCATTCTTACAATACCAGAAATCATAATTTTAATCCTTCTGTACATCATAATCTTAAGCTCTTTGAAAGAAAGCCGGATTACATGGGTCTCAAGCTACTTAAACAACTTCCTCCCAACATAGCCCAGATTAATAATATAAAAAAGTTTAAATATGAGCTTAAAAAATATCTTGTAGACCAGTGTTTCTATCAGATTCCACCTTGCCTGACCTGACTCTCATTCCTGCATTGGTTACAACCAACCCTACCCCCTCCTGATTATCTCTGCCATGAAGACAAGCATCAAGAAGATGTGCCTAATATGAAACGATGAAAAAATAAAGAATGACTGGTCCTATGCCAAGTGGTCAATCAGGACGACGTAGGATATGTATGTATGTATGTATTGGGCTATTAATTAATGACACTTTCTAAGGAACATTTATTTGGCCTTAGTTTGTAACAATTAATAAATTAAATGATAAATATAATAAAGTACCCTTTTATTCATTTTTTATAAAAATATATTACCGGTTTCGGCTCTTAGGCCATCTTCAGATAGTCAATCTGAAGATGGCCTAAGAGCCGAAACCGGTAATATATTTTTATAAAAATGAATAAAAGGGTACTTTATTATATTTATCATTTAATTTATTAAAATAGTAGCCCTAACGTGAACTAGTTTATACATTTGTAACAATTACTACATTCGCTCATCTACACTTATCATATATTCAAATTATTACATTTTCAATAAAAACAAAAGTTGTGTTGCCTGATGATGGTTTTTATTGAAAATTTAATAATTTGAGTACATTTAAGTAACCAATATCAACTCGATCTCAACTTCACTACTATTATCATACTCATTCGAAATTCATATACGCCCATATCTTGACGATCGGTGTCTTATGAATAAATAGATGCGCCACTCTGTGGTTCTGTTGGGAGTGATTAGTGCAAATATTTAGTTGGTAACAATATTTTGTTTGAAAATTTAATTACCGGTTAAGGCTTGTTCCTGTAGATTTTACGGGTACTAGAATAAATTTGCCACGGTTTCTTTAAATGTTTTCCTGAAGAAGCTGGCTCCTTTAAAGGTTTCTTTGGAAAAAAATAAAAACTGATGTTTCTTAACAGTGTTCTTTGACAAGTCTACGGACAGCTGACTAAACATAAAACAAACAAATAAATGAATCACAGCCGCACAACCGCATTTATTGAGGTTATTGGAATTGGTTTTGGTTATGCTTTCATACATTGGTCATTGTAGTTGTTTTTTGAATACATCTTACATTGCGTAATTGAGTTTTAACAGACAATTGGAAGAATCTAGGTTTTATTTGGTAACCAACTACTTCACATACACAATAAACACATTAGGATAAAAGTCATTTACAAATTCATACAAAGATTAAAAGAAATCAATAAATTTACTTAGAAGTAAAATGTTGATGTAGTGAGATAGGCCTACATGGGAATGGAAAATAGGCTAAAAGAAAAATTTTTGACGTCAAACAACTATTGATTAGGTTCAATGTTTTCTTCTTTCGGACCCACATTTAAAAATAATGAAGCATTGATGACAGTTGAGATGTATCAAGTTTTATCAGTCAAAAAAGTTATGTAGCTTCAATTGATTAGAATGAAAGTTATTTTCTTTGGGTTTTTACTACATGCTGTATTTCTTCTGTCAGTATTTGATATTTATTTCAAGTCACCTATAACAAGAAACATCCCTATTCTATATAATAGTGTGTCACCACCGGCTAAACGGCTTGTATTGTTTGTTGCTGATGGATTAAGAGCAGATTCACTCTATTCAGTGCGTAACAATAACTACCCATCTCCTAATCTTAGGTAAGAGTATTTAGAAAATCCTTATGATACTACAGACTATGTCCGTTTGTAGTAGGGCTAGATATTTACAGTAACTATGCAGTTTCTTCCCACCCCAAACAATTAAAATTTACTGTTCCAAAGTGGTTACCATTTAGTTGGGTTATCAGGATAGACAATTCCATTGAGCAGAAAACTTGTTTTTTGGTGGAATATAGAAAAACTCGATTTTTATGAGAAAATGTTAAAAAACAAATAAAAAATAATGTTATTGTATTATTTTGTGGTGAAGATGAATGTGTACCAATTGGTTCCGTGTAAAAATTACAATTTTCACAGGCCTATAAAATCACTTTTCACAAACTAGTGTAAAAACACAGAGTTATAGAAATGATGATGAAAAATTATGTAAATAAACGGAAGTATGTCAAAAATACTGTCTTGAAAGTGTTTTTATTTTCAAAATTTTCAATAAAAAACATTATTTCCGCATATAAAGCGTCCCTTTTGAAAATATAGCCAATTTTTTCCCAGAATGGTTGATCCATTTAAGACAAAGTTTTCAAATTTATTTAGGTGGCAAGGGACTTCATAATTACCATTTTTACTTTAAAAACTGAAATTATATCACAGACAAAGGTAGTTAAAATGTGTGGAAAAGTGAGATACCATACCCTTAAAAGAATATTTCTTTTACTTTGAACGCTGTACCGATATTCTCAAGATTAACTTTAAAAGGTTAGAAGAGGAGGTACAAGTGAGGCAAAAATGAGTTTGTGTGACTAGTCTTCAATGAGATTGAAGGGGAACTTCCTTCTTTGTGCCTCTGAAACTTGTATGAAGGGATATCTTAACTAGTGTTCCTTAATAATGTTCTGTTGTACCTATTTCCTAGTTATTTTTAAGGTTTAGTTAGGTTTAGTTTTATCATTAGTTTAGGTTTATTGTTTAAGTTTTGTGTTACTTTTTAAATCTTAAGGCCTCTTGCTAGTTTAATGGTTAGCACTCCTGACTTGAATGCAGGAGGTAGCGGGTTCAAAACCCGAGAGGTCAAACTAAATTTAGCTTGATGGGTTTGGACCATTGTCCCCTAACAACTGTTGAATAGTCAATAAAAATTGCTATTGACATTGAAATAGATAAAAAACAAAAATGAACATAAATCCTTCGGTAAAAATTGACGTTGCCTGCAAAAATGTTTTACGTCTTCAGAATTAGGTAATTTTATGTTGTTTTGAGAAAAATCAATTCAAAGTAGATAAAATATATGCCGATCGCTGTTGAGAGTAAGGCTCCATCTAGACTGTCGCTGTCATAAGGGCGTCGGACAATAAAAAGAGGGTGTCTATGTGAACTTTTAATTTATAACAGGACTCATACAACAGCAATAGACTTAAACTGATTATTAAAATATTTTAATTAAGTTAGCTAAACTAGTTTATTCTTGTAAATTTTTACTTTGAGTAAATACTGTACCTAATTATCAATTTCATTTAGTACTGTATACTAAGAACTCAGTACAATAGCAACTAGCCTATATCTAACTACTAAAAATCTTATGGCTTTTTGCGGGGGAAGAAAGAGGCTGCAGTACAATATGCATTCCCTAATTATTGAGAATAGAAAATAGGTTAACTTATATATTATTAATCGATTTATCTAATTAACAAATATTGAAAAACTATTAAAAACAATCAAACATTGTTTTCTGATAATGATGAAAATCACAAATAAATTATGTACAAGTGATTTCAGTTCTGCAATTATGAAGTGCTAACATTTTCAATACACAAGATTTTAAAGTTTTGTTTTGGCTGTTCGGCTTGACTTGACCCATTATATAGATGTACAGTGCAATGATATTTTAGAACTCAATTTACACAACTGTTCCTCTAACCTTTATATGTGATGTAAAGAGATTAAATGTGACAATAAAAAACATGTCCGTAATTAATAGGGTGAAATCATCATACACATACAGAACTGATGGCCTGCTCACCTTATCACTCATGTAACATTGGGTGGGTATATTGAAATTGTTGTATTTTAGGCACTACCATAATATTTCAAAATATATACATACTTAAAGTCCAGCATCTTGAGTGCCCAACAGTTTGAACATTTGCTTCCCTTTATAGTTCTTCCTCTATTACTCAAGTGCGTAGTTAGGGATCACTATTGCTGTATGGATTATGATATCATTAGAATGGCCAATATTAATTAAGAAAATAAAATAAAACTATAAATATGTATCTGTTTAGGTCAATAATACAAAATCATGGGGTTTGGGGTGTAGCACACTCTCGTGTTCCGACTGAATCCAGGCCTGGCCACATAGCGTTAATTGCTGGTTTCTATGAAGATCCATCAGCAGTCTTCACTGTAAGTAATACTGTTATATACTAAAAAAATAGTTAAATCAGATATTTAAAAAATATGTAAGTCAGGCATGAGGGAGGCCTTGTGACAACTACTAAAAATGGGCCAATCAAAATATATTGCTCCATAACTGTATAGAATGCATGATAAAGAGAGGTAGAAACATGGACTGGGTACTTGCACACTATAATGAGTACTCCGTTTTTAACCTAATCTAATCTATGTTATACGTGTATGGGTGCATGAGTGTATTTACTATGGATATATACCTCAGATTAAGATGTATAATAATAATAAAACCTGTTAATTCCCTCAAAATTGAATTAAAGTAGAACTTGGATAATTAGAACTTCTTTAATTCGAAATTGCCTTTAATTCGAAGTTTTGGGTTGGTCCCTTGAACATTGTAATATTACCAATGTAAAATAATCATGGATAATTCGAAGTTAAATCTCTTTAATTCGAAGTTTTTACATCAACGGTAAAAGTGAAACATTGACTAATGTACTGTAAACAAGGTTCTGTTTGAGGTTTGCATTGTTTGGTCAGTGTGTCGGCAGGCAATCACCTTCTGGGAATTCCTAATTCGTCTCTTCCCCTCCCCTCGGCGCGCCCCGCCATTATGTTGCGATCGTTGACCCCGGCGCCCCCACCCCCTCCAGCCGGCCCGCCCAGTGCAGTCGTGTAGTCTGTTCCGTTAATTGTGTGTTGTTTATTAGTGTGCCTTTAATTGTAAGTTTGTTTTGTTTGTGTTATTGATCAAAATGGCTTCAACTAGTAAGCCGCGTGTTCAGTACAAGACATTAACATTTCATGAAAAAGTGGCTGTAATTCGTGAGGTGGAACAGGGTGTAATGAAAAAATGTGACATCGCTAAAAAGTATGGGATAGCACCTAACACAGTGTCTACATTTTTGAAGAATAGGGATAAAATAATGAACAGTGCTTTAAGTAGCAAGAACCGTAAAAGGGCCAGAGATCCGGAGAACCCAGAAGTTGATAAATGCGTGCTTAAGTGGTTCAAGCAAGCCCGGGACATGAATATTCCCTTATCAGGACCTCTTGTTCGAACAAAGGCAGAAGAATTTGCTGTAAATTTGGGAAAATCTGATTTTAAAGCGAGTGCTGGTTGGTTAGACGGGTTTAAGGACAGGAACACTATAACATTCAAGTCTGTTTGCGGTGAAAGTGCTAGTGTCAACCAAGAAGCTGCAAATGTTTGGAAAAATGATGTTTTAAGAATGATTGAAGAAACTCCAGCAAAAAACATTTTCAACGTGGGTGAAACTGGTTTATTTTTTAAATGTACTCCAGACAAAACACTAACTTTTAAAGGAGATCAATGCAGTGGAGGAAAGAACAGTAAAGAAATAGTTACTTTGTTAGTTGGAGCTAATATGGACGGCAAAAGGCAAAAGGCAAAAGTTGCCTTTGCTTATAGTAGGCAAATCGTGCAATCCAAGATGCTTTAAAAACGTAAAATCCAAACCTATCGAATACAAATCAAATAAGAAGGGTTGGATGACATCAGAGCTGTTTGCAGAGTGGCTGTTAAAACTAAACAAACATTTCTGTAAACAGAAAAGAACAATCATCCTGTTTGTTGACAACTGTAATGCCCACAATTCAATTCCAAATATGGGCAATGTTAAGGTTATATTTTTCCCCCCTAACATGACGTCAGTTGTACAACCAATGGATCAGGGTATTATTAAAAATTTTAAACACTTTTACTGGTGACTTGTTGTACAAAACCTCTTGACAGATTCATTGGAAAAGAAAAACACCTTCAAAATTGACCTCCTTCAAGCATCAATAATGTGTCACAGTGCATGGGGTAAAGTGTCTCAAGCAACAATTGCGAAATTTTTCAAAAAAGCTGGGTTTGTCAAGATATCTGACCATGATAGAGCTTTAGAAGAAGATGTCCTTTTACACCCGATTGATGGGAAGAGTCAACCTTTGAAGAGTACGTAAATTTAGATGAACAAGTAGCAGTGTGTGGAGAACTTTCTGATCAAGACATTTTGGCGGAGGTAAAGAACAAAAACAATGCTGAATTGTCGGACCTGGAAGAAGATGTGGATGAAGTAGAGCAGCCATCAATCCCTACAACATCAGAGGCCCTTCAGCAACTTTATGATTTTCGACGGTATATTGAAGGGCAAACTAATGTAAGTGAATCTGTTTTCCAATCTCTAAATATTCTTGAAAATTTTGTAAATACAAAAAAAATTAATTCTTCAAAACAACGAGATATTTCTAATTACTTTATTAAACTTTAAAAAGTGTAAGCCTATCTACATACATGTACTGCATTTACCTAATTTGTTAAACCTTCATTATTGTAATTTTTACATACTGTATGCCTCTATAGTTATGTTTAATATACTGTTTGAACTTTAAATGAATACATTAAATTTTATACTAAAAAAGTAATTTGTGGGTATTATTTTAAGCCTTTTAGGATCATGAAAGTTACATAAAAAATACAACTTGGTTAATTTGAAGTATTGGATAATTCGAATTTTCGCATTGGTCCCTTCAGGTTCGAATTATCCAAGTTCTACTGTATTTAGATTTCACAGCCTACTTTATAACTCATTTTTACATATCATTGTGGCTGCAAAGAAAAAAACAGACTATGCAAGGTGACTGCCTGGCTTAAAACTAGAGATGTTAATTACAGTTACTTTTTGATAAACTGTTACGTCATTCCATTGAGTTCTGGTAACGTTTTACAATAACCTGTTACTCTCGACTTGTTGACGTTCCAGACAGTTATGGCCTGATGTTACTTAAGTCTAGTTACGGCTGGTCTAGACAACGTTCTAAGTACGAAAGGTTATGCAGTTATGCCTTAAATGTTACGTTACGATAATCAGTTAGGGATTGGCTTAACGTTACAGATTTAACTTCAGTATTTGTTAGTTTTGTTATCGATAATTTAACTGTTACATGCAATAGTTTAAGTTTCATTCGCAGTACAGTTACGTTCAGTTTACTTCTGAGCGCGTCATACGAGGTACGTCCAGAAAGTAAGTTCCGTTTGGTAATAAAAATAATTTGTCTACAGATACAGAAAAAATATTTATTGCACTAAAATCTACAACTCTTAAACTACTTTTCTACATAACTGCCGAAATTTTGCAGGCATTTGTCATAGCGTGGCACAAGTTTTTTTATGCCTTCTTCATAGAAGGTTGCCGTCTGTGTCTTCAACCATTTGGAAACATTTTCTTTCAGCTCTTCGTCATCGTTGAAGTTTTGACCGCCAAGGAAAGACTTCAGATGTAAGAACAGATGAAAGTCGCTAGGAGCGAGGTCAGGGCTGTACGGAGGATGGTCAAACACGTCCCAGCCAAATCCCTGTATGAGGTTTTTCGTCACATTTGCAGTGTGTGGTCGTGCATTGTCGTGAAGAAAAACAACACCTTTGGACAGAAATCCTCGGTGCTTATTCTGTATTGCGCGGTGCAATTTCCTCAGTGTCTCGCAGTAAACTTCTGCATTGATTGTTTGACCTCATGGTAAGAAATCAATCAGTACGATGCCTTTCCTGTCCCAAAACACTGTGCACATGATTTTTCGAGGTGTCAAGATTTGTTTCGGCTTAACCTTTGCTGGAGATGAAGTGTGCCTCCATTCCATTGATTGCCGCTTAGTTTCTGGGGTGTCATAAGAAACCCAAGTTTCATCTCCTGTGACTATCTGTGACAGAAAATCTTCACCGCCTTCATCATAACGGTTCAAAAACTGAAGTGCACTACCCATCCGTTGTGTTTTGTGTTGCTCAGTAAGAATTTTCGGTACCCAACGTGAGCAAAGTTTTCGAAATTTCAGTTTTTCGGTAACAATTTCATGAATTAATGATCGTGAGATTTGGGGGAATTCCATAGCGAGAGCACTCATTGTAAACTTACGGTTTTCCTTGATCTTCTCATCAATCGTGTGAACCAGTTCTTCTGTAAGCAAAGATGGACGCCCACTTCGTTCTTCATCATGCACTTCATTACGTCCTTCATTAAACCTGTATTTACTCTCCATTACCACTAGGTGGTACAATTATATACAGTTTGTTATATCCTTTTATCATACATCATGACTGGGAGTTACAAAAAATTTATGTGGTGGTGCTTGAAAATAATATATTTTTTCTGGTGCTAACAGCGATGATTGACAAAAGATTTCCTCCTAAATTCAGACTGAATTGGAAACTGGTCTTGTACTTTTGAATCATCGATAATACTGTTTCTTGAGAGGTGTTGGAGTATGGTATTACTAGACTAACTTCTATAATATTTCCTAAATGCTTGAAAATTGGAACTAATCAACATTTTCTTTCTGAAAAAGAAACCCAAGATAAGGTCCATATTATAATGTTACCTTTGTCATCATTAGCTACTTCCCACACATTTTTATCGATGTCTCACATCCTCCAGAATTTGGTATGCACTTAGAGAATTCTTAAACCAGTTTGCCTAACTCATTGGCTGGAAATGGCAGTCCCTTGGAGTGAAAATTCCCTCGTAGCTTGTGCACCAGATGTAGGAATTTTTCCTTTTTGTTTGTAGATCGGAATTTTTGGGTAAAATGCAGGTGACTCCTACTTTTTGTGAGAGAGTTTGTATGTCTGGCATTGTATCATTCTGTTAGAGTGGCAGAAACACTGCATCAAACAGACTGTATTGTATCCCTAATAAGATGTTCCTGTGGAAAAATGAGTTGGTTATTCATAACAGTGAATTAAAACTATATTATTACGAATTAATTCAAGATTAACCAAACACCCTTTGAAAAATCTATTAAAATTAAAAACACAACATGTTTCGAATTTCCAGATATTTTCAAGAATAAAAATTCAATATAACAGAAGGGATGTGCGAGGAAATGAGTTAGAGGAATTAGATGGGGTGTACGAGGACGTGAGGTAGAGAAATTAGAAGGGGTGTGCGAGAATGTGAGGGATAATCAAGATCATATTAACACAAATGATTCAGCCAGTGCCAAAATTGTGGACTTCTTTTTTTGTGGTGAATGTATGACGCAGGAACCACTAATAAGGGATACTGGAAAATCTGCCAATGAAAGAGCTTCACTTTGTTAACGCATATATAGCAGTCAGTGTATGCCACTTGAAAAATATTAGCTATTTGTAATTTGTATATGAATTGTTTTAAATTTTCCTTAAAATAATTTATTCTATTTTAGGAACTCTTATAGAGTTTTGCCTTTCACGATTCTCATTAAAAGTTTTATCAAACCACTAGTTTCAGTAAGTTTATGAAATTCTGTTGCAAGAGATATAATAATTATGATTTAAGAACTGTTCTTGATAAAGATGTACAATTGTATTATTTTCATCACAACTAGAATTTTCAACTATGGAAATCATTTCAGCATACTCCCAAAACGATTAATGTGGTTTGTAACGGTTGATATTGGGTATGTATAAGCAGAATTAGGGTGGTATATCATAAAGTCTGTACAGGGGGTAGTTGGGAGGACCCTTTATACAGTAAACCCTCGATTTAACGGACTCCAATTTAACGTACTTCGGATTTAATGGACAGCTTACAGCTGCATTACAGTTCTAAAATTCTATATATCACGGAATTAAGGTTATTAAGGAATTTTTATAGAAAAACTATAATTTATAAAATGTGTAGGTTAATCACCTTTATACAATATTTATTTGCATATTTTATTAATCTTAGTTAACTTTTAGCTGGCAGCAGCACAGTTAGTTTTGATTAAGGGGTGGCAATCTCATAACAGCTTGAGGTGAGTTCACCCTGATTTAACGGACTAGAGCCTGTCCCATATAGTCCGTTAAATCGAGGGTTTACTGTTCAAGCATTGAGTGTAGGACTCTAAGTATCCACTTGCTTTTGTGTTAAAGACAAATTCATATAATTTAGATCCTTGACAATAGACAATCTCAGATATTTTTTAAAAGGTAACAATTTAAATAATAATATCTGTATTACTTAGTTACAATAGATAGTAACTTATGCAAGCCTTAATTATTAGTTTATTGACTTACTCAACTTTGTTTTAGGGATGGAAAGATAACTTAGTAGAATTTGATTCACTTTTTAATCAGAGTTTTGTGACGTATTCCTGGGGAAGTCCTGATATTTTACCCATGTTCAAAAAAGGTAAGCTCACATGTTAATGCTTATAAAAATGTTTGTAACTCTTTTGAGACTAGCTTATAATACAAACACAGAAATACCAGAATATTTTGAAGGATTTAGCAGGCCTTACACTATTTTTCAAAATAATTTTCATCAGTGTTGAGTCACTTTGCATATTGTACAACAGATTTTTAAAACCTTTCTCAAAGAAACCTGCCATCTGACTGGACAGTCACTGCAGCGAGATAATTTTGACATTGTCAACGCTGTTGTAGCATTGAACTCCTAGATGCTTCTTCAAGTTGAAGAATAAATGCAAGTCACTGGGCGCAAAATTAGGACTGTATAATGGATGATCAATTTCTTTCCAGCCAAGTGATCGGATCAGATCTTGTGTTTAGTTTGCCATCTTAAAAGCTCTCACTCTCCTTACAATCCCATCAGTCATTGTATTTTCTCTATAAACTTCACACATTAATTCAGCTGCTTTTATGCTTCAAGAACTAAGAAAACGTAAAACATTGCATACTTCCTCACTGTTGAGTGGATTCGTAATGGCAGCTGTGACTTGTCGAACGCCGGCTGCAGTGCTATAAGGGGGGAATTCCAAAACGGTACATACTTTAAAAACATGTCTCATAATTTTGTAAAAATGTCATTATAACAAAGTTAAAAAAATTGCTGCTTACTTCCATTATATTGGAAGTTTATTATAAGCCACTCTAATATGGCTTACAATATCTGGGAAGTTGATCTCAAAAGGGTTAATAACAACTATTACAATATTTGTGTCTGTGCTATCTAAATAGCTTTGTTGAAATATATCTAATAAGCATAGTTTGTATGAAGTAAATTATGTTAATGTATGTTTTAATAAGTTTCATGTAACGTTGTCTAAAATTCTGATGACTACTCCACAATTATTACTACAGTACTAATAATAATAAGTTAAATAAAAGTGTTGCTAAGATCCACGGATTAATCAGGTTTTGTTGAACAAGTTAAAATGTAAAAACAGGTTGTACAAAATCTATCAACAATGGCCATATGAAGAAATTTTAAATCTAAATACTTTTTTACAAGGGTTTCAAAGGAAATAGATAATACAAAGAATCAATAAGCAAAAGCAGATTGTGAACTGTCACGGTGATTCTTTACTTCTGTGGCGAGTTATAAATCAGTTGAGTGGTTCAACTGGGGGCTAGTGGGGAAACTGTTTCAGACCGGAAAATTATGGCTGGCGGAGGTAAATAAGTATTTTATCTCAGGACTTTGATGATAGTGATTTATTTCTATTGTAATTGTCGGCGTACAAATTTTGTACCCGAGTTTGAAGGTTGTTTTTTAAAAAACTAAGAGGCTTATGACAAATCCTTTCACAATATTTTTTCCTCATTTAATTGTATGTTGTAACGTGAACATTTTGAAGTTTAGATAATTTTTATCCTTGTTGGGACAAAAAGTACTGTAATTTTCACTATTTTTCACTGTGACTCAACTTGACACTTTTATTACTCAAAAAAAAACCTTCACTGTATTGCATTTATATTTTAATATGTAATTGACGGGAATATTTTCTCTAAGTTTCAGAAATGTCAGGATTTTAACTTTTCCTAAATTACAAAATAACAATAATACATTTTCAAATAACATTCATTATGTTATAGGTGCCGTTGATGGCAAAGTGAATACGTTTTGTTACAATGCAGAAGATGAAGATTTTTCTGGGCAGGGGTCAACCAAGTTAAACACTTGGGTGTTTGATGAAGTGCATAAATTCTTTCAATCGGCTAAAAATGACACTGACCTAAATAGGTCATTAAATAATCAAGGAATTGTATTCTTCCTCCATTTGTTGGGCACCGATGTTGCCGGACATTCCCACAAACCCCATTCAAGGCAAGTATCTATCTTCAAGACCTTTAATAGTTAGTAAATATTTCTAACCCCCAAAATGTTGAAAAGTAGTTAATAATCTTGTGGCCATTTCCCTCAGCAAAAAACGTGGGTTTCTATTCCAACGATTTGGTTCGCAATAATAATTGCGAATAATAATAATCGTACGTAATAATCGTAGGTAAAGACCTATTCTAGTGAACCATAAGTTGATATTTATAAAAAAATGTTGTAATTTATGCTTTTTTGATGGTTAAATATGTGAGACTTTAAATGCTAAGTATTATGATTTTATAAAAAATCTCACATTATCAACTTATGGTCCACTAGAATGGACATTTAATAATGATCAAAGTTTCACTATAACTCCTAATAATAATAAACATGAACCGCACAATTAAAGTAGAAAAGCATGTTTTGGCCACTGACAGTAAAGTTGCATTTCTACTAAAGGACTGTTGACCCTCCAGCAGTGTCTTAGCAGTTTGAAAAACGGCTACTTAAATCCCCACTTATTCCCATCAGTTTCAGACATTGATTCTTAAGTTATGAATATATTTTTATCTCACAACAAATAACCTTTTTTACCCTGTTCTGGTATATCTAATTGGATGAATGAAATTTGCGTGCAAGGACGCATCAGACTGGAAAACTAGTTTTAAAAATAAAATATCATTAAGAGTTTGATATTTTGTGGCTTATAGGAGTGTTAAGGTTTTAAATCTCAAACTGTTAAGCGCAGTTTACACTGAATGGACATCGAGCGGATACGAGGCGGAGGTGATGCACGCTAAATTCTGATTTAGTCGTGATGAGAAAACTTGTCAGTAAACTGGTTGTATTTGTGTGCAGTAGTTATTTATTTTAAAACGGGTTTGGTTTAAAAATACATCACAACATGGATAGCAGTGAAGAAGACGATGAAGATATGTTAGATCTAGTGTTCTGGGCAAATTTGAAAAAAAAAAAGAAAAGATTTTGGACCATCCATTGTGGTTTTAAGTAAAGGAGATAGTGGAACATTTCTTGTTATGCGTGAGTAAAATTTATACCCAAAAATGCTTCCAAACTCTACTTACAAAACAAATCACAAGGGTTGCGCTACAGACATGTCTTTTTGATACGCCACTTGCGTCACTTGTGTGCATTGGGTTATTTGTTCACATAGGTGAGCCGCGGAAGGGACATATGTCCGTTTAGTGTGAACCATGTCTTATGAATGTATGTTGAAATAATAAACTATTTTTATAGAAAAATTGTTCTGTACAGTACTTAGGGACCGTCCTTAAATTACATAACACCTAAACTCCTTTTTCAATCCCACCCACAAACCTATACACGTACAGTGGTATTGACCCACCCACCCACCCATACACGTACAGTGGTATTGACCCACCCGCCAACCCATACACGTACAGTGGTATTGACGTACCTATGCCCCCATATACTTACGTTAAAAATATCTAATTATGGTTAATCATTGGGTACATACTTAACACTCTAGGCAACCCGCAATACACGTTTTATTTATTACATGTGGCTCTCTTCATAAGTAACTCAATACCACTGTCCGTGTATGGTTGGGCGGGTGGGTCAATACCACTGTCCGTGTATGGGTGGGCGGGTGGGTCAATATCATTGTCTGTGTCTGTGTGTCCGGGAGGAGGGCTTTTGGCAGCATTATGCACCAATACGGGAGAGGGTAGGAGAATTCTACGCAGTGTTACGTAACTATTAAACTTTAGCAATTTGTTTAAGTTCATTCACAAAATTATATATATATATATATATCCCCCCCCCCCCATTAGAAGACAAATGGAGGAAAGTCTAACCAATGACTTTATCATAAATAAAAGTATGCATGAAAGTGGATGACAAACATTAGGGGGGTTGGTGACAGTGTTACGTAATTTTTAAGGGGGGGTTCAGTATAATAGTTACAAGTCCGATACATGGGTGGGGGGGTCTAAAAAGTCCAATTTTAGTGTTACGTAATTTAGGGATGGCACCTTATCAAGTAGAGTAACTTAATTCAAAACATTGGTAATTTTTAGCTGCTAATCATTTGACACTGTTATTAAGTTAATCTGCATCATGCTAATCCGTGCACAGCCTGCCACAGACAATAATCTTGCCATGTCACATCACCATGGCCAATCAAAGTATAAGGACTGTCAAAGAATTAAATGCCGAACTATCAAGGTTCTATTATATAAGAAAATTACAGTAACTTAGAGATTTATTAGGATGGTGTTCAGGTAGGAAACTTGAAAAGTCACTGATGGATGGCCTTTGCTTATCATAGTTTGTGTCACCAGTGCCTTAGTTGTGACTTAGACAGTTCACCTTCCACTTCCCTGGAATGAATACTGTTGAGTCCACTAAGTGGTATCTGGAAGAATAACGGTCTCTCTGGGTATTTTTAAAACAAGTTCCATCTATAAAAACTTTCATAAAAATCCTAGAGATCCCAGTAGTATGTTGAAGTTGAAGAAGCAGTTAATATTTTGCTCAGTAAAATAATACTGTATTTAGATATAGTGCGTTTCTGTCCACATTGGTGCACCGATATAGCAAGTGGCATTGAGGTTAGTGAAGCAGACACTGAGGAGGCCGTTTTTGTCGCCAAGCCTATTCAATGACTTGGACGTTGTTATCTGTTCATCAGAACTGTGTGCGACATCATCCCCGCCAACCCATAACCTGGCTCACCATCTTTTGCCACTGCTGTATTACCAATTGCAAGTACCCAAGCAGTCCACTGTTACATCTAACCAATTACCTGCAGTTTTATTGTGGCGTGCTGTTACGGTTCTGCCCTCCCGCTGGTGCGCAAATTAATTTGTACCTGCTGGGGCATGGGCGTATAAATAAATCGAACCGCAATGGGTTAAAAAAGTATTTTAAAAATTTCCTTCAACCTTTATTTCATTAGTAATATATGGGAAGTTGTTGGATCATGAATGGTTTCAAATTTTGTACGTTTGGGATGTATGTTATGTTAGCTGTTTCATTTTTGGTCAGTAGTGTAGTTGGTTAAAGCCCAACTTCATTAGCTAAAAGTTCTTATTTCGATCAATCAGAATTAAAACAAATTCTGATAGCGGTCAGCTGATAATGTTTGGTGATTAATGATATTTTCTGAAAAATAGTATGCTGAAGATTGTAACAAAGACTACACAATCTTATTTACATTCATAAAACTCATTGGAAATCCATATTAGCTTATATCTTGACAATTGGTGTCATAACAATAAATAAATAATATTTATAAATTGCAGGCAATATTTAGACAATATCAATGTTATTGATGATGGAGTAGCAAGAATAGAGAAGCTTTTAAATGAATTTTATGACAATGATAATAAAACTGCATTTATCTACACCTCGGATCATGGAATGACAGACTGGGGTAAGTCATGTTTTATATTATTCAAGAACGGAAGCATTATTGTTTCATTTTCATCATTGTATAACTTTTGACATAAATGCAAAAAATTCCAATAATTTATTATAAGATATTATTTTAATCCAGTTATATGATTTTTATACTTGAGAAATGCAGCATTTTTGGATTTAGAAGTTACAACATGAATATAATGTAAAATTACATCCATTAGTCCAATTAATGTCTAAACAAACAAATTAATTTAAATACTTGTCTAGGTGAAAAGCTGATGCAAATCAGTTAAAATTACTTGAAATTTATGAACAAATCCTATAGCTGATATAAAAAGTAGATCTTATGTTAGTTAACGAGAAAAATTAATTTGCAAATATTTAATATGCCGTTTTATGCAGACACAGGTTTTATTAATCTTTTTTGGTTATATTAATAAACATATTTCACTGGTTTATTGATATCTCTTTTTATCTTTTTACGTCATTGGCATGTCTATTTACTGTTATCTGAAGTTGGCATATTCTTTATTATTTGTATTGAAATGAACTGCAATATGAATTGTTAAAAGTACAATAGATCTGCAACAATCCCAGGTATTGTGGACTCAAATAAAAAAACTGTATATAATTTGAATGTTTGTCAGTCCAAAAATGGATAAGGTAAGGGACCAGCAGGTAAGAAAGGTCAACTGGTTCTCAGAAAGGTATTAATATTCTTCAGATCTGTTGTTTAGTATATTAGGAGAGATAGGGCATCAGCAAACTTACCTAAGAATACAAGTCTACTAATACCTTACAGTGTACTATCACTGAACATTTGTGTCCTGTGATTTTTATATTTGTTTACTAATTATTGTAAGGTGTTAGAGGACTTGTCTTCTTAGGTAGGTTTGCTGATCTCTCCTAATATTCTAATATCCTAATCTAAATACAGTACATCCTCGGTTATTCGGCCTAATGTGGCGAAGGTCAAGTCGGATACTATAAAAGCCGGATAAAACATAAGTCATAAATAACATGGTTTTATTGCAGAAAAATGTTTATTAACTGATACAGACATAATGCGTAGCGGGGCGCCTAAAATTGCATGTGATGCAACCGCGCTCTGTAGCAATTATAATGAAACGAACGATTTTTGTTACGATCGCCAACTTTGACGCTGCTTTACAATACAGCACGAAATATATTTAAAAATACAACTGTGTTTTATTTAGGCTATCAACAATTCTAAGGTAAATGCTATGTAAATTATATATGTTTACTATTAAATCTTATACTTAAATTTAATTTTAACTCAGACTGAAAACCTTACTCCACTATATAAACAACAGACTGACAATGCCGAGGGTGTGTACGTAAAATGAACTGTTCCACTTCCCCCACTATATGGACTATATGGACTCTTCCAGCCAGCCTCACTGAACAAAAGTAAACAATATTGCCAGCTCGGATCTTCAGGCGCATCATTAAATTATTACGTAGTAACAAGCGACCGTTTGTTGAGAGAGAGTGATTAGTCAATACAGTGCCTGCAATTTGCGAAATGCAAAATCGAAACACTCGTGTACGACATTTGCGTTTCAATACTGAAAGGTGCTTCCGATTAATTGTAATTTTATCTTGTAAATAATTGTTATGATTACAAGATAAAACAATTATTACCCGGACTGCCGGATAAAGCGAGGCTGGATAATCGAGGTTGGACTGTACTCCTAAGATTTGTTGTTTGGTAAACTACAGAGAAGATATTAAACAAAGTTTACATTAAAGGAAAACATTATTGTTAAAATCTAGAAATAGTGCATACTTAAAAAAGAACTCTACAACATTTTCTTTGTAAACTAGTCCTTAGGATTTTCTGCTTACTCATCTGCTTCTTCACTGCCAAATCGTGTAGAATTAAAAGATCTGTTATGGTGTTTCTATATACTTTTTGATGTACTTGATAACTTTTGCTTTAGCTCTGAAGCGTTTGCCATAACTATTTTATGAGACACCCAATTTGTTTGTCTCATGGCTTCCACAATCATGTGGTCTAGGACTTTGTTTGATCATCTCTGTTACTATATATATATGTCTTCATTTATTTGTTCGTGTGTAGGATTTCTTGAAACTAGTTGCACAATGTATATACATTTTCAATCTCTAAACAGTTTCCTGATTGTTGACAAAATAATATAAGTAATATTACCTAATACAGTCATATGTCTTGGCCAAAACTCACGCTGTATAGTTGGGTCTAACAAATTATTGGTGGGTCATCAATATGGTGTATTTGTGTGTATGTGTGGGTTGGTCATGAATATTGTATGTGTTTGTGGGAGGTCGGGTTAACTCAGTATTGGATAGTCATGGCTCTACCTTAATTCTATATCTTGTTACTTAGGTTTTGTTTTTGGACAAGAAAGATCCATTACATAAGCCAAATTTAAATTTCGGGCTGAAAGTTCATTCATGAGCTAAAATGGAACAGGCTTCTGTTGAATTATATTTTAGTTTTGGAGCATATTTGGCAAGTGTAATGTAATATGCCTGACTTTAAAATGTAATAAATAACACTATATTTATATTATTTTATTAAGGTATCAATCTGGCTATTAGCTAGATACTTTCTTATAAAGTGTCATAATGCTGGATTTGACCATAATTTATCATATATTTTATTCAAAAATATCATGATCTTGGATTGGCTCTGATTTTTTTTAAAAGTGAATTTTCTCTTCTGTGATCTCATGGAGCTGTACATGCTATGAATTGTGCTAAACTGCATATCTATTGTAGGGTCTCACGGAGCTGGACTGACTATGAATTGTTCTACACTGTATAATCTATTGCAGGGTCTCACAGAGCTGTACATGCTATGAATTGTGCTACACTGCATAATCAATTTTAGGGTCTCACGGAGCTGGACTGACTATGAATTGTGCTACACTGTATAATCTATTGTAGGGTCTCACAGAGCTGTACATGCTATGAATTGTGCTACACTGCATAATCAATTGTAGGTTCTCATGGAGCTGGATCGGCTAGTGAGACAGAAGTACCCTTGGTAGCGTGGGGTGCAGGAGTATCTTCTCCACAACACGTGAAAACTCCTCAGTTCGACACACCTGGTCGCTGGGGCCTGGACAATGTTTTGAGGCGTGACGTGGCCCAGGCGGACATTTGCCCACTAATGGCCACTCTCATCGGGGTTCCTATACCTGTCCATTCTGTGGTAATTTAATGTCTCTTTATTGTGGACTACCCACTTCTCTAATGTTGTAAGTAATATCTCTCTTTTACCACTCTTTACTTACGTAATAAGATTTGTAATATTTTTGTAATGTAAAAAATGTAGACTAAAATGATAAAACCAGATGAATATAACTGAGATTACATCCGCGTGTGTAAAAATGGAAAAAAAAACCAATAATATTTTCTAGATATTTAAAGATTATCTTTAGTTATTCTGATCTCAGTTTTGTCTGAATATAAATTTATAATCAACTTTTTATGTAGTCAAGAATTATCTTGAGGCAGTAACAGATTTAAAAGTGACTAAACAATATTGAACAATACTAGTGAAAAGAATTGGGTCAATTCCATATTCTCATAAGTTTTACATCTAGCATATCAAAATGACACCACTATAAGTAAGGGTGGAGTCTTAAATGGGGTTCCTGACAAGACATTCACTCTAGATCATTGATTGTTTATTTTCTTAGGGAGTGTTGCCTCTGGACTATCTGTCCTTTTCGGAGAAAGACAAGGTAGCAGCACTACTCATGAATGCCCATCAGCTAGTGGCTCAGTTTGGTTGCAAGAGGATGGCTATTGAGGCAAATATGGTGGAATGGTTTTATAGACCTTTCTCGGAACTCACCAGAGGTCGTGAGAACGACATCAAACAAAACATCACTCAGTTGGCCATAGAGGGCAAATTTGAGGAAGCGGTAATTTTCATTTTTTTTTTAACACTTAAAATAGTTTAAATTTATTAATAATTATTTTTATTTTTGATCTCATATCTCACATAAATTAAATAAATATTTTAAATACTCAAATTTATTGAGGTATTATTCTTTATATGTTCACTCTATTTGTCAATTGAACCATTTAACCCTTTGACCACCAGAAATTATGTGTAGGGATCATCACAGCACCAGCCATTCGAGTGCCGAGGGTCCGCACCATGCAAGGTGAATAATGCCGCGAATGTGCTAGAACGCTAAGCTCTTTTTGCCGTTTATGAACTGACATTCTGTTATGTTTTGTGGTAGAACAGTATTTTTGGTACTATTTTTTCATGATAAAAGCAGCAACATTTCAGTATGCAATAGAGTAAAAACTTTCTTCTAACGCAATAAAGTAAAAAATTACATTAAATGTTTTTAAATTTCAATCCCTAAAATATAATCTGAATTAATTTTATGCTGCTAAACTTTATTATTTTTTATGTACTAAATTTAATTGCCAACAAAACTGTGTAAATTGCATTTGGAAATAACATATTTGTCGTTATTGATTTATGAGTTTTTAATTTTCAAACAACTTTTTAGCCGTTTTGTACTTAATTATCTTAACCTTAACTACAGCTATTTTTATTGTATGATTTGATTTTATATTATTTTTGTTTAGTGCAGTTTCATTCTGTTGAACATTTTAATTTAAAATAAGGCATAAAAGCTACATTTATTTATAAAATATGTGAAGAAAATAAACAACTATTTTATGGAAATAAATAGAAACTGGTGGCTTGTTGGGGCAAAAGCCCCTGTATAAATAAAATTTAAATGTTGCTGTTAAATATTTAATGTATAATATTTAATTATTTATAGTTTAGTAAAACTCATTATCATATATTCAGATTAATAAGGTATTATTGTTGTGTTAAAACTTCTCTGTAAAGTTTAATTTTGTGTAAGGATTGTTTATTTTGTTGTTTTGGTCGACTGTATTTTCAATAAACAATTTTAATTCCATCTGAAGATTTTACTCTACTAAATGCAAAGTTTACCATGTGTAAACAGTGGTTTGTTCAGGTAAACACCAGCTTCTTAAAGGTTTGGCCTTGTGCCTTGTTAATTAGAGTATAAAACATTAACAGCTGGAATATTTAATTTTTTATTAACAGCTGGACTCAATAAGTCAAAACAAAAGTTAGAAACCCTCTTCATATAAGATTAACATGAGAACTTTGAAGGCCATTGGAGCGGAGCCCTAAAGGCGTATTGCAAACTTTTATTTTTCCCGCCATCTACAATATCAGAGCTTTAAAATGAGCCATTTCCAAAGGCCATAGGTGGAGTGTAGCGCTTGGAATTTTGACGCAACCGATTCGCCTTACGAAATTAAATATATAGATACAGTACTTGATTGAAACATACCTTGATTTTTTTCTATAGAATTCTTGTGAAAATTTACTTTCTAAAATCACTAGACAGATCAGCTGTCACTACTTGTAGTTGCCACTGTCTTACTAATATCACAAGTTTTTAGAACATGGATACAATATAAAAAATTCAAATAAACCAAATAAATAGGTTGCATTATTACAGCGCATTTCATCCCAAATACAATTGTATGAGTTTCTTCAAAATTCAATAGAAAATAAATTTGTACGCAAAATAGACATGAGCCTATATATAGGTGCTTGGCGTTCAAAGCATGTACGGAACATGGCTATATATAGACTCTTGGTATTCTATGGACACACGTCGCTTGGCTATGTATAGGCTTTTGGCGTTCAACAGAATTTTGCCTAAAGCCTATTTATAGAACTCTGTTGTTCAAAGGGTTAAGATACACTGTTCACTGGGATGAAGGTCCTACTGTAATAAATTTAGATTATTTATAAATTTGATTTTTTAAATATAAAATCTTACTGAATATTGCAAGGAAGAGAAAGCTTGATGTGGTACTGCATCATATAATCGTTTGATAAGCAATCGGTGTCGGTCAAAATCGGTTATATGCCCGCAAACAGTTTTTTCTTAACAGGACTGTTTTAGAGCTGAATCGAGTAATATTCTATCCTAACCTTAACCTAACCTAACTCAAGCTGATCATGGGTGCTACCAAAGTTGATCATGTATGCTACCCAACCTACACCGGCCGGATTGGCACTAAATCACTGCTGGTGACCCCTCATACCATCTTCTAACAAAATATCATCATTTTAGGAGGCCCCGTTTATAGGTAAAAGTTTAAATTATGCAGGCATATACCATCGGCTTAGTTAACTCTGCACTCATACTAAATGTAGTCTTTTTAGAGTATTGACTTTCGTGATTTTACAATACAGTATTAGATATATTACTGTTACTGTTATTGTTCAATATGTTATTTCAGTGTTATGATATGAATGGTAAATGATTGACAGTTTTTTATCTTATAATGAAATGGAAATTATGAACCAATCATTGTTTTCATCACCAATGTGTACGACAAGTGTGATATTGGTATGATAATTTTGTTCCTTTAAAATGTTGAGTAGTTTCCTGCACTTTTACGAGAATAATACAGAATGTGTTAGACAGCAGGATAAATACGATAATTTTGTTCGGTAAACAGACTGAAGGGTACCCTGCACATAAAACCAAGTGAAGTAGGGTACTAATGTGGACCGTAAATGGATGAAATACGAAAGGTAGGATGAAACAACGATACTGGAAGTTGTTTAACATGAAGGAAGGAATTCTCTGCTTTCACTGTCAAAAAATATAACAAAATTGGCCATCCACAATGCTGCCTATTGACATTACATTAGATCATTACCATTAAATTCTATTATTGCAGTTTTTTATCAACTGTTGTAGAGTTTTAAAATGGAATACTTTTTCTCAACTTGTCATCCTGCGGCAATATAAATTTTAAGAAACATAACCTGATGTTCCTACTTTCTTACAGGACTGTAACTACATTTACAGTATTTCACGTCTTTTTCTTTAATTTTTTACTTTTTCTTGGCTTTTATATCATTTTTACCATAACCTCCTTATTATCCGAGTTTATATGTATCCAGGTCCCAATTACCTCGATTAATCGACACTCTACTGTAGTTGTACTTCTTTAATCAGCTGGGTCACTGACTTTGACTAGTGGTGACAAGGTTACTACATATAACATTGCACAGAAAACGTGATGCCTAGTGCAACTTGACTTATTTCCTTTAATCCCTAGGGGGACGTAGGGCTGCAACGAAGGACCTCCACCGGACTCTGTTCTGCGCCAAACACTTTATCTCTCCTCAGGTCTTCCCTTCTTGTTGAATTTCTCTTTCCACTGTCCTTTGCAATGTCTGTCTGGATCTTCCTCTTTCCTTTCTTTGCAAATATATATATTTATGAAAATAGTACAACATTCTATAAATATGAAAGGGGCGGGAAATATAATGTTAAGCACAATAAAAGGACTAGTAATTGAACGCTCCTTTATTAAATGAATAAATTAATTTACTTTCCTCCAAAGAAACACAACAATTTTAAAAAAGTTAAAATTATTATTATTACAAAGCTATAATTATAGGAAAAAGTTTAAATTTTGTGGGCATATAACCGATTTTGACCATCAGTGTCTATTGGCTTGTTGGTCCAAGGTTAAGGCGCTGCAAGGCTCTCACGTGACGTATTTATGATACTGTACCCTACTAAAAATTCTATGAATAATTTTCCCACCCTTATACATGACATCACCCTAAATTAATGACATCACCACTTGATACCATCGGCTTAGTCGACTCTGCACTCGTACTAAATGTTGTTTTAGAGTGTTGACTTTCATGTTTTTACAGTACAGTATTAGATATATTGCTTGTTATTGTTCAATTTATTTATTTGTTTTATTTGTAGCACATGTGTACTGCTATACTCTTATATCTGGATAGGACTGTTCAATATAGTCCCAATCTGAATAGTTGAGAGGCCACTGTATTGTATTTCCTGTAGTGATTTTCATACATATAAACAGTGTTATGATCATCTCTATTTGTTTTAGATAGAAGAAACAAAGAAACTCATACGACTGACACATTTAGGCCTGGATTATTACCACTCTTATTTCCAAGGCCTGTTGTTGCTTTGTGTTTCTCTTTCTTTTCTTGGATGGATTGCTTGGCTCTTTTGTCTGTTGTTGAGACAGTCTCAAGGTACCGGATACTATTTATTTTTATTAATTGTATTATTTTGGGTCTTTAGTGTATCTAGAAATGTTTGTTAATTTAAAAAGATACTTCACTTATGAGTATTTTTTTACTTTTGGACCATTTTACTTTTTTTTAGAGTATTTTGAGATGTGGATTAACTGTTTCAATGCCGGCAATTTTTTGGAAGAGTGTCACAAAAGTACCATTTATTTATATATTGAGTGTATCCAAAATTTTCACTAGATTTGGGGAAAACATTGTAACGTTTTATTTGATGGGTTTGAATAAACATTTTTACACCATATTATAGCTTAATAACCGAGGATTAACATGATTATAAATATTCTATTTTTAATGATCTTATTTACAAATAATTTTATTTTTACGTAATGACCAAAATTGTTTTTTCCAATCTTTTTATCAGTTTCTGAGGTATTTTCCATATTAAAAAAAAAAAAAAAAAAAAAAAAAAAAATAAATAAAATGCTTGCCATAATCTTTATATGTATTTTATTCAAAACACAAATTAATTTTTTATATCCATTTAAAATTTTATGTTTCTATCTTCAAAAACAAAAAAAAACTTTCAATTTGCTGATTCTCTCTTACCTATTGTGTAAATATAAATGTTGCCAATAGCCCTTTTACACTGGACTTTGATATGTCATGGGTTTACAATGATCTCATTGTATATGAGATATTAAATTAGAGTATGATTTGTTACAGATTACAGAAGCACATATTCATCTAGTGTAGGAGGAACTAAATTAAGAAAATCTGTTTCCTGGGTGGATGTTGTTTTTTTGCTTCTGGCTTGCATAACAGTTTATATTATTTTAAGTAAGTAACTTATTGTATTTCATTCTAAAGCTATGACATATAGTATTGATTTGGATTAGGAAGTCAATTTTATATATCATAATTTGTATAAACAAACAATCATTTACTCCACACCATATTGTAAATCTCTTAACTATCTTATTTCTAGATAGAAAAAAATAGATTATGTAGCTTATGTTTAGTCTTTTGAAAATGTTGTTTTGCAAATAATTGGCGTGTGTTTTAAATTGTAATGCTCTGTTTCAATAAAACAATTATCTGCAGATGTTATAGAAAGTGACGTTTCAGATATATTCTCTTGTTGGTAATGATGGTAATGATGTTGATGTGTATTTACTTGTATGTGTGTGTGCTCAAGGGTTGTAATAAATGAAAAGGAGTGAACAATTTGCATATTTATTAATTGTTAAATTTGTGTAATTGTTTTTTTCAAAATACTGCTGAGGGTCTCTAGGAATGGTAAACTTAAATGAGTTTGGATGAACAAAATTTAGGAGAAATTTAAAATTCTCATTTTAAAGTTATCTATGTCTATAAAAGGCAAAGCTCTGGTGACTTGCAGACCGACTCACTCATCACTAATTAGGCATGCCGGCGTGGTGGCTCAGTGGCTAAAGCTTCAAACTGCGGAGGGCAAGGTCCAAGGTTTGAATCCCCACTGAGCCAACGATCGTTACTTCACTCTAATAAAGTTTACACACAGGCCTGTAGGCCCATGTCTATAGACAACAGACTGTGATTATTTCAATTATTCTAAGAGAAACTTGATTTGTTTGTTGTAAAATTTCAATTTTGTATATTAATACCCTTATATTGCATATTTAAAGTTTTTATTCATTGTGATGTTTATTTATTTCATTTTGCTTCCTTTGTGGTTAAACATAATTTGTGTGCCATCATTTTGTTAAATTTTAACTACCTTAAAGGAATTTCAGTATGCACTAATAACACTTTTATCGTGGTTTGATTCATTTAAAACCCAAAATGTTCTTGAATTATAATTTTCATTGAAATAAATGGAACTTCATATTTCATGACTGCAATAAATTTATTGTTTGTATACTGAATTTGACAGTAGCCAATAGCAGTTTTGTTCCCTTTACTAATTTCCCTAAACTACTTAAATAACCACAAACGTAATTCTGTGTTTTTGGCTAAATGTAAGCTATGCTATTAAACATTCTCTTATCTTTTCAGAGTACTTCCCTGCCTCGTAAGTATTTCCATGAAGCCATGGCTGTATACTTGCTGGCTGTTTTACACTATGCATTAAAAATATATTACAATAACTACTAAAATATTCACATCTTAATTGACAATAGAAAGCGAAGTGTATTTTTAACTTGTCCATTCGGCATTTCATCTGTGTGTTTGTTTATACGTTTCTGTGTTCATTACATATTGGCCAATTGTAATGAAATTTGGTACTTCAAACGAAAGGAAAGTGACCTGCCCACCCATACACGTACAGTGGTATTGACCCACCCGCCCACCCATACACGTAGTGTGGTATTGACCCACCCGCCCACCCATACACGTAGTGTGGTATTGACCCACCCACCCACCCATACATCAGTGGTATATAACAACACTGTACATGTATGGGTGGACGGGCGGGCTTAACCCGAGAAATGTGGTAATGGTAATTTCCACAATGTAGCAGCCTTTTTTTATTCAGAAGCCTTTTTCATAAAATAAAATACTAATTATGAATATTTTATATCACTGTGCCATATTGCTCCTCAATATATTTGATTCCCAATAAAACCATGTTTTTTTTTCATCAAAAAGAGACTTAAATAAGAATCTCTTACATTTACAATGGTTGAAGTTACTTGCTTTTTTCTTATTACCAGTTAAAATCTCCCTTAAATTATGAAAACTTAAAATTAATCCTTTCATTTTAATTTTACTATTCTTTCTCTTATCACTTTATTCGGCATGCTTGTTTTAAAACTACTTTGGTTCACGCTCAACCTCTATTGTATTTCCCAACTATTATCTCCTCATTTAATAATTAACTGTAAATTTTGGTATATGAAATTTTTGTTTACCTCCACCAAATGACAAACACCTTTATACTTTGTATACAATCCTCCGAAGTGTTGAGGAGATTGTAGGCGATAGGTTCTATGCTCGGTTCTCTTAATACGACAAGGCGTCCGCTCAATGGTTGCCATCGACGTGGACACTAATAGAGAAGTCTGGGGTGTATATGTTGGATGGTAGTTAAGATTCAGATGTTGTGTGGAGAAGAGAACTGAGTGTCAGGCTTGTCAGTTAGCTGAAAATCAGACCAACACTACGTGGTTCGGATTCCACATAAAGCTGTAGATCCCTTAGTTGCCCTATCTACTGGGATATTAATAAATAGCTCTTTCTGAGGAACAGTCAACCCTAGTTAGTAACAATGACTACACTCGTTCATCTACGATCACCTCAATTTTTAACCATTTTATATTAGTAAGGGAACAGTACTATCTCAGTGTTGATTTTTATAATTAATTTTAATATGTTTTATCATTTTGTTAGTTATGGAAATTAAGCCTGTTTTTTAAAAGATAATTGTTGACTAGTTAAATCTTTTTACTAATAAAAAGGAGAGGTAGATGATCTCCCTTTAACCCTTTCCACTCAAGTGGCGGGGCAGCTCCGCCACGCAACTTACCGCACTAACTCCAATGTCGGGCCGGGCCCGACGTCTCTATAAAAACGTTCTATGATTGTATTTAGACTGACGTAGTTACATTATTGACCGCCAGGGTTGTTGTTTGATATGTGCTGCTATCTGTAGAATTTTTTCGGAACCGTTTGAGTTTAGTATCGGTAAACAAACCTCAGAAAATGTAATGTTTGTCGTCTGTGGCTGCTCTGTAAACAGCTGGCTGACTGCAACAGCTATCTGCACTCACTTTGTTCCGTCATATGTTATCGTTCGTAATGAGCTTATAAAACGCATTGTTGTTGCTAGGTTATCGTTGTTGTTTTACTGTTTATTCATAATATTTTTATTTTTACGACGATAATTCCTGTCGAATAAAATAGGTGAAGACGACGGCAGTAGTGTTTTGCCAAATGATGGAAGTGGCGACAGAATAGTTTCGATTTCGAACCTCAGTGATGACGGTATTACCAGCTTACTATTTGACGAGAATTTATTATCCAACTAGTTATGTGCCTAAAACATTTCTTTTCATCTTTTACATTTCCTGTATGTTCATAAGTATTTTTACCGTAGGCCTATGTGTAACCGGTATGAAAATGAAAGAGCGTAGCAAGTAGGCTATTAGATTTTGTCTGTTTATATTTTTAGCTGATAACATGTTTTGAATTATTGAAAAAAGCTTTACTTACAAATTTGGTCTAAATTATGTATCTTTTGACTGTTGCCTTGCAATAAAATAAAATTTATGGAGCAATTGTTTACTAGTTGCAGTGAAAATAATTTTTTTTGTAAAAATGTTGTTTTTCAAAAAAATTTTGTTTTAGAATTATATATTTTTTTTTATGTATAATTTAGTCCAAAATATTTGAAAATGATTTTTTTTTGTTTGTAAGGATACAAACAACAAAAAACAAACAACAAATACTATTCTTCTTATTTAAACTTTTTCAAAAATTCTTCTTGTATCCGATTTTTTGTTAGAAATTATATTTTGTTCCAATAAATATATATAATTAAAAAATTTTGAAAATAAAAATATATGTTTTATTTTATATTAATCTATACTTTAGTCATAGAAGAAACAAAGAAAAAATACATCAGCTTTTTGGAACTATCAGATATATGTTTTTCCCACTGAACAAATGTAGTAGGCAATCTTTGCTTAAAAGTAAATGGAGCTGATAGGGAAACTAGGTTCCCAGTAATTGGAGTGGAAAGGGTTAACCTTACTCTGCCCATTCCTCTTTTATTACTAATTTTTACAGAGAACTTATTCAAACAGAGTAAGGGGGAGAACCAGTACAGTACAAGGTCTATATTACTGATAAAAACTTCTAGTCACAACCAGGATTTGAACCTGTGCTACCTCTAACTCAAAGTCCTGACGACTTAGACTGCTCAGCTCCAGCTCTCCCATACATACAAAAACATTAGTTCTGTTTCAGTTCAATCCTTGCCACTGCAGTTCTACCTCTATTGCTGCCTGCCCCAGCTGTTATGGTGGACTGTGTTCCATAGCTGTCCATCTTTTTTGTTCATCAAGCAATATTGTCACCTTCATATCTTTGGCTCTGCAGTCCTTTACATAATTCTTCTTGAATTATTGGTGAGCAACTTTCATATTTTGTTAACAAGTAAATCTTATTTGGATAGTTTCTTGTTATAAAACTTTAGTATATATACCAATCTAATATTTAATTTATAGGTAATGACTTTTTTCGAGCGCTGGATTCTTTCATTGGTAGTTGCAGTTATTGGTTTTTGGCCTTTGCTACTTGGAGAAAGAAGGAGAGCTGTACCAGTCTGGACTCAAGGGTGTTGGCTTATGTTACATACAATACTTGCCCTCTTTCCTTCTTTGCCTGTCGTTGGGAATCAAACTCAATCAGAATATGTGTAAGTTTGATGTCACTCATATCACATTTTTGTATTAACCCTTTTGATTTATTGGAAGTCCCACAATATTTTTACTATTTTCTTGTAACTTATTTTGATTGAAATAACATAGATAAATAACTAAGGTAATGAATATAATAGATATCGTTGTAATATGTTACATGATATTTGGATACTTGATATGTTTAAACATGTGTTGCTGCGTGCCTGTTACTGCTTTGTATAGACAACAGCTGTTTAGGTCAGATGCTAAGTCTTGTTATTGTTGTTCTATTTACATTGTCTTGTCTTTGTAATTAGTTGTGTATATTGTCTTTTGTGTATTCTGTTTATAGTTGGAACAAAGTTCTGTTATTTTCTGCATGTTTAGCATGACAATGCCGACATTGCTAAAAAATTGTGTTTATTTAAGGTTTTGCTTGAACTGCAAATAAATGTTTATTCATAATTGGCTGTTTCTTGTTAAGAAACATTTTCTGTTAAGAAAAAATACACAAGTTTACTTCTCAGTATTTTTGTTTTTTACCATGGATTATAGGGTGGTTCGAAATGTTTCCACATATTTGATCAAAGTCCATTTCATAGTGTATAAAATAAAAAAAGATTCAAAAAGATATAATTGATGGTTAACAAAATATAGCTATTTTTGTCTGCAGGTCTGCGAAAATCTTCAAAATATCTTTGTATTTCTGGCTTACCTTTTGTATTACAAGACGACCTCAAATAAGTTATACAGTAAACTCCTGATTATCTGCGGAATTGGGTGGCGCGACTACCACGGATAATGAAAATCGCGGATAATCCGCAAAAATACCGAAATTGGGAGAAAACAAAAGAGAAATACTATTTTAACATAAAAACAATATATTTAATACAGTACATACAATAAGACGTCAAATACAATATATAGTACAATAAACATAAATAGTACAGAAATTACAACCTCTTTAAAAAATCGGTCACTTGTTTCTGTTTCTTCCTTTGGAAACATCTTTTTTTAATCCGCGATTGAATTTTGTGTAGCATAAGTTTTTCAGCCAACTGCGCGTCTTTGTCTTGTTCCTCTAGATAACGGAGCAGTCCGTCGACATGTTGTAAAGACACTTCGTTATTCATCCGCGCCTGTGCGTTAGCATCTTCTTATTCGCTCTCGCTTTGCTGCTCTTCTTCAATCACAATCTCTCCCATTGCTTTTTGAATGATTCCCTCATCCGTCAATCTTTCAAAGCCAGGATCGTCGGCGTCACACTCCAACCACTCTTCAATGTTCTCATCGTGGACGTTCTCACCACCAGGAACAGTTTTTACTAACTCGGCCAGTGTTGCAGTAGGCGTGTTCAAATCCTCCTTGCCCTTATCATTGTTTTCTTCGTTCTGGTTGACATTTTCTTTAACTTTAGGGAAGATTTTTCTCCATGACTTAATGAGGGTTGATTTTCTTACCGATTCCCATGCAGATGCAATATCGTAGATGCTATCTAAGATTGTGTATTCTTTCCAATACTGTTTGAGATCAGAACCTTCTTCAATTTTGCTCATTAGCAGTTTGGTTCGGTATTGTCTCTTCATTGACGCAATTACCCCCTGGTCCATAGGTTGTATTAGTGCAGTAACGTTAGGGGGGAGAAACATTGCACAAAATTTTCCATCAGAAGATTTAAGCACACTTGTAGTCAGATGAGATGGTGCGTTGTCAATCAACAGAACAGCCTTTTCAGGCAATTTTTTTGTTTTGAGGTGTTTTTGCACTTCAACAACAAAGATCTTATCGAACCATTGTTTGAATATTGTTTGTCCATCCATCCTTTTTTCTGGTAATAAAAAAGGAACGGGCAAATTTTCTGTTCTAGTGCCTTTAAACGATCTCGGTTTTTTAGACTTTCCAATGACAGCAAGTTTAAGTTTATGCTCACCTGTAACGTTACTGCATGACGTGATGGTGTACCTTTCCTAGCTACTTTTGTGTCCAGGTCCTTGACGTTCACTTTCAAATGCTAACGTGCGGGTGGAAAGACATTTCCAAAAGAGTCCCGATTCGTCTGCATTATAAATTTGTTCAAAGGATAACTTCTCTTTTGAAACAAATTCTTCAAATTTCCGTTGAAAATCGTCTGCTGCTTGCTGGTCACCACCAAGTTTTTCACCATGAAGTCCAATCTCACGAATTCCATGACGCTGCTTAAAATGGGTCAACCAACCGGATGATGCATCACATGGGCCTTCCATGCCTAACAAATCAAAAAAAAACCTTTGCCTTCGCCGAAATGATAGGACCATTTACGGGAGTTCCCTCACTTCGCACCTGAGCTAACCATTCCACCAAAGTCGTATCTAGATCATCAAAGGTATATTTCTTCATTGTTTTTTCGTTTTTTCATCCCGGAAGCACTGTTTGACATTGATGCAAAGTTCAGCAATTTTTCTTTGTTCTTTAAAATGTCACGCACTGTTGTTTCCCTATTCCATAATCTAAACACATCTGCTTCCTTGAAACGCCGTTTTCTAATTTGGAAATCATTTCCAGTTTTTGAGCAATCGTCAACACAACCTTCTTTCGCTTTTCAGCAATTTTAAATCCGCAACGAAAAATACTCAACAAGGCAACACAATCACTAAACACGATAAAAGACGAGAAATAAACTTTGACCGTTCAGCGTCAACACTCACTCTGTACTGTACAGTACTGGTGTCAGATGACTCCGACGTGTATGGTGACTCAGAGATAAAAATAGTTTGCGTGCCAGCCTACTGCGCGGGTTCGGAGAAGGTCTGCGCGCGTTTTGTACTTGTCAGTTCAGTCCTTTTTTTATAAATACTGGACTGTAAGGTACATACTGTACTTACTTTCTCGCTTTCTGTAGTACACACGGATAATCCGCACCGCGGATAACCCGCTCGCGGATAATCGGGAGTTTACTGTATAACAAATTGTAATTAACATGTTTATTACTGTTGGTTCAGCCAAAATGTTGTTGCTTACCACAACCAACAAAACTAATCTGAATTTTCTTCCAGAACAAAATCTAGAAAGCTTCTTAAGGTTATAGAGAACTGCAACATTTAGCTTTTTTCTAAGTATTTTGTGCCAATTTTAGAAGTGAAGCCTATAAGTACAATAAACAAAGTTAAGCCTACTTTTCGTGTTAAAATTCAAGCATTTCATTTTCTTTGTTTTCAAATTAGTTTACAATAAAATAATTAATACTAAACAATTTATTGCCTAAATGGTTCTACATTGAAAGAATAATAAGAATACATTAATCTGTGTATATTATCTGCTGAAACCAACTGTTACTGTCAAGGAAATTAAATATTAGTAGTAAAATATCATCCACAAGCAACTCTGGAACACAAGCCAACCCTGTGTGAATGTATTTAAATCATAACTGTTTAATCTTGTGGTCATCAGGATAGTGTTGCTGATTTTTAATGTTCTTCTTGTGTTATATAATCTATTACCATACTCATTTCTTGTTTGCAGAGTTCTCTGCGGAGGACTGTGGTTAATGTTGGGTGTGGCCAGCCTTTACATGTTGGGGCTGTCAAAGGTAGGCTGGGTCACGCCTGTACAGTTGCTCATGCTTGCCTTGGTATCTGCCGTCGTAATGTCCACAGCCTATGACTTTGACAGAGGTAGAGGACTGCAGTCAGTGAACCAAGTAGTGGCTTGGCTCCTTCTGGGTGCGTAAAATTTTCTGATTACTGTATCATACTGCTCAAATATTGACAAAATGTATTTTATTCATAAGATAAAGATGTAAACAATTAACCAAGACATCCCACATCTCATTGTGTGTACATATCCTTTAACTAGTACAATGTTTAAATCACATTATACCCCAATAATTACATATGCATCGGAGACATGGACGATGAATGAAAAAGAATGGAGCCGAGTACAGGCAGGAGAGATGAAATTTTTGAGAGGTATGTGTGGAAAAACGAGAAGAGATAGAGTGAGGAATGAAGATATAAGAGAGGAACTAGGAGTTAGAAGTATAAGAGAAAAAATAGGTCAGAATATTTTACGGTGGTATGGGCACATCAAAAGAATGGATCCAAACAGACTGCCAAGGAAAATGATGGAAAGTAAAGAAGAGGGACGGAGAGCTAGAGGTAGACCGAGAAAGAGATGGTTAGAAGGTGTTAAGGAAGAGATCGGAAATAGAGGGTACAGATGGGAGCAGATTGAGGAAGAAAGAATCTGGTCTGATAGAAGAAGATGGAGAGTGCTTGTCAACACCCAGACCCAGTAAACTGGAACGGGACTAGGATATGTATGTATGTATGTAGTACAATGTTACTGGTCATTTATTGGGTTAAGAGTATTTTCAGTCAAAATCATTGGCAATCTATTGATGAATATAAATAAACTAGTAAATTGCAAACAAGTTTAATTTCTTATCCCAAAAATTACAGTTAATTGGTATTGCTTATAGTAATAATGGTTTTGAACCAGTATCCCTATTTGACTAGGCTAATAAATTCCTGCTGGTGGAAGGCTACAAGCTCCCACAAGAAATTACTTCCATTGCTTTGTCATAGGAACTTAGTTTGTCTTCCTGTTGAACCCTTAAACTTTGGAAAACAGGATTGTACAAGCGATGAAAACACACACATCTATAAGAAATGAAAAGAGATAAGAGAAATAGTCAGACTTCCTGTAGCAGACAAAACGAGCTAGTATAGCTGCCCATACACAAGTGCTGTTCGAGAATTTCTGTCACTACCCCTCTCCCATCCCAATACCATATTCCCCCGTTTCCTTTCTCTCTCATTCTGGTGATAATTAATAATCTTCCTTCTTTCCATTCAACCTTGCTGCTCTCTTTGTCATTCTCTGACTTACTCTAGGGTGCCATACAACAAGCTCCACCTAGCGGTGGCTGCGCCAATATAGCAACATTAGAAAAAAAAGTAATCTGACTTTTTAACATTGGCTTTCCTCTTATACATGTGTATTCATTGGTACAAGTCAGTGATTTTCATTTGGGAACACTGGCCGGTCATCTGCCTTTCGCAGAAGTTACTTTTTTGCATAAGGCTATTCTTACCCATAAATTAAACGAACATGCCATAGGTCCTGCAATAGTAGTTTTGTAGCCTAGATGGTGACATATGTCTTACATGACGTTCCCAACGCACAGGTGTCCCAACATCTACTCCTGACTTTGTATTCAAATTTTATTTCTTCTAGAATACTGTTGTCGTTTGGCATGAAACCTTATTCAACCATTCCTTTTTCAGAACAGTCTTCAAACTTTTCCAGTTCACCTTTTACATTAATTGTTTGAGCTCTGATTGCAGTTGTATTCTTTTCCTGGTATTTGTAAAATGCTTCCACTGACTTATTGAAGTCAGTCACAACTTTCTCGAATGTTACAACAGTTTGATGACATCCTCAATGTTGAGGCTGGATTGCTATGAACATGTACACGAACAGGTGTCAAATTTTTTCTAAGGAGAGGCCGATCTCATCTTAACATTACTCTGCCCACTCCCATAGCCTACTGATTTGTGCTGGGAACTTATTCATTCAGAATTAGTGGAAACCAAGACAGTAAAAGGTAAATATTTCTGATAAATACTTTGATTCTAGGGCAGGATTCAAATCTCCGCTCTCTCTAACCACAGCTCAAGGCCCAAAATCGGTGACCATAATATCTATCTGTACATTTTGTACTTATTTTGTGATAGTTTATGTTGTATGCTATTCATTTGTATTGCACTAAAATTTCTATTCTATTAATTTGTCAACATTTATTTTTATAACTAACCAAGTATCTAGTTGGATTTTAATTTTGTTTTGGCATTTAGATTTGTGTGCTTTTACAGGGATCAGTATTATGATGCCGTTAATGACGGATAGTGAAGTGCCTGTGAGAATACTCAGCATTGGCCTTGGTCTGGCAGTCCCTTTCCTACTGCTCTGTGTCGGCCACGAGGCCTTCTTTCTCTTGGCTCTATTTATCAATCTCTGTATATGGATCATTGCTGAAGCTTTCCTTTTAAAGGTTGAGGTACGTTGTCTTAAATGTAGATTTAAAAAAAATTGTATTTACTTCAACCAAATATTGTTTAAAAATATCTCCTTCAACAAACTTCCCGGGTAGACTACTTAACAGGACTCAACTGTTATTTTGAACAAATTATTCAAGTAAGCTTCTTTCTTGTTGCAGATATTTTTACCAATGGCTAAACTTTTTGTGTGTAGGAAATTTTCTGAAATCATTTTGAGATACTAGAGATAACTTTTTCAGTCCATTTTGTGTTTAAAACAATAAAAAACGATTGTCAAAAGCTATTTGAGATATTTATTTTTTAATAATGCTGTAAACAAACTTGTGCCAGGATTAACATTAATAATCAATTAAAATTAAAGCAAAGCATGCAATCAGTATCTACAGCTCATACCAAATCCTTCTAATTAGTATTCACTTTTTGCATGATAAGTAAACAAGAAAACTAACAACAAAATAAATTAAATAGGAGAAATAAAATTCTAATGATCAATAAATTTAACCGAATTAATGTATTGTATGAATAATTAACAACTAGATATTAACAAACTTGAGCACTGATATGAGTAAATATTATATAGCCCACACATATTTGGGTGCATAAATATATAGCCCAGGTGCATAAATAACCTAAGTTAGTTCTAGAGAAGTTCAGAACAAACAAATAAGGAATATTTCAATTTAAACAAGGAACAGCGAAATTCAATTGTGATACGACATGCACATTATCAATAGCACCAGCCGCCAATTTATGGAGATACAGCAAAACTGATTTTAAGCCTCTTGGAGAGACTTGTACATTGAAAAATATTTAATAGTTCAGTATCTTGAATCAGGTTAGTAAAGACCAAATGCCTTGTAATACGAATTAAAAAAAAAAAATGTTTTGTGGTTTTCATAGAGGTCTGTCAAATAACCTACTTATGGAAACCATATAATAGACTCTTATTCAAATTTGGATCTCATAAGGGGGAAAACAAAGCTTTAGTGTTTGAATTTTGAAAATCTTGAAAACCTACAACAGAATATGCAGATTGACAAGATATAATGTGCCAATTAAAAGTTTTTGATTGAAAATAATACCCAAATTCTTTTAAGTCGTGTTTTTTTTAAAAGGTTGACCATCATGTAATTAAAGAATCAACTTTTTTCTGGATTAAGTCATTATAACAACTTTAATGTTATAGCAAAAAATCACGAGGAAATTGGACAATTTTGGAAAACTAACTGAGGAGTTTTAGTTTGATTTGTTTACAAGACATATGAAAGGAAAATCTGAAATATGTGACATAAATGTTTCTGCAACTTATTTGTATTTGTTTATATAAATATTTGTTGTATTTTATTTCTTGGTGATAAAGTGGTTACTGAAATATCCTTTTGCGTTCAGTCAAAAATTAATATGCTGTATAGAATGTTGGTTTATTAATTTTATATTAAGATATTTACCAACATTTCATACAATATATGAATTTTTGACTGAATGCAATGCAATTATGTCAATGCTATTTATATTATAATCCCCTTCATCGTGTGGGTAAAAAGTTGTGGAGTTCACTCTCGGGAAGTTTTCTGGTGCGGTTTTATTTACATTTGATTCTAGGGCTTTGCCCCACTGACCTTTAAAATTTCAATATTATTCGTATGTAGTTATTTTATTTATTTAATTAATCATCAGCTGTTAAAAAAATGAATTGAAAATTTTTGAAACACACCCAAGAGGGGTATCAGGTTTAAGGTATTTTTCACTTGATTCATAACATACCATCAGATTTTAGAAAAGACTATATTTGTGGGCTCCACTGTCCCAAAAACCAAAATTCATTGTGATACAGTCCAAATGTGCCGGCAAGGCCGTAGGAATCCATGTGTACTTGTACTGGTGCTTGTTCTTTAAGGCATAAACTTTAGACCACAGGATATTCATTTCTCTGTTTAGGCACAAGTTTGTGTAGACTGTACTGTCGGACTGAAATCTTAATTCCCATGCAGAGAAGCCATTCTTGATGTGTAATATAAATATATAAAATTGTCTTTGCTTTCAAGTAGCATTTGAGATTAACCTTAAACCAGTATTTGTCTTGTTTGTACGTTGTATCGCCAACAGAATACATCAGAATTAATAATACTATTCATGTTTGAACCTGTCAAAAAATAATATTATTTTGTTTGGTTGTTACTTCAATCTGCCATTACAGTTCAAAATGAAAGAACATAACAAAAAAATTATTGGCAATCAGTCATATAATAACATTTTGACATGGTTATAAAATAACTGATATTTTAATTTCAGCTCAATAATTCATATTTTGTTTGAATATATTTGAATTTTTGTTGCTGAATTACCATTACTTACAACTGAGAATATTTTTTTTTTAATCTTAGGATTGTATTAAAATTAAAAAATTAAGTTGTTCACAAAAAATTGTAATATGTTCACATATTGGATATTTTAACTTTCTATAGAAAATGCTGTAAAGAATGATATATACATTTACCAATATATAGTAGTTCTGTACCGATTGAGATGAAATGCATATTTCCTTTAACAAACATGCACCAGTACAGTGTGTTACTGCTGCCATTTATTGGGTTAAGAGTATTTTCAGTCAACATCTTATGTAATTTATTGACAAATCTAAGTAAACAAGTAAATTGCAAATCTTTTATTTTTCTTCTTTTTCAGGTTTCAAAAGTAAAATTTGAGGAAACTCCAGGAATGAATCAAATGTTGTCATCAGATGATTTTCGAAAGAGCTTTTTCTTTGTATCCTTTTATATCTTTAGGTCTATTGGTAAAACATATTAGGATTACCATATCCATATTTTGTTTTGTTAATGGACCTCCATAAAATAAGTTTGACATATTGTGCTATGAATGTCTTATGGAGTTGAGAAACCAATAAATGAACAATGCTTGTATCATACAGGGAGAGGCAGACCACTCATGCAGTACATATAGCGGGTGAATGGTTCGGTTTAGAGGTATAAAACAAAACGCTTTCCCTATAAACAGCACATGGCGAGTCCATTAAAAATGTTGTCATCAAAATTTATTTATTTACATCCAAAACTAACCGAGTAGAGTGTCTTTATTTGCAAACCAATGGGTTGCACAATATGATCACCTGATGTCCGTATCGTACGAGGAATTTATATTTGAAGGTTCAACTATGTATTCTCTCGCGATTGTGACTTACAAAACTACAATTTTATAACAATTAAACATGGGCTAGCTAAAGTACAATAATTAATATAAACATAACTTAAATACTACAAAGATAGTATACCTGAAAGAAGGGCTTCAACAACTCACTCATACCTAGCTAACACAACCAACCAGTGTAATAAGATCCTTAGTACATTGACGGACAGTGGTCCGTCAATGTACTATTATTTGTATAAGAAATAGTACATACAAATATTATTTGTTTCTTATTATTATTTATATGAGAAATATCCAAATACAAATAATAATAAGAATATTAGCTTATTGTCTCAGATTCCTTTATAATCTAAAGAACAGGAGAACATGACAGGGTCATTTGAGACATAAGAGCTTCATGCAGCTCGTAATATAATTATGAAGCTGGTACAACAAGAAGAATTTTCAAAATCGTATGTCTATCATCATAGAAGCTCGCAGGTCTTAAATAAACTTATTCCATTGGCCCCATTCCTTGATAAAGAGGGTCTCAAAAGAATTGGTGGCCAATTACAGAAAGCCAACATGAATTTTGAGGCAAAACATTCAATATTATTACCAAAAGACCACATTATTTCAAATAAGTTAGACAGATATGAACATGTGAGATAACTACATTGTGGGCCACAAGCTCTCCTTTATACCTTGAGACAAAACTTCTAGCCTATTAATGGACGCAATCTCACTGAAGAACAGTTCATAATTGTAGATGAACTGCTTCAGAGCAAAAACCAAACAATCTGAGAAACTTATGAGTGTTCTACCAATCTCAAGAGTAAATCCAGTCCGAGACTATTCAAACTGGAGTGGATTACTGTGGGCCGTTTTTTTATAAAGCAGTATTGGTCTTGAGGAACTAACACAATAAAAAGTGCTGTGTTTGTCTTTTTGGCTACCAAAGAACTTATACTGCAACACTTGTGCAATAGATGGTCAAGAGAAAATCCCAATAGTCTTCAGTTGCGCAGACTTAGAGTTATCATACTTAATAACACTTTGACTAATGAGACACATTAGAAAACTGTACCCTCTGCCTGTCGAGTGACGTTTTAAAACAGTTGTTCAATTTTACTATAAGATATTTAAAACTCCCCTGGACTTTACAAGGGGGGTTGTATGTTCAAGCTACTTGGCCACATATATTTGTAATTATTTATTCACAAGTTATTTAGCCATGATTGATTGTAGTTATTTCTGAAATATTGTTCATCAGCTGTTTTGTATAAAAAGGAACAACAAGTAAATTTCATTTTGTGTTTTCAACACACACATTGTTTCATTTATATTTATTTTACAGTTTTTATCCGAATTTGCATACCAGTGAGAGCATTAGCTACTAACAACAAAACACTCAGTCAAGAACAAACGTGACATGCAATTGATTAACATGCATCCTCAATCAAGAACAAACAAGGCATGATGTCGACTAAAATGGATCTTCAGTCAAGAACAAACGAGACATGATGTTGACTAACATGTATTCTCAGTTAAGAACAAACAAGGTATGACATCGACTAACACACATCCTAAGTCAAGAACAAACAAGGCGTGATGTTGACTAACATGCATTCTCAGTCGAGAACAAATTTACATGACATGTTTCTGAAATGGGATAAAACATGTTACCAATCAATTAGACACTGAAGAATTGTGTAAAAAGAGAGCAAAGGTGTTTATAGAAGAAAATAATGCGGCTTTTGGATTGTGATCAATTGATTTGTATAAAAAATATTGTTTCTTCAATCATATTTTAAATTATTTTATAAACCATTGCTTCATTAAGGTTGAAAATGTAACTAAAATGCATTTTAACTGCTACACCAAAATGTGATTTATTTACTTTTAATTTGTTTTCATGTTTTGGTAAGAGTTATTTAAATATGTGTCAATTTTCTTGTTTGTTGACCTTAATTTTCAATCAGCTGACTTACATAATACTATCATTCTTTGGAACTGGCAACATAGCATCTGTGAACTCATTTGATGTGTCTTGGGTGCGATGTTTTATCACAACTTTCTCACCTTTCACCATGATGACTCTCATTCTGATGAAGACTATGATTCCTTTTCTTTTAGTCACTTGTGCGTTTAGAGCCGTTAACATATTTTCTCAGGTAAGCCATTTTAAAGAAAGTTTCTGTGAATTTTTTTTAACTTCACTCACCAGTTCACATGCAGGCCTGTTATTCAACGGGTTTATTCAACGGGTGACCATTACTGTACTGACCATTAGCTCAGCTGGGAATTCGAACCTTGTCCTTCGCATTCCGAAGCCTTTACCATGCTGGTAATCATCACTGATCATTATTTATTGATAATCAATGACGTATTATTTGGTTGTTTCAATGTGTTTGTATTAGGGTTCAATTCATTTCTACTGTTTGTGTGAGTGCTGGTGTAATGGTCCTTACTGAGACCCATCCCCCCCACCAAAACTGGAAGTCGTACATGGGAATGGCTCAAAACTAGACAGGCGATAGGATCATGGGTGGCAGTTGAAGGGTAAAATCACAACTCGGCAGCTGAGTGAAAAAGCAATTTATTTAAAAAAAGAATGAAATAATTACTAAGAAAATCCGGCAGAAGGCCACAATATCAAAATTACACTAAAAAAACAACAAGGAACACAAAATTAACAAGAATAAAAAAAAAAAAAAAACAAAATCAACAAAGGCTACAAGTACCAAAAAATTACATAATAGTTGTGCCTATCTGTAGAAAACTAGAACAACTTTAAAAGAATTTACAATGTAAATTTAGGAAATTTGAACTAAACTAATTACCAGCAATTTAGCCCACATCCCATGATTCCGCCGAGGCCAGGGAGTCAGCCGCAATCCTTGGGAAGCTCTGAATTAAAGAAAAGTAAAACGTTAATAAATAATCCCCTTTTGGTGAGACTAAAAAAATGAAGTAATTAAAAATAAAATATAACACGGTACCATTTCATTACAAACTGACTTCAATAATACAATTAACGAAATAGCACAAACTAACTTAATAACTAGGCCTAAATATATGAAATCACAAAATTAATCAGTTCCCCAAAATATGTTTTTTTAACTATAAATAAATACTATTCTATATAAATAAATTTTGATTTTATAAAATCTAGAAAAAATAAACCTCTAAAAACTTAATAAATAACAAACAATATTAACAAGTATACACTCTTGAAAAAAATATGACCTGTATAAAAATTATTTGGCTGTGTTCAAGTTCATAGGTAGTTGCTTGGCCTAGGCCTATTATTAAATTTTTCCGCACAACATATATATTTTTTTCTTCATTTTACCACCCCCAGCTCAGCCGCCGGGAATAAAAAGGAACGCACTGACCTGAGGACAGAAGAAAAGCTCCTCAAGTTGTAACGAGGGCAGCGGAGTAGAACATGGCTCCTTTACATGGTCCCCAGGCCAGCCTACCACAGTGGAGAATGGCAGAACTTCGTCCAGACAGCAGGCTAAGGTTCAACGTCCTCGTGTACATCATATCGTGTACAGTGGCAGAAGAAGACAGGCCAACCTGACCGACCAAGAGCTGGAATCACAGAACGACAGAGTCCAAGCCAACGGCCACGAAAGTAAACAAATTGACAGGCAGCCTGGCAAACCATGACAACAAGTAACCACACATGTACCAGTCAAAAGACCCGGTACAACCTCCCTCTGCAAAACCTCAACACACCCAGGCAGGGGAGAAAACTCAGTATCTCAGGGAACTAAACAGAAGAAGAAGAAACCTCCAAAGAGTGGTGTTCCAAGGACGCCAAACTTGTCCGTACCAAAAACAACAGCCAGACACTCTAATTCATAGATGGAAGAAGCTTTCTTTTCCTGGTGAGACAAAGTTCTCGAAGCAAAAGCGATGAGCTGCCTGACCCCATCAAACTCTTGAGAAACAACAGCAATGGTGGAGGAGAAGGCATCAGTCTGAAGTATGAATTCTCTATTAAAATCAGGCATACGCAAGACAGGAGGTTGCATGATAGCATCCTTGAGAGCATCAAAGGCAGTCTACTGAACTTGGCCCCACACAAAAGAGACAACTTTCTTACGTAACTCATTCAACGGGGCCGCAAGCTCAGTCATATTAGGGATGAACTTACGGTAAAAATTCACCAACCCCACAAAACGGGCAATCCTCTTGGCACCTTTGGGAGAAGGAAAATCCCAAATGGATCCTCGCAGGACTTATGCAGACTTCTCGAGAAGAAATAAGATGACCCAGAAATGAAATCTCAGGATGAGCAAAAGTGACTTTCTCTGGATTGACAGTAAGGCCAGCTGATTTAAGACGACTAAGAACTTCCTCTAGATGTTGCATGTTTTCCCCGAAAGTCTAACTGTAGACCAGAAGATCGTCAAGATAGTTGAAAACAAACGAAGTTCACATCGTGAAGATGGAATCAAGCAGATGATTGAGTCTGGGCACCCATAGGAACCCTAGTGAACTGATAGATTCTAGGGAACAAAGAAGCTAGGAATAGGCCGTGATTCCTTCTTCAATGAAATCTGATGGTAGGCCTGGTTCAAATAAAAAACACTGAAAAACAGCCTTACCGCACCAATCGAACACAGAATGCAAATCAAATAGAGGTACCGAGTCAATAGCCTCCGATAATCCATCACAAGCCTAGATATACCATTAGGCTTGGGCACAAGAAAATCTGGACTGGCATAAGCGGAACGAGACGGTTCAATCACACCCTTGCTCAGAAGATCTTCAATCATAGCCCTCATAACTTCCATCTTTGGGGAAGCAAGTTTGTAAGGATGACTTTTAACTGGCTGAGAATCGGTGAGGTAATCTCATACTCCAGAAGAGAAGTGACCTCAAGCTCAGACGTAAGCACATCAGGAAACTGCAAACACAGCCCCCTAATAGCAGGGCCTCCACCCGGTCAGGGGGAAATGACAAACTGGATCCACCTTGGATTGTTCGGGCTCACAACCCACCTCTCGGACTGCAGGAGGTCAGTCAGAATCACCTACTAGAGGACCAAAACTCGCCGATTGAATTTAAAAAACATCTTGCGCTTCTGGAGGTCAAGCACTACTTTTACAGATGACGTCTACCCCTAAGATACAAGAAACCGCCAGGTCCTTGGCAACAAGAACACTCCACCTCCAGGAAAATCCTTCAATCTTGAAATGTAGAAACGCCTTTAAAAGAAGGAGTTTGGGATGCCGTGCAGCAAGTAATAGAAGAAGGCTCGGTGTGTCTGACAAGTCCTAAGGCGTCAAGAGACTCAAAAAGAGAAAGGTTGATGATACTGCATGCCGAGCCAGAATCAAGAAGGGCTCGACACACCGTACCACTGAAAGAAATGAAAACGCCAGAACACACCGAGGTGACTGCACTAAATCCAAGGGAAGCCATGCCAGCAAGGCCCAAAAAATCCCCGGCACTCCTGCTATTGACACGTGTCATAGGCAAATGCCTACGGTGACTCGCAACAACGTGAGGAGCTACTGTGGAGGCAACCCCTCGCGCTGAGCGTTTTTCCGCACCACAACCTCTAGCACATGGGCAGTCACGACAAATGTGACCAGGTTGGCCACAAGCAAAACAACAGAAGGCCGGGAACCACGACCCCCTCTGGCCGACTCACACCTACAGACATAGCCGGTTTACGGCTGGGGAGAGCACGATTACTCTCATAATCCCTCCCTCGCTGGTCTGAGAACTGCACACTGCGCGAAACAAGGCACAGCTGATGCAGCTCCCGAAAATATGAAGGAACATCAGCAAAAACTAATCTGCACTGTTGTTCAGGAAATGTGCCATCCAGGATGACACGAACGGTTCAGTTTCAAGTGCGAGACGCAACGCTCGACGAGCTTCCTTGATGGACGAGACATAGGCTGCCAAAGTCTCGACCCTACGCTGCGACGATAAAATCTTTCCATGACCAGCCTCTCCCTGAGTCGAATAGGAAGAAAAGAAGATAGTAACTCTCAATGGAACAAGTCCACCGAGGCATCACTGGCCAAGACAGAACTTAGCAAATCCCCAACGGGACCTCTGCAATATGGAAAAATCAGACGAAGGAAGTCTCTAGCCTGCATGCTAGGCATCTCACTAAGTCTGAGAAAGACCTCTAGAAACTTGAGGAGTTCCTCGAGATCCATCCTATCAATCACAGGGAGACTCTGGAACATGGGCGTTAGTGGGTTAGGCAGCTTGTGGTAGCTCAACTGCAGAAGAGAAGGTGAACAAAGCAGCTCCGAATTAAAGAAAAGTAAAACATTAATAAATAATCCCTGCAAGGTAAAAAAAAAAAATGAAGTAATTAAAAATAAAATATAACACGGTACCGTTTCATTAAAAACTGACTTCAATAATACAATTAACGAAATAAATAAATAAATAACACAAACTAACTTAATAACTAGGCCTAAATATATGATATCACAAAATTAATCAGTGGCCCAAAATATTTTTTTGTTTTTAACTGTAAATAAATACTTTAAAATAATAACAAGAAAAAATAAACTGCTAAAAACTTAATAAAAAGCAAACAATATTAACAAGTATACACTCTTGGAAAAAATATGGCCTCTATATAAAAATAATTTGGCTGTGTTCAAGTTCATAGGCAGTTCATTGGCCCTAGACCTAATATTAAATGTTTCCGCACAACATATTTTTTCTTTTTTTTTCATTTTACCACCCCCAGTTCAGCTGCCGGGAATAAAAAGGAAAACACTGACCTGAGGACAGAAGAAAAGCTCCTCAAGTTGTAACGAGGGCAGCGGAGTAGAACATGGCTCCTTTTCATGGTCCCCAGGCCAGCCTACCACAGTAGAGAATGGCAGAACTTCGTCCGGACAGCAAACTGAGGGTATATTACAACTGTATGTGTATTGGTGGGTAGGTGGGTCAATACACAGCACGTTCATTTATACTCTTTACCGAACCATTGAGGCACAAAATTACAAAACAAACATGAAAAACTAAACTATACACAAGGTAATTGTCGCTTCCAGATGTCTCTTAATAAAATTTCTATCAACTCTTAACTACGAGGCATATTCATGAAATTAAAACTGTTTCATTGTACTGCCACCACAGCTCAATGGTCGGCATTTCACGTTGGTCGCCTTGTTCATAGGCTCTCGACTGATGCCATAGGCTATTGACTAAGTTGCGTTTTTAATTATCTGTGCACATTTAAAATGTTTAACACAATTACTGACTGATCCAGTCAATTATGAGATCCGTGTCAATTATGACCCACTCGCCCACCCATACACGTGCAGTGGTAATGAATGACCCACCCGCCCACCTATACACGTACAGTAGGAATGAATGACACATCCACCCACCCATACACGTACAGTGGTAATGAATGACCCACCCGCCCACCCATACACGTACAGTAGGAATGAATGACCCACCCATACACGTGCAGTGGTAATGAATGACCCACCCGCCCACCTATACATGTACAATGGTAATGAGATTTTACACAGTCAAGTAATGAGATTTTTTAGTGCAAGGAATGTGAAATCATCTGAAATTTATCATCAAGTTCGAGATGTGATCATCGAGGTGAAGATGCGATGAGTGATGGAATGAATGAATTTAACACATAATTTTTTTAGGTTAGGTTAAAGGGCACTAGGCCAGGAATTAGTATATTGGAGAGATAGTACATCAGCAAACTTGCCTTAGAAGACAAGTCCACTAACACATAATGTGAATCTTTTGTATTTGTTTACTACTAACATAATTTTTTTAAACTACGCATTGTGTAAGTCTTCTGTATTTACAATTTTGTAAAAAAACAACATATTATTGACATTCATGTCTGTGTTTCAGTAATTTGATATTTTATTCAACATAGATGTTTTTATCTTAGTCAGTGTGTATAATATGAAAATACGTGAGTTATTTTATTTCTTAAGTTAATCAACATAATGTTAAAAGTTTTAATAAGACATAATTATATGGCTAAGTTTACTTATAGATATGAATAATACTCTTCTCTCACTTCTTTTAAGGCTGTTTGGTCAAACAAAATTACGATTCTTTTTCAATTTAAATTATTATTTTATATCAGCTATTAAACGCCTCCCAAGTAGTTCTTCCATTAAAATTATGGTCATAGTTATAAATACATCAACTCAAAGATCTTTGCAAAGCATGTATGCGAATTAGGGCTCTCTTTGTACATACAGAATTAAGAATTATTTTCCTGATTATTCCCAAATTTTAAAAACAAACCCTCACAAAAAGATACAAAAAATATCTTGTTCATCAGTTATTTTTAATTACGTAATTTTACTGTAAATTAGCAAATTTACGACGAGAAATAACATGTCATGTTTGGCATCTTATGCTTTTTAATATCACAGAAATGGATTTACTTTGTATACTCTACTTTTGTATGTACTTTTACCAGCATGTTATATTACAATCCAATCGCTATGCACACGTACAGCGAGACAGAGCACCCGCAGGATTGCGCTTAAATGACTTCCTGCAATTAAACCCCACCCATCCCAGGGGAGGGGGAGGGGTCAAGTGTCTGTGTATGAGTAGATCGCGGTCAGGCATGCAGTCAGCGCTGTAAGCGGAATTCAGTTGTCCCTAAAGCTGGCCAAACCGCCTTAAGGGGAATATGTAATTTTTACTTAACTCAACATATTTTGCAACACAATTCTGAACCACTAAGAAGTAATTTTTATAGTAACATCTGAACCATCATCATCCCACTTTGAAATGGGCTGGTGAGTTTCGTGATATGGCCGATGTAGATCCTAATTTTTTAAAGAAACTCGTTAATGGTGATGAAATATTGTACTTTCTTTATGACCCACAAACAAAATGTCAGCAAGTGTTGATAAGTGATGGGATTAGAGCTTTCAAAACTTCAGAAAATGGACAGGCATTAAGTGGAGAAGTATCTTCAGCTTACAAATCACCATCTTCTGTTGACACGTATAAGGGAAACCTTCTACAATCAATCTTTTGTCAGAGTATTGTTTACAAACTATTTATGTAGCCCATTTAGAAAAAGTGTGTTTCTTTGATTTTAATTAATTTCATTTTACTTTTGATAGGGCATCGTAGGTGACTACCTTAAACTGACTGATTCCTCTTTGTTAATTTATTTTGTTGACACAGGTCAAAGCAGAGAAGATGTTTACAATAGTTCTAATTTACTGTGATGTCATGGGACTGCACTTTCTGTTTGGCGTCAAGAACAAAGGCAGTTGGTTGGAGATTGGGACGTCTGTCTCACACTTTGTCATCATGGAGGTGACAGTGCTGTTTCTCGCCGCACTGTATTTTATAGCCCGACTGTGCACAGACACTACCTTTTCTAAGGCACAGACAACTGAAGCCATTGCTCCTATATGGGTGTCAGCGCACAAAAAACATCCTGATTAATCAAAACGGACCAAACATTGTATAAAATATATAAAAATTTAGTAAGGCATTTAATACATGATGATTATATTACCCTTCAAATATTGTTAATTTTTTACTTTTACCTTTTTACTTGAAAACATTTAGCTGTGTTGCACCTTTCCACTATCAACCTTTATTAGAATCAATCTATCAAATATATCAACATGATATATACACCACTGGTATGCTTGTTTTGTTTCTGAAGAAACGCAGATAAATTTAGCTGTACAGCACATATTAAGTAAAATTACAGAAAATAAAACACCATATACAACTGTTACTGAACTGAATAGAAAAATTCTACTTTTTCTTTAAAATTGAAATTTTGAATGTTTCAAATAAAAACTGCAATACTAACCAAAATGCATTTATTTACATGGTAACAAAAAGTATATATACTCTAGTAACAAAATATAGCTTGTATCTTAAATTATTACACAGATATCATAAAAGAAACTCTTCAATTTCTTTCTTCATTTTGAATCTTTGGTTTGAATTTTGAAGATGCCTCATAAATGCAGATGGTAATGTTTTGAGGTCCTGAAATATCAATCAAATATAACTACAACATTTATAACTAGATGAGAAGACTCAACTGTTTAAGAAAACACAATTTAAATTAATAATAAGGTTAATAAAAATATGACTCATATTCTCTAGACTATGGGGTAAATAATATTAATGTACTACTTATTATTTTACTACACAGTTCGTTTCCGACGGTCGTGGTGAGTTGATCTCGTGAGTGTAGCGGTGCGAGAACTCCTTTCCCCCACCTCAGTGGAATTAGAAGCTGGTTGGTCAAGTTGAATATTTTGTCTATTTAACCTGCTCTATGTTTTGTTGAATTTTTTCGTATTTTTTGAATTTATTTTGTGTCTCATTGAATATTTTGTTAAATAACCTGATCTATGCTCCATTGATTTTTCATATTTTGCATTTATTTTTGGATGTCATTAAGTATTTGGTCTATTTAATAACTAGCTCTGTGTTTTGTTGACTGATTTCATATTTTGCATTTCTTTTGTATTTCATATTGTGTATTATATTTTGTATAATTATGTTATGTATGATAGTTTTTTAAGAACTTTTGACTTTCAACAGTAATCTTTAGTATCTAGCATGTAGTATTAACCCATTGCGGATCAAAGACGTCGCGTTCACGTCCTGCGCGCGGGTGGACTGAAAGCTCAGCGACGTGACGTTCACGTCGCTGCACCTGCTGTTTACGATTGCGTCATTCAAGGTCAATGTCCACTTTTAGAATGCACGCAGATGTTCTGGGGCGCTTATCAGTTTGTCTGCTTATCTTATCTCTGTTCCTGTTTACTCAAAACATTCCTCGTTTTCGATAAATAATTTGTTTCGAACTAGTTTGAGGAGTTCTGTCGTTGCGTTTGGTAGGATATATTTTCGAGTGCGTGACTGCCAGAAAATGGCGGATAACTTACGTTCGTCTGAGTTAGACAGCCTACTAATGTGTAGCGGAAGTGAACCAAGTGACCTTGAGAGTGATATAGAGGGTGACGATGGGTCTGTAGTGCGATTATGTCCTCGATTACAGAATTATTTGGACACTAACTTTGATAGTGTCGAGCGTGCTAATTTGGGTGACATTGATTCCGATGTTATTCCCGGGACACTGCCGGATGTACAAAGTTTTATATTCAATTTCACTGAAACCCGTATCGTTGAACATCAACCTGGCCCTTCAACCCCTCAACCTGGCCCTTCAACCGCTCAACCTGGCTGTTCATCCCCTCAACCTGGCCCTTCAACCGCTCAACCTGGCTGTTCAACCCCTCAACCTGGCCCTTCAACCGCTCAACCTGGCTGTTCATCCCCTCAACCTGACCCTTCAACCGCTCAACCTGGCTGTTCATCCCCTCAACCTGGCCCTTCAACTGCTGCTGATCCATCATTCCCGATCGTTGACGATGACGCCGACATCGGTCAAACTACTACTACAACTGCTACTGAGCCAAAGGGTAAACGTAAAAAAAAGGTCAGTAAAAAAGTTGCTAATAAAAATAAAAAATCACAGCCAAAGGAAAAATTGCCCAGAGCGAAAAAACCCAAAAAACCATCAATATTTGATTGGCAAAACGTACCAAACAATCCTAAAGAAATTCCTTTCACAGCAACTCCAGGCTTAGATCCTGATATAAGTAGTAGTTTAGATGAAACATTTTCCGAATTAGATTCTTTTTTCCTATTTTGTGGGGAAGAATTTTTTATGATGATAACACAGGAGACGAATGACTATGCAAATGCACAATTAGGGGATGCTAGACGAAAGCGACTAAAAAGCGATGACAATTGGACCCCTGATACAGTGGACGAAATGAAGTCATACTTTGCCTTATACATTTTGATGGGCCAAGTAAAAAAACCTAATATAAGGCTTTACTGGTCTAAAAGAAAAATATTAGAGACCCCTATATTCTCTGAAACAATGCCAATTGCCAGGTTTATGGCAATTTCCCGATTTTTGCACTTTTCAGATGCAGCAGTGGAAAACGACCGAAATGACAAACTCATAAAAATTAGACCAGTTATTCGGTATCTAGAAACTAAGTTCCTAAACACATATCAGCCGGAGAAACAAATATCACTGGATGAAAGCCTAATGAAAATGCGATCTCGCCTGTCATACATACAATTCAATCCGAAAAAAAGGGCCAGATTTGGCGTACAAAATTAACAAAGTGTGTGAAGTAAACTCAGGATATTGTTCCGTGTTTAAAATTTATGTAGGCGAAGATAAAGTAAGTGCCGATTTTCTCGCTAGTGAGTCCGTTGTATTAGATCTAATGCAACCATTCTATAACCTAGGCTACACTGTTTTCTTAGACAATTGGTATGTTTCGCCATTGCTATTTGTTGAACTGCTGAAAAAAGACACACATGCCATTGGTACGGCACTGAAAAATAGGGTAGACATACCAAGCGTTTTCAAAACCATTGCCCTGAAGAAAAATGAAGCGATTTACAGGTCGTCAAATGGTGTATTGGCTCTACCATGTGGCAAGATAACAAAGATGTTATCGTGTTATCAACCTACCACACTGACGTAACCTTTGAAGAGACTAGGATTCGAAAAAGGAAACATGGAGTGGAAGAGCAGGTAAAAAAACCGAATCTAATTAGTGACTACAACAATGGCATGTTTGGCGTCGATCGGATGGACCAAAGATTGTCTAGCTTCCCGATAATGCGCCGCACAGTAAAGGCCTACAAAAAGATATTTTTTTATCTGATTGATCTGGCAATATTCAATTCGTTTGCTATATACAACAAAGTAAAAGTTCCGAAGCCAAGGGAAAAACGACACTTTACCGATTTCAGGCTGAATTTAGCTGAGCAATTGCTTGCGCGGGTCAATCTACCAGCAAAAACTTCACCCGGTCGTTTAGCGTTAGGTTTGAACCCTTTGCGCTTACAATCAAAATCCTGGGCACATTTTCCGGCCCTACTACCTCCTACAGGAAGTAAACAAACAGCCTACAAAAGTGCAAAGTCTGCAGTTCAAGAGGAGAACAAAGCGAGACAAGGTGGATGTGCAAACGTTGCAAAGTGCCGCTGCATTTGGACAAAGATTGTTTCGAAGACTACCATACCAAACAGCACTACTAAGTAAAACCAGTGTAAAGACAGCGTAAATATTTTGTAAATATGAGTTTAGTTTTATTAAAGTTTTATTCAAGTGACAGTTTTTTCTTCAGACGTAATTTTTTACTGTGAAATACATTTGATCCGGCCTACATGAAGCAGCTATTACACGCAATAAACGTAAGTAAAATATTATGTAACCTTAGTTTTTAAATATTTTGCAGTATAATATAATTATGTTTTAGTCCAATAAGGTCGGTGAGGTGTTTATGTGACGTAAGTAACAACAAAACGTGTAGAGTTTGCGAGCGCACTAAGCCGGCAGACGAGCGCAAAGTCGGCTGGTACCGCGCCGTTTTCGGAATTAATTCGTACCGCTAGGCCCGTGCACGCGCTACACTTCGCGATCCGCAATGGGTTAAGTCTTTTTTGATTTACTATGGGTTAGGAAACAAAATTTGTTTCAGATGTAGGCTAAGTTAGTAAGGACACTGAAGACGGAAGGAGTTTGTTATACATGTCGAAACCTTGTGTTTGTTTCTTAAACACTCAAAGCATTGGAAATCTCCAAATATTATCTAAATATCATTATTTTAAATGAATTGAAAACCAGATTATAACATAAACAACTGTACTGATAAACAATTGTTTCTAACGATCTAAAGATTTTATTTTTGTAATTAAGACATTTACAATTAACATTTCAATTGAAAATGAAATTGTAATAATGAAGTGATAATGTTTGGGATATCGAGCTGATAATGGTACCAATTGATTCAGATGATTCTTTTCTAAATATATAAAACAGGGGCTTTTCTCAAGAGCAGTTTATATTTATATCAATAAATAAAATACCAAACTGCTGCAACAATTTACTTCATATGGTAATAAAGAAGAAAATGAAATTCTATATAGAAGTAACACAGCTGATAGCTGTTACTGCGGCCTAAACAAACTGCTGAACGGAAAACTACTTAGTAGGGACAGCAAATTCAGGATCTACAGCGTAAGACTATACTACATCCAATAATACTTTACGCCACCAAGCAAAGTCTTCAGAAAAAAGCTCATAACTTTTGAAAACAAAGTACAAAGGTTTGAACCTATTTATGAAGCAGGAATATGGAGGATAAAAAAAAAGGAATCGAGAGAGATTTGTTGTGAGCGAGATGTAATTGCAACAGTAAAAACAAACGCTTACGATGTCTGGGCCATGTATTAAGAAGGGACAACACGAGCATGACAAAGCAGGTTTTTAATGTAGAGCCAATGGCAGAAAAAACTAAGAAGACCAAGAATGCATTGGAGAGATCAAGTACTAAAGGATGCAATAGGAGGAATAAAGATGACAGAGGAAAGAAAGAGTGGAGTCAGGTTTTTGACGAGGCCGAAAACCTTCTTCAGTTATCATGACTAGAGGAATCAGTAAGTAAATTTTGATAACAATCCTTCAAATTTAAAGGAGTTAACAATATATTTACTCACAGCATCCTTGAGGATAAGATTACACCCATAGCATAACAATTCTTGATAGTCTTTGTCAAGTGACTGAGAAGAACATGAACCTCTTCCACAGCATTTTTTCTCACTTGGTTCATCAACTTCGCCATTGCAATTGGAATCTAAACACAAACTTACAATGAGAAATATACATTTATTGTATGGGTTTTTCAGCTGCAATTCATTAACTTAAAAAAATATAAAAGCTGTAATATATAAATATATATTTGGAAGAAAGTCCAACAGTCACGTTACCCTAAAAATATAGAGTAACCTGTCACAGAGCTGAATTCAGTCCATCAAGCCATATAAGGCCTGTGTCACTGATTCTATTTATGCCTTCCATAAAAAAAAAAAAAAAGAAAAAAAGAGCACTGTAACTATGTGATCCATTGTTTGGATAGACTCTGCAATCACATGACTGATCTAGTGTCAATCTCCATTTATATTTCCAGTAGGAGAGTGACGTTCACACCACAGCAAATCTTTAAAGTTGTACGTACCCCTGGGTAGTTCTAAATGAGCAACAAATCTAATGGCTGGACTGTCACATTAGTGACATCTCCCAGCTATGGCAGCCATCACAAATTGAGATATAAACCTATCACTATAAAATTACCTAAAAGCAGATTAATTTTTTCCAAGTTATAAAATTAGAATAACTGAACTATAAAAACCATACATAAGTAATTAACTGTTTTGGTCCTCATTTGGTTCAGGTTAGAAAACATTCTTCACCACAATGGTTTGATGTAACATTTGAATTGCTCATTCAATATTGTCTACTTTGGATTTAATCTTATCACATGAATATTTAGTGTTATATATACTATTCCTCCCTTTCAAGTAATTTAATTGGCTATTTGTCACTCATAGCCCTCCATTGGGTGCTACACTAAGCTTAATTCCATATTGCATTAAATTAATAAAATAACACTACTTTCCTACCGTCTGCAGCCATCGACTTAGCCAAAGATTATAAACCTACTTCTTACAAACAATTATGCCTCTTTTCGCTTCTCGACCTTAATGATCTCAATTTTAGTTGTGATTCTGCAAATGACTGGAGGTTGCTTCCATGAGCGCCTCTTTGTGATTTCCATTCCAGAAGGTAACATCTGCAATCTCTATTTTTTTAATTTATAAATTTGATTAGATTAATACAGGGTGTCTTAAAAGTCCCACACCCCCTATTAACTTTCTTATGAATACAGATAAAGTGATTTACTTCTGGAAATGTTTATATGACCAACTAAGGAGTTTTTTTATGTATGCAAATTTTTTACACCCCCTCTCAAAAGGGGGTAGTTTGGGGGTAAGTCAAAATTTTTAAATAGGAACCCCTATCAAATGACATCATTTTAAAGGTAATATTAAAAGAAGAAGAATGGCGGAAACTAGAGGTCTCTAACATTAGTCTATCAAATTTGGTGGCAGTTTAAAGTTGGAATTATTTCATAAAACCCCCGCAGCTTGTTACATTTAAAATTGTTGTAAGGCAGACAAAACATTCACCCACCAGTTAGTTTTGAGAACTGATGACACCTAATCGTAAAACAAGTTATTACAAGAATCAACAAACACCAAAAACCACAAATAACATAGCATTTATTTAGTTTTGGTTTGTCTGACCAAAGTCCCAGGTTGCCCTACTGGACTTTGGTCAGACAAACCAAAACCAAATAAATGCTATGTTATTTGTGGTTTTTGGTGTTTGTTGATTCTTGTAATACCTTGCTTGACGATTAGGTGTCATCAGTTCTCAAAACTAACTGGTGGGTGAATGTTTTGTCTGCCTTACAACAATTTTAAATGTAACAAGCTGCGGGGGTTTTATGAAATAATTCCAACTTTAAACTGCCACCAAATTTGATAGACTAATGTTAGAGACCTCTAGTTTCCGCCATTCTTCTTCTTTTAATATTACCTTTAAAATGATGTGTCATTTGATAGGGGTTCCTATTTAAAAATTTTGACTTACCCCCAAACTACCCCCTTTTGAGAGGGGGTGTAAAAAATTTGCATACATAAAAAAACTCCTTAGTTGGTCATATAAACATTCCCAGAAGTAAATCACTTTATCTGTATTCATAAGAAAGTTAATAGGGGGGGGTGGGACTTTTAAGACACCCTGTATATTATTATTTGATATGTTACTATATTAAAATAAAAATTACTTTGTACTTACGGCTATGAATAAATACAAAAACAGCTGTTTAATGAAATGAAAGGATTTGATTAGGTATTCAAAATGGCTGTATCAAAAATCTTACAATAATAATTAGTATATACGAATTTAATTTTAAATTAAAATTTTTTTTATATGTGTGCCTTGGCTTGCTCAAATTAGGCTACAAGACAATTTATTCTAAATTTGTAGATACAAAATCTCTAGGTAGGGTATTGTGCTGGCTTGACTGGATTGATAGTTCAAATAGGCCAACTGATTTTGAATGAAATAAAATATAGAAAATTGGTCATTTAATTTAGAAAATAAATAAAATTTGTAAAACTATTTAAATTACTGAAGATAAAAAAATAAGGATAGATATAATGTGAGTTGGAAGTAAAGTTTTGGTTGATAGGTAGCTAGGTCCAGGATGATGAATTAATTGTACTATGGCCAGATCTCACCAAATTTAAATAAATCTTCTTACTTGATGTTACATATTATTATGTTGACGTTATTACTGATACTTTTAACGTTTTTATAATTACACTGTTCAATTCACTGAAAATTAAATTAAATTTAAATAATTTTGGCTGCTCTAAAAATTGAGATGCTTCCACTGCCAAGTCTTGAAGAAGAAAAAGTAAAGGTCACTGTCATTGCAACAATCACTTTTATAGCACATATGTTCACACTTGATGGCCAGTGCATATAATTTCTAGTGGTGAATGTATAAAAATTAAAAACAAATTTGGATCAATTTAGAGAATTGTTATAATAAATAAATATATAATTTGGTTCAAGTATGTGATTAACCCTTTTAGTGCCGTGACCTTGAACGGCCTCTATGCTGAAAAGTGCCGAGCAATTCTGAGCAAAAATGTAAGGGTTTACAAAAAAAATCATATTAAATTTATTTTTGGTCATAAACCTTTGAAATAAGTTTTGTTTTATTTTATGATTACTATTGGACCTTTTGATTGTAAATTATTTTAAAATATTGTCTTCTAAGTATTTATAAACTAAAAAAAATGTATAAAAGATAAAAATAAAAATAAAAAATTTGACTTTGAGTCCATAAATGTATATTTCAGTATTTTTTTTAATTTTTTCCAGTAATACTGTCTTATAGTGCATCTAAAACTGAACAAAACCAGTATACCAAATATTACTTTCATGCAAACAATTCCCAATATTTTGCAAAATAAAAATATTTTACAATACGATAATTTACGGCAAAAACATATAAGTTATGAAAAAAATGTATTCTCTGTATTCTTATAAAAAAACAAAGTTACAAGAAGTAAATTACTATATTTGGAGCCTATTCTATACCTAAAATATGTTGTAACCATAGTAATCATAAAGAATAATATAGAAAATAAATTGATTGTTCAATTCAGATATTCAATTCAGATACTCTTCACCACTTGTAACGTCATCTAAAAGATTCCTCAATAAACTAGAATCATCACAGTTTACTTTATTTCTATCCATTTTACAATAAAAATGATTAAAACTTTGATTTGAAAACACACGCAAACTCCGATCGGTACAATGTAAACAAACAAATAGCGCAACTTTGTAAACTAATTAAACATCGATATATCAAAGAGTACATCGAAACATCGATTGAAACAAGTACTTCAATGCCTTTAGAAGCTGTTTGCATCGTTACTAGCCAGTTAATACAGTAAGATAGTACTATAATAAATTAAATACGGATCGACACGCTCCGTGTCGACGGCATTTTTAGTACAGAAATGCATCGACACGGAGCGTGTCGTGCGGCACTAAAAGGGTTAAGTAATTTCCAATTTACATTAAATTAAGTTATGACTAGTTTATTAAAATAAGCATATGATTTTTTTTAAAATAAAAGATTATAATTTCTTGAAGTAAATATATTTAATTAAATATATATGGTAATATGATATATGGGGAGTGAATTAATATAAATCTAATAGGATTTTTTTAACGAAAATGTTAAAATTGAGTAAGGGAAGGATTTGGACCATTATTAAACACATGATATGATATATGAAGTTGAATGGAATGAAATTAATTATTATACATTGCACATCCGTGAACACCTGTTGGTGTTCCAGTTTTTATCATGATTTTTATACTCAATTGGATTTTGTCCCTTATACAGTGCATTCTTGATAATACGGCCTTGCTTTATCCAGATGTCCATGTCATTCGGCTTGACAATCATATGAAAATAATATTTTTATTAGACAAAATTACAACTATGTAGAGTGATGCCTTTCAGCCCTACAACACAATTCTCGAACACAAGTGATTGAGTTGGGTTTATTTGTTACAAAATTTTACAGTATGAAAAATATTCAATTGCACAGACTATCAAGTGACCTTAAGTTAGTTAATAATTAACTTATATCTTAAAGGTTAATACTTATTGTTAAGACACCAATCGTCAAGATATGCACAAATATGGATTTTGATTGAATGAGTGTAGATGAGCCAAAGTCAAAAGATCTATTCATAAAATGCACAGTCAATAACATTGAATAGTGTTAAATTTAATATTAGGCCTACAATATTAAATTTGAGGTTAGGTTAAAGGGCACTAGGCCAGGAATTAGTATATTAGAGAGATAGGGACATCAGCAAACTTACCTTAAAAGACAAGTTCACTAACATCAGAGTAGTAGTCACAAACACAAAATAAATTGAGAAGTGAGATTGTGTTTATTTTGCGTTTGTGACTACTACTCTGATGTTAGTGAACTTGTCTTTTAAGGCAAGTTTGCTGATGTCCTATCTCTCTAATATACTAATATTAAATTTGACACATTCATTGTTAAAAACAAAATTCCTTAAAACACATCAATTAATAGGTAAATGAACAGCTGGTAGTTGTCATATGATCCCTTTCAAAATTTGTTATGGCTCTGGTTGGAATTGAACCGAGAACCTTTAGCTTATCAAGCCGGGCTTTAACCAACTATGCATACGCTACAAACTAATTAAGAGTAATTTAATGTCAAATTTCTAACCTGAACCATTGTTTGTCAAAATTTCTGCATCAAAATTAGTCGGCCCCAATGACGCCACAAATCTGGAAAATTGCGTAGCTTTGAGAGATGAACAGGTAGCTTCTGTTGTGTCTAGCTGCGTCTAGTAATAAACGTTCATGAAATTAAAACAAAATAAATCTAACAAACAATTACATTTTTGAAAAGTATTCATTTCATTTTGTTTGTGTTTACAACCTCGCTCTAAGAGTTTAGCTGATTGAATATGCAATGTGAATAATGATGCATTTAAAATATTACACAATAACAATGTGAGGTTACCATTCAGTTATAAACGTTTATAAAACAGTTGACGTTCACATTAAGTACAAGGTTTGACTAATACAAAAACAATATTGTGATTGTAACACAGTGAGAAGTAAGAAAATAAATTGGTAGTTAATGAAACCATATTTAAATTATAAAATGTGTACATGATTGTATTTCCAATTTTAAATATAAAAATGTTTTCATATATCTGCATGTAAAGAGCAGAATACAGTAATCAAATGCTACATTAACATTCTCCTCATTTCTATATAGAAAATAATAAAACAATGTCTCGTAAAGATTACCTTACCTTGCATAAAGGGCAAGTGGTTTGGTTTGAAGACTGTGTGGTCAATTTGTCAGCCACTCGGAAAACTGTAGACAATGTGCTGGGGAACCCGTCTTGCAATTGAGACAAGAATGATTCTGTCAGCTTCTGAATGCTGGAGTGAGTGTCAAGCTAAACAGAATCAGTTTTGTTGGTATTAGAGTACACTAAGCACAGAGCAATGGGAAAGACAGGAAATTAGGAATGCAGAGCACAAAGGAGATTGATTGCTTTTAACTATATTATTAAAGAATTCTTACATGATATTTAGGTTGCTTTTGTAAGAACTGAAAGAATGAAATTTATTCTTCTCGTAATGTACAATATTGAGAACAAATAGAAAATTAAGAATAAAACTAACCACTCTGCACAGTATATGTGGTTAGCTAAAAAAGTAATAAATACATGATTTTCTGAGTCTAGTCCTTCATAGTTATGACTTGCTTCTGTGTCACTCTGCAGTACTGTGGTTACAATTAAATATACTTACAATATACACTCTAACTAAAACAAAAAAAAAATTAAAAACTAGTAATATATGAAAAAATAATAGATGAATTTTCTTTTTTATCTTCATAATATGATAAAAATAACATCAACAATACAACGCTACAAGGGTGTTCAAACTAAGTTTAAAATTGTTTATTTTATTGTTTATTCATAAGACGCCGATCGTCAAGATATGGGCGAATATGGATTTCGAATGAGTGTGATGAGCGAATGTAGTCATTGTTACAAACTAAGGCCGACTATTCCTTAGAAAGTGTCATTAATTAATAGCTCAATGACAAATGAACAGCCGGTGGTTATCAGCTGATCATTCTCAAAATGTATTGAATCTGATTGGGATTGAACTGAGAACCTTTAGCACATGAAGCTGGGATTGAACCAACTACGCTACCGACCAATTTAGTCGGTTAATAAATAATGTATGTCATTAATGGAAAAAAGCCAAGCTTTAATATGAATAGATAACTGATTAAACAAACTAGGTCTGGTAAAAGAGAATGATTGTTTATAAATATATTTGTTCACTTTAGGTTTAATAAATAAATCTTTCAGTCTAGGCCGGATTCGAACCAGCGCTATCTCTAACCCAAGCTCAAAGTCCTGACGCCTTAGACCACTCGGCCACCGGCTCGCCCATATGAAGTAATAGTCAAATAGTCTTTGACTATTACTTCTAGTGACATAGTGAACACGCATAGATCCCTTGTTACCACTACTGAAGTAAAATAGCCTCAGTGTTATAAAAATAAACAAATGATGTAAGGGTAGTATTTTCAGCTGTACAAATAAAGGAAACAACGACTCACATGTTTGATTTTTAGTATAATTCTGATAAACTGATTTTGTAATTTTCTTATGCTTTCCATCTTTGTTTCACTTGCTCCACTGCAAACAACAATTGTATATTGTAATCTTGATTGTATAAGACCATAATATAGATTTCGTAAAAGATGAACATCACAAAAATTTCTCAAGAAGTAGAACTTTCTAACACAAGAATTTAATTTTTACTGTAATTAAGTGATAATTCCACAACATTTTTCCATCTAAAATAACACCCGAATACTTAAAACTATTTACTGTTTCTATTTGTGTACAATTATAATTTATTCTACAATAACCTATCATGATATTTAAATGGTGATTCAAAGTCAAATCCTCTATAATCGAAGTTCAGCAATTTTGTTTTATTTATGTTAATTGTCATTTTGTTTTCTGAGCACCAATCTCTTGATAAGCACAAGTCTCTCCTTACTTACCTAGCTATAATGTCTTTATTTTTGTTGCCATACAGTAAAGCGACATCATCCGCAAATGCTGTAATTTCCCCAAAAAATGTTGAATGAGAAGGTTAATATTAAATATTAATTTTTATTTTAATATTAACAAAAGTACCACTGTACATATATGGGCGGCGGGCTCCTAATTGTTGTTAATTTTTTTTTATTTACCGATCTTAAATTGATGATCTTTAAGGTCGTTAGTATATCTAATGTATCCATTAGCAGTGAAACACGTAGATTTATTAATTATCATGGTGATATTTATTATTGTATAAGTTCATCAATTGTACATAACATAAACATTTTTGAGTTGTTTTTAACTATTAATATTGATTACATTAATAAAGATTACAAACAAGTTAGCAGAGAGGACGGATCCCTGTGGCACTCCTGCTTTGATGCAAAGTGGCTTGCTCACGTGTTCACCAATTTTAACTAGTTGTGAGATCACCCAAGCAAAAAATTTTTCGAGAAGAATTCTGTGATCTACTAGATCGAATGCCTTTTTAAAATCTAAAAATAATTCAGACGTTTTCAAATAGTTATTTAAATTGTCATATATTTTATTAACAAAATATATCAAAGCATCCTCTGTTGATTTTCCTTTAGTATATCCAAATTGTTTTAAAATTTTACTTTTACTAGATAATTAATCAGTCTAACTTTCATGCATTTCCAAAAATTTTAGAAAAGATTGAAACTAAACTTGTAGGACGTATATTGTCAATAGTAAAACAGCAGTTTTGCTTTTTTAACCCTTTGGACCCCAGCCGCCGATATACCGTCGGTAGATTTTACTACCTAAAAACCCCAGGCCGCCGATACATCGTCGGTAAAAATATTCCGAAAAATACCAGCCGACGGTATATCGTCGGTGAGATACTAGCGATTATAATTAGCTTTTTTGTGGTTTTTCTTTAAAACAATTAACGTATTGTGTTTTGTATTTCATTGTGAATCCATATATTTTAATAGCGAAGCATTAATTTGACTCATGTCTGTATACTCGATAGGATACAAACAGCTGACAGTGTAACGCGCCAAACTACCAGCCACAGTTTGCCGCGCTGGGCAGTGTCACCGTCACGTCAGCCGTCTGGCGAGCTGTGCTGTGCGAGGTTGTTATTGTTTACGTGTTAGTTATTGTTGTATATTGTAAATATTATTTTTGTTACTTATAAGAAAGGAAGGAAACGGTCCAGAACCGTTTTGGCTGCAAGGAAGGGTGTCACGCCCACTGCTTGGCTAAGCATATTTGCTCCAATAATTAGACCACCTTACAAGTAAATGAAAAAATGTAAATAGGCTGTAAATAATGTTTTTTTATCTTTTTATATAGTTCATCTTGTTACAACAACAATATAATGATTTGGTAAATCAAATATCTACTTATTATTTTATATGGTATAGTTATGTAAAAAATGTCATTTTTCAGGTTCCGTATCAAAATGAAAAAAATTTATATAGCATAATTATTTTTTACTGTAGGAAGCTGAAATTTTGTACGCAGGTTGCCAATAATATTCTAAACAAAATAGACATATTTCCCATGAAAAAAATATTCTTCTTTTTTTTTTTTTTTTTAAATTTAAACATAAATTTTTTATTTAAATGTATATATTTCTACATATACATTTATAAATATATATACATTTTCAGTAATAATGATAAAAATTATATTTTTTGTTTGTAATCTATCTATTTCTGAACAATTTGGTACATAAAACATATTATTAGCTCAAACACTTATGATTATATGAATTTTTTTCATAAACGTTGAAAAAAGAGTGAAATTCCCTGGGGTTTGTGGCATGTTCCATGTATAAGTGGACTTAGTAAAAATTTTAACCAATCTAATTTTTGGGTCTGGGGTTCAAAGGGTTAATTATGTCTCCACTATACTTGTTTCAGTGTATCTGGAAAGATAGCAACTGTAAAACTAAGGTTTTTAATAAAGGAGAGCGGTTGAGCAATGCTGCTAGCAATAATTTTAACTACCTTTACCGAAATATTATCATAGCCGGTAGACTTCTTGTTTTTTAATCCTTTTATAATAGATAAAATTTCCTCCGGAGTAGTTAATCCATATAAGAAGAACTTTGTGCTTATCGACAAGTTACGCAACTGTAAAGGTGGATGTCCGTTATTTCTTACTGACATGTGCACATTGATGAGATAGGGGACACACTGAACCATTATCTTAAGGGAGTCCTCAACCATTAGCCCATCATCAGTAATAATTCTGGTTATTTTTTTCCTTACAACCATTTGTCAAACTATTTATTATTTTCCATTGTTGGCTTGAACCTACATTGCATCTATTTATTAGTCATGCATAGAAGTCATTTTTTACCATGTCAATATCAGTTTGCAGCTTATTACAATAATTAGTAAAATGGGACATCAGCAAACTTACCTTAGAAGACAAGTTCACTAACACCAGAGTAATATTAACAAACACAAAAGAATTACATAGTCACATGAATTTTCAGTGCCCCTGGCACTTTCTTCAGGTGAGTAGAGAGGGGGAGAGAGAGAGAGAGACTGACATGGCTTCCACTATTGCTGGTTAGGTGGCAGTGGTGGGAGTTGTACATACATAGAGCAACACTCAGGTATTGATGCAGTTTTTTTTCAGTTGGTATATATATGAAGTTTGCTGATGGGGAAGGGATTGAAGGAAAGTGGTCTATCTTATGTTCAGATTAGGTAGGTCACGGGAATTTGTTATCCACTGGTGTGCTAATTCCATTCTTCGGAGTTGGGAAGGAAGAGATCTGATTACTTTAGTGGTGCAACACTGATCAAAATTATTTTGGTTATGGAGAAGAGTATGGGCAGAGAGAGGTATTACTTTTGTGTTACACCACTAAAGTAATCAGATCCCTTCCTTCCCATGCCAATAGTTCCCAACTCCTAAGGATGGAATTAGGCACACCAATGGATAACACAAAATCCCGTGACCCAATTAATCTGAACATAAGATAGACCACTTCCCTTCAACCCCTTCCCCATCAGCAAACTTCATATATATACCAACTGAAAAAACTGCATCAATACCTTAGTATTGCTCTATGGATGTACAACCCCCACCACTGCCACCTACCCAGCAATAGTGGAAGCCATGTCAGTCTCTCTACTCACCTGAAGAAAGTGCCAGTGGCACTGAAAATTTGTGTGATTATGTGATTCTTTTGTGTTTGTTACTACTTCTCTGGTGTTAGTGAACTTGTCTTCTAAGGCAAGTTTGCTGATGTCCTATATCTCCAATATACTAATTCCTGGCCTAGGGCTCTTTAACCTAACCTAAATAAATATTTAGCAAAGTAACTCCTAAAACCTAAATCGTACGGTCTTTTTTTATATCTACTATAGAACTTTTTTTTAATTCTATTTAATATGTTAGAGTTCATCAATGGACTATATGATCTGGCTTTCTGCAGTTTACTACAAATTTTAATATCTGAGGAACATTTTGGGATTGTATTGTCAATAATTTCATAAAAAATTGAGTAGCACTCATTTACATTCCCTGTGGCAAAAGATCAGACCAATTTACTCCCAACAGGTCATTATTTATTTGATCAAAGTCATATATTTTTCTAATCCTACACCTCTGATTTACATGTAATTTACTAGTGACCTTTAGTTAGTTAGTTAGATACATCGAGTTGTGGTCCTGTCATCAAGCCCACCGCGCCTAGACTCCATGGCCCTTTGCGCCCCGAGCCTGGCGACAGTGTCACAAAGAGTCCAGTCCCCCTTATGAGGAACATGACCTCCCCGAGTGTAGCCCTTCTAATGTCCTTTAGTTCCAGAAAAGCGGCATCCAGAGTTCTATACCTAAGAGATGAGAGAGCTCCACAATGACACAAGATGTGTATGGAGCTCTCCTCATCCTCCTCACAGAGCCTACATTTGGAGTCCTCTGTTAAGCTCATTATCCTCAATATGTCTGTGAAGAAGATTGTGTCCAGACAGCATTCCCGTAACCGCCCTCACCTTGGCCCGGTTACAGCTCAACAAATATCTGCTGTAACTGCGATCCAGTCCTTGGATAGGTGCACAAGACTACCTGAGCCCGGACTCGGTCCTCCATCTGCCAGCGTGTTCGTCAGAGGTCCACCTGTCAATTCTTCTCTTTACCTTTTGAAAAGAAATGCCAAGTGCCGGCTCCAGTCCCAGAAGAGGGCACTTTGCCCCTCTCCTATCCAATGCATCAGCTCTATCAATGCCCAGGGACCCATATGAGTCTCACCTCTTTACGCTGGCAAAGAGTCTCTAGGATCCCTGGCACTCCCATACCAACTTAGAGCTGGTACGTGGCACCATGATCGCCTTTATCGCCGCCTGGCTATCAGTACAGATGGAAACTACTCCTCCGAAGCCACCTAGACACATTTCTCCTGTGCGGCTGTCATAACAGCCATACCAATATTACAACAAATACCATGTTTTCCAAACTAATATTAATATTTTTTAATTGATTTAATGTTATGATGTTTATTTATGTTTTTAATATTATTCAATAAATATGGCTGAATCAGGTTAATTTTTGGCTTGAAATCATGTTACTAATTATGAATGCCTTTTTATAACATGAATCACTATAATTTGTTATGTCAGTATTTAAATATGTGCTGAATAAACACTAATGCCTAAATGTACTTAGTTGAAACCAAAAATTGCAACTTGTGTATATTTTATTTGTGTGATAAATATACCGGTACTTAATTTTCAGAGAATTTTTTTTCTAAACTTTGATAGGCTATGTTTGAATAAAACCCTCCTGAATTGATTGGTACTACTAAGAAATAAATCTTAAATCTTTAACCAGAATCTTAATTATTGTTACACTACAAAAGGAAGTTTACTCGTACTTAAATCTACTAACTAACTGAATACACAGTCACATTGAAAGTAAGTTGACGAGTTGAACACTTGCACTCTGAAATGTTTTGCCACTTCTCCTTCTATTATATAATAAAGTGCATTGTTTTTATTGCACTGTTTAGGTGGGGAAAGGAGGGGCTACACGATGTAAATGTGTAATATTTGAGTACTGCTGTCATCTCCTGGATACTTGCATGATTTTATTCTTTTCAACATTATAGATTACACCCTAGTAAATATAAAAATATATATCATAAAATTAAAATTAACTCATTTAAAGATTTTCTTAATACAGTATTCTTTTACAAATATAATTTTTTAAGTTGATTTAGTAAAAAAACGTTTTAGGTTGAAATCCTTAACAGCCATCACCTGAGCCTGGAAGACGGTAGCATGGGCACCTAGAGGTACAGGCAGAACTTTCCGTGCCCCCCTCCCGTACACTCCCGCACCTCCTTCTATAAGTGAGCCGTCCGTATACCAGACGCTTCCTTTGAATCGTGCAGGCTCGGTACTCCCCATCCACTTATCTCTGCATGGAAGGAAGGCCCTGACCTGCCTGTCAATTCTGTACCTAGGTATCATTGAGTCTGTTCCTATCGCGAGCAACGGGTCCAGACCAATGTCCCTAGATAGTATTTCACCATGGAGTCCTGGTTGGTTAGGCAACCAGCCACCTGTCGTCCTTATTCTAGAGATAGTGACCTCTAGCAATAGTGCCAACATGCAATGATCAGTTATTCCCACATCAAGAATTGCCCTTTTAAAAATATTTACATTTTTACACTTAATAAAGATATGATCTACGCAAGACGAAGAATCTTGCGTTATTTTTGTAGGTTTGTTTATGAGCATAGAATATCCCATACTGCTAAGTATATTACAATAACTAATAATATCTGTATCAGACTTAAGTAAATCAATGTTGACATCACCTATCAAAATTATATTAAGATGTAATTCAAGTAATTTTAATTTCAATTCATTAGCGAACATATTAACAGGGAAGTGATGGAACTTAAATGTAATTAGCCAGATATACGCCTGAACATTACTTCCTTTGTGTTTTGATCTCTTAATGACATGTAGGTAAGCAGGTGGTTATAAACAAGTTACCAAATAATGAAACAGCAGACAGCACAAATTTATCCTTAGGTCTGGCAAAATAGTTGTTGCTAAATTTGTGGGGCTGTTTTTTTTTTTTTTTTTTTTTAATTTCCAATTCATTTTAAAATAAAAATAAGATATAATTATGATCTTATTTTAGCCCAAAGGAACAATATGTGTTATATGTGAAGCTCGGTGTGGTTTGGTGTACTTTGTTTATGCCGTCAACCTTACTATACACTAAATATAAGTGTTGTAAAAAATCAGGTTATATGTTTATACTTATGTAACTAAATAAACTGTATTAAGTCTGTATCATGTGACAATAAAATATGCAAAGGACGGCCACCCAATGGAGCTTTGATTTAATTGGAGTAATTGGAATTATTCAATTTAGTTGCAGTTGTTCTATGTTCTACCTTTTAAGGATTTCAACCTAAAACGTTTTTTATTAAATCAACTTAAAAAATTATATTTGTTAAAGAATACTGTATTAAGAACATCTTTACATGAGTTAGTTTTAATTTTATATGATATATATTTTTATATTTACTAGGGTGTAATCTATAATGTTGAAAAGAATAAAATCATGCAAGTATCCAGGAGATGACAGCAGTACTCAAATATTACACATTTACATCGTGTAGCCCCTCCTTTCCCCACCTAAACAGTGCAATAAAAACAATGCACTTTATTATATAATAGAAGGAGAAGTGGCAAAACATTTCAGAGTGCAAGTGTTCAACTCGTCAACCTACTTTCAATGTGACTGTGTATTCGGTTAGTTAGTAGATTTAAGTACGAGTAAACTTCCTTTTGTAGTGTAACAATAATTAAGATTCTGGTTAAAGATTTAAGATTTATTTCTTAGAAGTACCAATCAATTCAGGAGGGTTTTATTCAAACCTAGCCTATCAAAGTTTAGAAAAAGAAATTCTCTGAAAATTAAGTACCAGTGTATTTATCACACAAATAAAATATACACACATTGCAATTTTTGGTTTCAACTAAGTACATTTAGGCATTAGTGTTTATTCAGCACCTATTTAGGTACTGACATAACAAATTATAGTGATTCATGTTATAAAAAGGCATTCGTAATTAGTAACGTGATTTCAAGCCAAAAATCAATCTGATTCAGCCATATTTCTTGAATAATATTAAAAACAAATAAACATCATAACATTAAATCAATTAAAAAATATTAATATTAGTTTGGAAAACATGGTATGTTATTATTTTTACATCAATATTATTTATAAACAAAAATTCATTCTTATTATATGAATTTGCTAACAATTATGTATGCTAATAAAATAAACTGTCAAAAAACCTGAAATTGTTCTATTTATTTCAGTTTCTACTCACCTGATGAAAGTGTCGGTGACTGAAAGTGTATGTTTGTATTAAATGAACTTTTTTCTTAGGCAAGTTTTCTGATGTCCAATCTCCTTAATACAATATTAGTGTTTTTATTGGCAGTACAAGTAAACGTCACACAACACAAATTTATTACAATATAAGCACAAAATGCACAAATATACTACAATACAAGCACAAAATGCACAAATATTATGGTGATCGATTTCGGTGAACCACGCTCACCTTCCTCAGACCAGAGGGATTCACAAAAGAATGATTCTTTTGTGAATCCCTCTGGTCTGAGGAAGGTGAGCGTGGTTCACCGAAATCGATCACCATAATATTTGTGCATTTTGTGCTTGTATTGTAGTATATTTGTGCATTTTGTGCTTATATTGTAATAAATTTGTGTTGTGTGACGTTTACTTGTACTGTATATGTACCAACACGTATTATGCTAATTAAAAAACTATTTGTTTTTATTGGTAACTAAATTATTTGATAACAAAAATGATATACTACACTAAATAAAATATTCATAACAGTATCTTATATTTATTTTAAATGGATTGGAAATTTAAAAAAAGCCCTATAAATTTAGGAACAACTATTTTGCCAGATCTAAGTATAAATTTGTGCTGTCTGCTGTTTCACTAATTGGTAACTTGTTTATTACCACCTGCTTACCTACATGTCATTAATAGATCAAAACACAAATGAAGTAATGTTCAATTATGCTGTATATATGGCTAATTACATTAAGGTTCTCACGAAAGCAATCCAAATATCATGTAAGAATTCTTTAATAATATAGTTTAAAGCAATCAAGGCTACAAAACGAATGGTACTTCAGGATTTCAGTGTGGCTAATTCTGAACTGTATACAACTTTCAGCAGATATTAAAAGTTAGAACACGCTAGTTTTAAGAATAATATATAATTGTTTAGTATGTAATGAATTCTTATCATTTTATAAACCAGAAGGTGTGATTCTACAATGAATCCCTAAGATCCAAATATATCCTGATGCATATATTAAATAAAGGTTAGGTTAAAGGGCACTAGGCCAGAAATTGGTATATTGGAGAGATAGGACATCAGCAAACTTACCTTAGAAGACAAGTTCACTAACACTAGAGTAGTAATAACATACACAAAAGAAACACATAATCACACAATGTGAGTGGCACTGAAAATTTGTGTGATTATGTGTTTCTTTTGTGTATGTTACTACTACACTGGTGTTAGTGAACTTGTCTTCTAAGGTAAGTTTGCTGATGTCCTATTTCTCCAATATACTAATATATTAAAGAAATATTTTCATTGAAAAACTTGTTTTCCCATCAAACACGAAAAATATGAGTGTTGCTGAGAGACATAAAATAAGATAAGCCTAGTCTCTAGTGTACAAAACCCTAATATATGTAAAATTGGCATAATTCTAACAAATAATAAAACAGAAAATACATTTCATTCAACTAACACTACTTTTATAAAGTTATTTTGTAGATGTCCACTTATTCTTTTTATACCAATTCAAATTTTTTAAAATTTCTAATAACACATACCTTTGTTGACAAAGTAGGAACGTGAACCGATTTCAGATTGTGAAATACAATGTAGAATGTGAGTTCTTTCTTAGTCAGATCACGCAACGGTCTAATCACTTTTACTTCAGGAATTCGATCATCTGAGAAACCCTGTAGAACAATGTTAAGTCTAAGGAAAATGAATATCTCAAGACAATTAGGAGAAAGTAATGGTACAGTCACATTTTCACATCTAATTTCTTTTTTATAAATTACTGGTGGTAGAAATAACAAAGAAGTAAAATGTATAGTAAACAAATCAAATGAAATATAAGTAATAAATAATGCATATTATGGATGGAGAAAGTTAGGGTGCCTAGAAAAATTCTTGAGAAAAGAACAGACTATTTATATTACACAGTGGTTCAGAGGCAATACATTATGAGAACAGACTATGGAAGACAAAGGTATGAGGGCTCTTCATTAAAGGGGACATGGAGGAGATGGAGGAAAAATAAAACTGGAATGTGAGTGGTGTAATAGTAAAAATGGGAATATGAAAATTGGGAGATTAAAACTACAATTTATGATAAAAACCAGCTATAAAAATATGTAAATCCAACGAACATTATTTTTGCCACAATAATTGAAGAATTGTGTAAATCTACAATATTTGTATTCTGCAGATGTGTATTTCGGCTAAGTACTTTTATCACAAGCAGTTTTGCACTCACATTTTTCAGATGTATGAATTTTTTAGCAAATGAGTTATGTTGTAGTGTGAAGATGTGAGCAAATGGTAACTACCAGAATAGAGAGCGCCGAAACCGTTAATAGCTTTAATGATATCTACCATTCTCTACAACTACCAGCAGTGCCTAAGTCAGAAAGAGTCCTGATTGCCTTTTTTGCAAGACCAAGATTTGGTTTTGTAAGACCAATCTGATGTAGCTCCCCAATAGATCAACTCATGAAATAGATCTTACATGAAATTCAACTAGAGCGTGATATGCAGCTTTGGCAGCATTAAGACCTATCAATTTCATGTGTTTCACCACATATATCTCCAAGGCTAATTTAAGTTGAAGATTTTGAATGTGGTCATTCTAAGAGAGATTTGCATCAATAGTCATATTCAGCAATTTGGTCCTATTTACTATTTTTAAGTCTGTAGTTCCTGTCAGTTCTGTGGAGGTAGTAATTTAATTGAAATTATAGTAAGAGAACATGATTTCATTAGACTATCTTGATTGAGGAGGTTTGAAGGACTGATGGAAACAATATCCACATCTGTAGTGACCGGGCCACACCCCTACAGTCGCCCTCTGCTGCATGTGGTGGTTGTTGGTTTAAGTTATGGAGTTGACCAGCCTTTCCAAGGTGAAGGTGACAATAGAGAAACATCATAGTGTCAGTGACATAAAGCAGAGAAATAGAAAGCTAAATACCAGTGATATTGTAAATCTGATTGATTTAGATAATTCTAAACATACAACTTGTGAAGATAATGTCTTAAACCTAGCCTCTAATAATATAGAAAGAGATACAACTTGTTTTTTCTCCAAATGCTGATGAGTCTTTTTTTAATACAGAGCTGTACAATAACAGAAATAATTTAATACATAAGGGAAAGCATGTTAACTTAAATTATGATATTAAGAGTTTAAATTTTGTGAAGTCTAACCGCAGCTCTTCAATTCAGAGTATTTTTTGTATAGCCTGTGGAGAGTTTTATGACAAGCTTAATATTTGTAACTTTTGTAAATATTTTGAAGTGAAATCTTCAATGAAAGAAATATTTATTGATTCCAGTAACTTGTGGCTAATGCACCTTAACCTGCAGGGTGGCTTAACTAACAAAATTCATGACCACAAATACTTTTAGATAAGTCTAATATTGATATAGTTTGCATAAATGAACTATATCAATATTAAAAGACAAAATATTTATTCTTAATACTATTTCTAACTACAAGGTTGCTGCATATTATTGTAGGGAATTTGAAAGAGAGGGTCTTGTATATTAACAAAAGAAAAGTATAAATGTTCTGAGATAAATGACCATAATATTAATATTTATAATGAAGATAATGTTTTTGAAGTTTTCTGTATCAAAGTATGTTCCTTAAACGCAATAGTAATTTCTATCTACAGAGTACCATGTGATCTAAATTTCAACAGTTTTACTAATAAATTGGAATCTCTGCTTATTTTAGTTCAAAAATATTTTAATACAAAAGAAGTTTATATAGTGGGGGACTTCAACGTTGACACTCTTGACACTTCCAAATCTCCTTACCAAAAGAATATGATTTTAAATACCTTCAAAATATATGGGTTTATATCTAACTGCTTTACCCCCACACGAGTAACAGCAACAAGCAAAACTTGTATAGACAATATTTTCACAAAAATAACCTCAGGCTATAAGAAATTAGGGCTAAATATTGAACTGGGCCTCTCTGATCACAGAGCTTTATCCCTTTCCACTCAAATGGCGGGGCAGCCCCGCCACGCAACTTACCGCACTACTCCAATGTCGGGCCGGGCCCGACGTCTCTATAAAAACGTTCTATGATTGTATTTATACTGACGTAGTTACATTATTGACCACTAGGGTTGTTGTTTGATACGTGCTGCTATCTGTAGATTTTTTTCGGAACCGTTTGAGTTTAGTATCGGTAAAAAAAACCTCAGAAAATGTAATGTTTGTCGTCTGTGGCTGCTCCGTAAACAGCTGGCTGACTGCAACAGCTATCTGCACTCACTTTGTTCCGTCATATGTTATCGTTCGTAATGAGCTTATAAAACGCATTGTTGTTGCTAGGTTATCGTTGTTGTTTAACTGTTTATTCATATTTTTATTTTACGACGATGATTCCTGTCGAATAAAATGAGTGAAGACGACGGCAGTAGTATAATACCAAATGATGGAAGTGGCGACAGAATAGTTTCGATTTCGAACCTCAGTGATGACGGTATTACCAGCTTACTATTTGATGAGGATTTATTATCCAACTAGTTATGTGCCTAAAACATTTCTTTTCATCTTTTACATTTCCTGTATGTTCATAAGTATTTTTACCGTAGGCCTATGTGTAACCGGTATGAAAATAAAAGAGCGTTGCAAGTAGGCTATTAGATTTTGTCTGTTTATATTTTTAGCGGATAACATGTTTTGAATTATTGAAAAAAGCTTTACTTACAAATTTGGTCTAAATTATGTACCTTTTGACTGTTGCTAAGCAATAAAATAAAATTTATGGAGCAATTGTTTACTAGTTGCAGTGAAAATAATTTTTTTTGTAAAAATGTTGTTTTTCAAAAAAATTTGGTTTTAGAATTATATATTTTTTTATGTATAATTTAGTCCAAAATATTTGAAAATGACTTTTTTTGTTTGTAAGGATACAAACAACATAAAACAAACAACAAATACTATTCTTCCTATTTAAAATTTTTCAAAAATTCTTCTTGTATCCGTTTTTTTGTTAGAAATTCAATTTTGTTCCAATAAATATATATAATTAAAAAATTTTGAAAATAAAAATATATGTTTTATTTTATATTAATCTATACTTTAGTCATAGAAGAAACAAAAAAAAAATATATCAGCTTTTTGGAACTATCAGATATATGTTTTTCCCACTGAACAAATGTAGTAGGCAATATTTGCTTAAAAGTAAATGGAGCTGATAGGGAAACTGGGTTCCCAGTAATTTGAGTGGAAAGGGTTAATCATTTCTTTAGATAGTAAGTTAGATAATAATAAAAGTAATGATACAAAATATAAATTAAAAAAAATATATTATCTGCTAAATCTATCTCAATTTGCTACAGAAATAAGACAGATAAATTGGAATCCATCCCACCTTAACAGTGCACAACAAAACTTCAATATTTTTTACCTTAACCTTAAGAATCAATTTGAAGAGTGCTTTCCACTTAAGTTTTACAATTGCCATAGTGCAAATAAAAATTCTTCCAAGAAATGGGTTACATGTGGGATAAAAATATTGAGTAGAAAAAAACAAGAACTTAGTAATATGTCAAAAATAACAAATGATATTAACTTTTTAAACTACTATAAAACCTACAGAAAGATATTTATATCAGTATGTAATAAGGCAAAAAAATATCCAATTATAAATCTATAGAGAACGCTACTAATAAAAGTCGAGCATCCTGGGCAGTAATTAAATCTTCACTTGGTGTAAAACAGGGTGTTCGAGACTTCCCTGCTATAACAATAAATAACAAAATCATTTCTAATGGATATAATATTGCAAATTTTTTAAATTCAAAATTCTCTAATGTGCCCAATGAAAAAAACATAAAACATGACATACAGAGATCACTGAACTTTATGAATGTAAAAACCAGCAACACTTATTTACCCAATTTTTTCTTTAGGTACGTTTCTATACAACAGATAGAACAAACAATCAAAGGTCTGAATAGTAAAACATCTGTAGGATGGGATGAGATTCCAGTAGATTTAATTAAAAAAGTTGCAGATATTATTGCTCTCCCCCTCTGTTGCAATGTTAATCAGTGTTTTGATGAAGGTGTGTTCCCGAGTCAACTTAAATATGCTGAGGTAAAACCATTATTTAAAAAAGGATCTAAAGGGGATCCAGATAATAACTGAGCAATATCTATTTTACCAGCTCTGTCCAAGGTATTTGAAAAAATAGCACGTAGTCAAATTGTAAATTTCTTAGAAAGTAACTAAGTTTTAGCTATTGAGCAATATGGTTTCAGAAATGGACTGAATACTGTCTCTGCAGTGATGGACCTCATACATCAAGTTGCCCGTGCTTTGGATGGATCGCGGAACACTGCTGCAGTGTTTTGCGATCTACCCAAGGCATTTGATTCTGTAAAATACGAAATTCTTTTAAACAAATTTAAACTTTACAAATTCTTAGACGCAGCTTTATCCTGGATGAAATCATATTTATTGGACAGATATCAGAGGACAATTGTTTTTAAAGATAATACAAAATGTATTTCTGATTGGACAAAGATTAAAGGTGGTATTCCTCAAGGATCCATAATGGGACCACTATTATTTTCTGTCTATATAAATGACCTACCTTGTAATGTAAAACCGTTTTATATGCTGACGATACGACTGCAATTCTTACGGCAGAAAATTCAGATCAGCTAAATGCCATCACAAAAAATGCTATGCAGGACTTAGATGAGTGGTTTAGAGCTAACGGATTACAGCTTATTAACCTCTTAACGACCACGCTCGCATATATGCGAGCGACGCAATGTCCCGCCCGTGGGCCACGCTCGCATATACGCGAGCGTGTGTTTAGGGATCGTATTTCCGGGTGCTGCGGTGTCATAGACGATCGTATTACTTCGTGTTTGGTACGGAACTATTCGGGAAACTTCGGCCTTTCTCGTAGTGTATTTTGTTTCTGACTCCGGGTGATTACATCAATGCGTGCATTTAATTTCTAAGTCGCGCCAGCTGACACGAATTCTGTTGTGCTGTTTGCCGCCAATGCGTTGTATATGAATGTAAACAAAGTGAAATGACAAAATGTAAACTGCGTGTTGATGAAATCCACGAGTATTTTAGTCGTGATGACTAAAGTGAACTGATAACGGTGAAAGTGATTTTATTTCAGACATTTCTTCTTCAACAGTGAACAACTCAATAAATGAAGTAAATGAAAATGTTATTCCAGGCCCGTCTGGAGATGGACCTAAAACTGTTTCAGAGGGCATGTCCGATATATTAGATGAAGGTAGGAGTATAAATAACAGAAATGTAACTTTTATGCCTATTGGAAGGTTTGACCAAACCAATGACATACTTAGGCCTACATTGTACCAATCTTCCAAAACAAAAGAAAAAATTGTATTCCCCTGGAAACATGATAAATAATAGTTGAATACCACAACCTTCATCAATTTTAGAGTAAGTTTTTCAAATAAAATTAGATTTTTAGTAATTATAATGTTTCGTAACATTATAAACAACCATTTTATAAGTACTCTTACTGTATGTTCATTTTAAAAATAAATACGTTTTTATTAATTTATTGTATTTTATTGCTTTATTACCTAATTAAGTACCTAAAAAGTAAAGTTTATTTTTATAAAATATGGTAACTTTTACTCTTTAAAACATAAAAAATTAAGTTTCAAATAAAATACTTTATTTGTTCATTCAAGGCTTAAATACAAACATATGTTTGAATACCTATTTTTCCTTAAAAAACCTGGTCTGGAGGGTGGACAGCTGATAAAAAACTCAGCTGTTAAAGGGTTAATTCAAAAACAAAAAGGTTATATCATTCAGAACACTAAAAAGTAACAAAGCCTTTACAACTAACATTTCTTTAGATGGTTTAGATTCAGATATCAACAGTACTAAATTTTTAGGAACTCTTATTGATCAGAACCTTACCTGGAAACCACATATTCACACGCTTTCTAAGAAACTGAGTACGGCATGCTATCAGATGCTGGTACTTTGAAACTTAATTGATTTTAAAACAAAGCTTATAGTTTACTATGCTTTATTTTTTTCTTTAATGCAATATGGAATTGAGTTAAGGGGCATGTCCCAAGAATTATCGACAATTTTCAAAATTCAAAAGAAATATTTAAGAATTATGACCTTTTAAAAAAAAAATACATCATGTAAACCTTTATTCAATCGGTTAGAAATATTAGCAATGCCGTGTCTTTCTACCTTTACAAAAATCCTGCTCTTTTCAAAAAATAATAATGAATCATTAAATAGAGAAAAATACTGTCACGGATATGGTACAAGGTACAAAAATAATTTCACATTTCCAAAACATCGCTTGACACTTTTTGAAAAAAACACCTTATTATATGGCAATGAAACTCTACAATAAGCTGCCTTTGAGAATTAAATAAATTGAAGATGGGACCAAATTTAAAAAAAAGATAAAACAGTTTTAACAAATAAACAAATATTACTCGATTAGTGAATATTTAAATGATAATGAGGTCCAGTGACAATAATAAATAACGTGATAAAAATATAAAAAGAACATTGTAACTTTTATTTATTTATTTATTTATTTTTTTTTTTTTTTGAACTGTTATTTTAAACTTTCAACGAACTTGTTCTAGTTTTAACTTTATTTTTAATTATTTGTAGTAGATCTATATTTTGACAATGTCACCTGTTTTCTAGCTACGCTAGACCATAAAGCGTTATGTGATAATAAAGATATATTTCATTTCATTTCATGAAATGGTCAAACGATATTTCAAAATAAGGTTTTTAATAGTTAAGTCATAAGTCTTTATTCACACATAAAACTGGTTATTTATTTTCAAAAGGAACAAACTAGTGTAATGTAAAAAAAGACCAATTACTACATTATAGAGAATTAATTACAATGCCAAGCTTCAATTTCAGCAAAAGAGCCTTCTAATACTAATTCTTCATTTTAAATAACTAGATCAGGCCTATTTTGACACGAATATTTTGTTTTACTAAAATGTGTGATCCACCATGAAATGTAGTCCTAAAAGACCACCATTCAACATACTGTGTTTAAGTAATTTACATATCTTTTTTAACTATGTTCATTCAGGATACAATTTGCACCTTAGAATTTTCAGATAAGAAGATACTAAATTAATCAATTTTATTTTTAAATCTTGGATATTGTAATGTAAGATTATTGGAAGATCAATTAAACCGTCAAGCCTAAGCAAAATAAAGAGCTTGGCCTTGGTAAATCAGATACTTCAGCTCCAATTACTACAAATCTTAATGAAGTTAATGACTATTTTGTAAACATTTCTGTTGATACGTCAGGGGCTCGGGACTTTGTCAATCATCTCACTTCAATCCCACTAACTAGACCTGCTCACCAGTTCAACTTCTTTCCAGTAACTTTGTAAACATTTCTGTTGATACGTCAGGGGCTCGGGACTTTGTCAATCATCTCTCTTCAATCCCACTAACTAGACCTGCTCACCAGTTCAACTTCTTTCCAGTAACTGAAGGAGAGGTTTTGAGGGCTATTATGAGAACTACTAGTAATGTACTAGTATTATGAGAAGCTTTAAAGCTCCGAAGAGAAATAAAAAGATATGAAATCCACCCAGAGACTCAATCTGTCTATGAAAACATTGTGCCCATCTGCAGTGTGAGCCCATCAGCACCAGCTGGCCCTGTCACGACTGACATGACTCTTTTTCCTCCACTATCCACCCCACTTGCACATCATCAGCAATCCTGTAACACTGGCAGCAGTGAAAAATCGGAACAGTATCCAACAAGACAGTCAGACACCTCTACCACTCCATCTTCAACAAATGCCAATAGCCATACACTCTTAGATTTAAACTAAGTTACTTAGACGACGATTTTGTATCTGCAAATTTGCCTAGTTCTGATGTCGAAACAAGTTGTAGTTCATCAAACCTGACCAACTATAAAGATAATAATATTGACAATCAAGATTTCATCAGTAACATGGATCAAAATTATACCAATTCACAATCCATAGAGACATATATAGATGATATTTATAATATCAATGGTAAAATTTTGAGGAGTTGTAAATGGTTGATGCACTATAATATACAAGGTTTAAGATCGTTGTCTAAGATTGAAGAGTTTAATCAGTTTTTAAGTAAATTAAATTTAGGTATTATCTGCTTAAATGAGCACTGGCTGAAAGAAAATGAACTATGTTTACTGCATAACAATATTTTTAATTTTACATTGGCAGATTGTTATTGTAGGGAAAAATCTGTAAAAGGAGGTTCCTGTATTCTGATTAAGAAAAACATTACGTTTAAGATAAGAAATGATTTAATTAGTAGTTTAAAAGAAGATTTTGTTTTTGAAGCTTGTTGCATTGAAGTAGTGGATCAGAATACAGTTTCGCATATAGTTATCTCTTTATATCATAATACAGACTTGAGTAATATGAACTTATTTTTAAGTAAACTTGAAAAACTATTATGTACACCAAAAAAAGAAGCTAAAACAAAACATATTTATTTAGCATCCGACTTAAATATTGATAGTCTAAAAACTTCTCGCAATCCTAGGGTAAGAAATAAACTATTAAATATATTAGAATGTAACGGGTTTAATTTAAACTTTTACTTACCAACAAGAATAGCCTTTGACTCTAAAACTTGTATTGATAATGTAATCTCAAACAAACTCGTTAGAGAACTCGCTTGAATGTTGAACTCGGCATGTCTGACCACAGAGCCTTATTAATTTCCATATTTAAAGAATCCGGACAAAATGGTCTCCACAAGTTAGAAAGAAGAAGAAGATTTACAAAATCAGGCTTATACAACTTTACAGAATGTGTAAAAGACATAAAATGGAATTTAAATAATACAGATTCATCCCAAAAAAACTTTGATATATTTTTTTCTCTGTTCAAATTAAACTTCGATAGTCACTTTCCGTTAGAAACAGTAAAAACAAAAACCTTAACAAATTCGAAATGCACAAACAAAAATTGGATTACAACCGGAATTTGTATCTCAAGTAGGCGTAAACGAGAATTGCATACTTTAGCAAAAACTTCAAAAGATCAAATATTTTTAAATTATGTAAAGTTGTTTAAATTATGAAAAAAAATTTTCGAAAGGTCTGTGGTACTGCCAAAAGAATTGCAAATAGTAAATATATAGCAAATGCTGAAAATAAAAATAAAGCAGCTTGGAATGTAGTCAAGTCTGTATTAGGATTACAACAAAATGTGACAAATGTAGGATTTGAACAGGTTAACTTTATGGATGAGGAAATTACCAATGGAAATGAAATTGCTTGTAAGTTTAATGAAATGTTCATCAATGTTGGATGTAAATCAAACAACTTAATTTCAATAGAAGCTGCTAGGAAGTTTCTAACAAAACGGGAAGAAGTGTCAAACCATAAATTTGAATTTAGTTTTGTTACAATAAATCAGATAAATGGAGTAATAGCAAATTTAAAAACAAAAAATCAGTTGGGTGGGATGAGATTCCTGTGCAGGTTCTGAAAAATACTGCAGGTTATATTTCACAGCCTTTGACGTTTCTAATCAATCAGTGCTTCTATGAGGGAGTTTTCCCAAGTCAATTAAAATATGCAAACGTAATACCAATCCATAAAAAATACAATAAAAATAACCGATAATTATAGGCCTGTGTCAGTATTATCAGTTCTATCAAAAGTATTTGAAAAACGTGCTCTCGATCAGTTAAGTACATTTCTCAACAATAATAATATAATTTGTAAAAATCAGTATGGTTTTCGACCGGGGTATAGTACAATTGATGCAGCCACAGAATTAATCAACCATATTACAGAGGGGCTGGACAAGTCTAAGAGCACCGCAGGTGTTTTTTGTGACTTGTCAAAAGCATTTGACTGTGTTAATCATGACATTCTAATTGAGAAACTGAAATTTTATGGAATCAACAATGGAGCTCTAAATTGGTTAAAATCATACCTGACAAACAGAAAACAACGAGTCATTATAAACAAAACAGATGGTAAATATATGTCAGATTGGAATGAGAATATAAATGGAGTTCCTCAAGGTTCGCTGCTAGGTCCATTATTATTCATTCTATACATCAATGATTTACCTTTAAATATTAACCATGCTGAAGTATTTTTATATGCAGATGACACCTCAATTCTATTGAAATGTTCAAATGATAATGAATTAAAGAAAGCAGTGGAAAGAGTTTTACATGAAATAAAGCAGTGGTTTGATATAAATGGACTTAAATTAAATAAGGAAAAAACTGAAATAATAAAATTTCAAACACAACATAACAAATGCCCTTTTAGTAATTCCATTACCATCGATGACAACATCATAACTATCAAAGACATGGTGAAGTTTTTGGGGTTAATCATTGATCAAAACGTCACATGGAGACCCTTAATAGAAGCACTGAGTAAAAGATTAAGTTCCTTATGTTTCCAAATGTATATTCTGAGAGGAACTGTGGAGCTGAGTGTTAGAATGACAGTGTATTATGCTTGCTTTGGTTCCCTGCTCCAGTATGGTCTTGAACTATGGGGTAGCCCAACCGATATTCTTAAGATTTTTAAAATTCAGAAGACGTACATTCGAACAATGCTTTTTATGGACCATAACCAATCATGCAGATCTGTATTCAAAGAGCTGAATGTTCTAACACTTCCTTCCATGTATATTTTCAAATGTTTATTATTTGTACATAAAAATAAAGATTTAATTTTAAATAAACAGCACAGCCATATTTCCAACACAAGATTCAGAGAACAACTCCAATATCCAATTCATAGGCTAAAACTATTTGAAAATTCCTTTCATTACATTGGTCTAAAGTATTACAATGAAATTCCATCTAATCTAAAAATCCTAAATATTATTAAGTTTAAAAAAATTGTTAAAAACTTCCTGATTCAGAAAGAATATGATGTAGAAGTTTTTAAGTGATAACTCTTTGATCGTTGATAAGTAATTTTAGAATAAGTTTTAGGATAGTTTTAGTTTTTAGGATATTGACTCTTCACCTGTTTACTTACAAATAAAATTTTGTAAAATTATGTAAACGTTATGTAAAAAAAAAAAAAAAAAAAAAAAAAAAAAAAAAAAAAAAAAAAAAAATGCTGTTGGATCAGATAATATTTCAATTAGATTTCTAAAGGATACTTTACTTGCAACACTTCCTACAATTACTGCTATTTTTAATTTATCTTTATCATCTAGTACATTTCCTACTATATGGAAATCAGCTGTCATTCGACCTTTACAGAAAAAAGCTAATCCTCTATCTCCTTCAGATTTTCGGCCCATAAGTATACTTCCTGCTCTGTCTAAATGTCTTGAAAGAATAGTTCATCAGCAATTTCATAATTACTTGGAGAATAGTAAATTGATTTCCAATTATCAGTCTGGTTTTCGCTCTAATTATAGTACTACTACTGCTCTTTTAAAAATTACCAAGGATATCTGTCAAGCCATGGACAGGAAGCAGCTTACAATTTTAACACATTTTGACTTTTCGAAGGCTTTTGATTGTGTTTATCATCCTCTTCTTTTAATTAAGTTGAATAACTATGGGGTTTCTTCTAGTTGTGTTTCCTGGGTTCAGTCCTATCTCTCTGGCCGTCGGCAGTGTGTGAGGACTAAAGATGGAGAGTCAGACTGGAGGCCTTCTTTTTACTCTCTACATTAATGATATAACTTCTGTTATACAACACTCTAACTATCACTTATACGCTGATGACTTACAGATATACCAACATTTCTCTATAACGGAATCCGACATTACTGTATCAAACATGAACCGAGATGCTGGAGCAATCACTTCTTGGGCAAAACGACATGGACTCAAACTTAACGATGATAAGACTCAAACAATTTTAGTTGGACATCCTAGACTATTAACTTCTGTTGACAATGACACTTTTCTGAAAATAAGTGTTAACAACTTGACATTAAACTATTGTGACAAAGTTAAGAATCTTGGTCTTACTATGAACAGGACATTAAGTTGGACTGACCAAGTTACTGTGACATGTGGCAGAGTGTTTGGTGGTATCCACAGTTTGAAGCAGTATGCTTCCTGTTTCCCGTTCAATGTGAAAGTGATGTTGGTTAAAACTCTTATTTTGCCGCACTTTAACTACTGTGACACCGTTATCAATGATATGATTGTTAAGCTCTCGGACAAACTTCAAATGGCACAAAATTACTGCATTAAGTTTATTTTTAACTTACATCGTGAGGATCATGTTACACCATTTTTTCGCCAAATATCTGTTTTGAAGTTGAAACAGCTTCGAGATTATCTCGTACTTACTCTTCTTCATAAAGTTTTAAATTACAGAACTCCAAGCTATCTGTCCGAGCGTTTCAAGTTCATTTCTGAAATAAGCATTAGAAATACTCGTCAGGGAGCCCTTTTACTATCAGTCCCAATTCACCGCACTGCCATGTACAATACATCTTTCACTGTATCCGGGTGCCGATTATGGAATATGCTTCCTGACAATATCAAAATTATAGGCGAGGGCCCTCGCTTCGGGGCGGAGCTAAAGAACCTATTTTTGCGGGACCTGTAGACGGAGCGGGCGGGTGCATTTGGTGGTCATGGTTTGTGGGTGGTATGTATGAGTGATGGACGATTGTGTTTTTGAAGATATGTATTATTGTGTGTAGATATTCATTTGTTAGTTATATAGTTATTTTTTATATTATATGTTTGATATGTAGAGTTTTGTTGTTTTTTATTATTGTTGATTACGGAATTGTTGCAATTGGTTTATATTGTATTAATAGTAATGTTTTGTGTTATTTTTTATGATTAGTTTTGTTATTTGTGATAAGGTTAGGTGGTAGAGAGGACTGTCCAGTCCTAACCTTGCCTTAAAAATAAAGTCGTTTTTCATTTCATTTCAAAAAGTTAAACTTCCATTAAAGGCTCACTCTCGTATGCACACAATAACTGGTATTCATTATTATTCATTTACAAGACACCGGTCATAGAGATATGGGCGAATATGAGGGGTGAATGAGTTATGAGTGTAGATGAACGAGTGTAGTTACTGTTACTATCTGGGTTCGACTTATCTCAGAAAGGATTATTTATTAATAGCCCAATAGCCAGAGCAACTATGGGACCTACAGCTTTACGTGGAATCCGAACCACATATTGTTGGTCTGATTTTCAGCTAACTGACAGGTACATGAGCCAAGATACAAACACAACAGATAGTTCACCAGATCATCCTGTGGATAAGCAAAGTAAATGAGCTTTCCTACCATGGACGCACATAAGACAGTAACTTAACCATACTGATTACTTTGAAAGTTGAATCTCAACCGAATGTACTTCTTCTTATTCTTACTTATAAGACCCTGACACAACGTTGTGCATAATATAAGGCGAATATGAATGATGTAGGATGAGTGTGGATGAGTACAAATGTTAATTCTCATTTATTCAGGGATCACTTACAACATCATAAGGCAGCTGAGCTCCACGGCCCAGAGATACGTTGGTGAGCAGCTTCATAGCCAGGTCATCAGCTGACTCGGCCGTAAATATTTTACTGCAGCCCAAACACTTGGCTGACTGTACCAGCAAATTGTACCTACAATAAAGTAGTAATCAAATGTACAATTATTCTCATTTTTGTTTTATTTTTATAATAATAAATCACACTTTAAAATATAATACTTGTTAACACGTTGACTGCGGACTACTTCTTTATACGTAGTGGTGGCGCTGCGCGCGTAGCGGACTACTTCTAAAGAAGTACCCCTCCCGCTTCAACGATATTGGTTCAGGGTGAGGCTAGCCATTGCCCGGGAACCTTGTGCCACTCACCGCTTGTTCTGCCGTTCTTTGTGTGCATTTTGGTGCCAACAATTTAGAAGTAGTCCACTACGCGCGCAGCGCCACCACAACGTATAAAGAAGTAGTCCGCAGTCAATGTGTTAATAACCAATTACAGTCTACAACATATTTTAAGATTTTGATCAAAATGAAAGATTACATTTTGATAACAACATTTTACCATAGATAAAAGTACTATGTTTTACTATTCATTGTGATCCATTTGCTTGTATCTTTTTCATTACTAATTTTGGTTATTTTTGACAACAGCATTTAGGTGGAAAACCAAACTACCTAGTTAGTTTAATTGCTGCACTACATACCTACGCTGAATTGACTAAATCGTCATTAGTGTTTTAATGAGCAAAAATAATTCAATAGTTCTTTAGTAAACAAACACTATGTTTGCAATTGAAATATAGTATTACAGTATTATGGTGAGAATATTACATTCTTTAGTTATCTCAGTTTTTTTTGTGGCGTTATCTTCTACAGCAGAAGTCACCTTTCTCTTAAAATCAACACTAAGCGCAGTACACTTTTTCATTCCTTTACTTTGAGAAACGCTTGCACTGAACGCCACTGCACAAAAAACCAAACAATTTATTGTACATAAACTCAGATAGAAATCTACATGCATAGGTGCCGTCAAATTCCAGGTTGATATTGTACCAGTAGTCGCGCCAAACGGAAGTCAGGTTTCTTGTTTCGACATTTTGAGGTTTTGACCGTTCGTCTATAGAGGTTGAATTCCTGGTATAGAGGTGTTAGGCTATTGATATTCGTGCTATCGAGGTTTTGATTTCACTCTCGTTGTTTTGAAAATCAAATAAAATTCGTGTTATTGAGGTAGTTGGTCCGTCACAATCGTGTTATAAAGGTTATTTTAACATTGAGTGTTATAGGAGATTCAAGGGGATTTGAAAAAATTCGTTCTACCGAGGATTTTGGGCTATTGAGGTTCGTGCTATCAAGGTTCACTGTATATACAGTACTATAAATCGCAAGTGAATTCTGAGAGCTTAAGTTATATTTTTATATTATATAGAACCATGTAGTTGTTTATGTTAGTTCATATATGCACTCCTCACTGTCATTAATTACATATCACATTCCATACTGTTAGACAGTGATTCTAAAATACGTCCCTGTGCATTAGAGATAATTTGACATCTTACAAAAATGGGGAAGGATGGAGTGAAAGTTTTATTTAACAACGCTTTGAAATATTTTCCTTCTATATGAAATTATTACCAATACACAGGGCAAAAAACACTAAGATTACTTGATTTAGAAGAAACCACAGAATACCTTGGCCTAACTCTCAATGTCAGATCTCATGGACAGCACACACCAACCTTATCTACGATAAACTAAGCACTAGCTGTTGTTATAAGACGGATGAAAAAGTAAGACTTTATTACAGCATACCATGCTAGTTTGAATCGTATCTTCCATATGGAATTGCAGTATGTGGCAGCATTATGACTAGAAAAATACAACACGATGATCCACTTGTACACCCTACCAACATCAAGGAACTGGAATGAACAAGAAGTGTAACACAAACCCACCATTACAATACCTGCCAAGCAAGCAGCTATTGCCTACATCTGCACACCCTTGGATCCACAGAAAAGATGACGAGCTAAATCGGGGCAAAGATGAGGAACAGTTGGCGGAGGTAAAGAAGGATAGTGATACAAAGCTTTTCACCCAAGACTTGAAGAAATGACTACAAGATCAATCCTTATATAACATATTTTGTTGATATTAAATAATATGTTATTACTGAGCCACAATACTTTTCTTGATGATAATGTATATTAAAGAATTCATTAAATCATTTATTATTATAATTAATTCACGGTGCGTAATGACACAGCCAGTGCGTCGTGGTCTATTGACGCAAAAATAGTCACTGCAAGTGTTGAAACAAACGAGCAGTCTAAGGTGTACTGGCCAGATACAAAGATAAGGATCGTCAGCTCAAATCAAACTTTGACTGGACTGTACTTTTTCTGTGCCAACTTTAGAAGGTACTTATCAGTGGCATAGTGAATAAACGGTGCCCTGCTTGGGGGGGAGGGGCTGGAAGTTGATAAGATCAGTATTTCTATTATAGTTACATGGAACAACAAGCATTTTGCAAAAATAATTATTTTTATTGACAAAAAGAGTAAGAGGAAAATCTTGTTTATTCAAGAGTCATGTTTTTATTCTTATTCTTGTTTTTTTTTTTTTTTTAAGACAGACTTTATAGGTTAATTAAGGTGCATATAAATAACTGAATATATAACAAATGAACATTGAAATTAATATTTTATCAATATTAATTACTCTGCATATAAATTGATTTTGAAATTTCTGCACTAAAACCTAACGACATCTGTGATGGCAGAACTAAATGTGTTGCAGCAAGATCATAATGCAACTGGCAAAAATGTAAATGGAATTCATTTCTAGCTTTGCAATGTAGTTTCTAGATTTAAAACTACTGTTCTAGATTAAAAGTATTTTTAGTAAAATAATTACAACTGAATTTTATTACAGTTAAAATTCACAATATGTGATAACAAAGATGGAAAGATATTTTTCTTATTAGAGTTTTCCCATATCTCTCAGATGAATGGGTTTTTAATGCAGAATGTAACAAAAAAAATTATGTATATTGAATTCAACATTTCATAAATTTACAAATGTTTAGATTTATGATACTGGTCACTGTATCAAGAGTATATTAACATGAATAAAGATTTATGACTTCAACTATTGCAGTACCAAATTTGTATTCATTGACAGTCTTTCATTGTAGTTCAAGATGTAATTCTATATTGTATAATCTTGTTATCACAATTTAGAAGTATGTTGTTTCTAAAATGGTAAGTTTATATAACTATTATCAGACATAATTACATTAAAAGTTCATAATTAGTCGTACAGTATGATATATATTTGTTAAAATAACCCACTTTAAAAAATTTGTAATTTGATTTATGACTGATTGGAAAGTTTTATTACTTAAAATATCTCAAACCATTTAAGTTACAGACATAGAAGTCAAGAGTTAAATGACTTTAAGTTCATATTATCATCGTGTGAACCAACATGTACATACCTTAGTTTACTGAGCATGTCCATCCTAGAGGTCACACTGGTCAGGGAACTGAACAGTTCGGTCAGTGAGGCTTCGCCTTCGACTGAAGTACTTCCGCCAGTCAAGTACATCTCCAAGGACTCTTCTGATTGAGTGGACAATGATATTGGTACTTTGTAAACAGGATATTCAAAGTGTTTCAATACATCATTTATTTCCTCTAATATTTCGTTGGTTCCACTGTCAGGTAAATTTAATGCTGCTGCCTCTGTGAATTAAAACACTTTTTACAATATGATAGAAAAATGTGTAGGATGGGTACTAAATAAACAAAGAACAAGAAAATAAGCGTATCTTATAAAAAGGATATAAAAATAAACATGACTTAAAACTTTTTTTCCTTTTACACAAAATTATTATTTTATTACATAATCACTAAATAAAGATATGTGCAGTGCTATTTATAAACACTCAAAACATTAGTTCAAACACTCACAATGGATAAACAAATAAACAGCAAGTTTGATAACCTCTCGCATACTGACATGCTACGTCTACAGTAAAAGATATGATTGTACTGTAGTACAGTACTAAGTATTGTATAGTCCCAGTTTCAACATACGTATTGTAGAGTCAAAACAAACAAAAAGGAATTCCTTCTGCACAATACAAGCTAAAACTATTCATGTGAGTAAAAAACATAATTTTATTCATGACGTATTAAGAATAGTATAACTCGCGAGATTTTTCGAGGCACTTGGCCAGGAAATGCGCAGTAGACTAATTTGAGTGGGAGTATCCATCGGGTCAGTGTATGCCATATGGAAAATAGAAAGAAATCATGTGAATTTTAAATGATTGTTTACAACCTGACTTAACCTTGTTGTTGTTAATAGATACAGTACATATTAAATAATTGACAATCATTACTAATTAATTAATAAATGATGTTTAACTTTTCTGTTTATTTGTTTATATATAATTACATAATTTGATTGATTTATAAGCAAATTAATGAGCCTATGTCCAGAGCATAATTTGCAAAGATAGCATATGTTGTTTTTATTTTAGCAATAAGAGGTTTTAATTCAAAGTGTAAACGACCTTTCTGATTGGTCATTATAATAAATGTAAACAAAAAACAAAGAAGGCGAAAATAAATTCTTTTCTACACAGAGAGGTGCTGCAAGCACAGCTCGACCGGCAACACGTTAACTAAGAGATCAGTCACATGGTGGAGGGGTATAACAGTGGTGGGACTGGGACTGCCCTCCACTCCACGTATTATTCCCCTCATGTGCAGGCCAAGTACCTCGGGATTTGTACTGATTAAATTTACTACCGATCAGAATTGTATTAGGGAAGGTATAGTTGATCTTATCACATCTACACACATCCAATAAATAGTCTACCTCTCTCTAAGTGCAATCGATCATCTCCGGTACGACAGCAGGAACAATTCTATAGATAAAATGGTTTTAATTCCCAAATGTTAAGACTAAATACAATACACTTTACTTTTACTCAATAATGTCATTATCTTGCTTATTACCCTGATTATGAAGTTGTTTTGAGTTATACAACAGTTTAAATAGAGCGGTGCTTTTACAGAAAACAAAGTTCTAATCAAATAAATATTATTATCATCAATGGTAATAAAATAAGTTCACTTGCGAAAAAACACATTTTGGTTACATCTCATTCCCCATCTGAAATTTGTAGAAATGGATAAGTAAATGTTTGTGAAGGAAGTTTGAATTGTAGTTTTTTTGTATTCGACCTCTCAACTACTTCTGGTTAAAGATTTGTACTGACTTCGTACATAGGATTGGTGTAATTCGTTCTACTATTTCTTCTGATGTTAATGTCAATCAGCAGATATTTTAATCTCAACAGTATCAACAAACTCGCATACATTCATTTTCAGACTGATTTGAATTTATTTGAACACAGGACTCAATGAACGGTCACCACAGCAAAGAATAGCGAATACGCTGTGATGCACAAAACACACTGTATATTGTTCAAAGTCATGTGTGACGCATTTACTTCACATGCAGTAGTCGCTTTAGTAAAAACTGGAGTCTATACCACACAGTTCAACTCATAATTGATTGATTTGGATAAAGGAGAAATTGACTTTTTTAATATGGGCAATCTTTTTATGATGACCAGATATTTTTTACCAGTATTATTATGAAAGAACCTTTCAATTCTTTTTGGTAGGTATTTCATTTACTATAGATGTCAAAGTAATTTTGTTGTTTTACCATCAATGTACATTACGTAGGGCTGGAACATTAACTTCTTATGCGACAACTCCTGTAATCCAGTTTGTATAAGATGGAGAAGTGCCACTGAATTGTTACTTCCAGAAAATCCTATTAGAACTTTATCCCCTGGTTTCATTAACTTTGATTTCCCAAGACAAGCTCTGAATTTGTGGGTAACAGACGACAAAAAACACTGCCTAGAAAAAACAATACAATAAATTATTATATTAAGTAAAAATAAACAATTTTTAAGATTAGGTTTATAAACCTTTATGTATTATAGCCAGCTTGTATTCTGAGTTGAGGTTTCAACAAATTTTCGTGAAATCTTTAATAAATAGTATTTTAAAGTCTTTGGTCACGGCCAGCAATGTGATGCTTATTACATTTTTTTTTAGATTTGCATACTGATATTTTTAAAAAGAAATCATGTTATCAGACACTGTGAAAATGCAGTTTAACACTGAATAAGTTTGAAAGTTGGATTACAATAGAATAAAATGACTTCTTTATTAAGCAATAATTTTGGAAACTAAATTACACTTTTTACATTTAATTTCATAAGCCTTCAGGCATGGAGTACGTTAATTACACACCAAAATTAGTGGTCTATTCAGAAAACAATAATATGGGATTTAAATTATTAGCTAAAAAGTAAAAATCTGTATTTTACATGGTTCAAAATAATTTTCATTTAATAATGTACTGTTTATATAATCTTATTTTCAAACTAAAACACAAATATCACTAAAATATACAATGCACAAAATTACAATCAATACGGTAAAAAGTATTATCTTTTCTCTTCTTTACTTCACTTTTTGAGTTTCAACACACAATAACACCTGTTTGTAAAGTCTTGTTCTTCCTCTCAGACGCTGGGATATGGTGTCGCACAGCCAACTGTGAAAGGTTTTCTCCACATTACATGCCATATACAACAAAAATAGGATTGTTTTTGTCTGATAGTTCATGACAATATTTGAACAACTGTCTAAATTAGTTGGTCACCCTGGGGACACATACAGCTTAAGGATTGCCGCAAACGTGAACAACATCCCGCCCGATTTGGTTCTGTGGAGGATGATCGATATTTAAATTTACTAAGACACAGGTACTTTGTACTTAAGATTTTATTTACACTGTTTATTGGTATGTTTTAAAACTTTTATTAGTTTGGTAGCTGGCTTTAATGCCATCAAGTATTCAAGTATCAAGTTTATGGATTTAAACTATAAATTAAACATAGTTTCAATCAATTATGGGTTTTTTCAATCAACTGGCACGATATACTTCCTGCTGAACCATCAATTGGCAGCATCAATTTTATCCTAATAGTTGTCAGCACAGAGATGAGATAATGAAAAACTGCTTTAGCACATACTTTCAAGAAAAATTACAAATCATAAAGCTAGAATAAACATATAATTAATTTACTGTTTACAGTATAATATAATATAATAAAATACAAGAAAAAATGATTTTACTCTTAGATCAAATTCCCCACGTGACCTTCTTGACGACCACCAGTACTAATTTACATAGTAGACACATTCAACCTTGGCAAATCAAGAGCACTGCTCTCTTTTTACATATTTGTATCACAAGAATACACAAATTAATTGAATTTTTCTTAAAAGAAAAGAATACAATCGCCTTAGAAGACTTTTTGCCTCGTCTTGTCTTGATTTGTCTCATCAGTCTAAGGCTGGCCTAGTTGATTGAGAGAAAAAAATGTTTTGATCATTTGGTTATATAAATGAAGTATCTTTTCTAATTTCATAACCATACGTAGAGTTAGAAGCTCTGCCCTAATTCTATACGAGACAATCATTCCATCCCATATTCAGTTCTTTAGAAAACTGTGAATTATTGTGGTTCCTTCTATGTTACTATGTTTTTTTACTTTTCTAATCAAGGCATTGGCCAGAGAAGAAAATCTATTCTAAAGCATCAAAATCTTTACTGCACATGTGGAACAATTTTGTTTACACTGTGGAGAATCGCTTGCAATCAAAACTTTTTTTGGGTACGCCATTGACGTGTCGACTGTGGTCTTATGAGCTGTGTTTATGTCAAAGAAAACTATTCTGAGTACCAACAGTAGTAGGACTTAGTAGAATGAGTCGTGGATTTCTAGGTTAAACCTTAGTCCACGTTCAAGTTACCATAATGAGAGTCATGTTATATTTATTCTACCTATGGTTTAATTAACATCAACGAATTCAAAACATCCATATATTTCTAAGTAATCAGGATACATATGACAACTCCAAAGGAGGGTGCAAAATTAGTAACTCACAATGAATTTACAAGGACTAGAAAGGTTTAGTTACATTCAGAGAGGCTATTTCTAGAATCTGAAGTATTGCGAGTGCATGAACTATCTTATTATTGTTAATGTACATATTCAAATAATACCATAATACATGCCAAACCCACTGTCAGTAAACTTTAAAACTACCTTAAACAATGTACTCACTTGCAATAAGCATCTTTTCTTCGTAAAACTACCTTTGCTTCAGTTTTCTCAACACATTTTCTGCAATACTTTCTAAACCTAAAAACCAGTAGTGTGTTTTAATAATAAATAAATATAACTTTATTGACATGTACTAATGAATGCCTCTATGAATTGAAATTATGTCTATAACTTGAGGTAACAATACTTTACTGTCACATGTTTTATGAAGTTAACAATGTGTAAACAAGAAACCTTGTCTTGTTTATGATAATCTACTACTTTAGACAATTATTCCATCCCTTATACAGTTCTTCTTTAGAAAACTATGGATTATTGTGGCTCCTTCTATGTTATTTATTTTTCTAATCATGGCATTGGCCAGAGAAGAAATTAAGAGAAGGTAAATAGTTATTTCTATTTTTGTGCTTACATTCTTATATATATGAGACGCCGACACAACGTTGTTGGTATTTTAAGGCAAATATGAATGGTTATATGAGTGTAGGATGAGTGTGGATGAATGTAGTTTGGTTACTATCTGAGTTCAACTGTTCCCCAACAGCCAGGGCAACTAAGGGACCTACAGCTTTACGTGGAATCCGAACCACGTAGTGCTGGTCTGATTTTCAGCTAATTGACAAGCCTGATACTCAGTTATCTCTCCCACACAACATCCGTACAATGATTACCAACCAACATGGACACCCCAGACTTCTCTAGTAGTGTCCACGCCGATAGCAACCATCAATCGGACACCATGTCGGTATTAAGAGGACCGAGCATGGAACCTATCGCCTACAATCTACCAAACACTTTGTCCCCCCATGTAGCTGGGTTACAGCACAGTTGCCACCAGTGCCGACAATCATATCATTTCAAATTTATGTTTATTTTCAAAAGCATGTTCTGTGGTAATTTTAGTCCTTAGGCATACTAGACCTCTTCAGTGTTTATATACAAATGTTTGGTGAACTTACAAACAAATCAGATACTATGGTAACAAGTTTTTAGATTTTTATAGTGTAGGCTATGAAGTTATAGTAGTTTAGCCGGTAATTATGCACTTTGTAATTATGCACAGTAATTAATTGCCACTTCTGAAAATATAATATCTTGTTGAAAAGTGGTGAAATATGAGTTTATATCTCTTGAGGAGGTTGATTTCATCTATGGAAAAACGTTTTTTACCGAAAAATCGAAAAACTAGTTTTTTATCCAATAGTGAAAAAACCAACTTTTAAAAAAATGGTTACTTTTCAACCAATTTTTTTTCATTTCACGGGTTTTTCATTCAATGCTGAACACAAAAATATATTTGGTTTTGCAGTAAAATTATTTTTTTCAGCCCGAAAAATGCACCTAACCTAACTTATCCTAGTTGTCTATTTACTCAACAAAAATTCGAATATGTGTTAAATTCGAGTATTTGACCTCCGTGACGGCCTGTAGGTGGGAATATAGGTGAATTCGGTTTTCGTGATTAATAGTTGTTAAATATAATGATTGTGTAATAGCCGATAATCACGATTCACTGTGAAAGTAGTTTTTCCGTTATACATCGAAAAATAGTTGTAATAGACCAAAATAGTTTTCAAATTTGTATTCAGTGCAAAAAAAATCAAAATAACAAAAATTGGATTAAAATTCAGTAAAATATGTGGTTTATTTCGTAATTTGCGTTAAATTTGGGTGTTTGGCCTCTTTAACAGCCTGCTGGCCATCACTCCGGCGGGAATAAAGGTGAATTCGGTTTTCGTGATTAATAATTGTTGTACATAATGATCGTGTAATGGCCGATAATCATGTTTTGCCACAAAAGTAGTTTTTCCAATATATCTCAAGAAATAATTGTAATAGGCCAAAATAGTTTCCAAGTTTGTATTCAGCGTAAAAAACACACCAAAATAAAAAACAGATGATTAGAAAACAATTAATTTAAAGTAACGGAAATATGACAGAAATACTAAAAGTTGTAACAAAGTTTTTTCGATTTTTTTGGTAAAATACGTGATTTCCGCAGAATAAAAAGCATATCTCGTGAAAATACAGCCAATTCTAGACCCATTTCAAGTAAAATTTTCCAATTTTGTTTGATGGCAAGAAACTGCATAAATACCAGTTAGCCTAACCTATTGATTTTTCTATATAGCCCATTACATAAGAACTGTATATTTTCTGATAGCTACATACAATTTTGATTTTTAGCTGTCCTGGAAATATAAATTGATGTGTACAACATCATTTAAAAAGCATCACCTTGTTTTTAATTTTTCATGAACAAATTTCTTAAATATAAATTGTTACAACAATAATATACAAATACATATTTATAATTTGTATAGTCCTACCTTATACGTAGCCTGTTTGATTGCAAACAAAAGGTATCAAACATAAGTAGGTTTATAACATTAAATATTTTTAAAATTTAGAATTAGTTTTTTGTTTCTATAAAACGTAATTTTCGCGGAATAAAACATGTTTTCTCATAACATAAAGACTTGATTCTGTCAACTGGCAATAAAAAAGCCAAAATTGGCGAGACGTCTAAAAAGCGCATAAATACCAATATTTAATTAAGCAACTAATTTAAGAAATTCTCAAACATTCCAATAAAATATTTTACTACGTGAGGCCTTTCGCCTACAATGTAGGCATCGTCAGACATCAACATAAAAATTCTAATTTTAAAACATTTGTTTACAAAATATATAATAATGTAAATATTTAAAACATATGGTAGATTTTAAAAAAATAATTAAATTTAAAGTGTGTGTATATAAATATGAATGTAAAGTAATTTTAAGTTAAAATTATACTATATAAACGGAGAATTTTGAATGGGAGGAGGTTCATTCTTTACAATTAGTGTGTTAAATTTGTTCATGTAGAATGTTTCTGATGCATCTAATAATTGATTTTTGTTAACTTGTTTTAGAACTTCAAATTTTGAAAAGTTATGTCCTTTTTCTAGTGCATGTTTGGCCATTGCTGATTTTTCACATTGTCCATACTTAAAATTTGCTGTGTGTTCTTTGAATCTTGTTTTAATTTTTCTTTTTGTTTGGCCAATATACACCTTATCACAATTAATTTTATATATTCCAGATTTATCTTCTTCATTTATTTTTGATTTTGGGTTTTCTAATAGGTTTTTTACTTGATGACTTGTTCTGAACGATAAATTTATATTGTGTTTTTTGAATATCTTCTTTGCTTCATTTGAATATTCATTATAACAAACGGATTTCCAAATAGATTTTTCTTTAGGCTCAATTGGTTTCAGAGTAGTTCTTTTATTTTTATTCATTGATATTGTCTTTTTTTGAATGATATTGTCAATTAATTTAGTTGGATATTCATTGAATTGAGCAATTTCTTTTATCTTTAAAACTTCTTTTTGGTAATTTTCTTTTGATAATGGTGTGTTGAGAAGTCTATGAATTAATGAGTTAAAGAAAGCTCGTTTTTGAGATGGTGGATGAAATGAACTATTCATAATAAATCTGTAATTTTGGGTAGGTTTTCTATAAATGTCGAAATCAATCATTCCAGTTTCTAAGTTTCGTGTTAAAAGTAAATCAAGATATGGGATTGATAAATTTAATTCTGTTTCATATGTAAATTGTATAGTGTTGTAGAATGAATTAAGTTCGATAACATATTTTGAGAGGTCTTGTTTCTTGTTAAAAACTGCAAAAACATCATCCACATATCTAAGCCAAATTCGAGGAAAAAAATTCATATTTCTTTTTGCATTAATTTCAAACGAACTAAGAAATATATTTGCAATTAAACATGAAAGTGGGTTGCCCATTGCTGTTCCTTCTGTTTGATTGTAATACTTATTTTCAAATTGGAAGGTATTCTGTGACATACATAAAGTTATTAACAACATGTATTCTTCGATTTCTTGATTTGTTAAATTTTGAAACGTTAACCAAGTTTTGGTAATTTCAAGAGCTTCTTTCATTGGGACATTTGGGTAGAGAGAAACTACATCAAATGAAATAATATATTCATCTTCTTCGATTTTAACATTTTTGATTTGATCAATAAAATCATATCTATCTTTAACAGAAAAAGAATCATATTGATTAAATGATTTTAGTTTTTGAACAAGGAATTTAGAAATTAAGTATGTAGGTGAATCAATGCAAGAAACAATAGGTCTCATTTTATTTCCTGGTTTGTGTATTTTTGGAAGACAGTATAATCTAGGAATTTTTGGGTTTGAGACTGTCAATTTTTTAAATTATATCTTTATTGAGAATACTTTTACATTCCCGAAGTGTTGTGAAAACATTTGAGTTGAATTTGTTAATTGGGTTTTTGTTACACATAACATATTATGGACCTTCTTCAATCATACCATTAACTCTGTTGTAGTAATCAGTTTTGTCTAATATAACAACTGTATTACTTTTATCAGCCTTCAAATAAAACACATCTTTTGACTTAAGATTGTTAATTATATTAAATTCAAAATAATTTGTGTTTTGTTTTTTAGTATTTTTAGTTGTTATTGCGTCATATAAATCTCTTCTAATAGTGGTTTTGGTCTCATTGTTGAGGTTTCTTATGTTACTCTCTATATCAATGTAAAATTCATCTAATGTCTTTGGTTGTAAACTATAATTTAAACCCTTTTGAAGTAAGTTAATTTCGTTTTTATCAAATGTGACTGAAAATAAGTTTAGGACTAGATCATCACTAATTATGTTTGAAGTATTTTGTGGTTCATTTGTTTCGTGGTTGTAGTTCTTTAAAAGGTTGTTAAATTTTAATTTAAATTAAATTTAATTTAATTAAGCATTTTAGAAAAAGTCTGCGAAAATAGGCTACAAAACCTACAGCGTTTTGGATTAGAGTAGTAGGTAGACCGAGGGAGGGTTAAGCAGAATTATTATGGATAACACAACAGAAGAAATTTTAGGTGATGAAATGTCTGAATTGATACTAACGACCATAAAATAATTTCTCAACTGCTTCAAATGACCTGTCTATCATGCCATATAGTTAAATATCTACAAAAATTAATTTTGTGGTTACCGCCAAAATGGTACTGTTAAAGGTTTGCTCCTGAAACAGTAATAATAATAATAGGGTAGGCTAGACAATCAACGGTAATTATGCACTTTCTTGCCACCTCTAAAAATATGATTTCATGTTTTTCACAGAAAAAACGAAAAACAAGTTTTTTATCTGATAGTGAAAAAACCAACTTTTTTTAAATCTTTATTTTTTGACAACTTTTTTTCATTTCTCATGTTTTTTTATGCTGAATACAATAATATATAACTGGTTTTGTAGTAAAATTATTTTTTCAGCTTGAAAAATGCATTTTTTACTGACATAACCAAACATAATCTAACTTATCCTAATTGTCTATTTTCTCACAAAAAAATCGTATTTTGCATTCAATTCGAGTGCTAGGCCTCCCTAACGGCCTGCCGGCCATCACTCCGGCGGGAATATAGGTGAATTCGGTTTTTGTGATTGACAGTTGTTGTATATAAAGATCGCATAATGATCGCATAATGACCGCTAATCGCCGCGATTGTAGTTTTTCCGTTATATCTCGAGAAATAATTGTAATAGACCAAAATAGTTTTCAAATTTGTATTCAGCGCAAAACACATCAAACTAAAATAAAGATGATTAAAATACCATTTAAATTAACAGAAATATGACAAAAATACTAAAAAGAGTTGGACATGGGTTTTCTTTAAATTTTTCGGTACAATACGTTATTTCCACGGAATACAGCTACTTCTAGACCTATTTCAAGCAAAATGTTCTAAATTTGTTTGGTGGCAAGAAACTGCATAAATACCCAATCAAAAATTGAAATGTAGTTACAAAAATTGTACTTTGGTTAACTATTAGTTTGGGTGATTATGTTGATCTGTTTTGTTTTTAACTGTTCCTGAACAGTCCAAGAGTTTTGTATTGTTTGATCATTTTACTTTGAAATAGCCAATCACTTTTGAAAATAAAGGTAATTATTGACCAATTTGGTTACAAAAGTAAACAATTTTTTTTAGGTGGGAGGAAAGTGGTTAATTACTAGATTAATGTTATGTCTACTCAATACAAAACCAGCCTTGACAATGTATGGTCTTTTAATCAAGACCTAGGCTAATAATTATTTTTGATACTTACATATTATGTGACTCAGCTGTCATAAATTCAATACCATTTTCATGATAATCTATATTATTGTTACACATCTTAAAAACAGATTTATCAAACAAAAAAATTAAAAAGTATAACTAGTCAAATAAAGAGATATTTAAAATTCTATACTTGACATGTCAATAGTTCCATAAAGAGCAGGTAGATAGCATTAGCATTGATTTTACTAAACATAGAAGATGGTCCCATCCAATGCTAATTATCGAGGCATGGAATATGTGAGCAACCGTGCTGCTATCTATTTATTTATTTCCAACGACAGTGTCATTTGCAATTGTGTGCATACATATAAAAATAATACCTTACAATAAACATACGAGTGTAATATATACATTATATAATAGATTAATACATACAATATAGTATAAATTAATAGATACAATATTCAATAATCAATATACATAATAATGCATATAATGATGCAATAATTTAACAAGAATAACATATATGGTATAATATATTAGAACAGTAATTAACACTATGAATATATATAATAAATAATATATAGTACAATAATTTAACATTGTATATATACAATTGTATGTATTAAAACAAAATAAAAATGATACTAAAGAAATTAATATAATAAATACGATGAAATAATAATGTATATAGGCTAAAATGATAAATATAAAATATGCAGATATTTACAGATAGTGAATTCGATATAGTGGTTGGTTGCATTACAGGTGTGTAGAGAAGGTGGAGTAGAAATGGGGATCGTAAGAACCAATTATTTGTGAGGTCGGGTCAAGAAGACGGAGAAGATTTAGAAAGAAAAGAGTGGATTGATCTATTGTCGAAGTAGACGAGGTTGAGTGTGAATATTTTTTCCCTGAATGATCCAATAGAATCATGAAAAAAGTCCACATTATAGGTAACAAGATTGCCCATCACCTGTAATCTACTCATTGGGGCATTTTTGAGTTAGTTTGTTCTGTGGTGCTGATGGGCAAATAAATCCTGTGATCTTGTTTTGACAGTTCTCAGGTCGACTTTTACCAATAATTCTGGGCAATCGATGGTTCCTCTAATGAGTTTGAACAAAAATATCAAGTCAGCAGTTGAAGAGGGTGAAGGTTGAACATCTGTACTAGAAGATCGGGCTGAAGTAGTTGGCCAGTTTTGAAGTACAGTTGTAAAACAAATCTCCTTTGAATTTCCTGTAAGCGGGTCGACAGGTAGAGCTGATGAGGCGTCCATACAACAGAGGCATATTCAATGAGCTGTCGAATAAGAGCCTTGTACAGAAACACCAAGGATGCCGCTGATAAGCCTGATCTTGATGTCCTATACAGCAAACCCAGAAGTCTTGAAGCGCGGGAGCAGATGTGATCAATATGTTGGTTGGTCGTTAAGGTTGAGCAGAACCACACCCCAAGATCTTTGATAACTTCACAGCGACTCATCTCCGCTCCATCAATCCTGTAGGTGGTCAATAGTGTACTCCAGCTTCTTGAGTAAGTGACGACCTTGCATTTTGAAACGTTTAAGAGCATAACATTAGAGGAACACCATTTAGTGATGTTATCAAGTGAGAGTTGCAGGCGTCCAAAGGAGCAGTCGTCTTCTATTGAGAGCATAGTTTAATATCATTGGCAAAGCAGAGGAATTTAGAATGAATGTTTTTCTCCAGGATGTATTCGATATCCTGGAGAAAAAGGTTGAATAAGTAAGGCCCCAAAATTGAACCTTGCAAAACTCCTGACTGCACTGTGCATGGATCGGAAAAGGCTCCCGCATATGTCACCGACGATGTTCTGCCAGTTAGATATGATTTCAACCATGATAAAAGAGGGTCACTAATAGCACAAGGATTTTAGTTTGGCCAGCAGATGAATGTGGCTGACCTTGTCAAATGCTTTACTGAAGTCCAGGCAAAGACAATCCACCTGATGGCCCCTGTTGAAACTATCCATTACATATTCCTCAAATACCACCAGGTTGGTGACCGTAGAGCGTCCCTTGGAGAATCCGTGCTGTTCATCGATGTTGAGTCTAGTGAAAAATACCTGAAGCCGATCGAGGACGATCTTTTCGAAAATCTTGGCTATTTGTGGATTGTATTGAGATCGGCCTGTAATTCTTCCCGTCCTCTTTCGCACCTTCCTCGAAGATCGGAACAACAAACATAGCTTGTTTTGAGGGCGGAGGGAAATATGCCTGCCTTAAGGCTCCAGTTGAACAAGTTGCAGAGTGTCTGAGACTGAAGTCCACTGGTTTGCTTCAGGACGATTGGCGGGATTCCATCCGGTCCACACCCCTTCCCTGTATCCAGCTGGTCCAGCAAGGATTTGACCTCATAGTGTGTAGTTTCCAACAAGGATACACATTCCAGGGATCTATCAATGTACTCCTGGGGATTTGAGGGTGAAAGAGAGTAGACACTTGAGAAGTGTGTGGCAAGAGATTTGCCATATCTGATGGGATGCTAGACTCATGATCCCCCAGTTTAACTGTGTTGGAGGAAGAAGATGAGCTTATAGTACGTTTTATATGTGACCAGAATACTTTTGGATTATGAGGCAAAACAGAGTCAAGATGGGCAATGTAATCTCGGTGGTCCTGTCTGGATCTGAGCTTGCAGAGATTTTATAGATGAGCAAACTGAGTATAGTATTCTTCTCGACCAGTCTCTTTAAATAGCCTATGATACATTTTTTTTTAGAGATAGTGAGGCTTTTTAGTTCATCACTAAACCAGGGAGGAAATGGGGAGGAGCAGACTTTCTTCTTTGGAGTATTTGACTGGACAATCCCTCTCAACAAACCGACAAACATATCCACCTCTGATTGAAGATCCTCTGAAGAGTTGAAATCTTGGAGGCCCTTTGCAACAATTTCGCTGGCCATAGAATCTATGTCACACTTGAGGTAATTGGGCACGAGGACTGAAGCATGATTGGCAAATTTTGATGTGGGAATCTTCATCCGAACGTCCAGTGCAGGATGGCGTGCATCTTCATGTGTTATAGGGAGTGCTGCTCTGTCAACTGTACAAGGTAGATCACAGAAAATCAAATCCAGTGTGACACCCCTTTGGTTGACAATATGATTGTATTGAGCAACCTCATAGCTGAGGAAGAAGTCATCTAACAGTTGTGAAGATTCCCTATTTGGCGCACTAGGAAGATTGAATACGCCTAAAATGATAAAATGCGGAGCATCTCTGTAGTTCTGCATTTTCAAGTTGACTGCACTACAAAAGGCTTGATAGAGTGGAAGGGGTAGGCCAGGGGGTATGTAGGCAGCACACAATACAGTTTTTACATGGTGATCAAGAGAGAGATCAACAAAGACAGCTTCGATTTCAGAGAAGGGCGATGGTATCATACGATGGTTCAAATGGTTTCCAACTGCAACGAGAACACCACCCACTCCAGACTTACTACTAGTTGTTACTGTCCAGACTTACTCCGGTCACACCTTAGCACGATATAGGAAAAAAAAAAGTTCACCATTACTTATCCCAGCATCAAGTTTTGTTTCTATGAGTACTAAGATATCTTGTTCTAATAAATTTACTATATGAATGAAATCTTGCAATTTACTTTTTATACCATTATTGTTCTGATAATAAATTTGAAGTATACTGCCGTTGGAAATATATAGTTTTTTGGCTTGTTTGATTTTTGGATTTTAGGAGTACCATTAATATATTTGATTGTTAGATCTTTTTCCCCACGAGAATGCATTGGTTTAGTTCCTCCCTAAGCTTAGAGAGGGTTTGTAGTTCTCTGGGAGTTCGATCGCGTGCCAACTTTATGTCCTTCAGTTTGCCCCCAGGTTAGTGGATTTATCGGACGAGAACTTAAGCAGGACAGCATTTTTTTCATCTATGCTTGGAAAAACCAGCTTGAGTGGTCTGGGGCGATTTTTGCCTTGCTTGGGTTTGCCTACTCTAAAGAATTTGACTGAGTCAGCGGTGGTGCTAACACCGCAGGATGAAAGAATATTTATGATTATGTCTTTGTCATGGGCCTTTATGTTACAGACTTCGGAATTCGGGAGCGTAAAAGATAATGAGGTTCAACGCCCTACGGGAGTGATCATTAAGTTCCTCAACAGCTGATTCAACCACCAAACCAGGGTCGTTTACATTACAGAGATCATCGAGCTCGCTTTTCTTGACATAATCAGTTTCTAATTTAGATATACGACTAACAGCTTGGACAAGTCTTGGCTCAAATTCTTCAATTTTGGTCTTAAGAGCCGCTACATCACCCTTGATGGTTGACACATCATCAGGGACATTTTAGAGCTTATCGAGTTTTTTAGAGAACCAGTCGGGGCTCCAACGGAACAGTCAATTCGAAGGCAATACCATTTATTTGCAGAGTTATTGGCTATCGTTAAGTAGTTAGCTTTACTCAGCCCAGTGCATGAGCGATGAAACCATGTACCATCGCATTCCAAGCCCTCCTCGGTATCCAGTATGATCTTCATACAGACTACGCAGGCAGGCAGGATCCATGGTGTGCTCTATTAAAGGGAACGAAGGGAAAGGTATTGAGATAGATAAATTATAAATATAAATCTATCTGTTCTGTTGTCAATAGAGGTTAAAGAACGCGAAATCACCTCAAGTTTTGACTGTTCAGTGTGCATTCTGTGAGCAGTAAAGAAAACTAATTACCCCTCTCATTCCCCTATTTCTTTCTCTTTCTCTTGAGAGTACTTCCTGTTCTCCAACCTGGTTGCCCAAATTGTATACTGTGGCCAGACCGACATTCCTTGTCCTTGACGTTGTTCCTTGTGGTTTGTTATGCGTGCAAAGGCATCGCTAACTTTTAGCATAGACCTTCTATTATACCTTAGTTAAGAGGTCCCTCGGGCCGCTAGTACCCCCTATTTTTGCGGCCTTTAATTTTTTTTAAACTGCAATAATGTATTAAATGCAGGCAAGTAAAATCATTTGTCTGTTATTTCCAATTTATAATTTTAAATGTTGTTGTATTATACAACATCTTTGGTTAACTGACTAGGTTTCTTCACCGATAACGTATGTATATGGGTGTATATAGAAACTGTATGTATATGTAACGGTACTTGCGACCCTTAGATTATTTTGAGAAAAGTAATAAGGCTCATCATGAAATCCTAGTAAAGAACCCTGATTTAGGGGTTTGTGTAAATTTCTGTACATTTATATTTTGAAATTTGGACTGAAGGTAGATCTAACCATTTCGACCCTAGTAAAATTTTTAAAAAATTGTACATTTCCACGTTGTTATTACATCGTGGTTGCGACGGACAATTTATTTAAGCGTTTTAATGAAAACTTCATTTAATTCATTAAAACCATGATATTAAACGTTCGAGTAGGACCAGAGTAAAAACTGTTTTAAATCAACCAAAATAATTAATGAATCAACCAGAAATCTTTTTCGAACCAGAAATTGTAGTTTCTTTACAATAGGGCTTAAAATTAAAACTTAGCGTTTAAGAAATACTGATTAAAGCCTTTTTTCGTTTTATTTCTTATGCTGATCAAATTTATTTTCTAGAGCCATAGTTTGATAAAACATTGGATTCTCTAGAGATTTTACATTTACAATTAATGTTTTAGTGTAACATTTTATAATTATAAAATAAAATTGTACATTTGTAGTTTGTTCTAACATGGGTTACTATGCCTTAAGTATATTAACAATTTAACTCGATTCGCTCGTTGGGGGCTTCTCCCCAAACCACCTTTGAGTATAATCGTCAATTGCTTCCTAAGATGATCACGGTTGCTATCCAAACTGATCACCAATGTTTCCCAAGATGATCACGGTTGTTACCCAAGATGTAATAAGTGCTACCCAAGATGTAATAACGAGTGCTAATCAAGTTGATCAAGGCTACTACCAAATTTATTGACGAAGGGGGGAGACCCAAGCTTATCATGGATGCTACCTATATAACTACGGATGCTACCCAAGTTAGTCACAGGAGAATACCCAATTTGATCACGGGAGACTACCCAAGTTAACACCAGGGGACTATCCAAGAAAATTACGGAGGTGGGATGGTTGGCTAACCAAGGTGATCACAGGGTCCAAGTGGATCTAGAATGTACACACTTCTATCCTTTGCTACATATATTATTTAGATGTGGTGAAACAAGTAGGTTATCCGCTACCAAAGTGTGACACTGGTTATCCTATCCTAACTGATTATACAGTAGGCTATTAAAGTGATCATGAGAATTACTCAAGATTCAAGTTGATCATGAAGGGCTACCCAGGTTGATCACGAGGGCTACCCAAGTTGATTACGGGTTGCTACTCAAGTTGTTCATGGGGGCGACACAAGTTGATCACGGGTGTGTAGCTAAGTTAATAACAGGTTGCTGCTTAAGTTGGCCACAATGAGTTTATAAAGTTGACTATGTGGGCTACCGCTACTCAATATTTTATTGTTTATGAAAGGTGAAATATCAAAGTTTAAAAGCAGTTTTTTAACACCCTAGTTATGAAATATAGTCTGTAACGTTTAATTTTGTTCAGCTTCTTTTTAATCATGCTTGAGTGGGAGAGAATACTCCAAAAACCACACGTTTCTGACAAAAACTCACGTTACCGACTTTCTGTGACGAAACTTGTAAAAATAAAGAAAAACGAACAAAAGTAAGGCTTCTTGCGAGCTTAGTGATTAGCACTTCTGTCTCACATCCAGAGAGTCATGGGTTTAAATCCCGGGAGGTCCACTACAAATTTTCTTGGAGGGTTTGGACCGTTGTCCCGTTAGCAACGTTAGTAGATTCAGTTTAAAATGCCTCTGGCTAAATAGACTAATAAAAAACTATTGTAAACGCAGTAAAAATTAAAAAAAACCATTGTTTTATACAATTTATTTTTAAATTAAACTAATTCCAATTTTATTCTATCTAAACTACCCTCATCACGTGTATACTTGAATTGAAGCTCTCAGTCTGAAACCTCCAGGAAAATTCACGAAATTTTACTTTTTTCACTTATAAACAAGACGGCGGCTTAAGTGTGGTATCAAATTAAAGGCGTCCTTCTCTTTTCTCCTAATATGCCACCAAATTTTAGAAAATTATATGTTTATGGCCTCCACTACTCCCAAAACCAAATTAATAGTCAAACAGGCCATGTATCCTGGCGAGGCTGTAGGCTGAGATCCACAAATGGGCTGTAGCAGAGTGTTGAGGCGAGGCCGAGCTTCTTTCACGGCCATAGTGAGTGACGGGATTGGCACGCTAGTGTCCATAGCAAGCTACTCATGGAATTCCAAGCAAGTCATTTGGCAATTATCTTTCACATTAATTATGTTTTTTACAGTTTCCACTTCTAATTTTCCTCTCTCTGCCCTCCATATGGATGGGCGGGTGGGTTAATAGTATTACACGTGTATGGGTGGGCGGGTGGGTCAATACCATTGCACGTGTATGGGTGGGCGGGTGGGTCAATATCCATCTATTCATGTACAGTAGTACTGACCCTTACACATACAGTGGTATTGTCCCACCCATGTGACGTTAGGTAAATAATACCTAACGTTTGTACGACGTATTATTTACTTTTATTAATCAGTTGTAGTTTTTTATACTTAATAATAAATGCTCACACCATGTTTAGTAATATATGTTTAGTAAATATACAAAATGCAAATATTATACAAAGTTAGAAGTATAGTATTAAAGTTATAACGTATTAAATGTTACAATTATCCAGCTATAGCAAGAGTATTTAACGTCTTATGTGATATCGTAGGTTAATAATAAAATGTGAAATCATTTATAATTGTAAACCATTCTGTAAAATTAAGAAAACGTATTTTATATTCTGATAGTAAAAATAAAACATGGTTAGTAGTTAATCAATTTGATTTACATTTACATCGCTTGCGAGAACTACATAATGAAGGTAAACGCAGAACGGGCAGAATCGTAATAATAAAATCAACTGTTTTCCCAAAACTACTTGATGCTCTCTAATGTCTAATGCACATAGACAACGTCAAATTGTACCGTATCAGTGAACAATGATAATGAGAGTGAAGGAGTGCCAATGAATTAAGAAATAGATTGAGGAAAATTATTAACGACTTAGTTACATATGCTCGTAATATTACAACTATGTTTTAATTTCAGATTACAGAATAATACAATAGAATAGATCTCAGAATAATATAATATTATTAGACAATTAATTTTCTTTTAAAAATTAATTCATTACGTTTAAGTTAACTCGGCAGAATTCAATAAATTGTCATGATTGTTCAGGCATCTCTTGCGCTAGTTGTACTAGTATACTGGCTGAAGGTTGAAACCAGTCAAACTTTTCTGAATATATTAATGTTGAAAGTACTACATGACATATCATTGTTAACTTTGATGCTCAGAACAGAACTTTGATGCCATTCTCCACTGACCGTCTAATTAGATCGGATGTCCAGACATTTTTTATTAGAATAAACCTCGTTCAACTGATGCCGAAGGACTGAGTAGAGAAAGAGCAAACTCCAACAACTCTTTCAAAATTTTCACATTATATTATTCTATCATTTCATATATTGATAGTCGGCACTGGTGGCGCAGTGCTGTAACCCAGCTACATGGGGACAAAGTGTTTGGGAGATTGTAGGCGATAGGTTAGATGCTCGGTTCTCTTAATACCGACATGGCGTCCGCTTGATGGTTGCTATCGGCGTGGACACTATTAGAGAAGTCTGGTGTGTCCATGTTGGGTGGTAATCATTGTGTGGATGTTGTGTGGGGGAGATAACTGAGTATCAGGCTTGTCAATTAGCTGAAAATCTGACCAGCGCTACGTGGTTCGGATTCCACGTAAAGCTGTAGGTCCCTTATTTGCCCTGGCTGTTGGGCTATTAATAAATTGCCCTTTCTGAGGAACAGTTGAACTCAGTTAGTAACCAGACTACACTCATCCACACTCATCCTACACTCATATAACCATTCATATTCGCCTTAAAATACCATCAACGTTGTGTCGGCGTCTCATATGTAATAATAATAATATTTTCAGATTACATTTGTGATATAAACGCAGTCATTAATTGCATATGATAACAATTAAAAAAAATCAATTAGGCTTACCGAATGTGAAATATTAAATAATTGATGTACAACAGTCGATTTAATCACTTAATTATTCATTAAAAGGCGCTAAATAAAGATTGTTCCATATGGGCCTCAGAAATTGAAAATGTATACCTAAATTGGCATGAATTGTCACCAGCATTGCCGATAAGATGGTTGCCTTATTATGTATGTGTGCCTATTTAAAAATAAACACAACGTTTTTACTTTATTTAATTATAAATATTACTTAATTCGGTATGTGTCAGGTAGATTTTTATTAAGATTATTAATGTTATTATAAAGAGAAGCTAAAAATATAAAACAAGAACCCAGATTAAAAGTCGTCAGAACTAAGTAAAGGAAACAAACAATTATCGTGGTGGAGCGACGTTGCTTGTCAAACCTGTAGAGGGGAAGGACGGTTTGACTGGAGAATGGGGGAGTAGTGGGTTGGGAGGAGGGAAGTGAGAGAGAGAGAGAGAGAGAGAGAGAGAGAGAGAGAGAGAGAGAGAGAGGGAGAGAGAGAGAGAGGGAGAGAGAGAGAGAGAGAGAGAGAGAGAGAGAGAGAGAGAGAGAGAGAGAGAGAGAGAGAGAGAGAGAGAGAGAGAGAGAGAGAGAGAGAGAGAGAGAGAGAGAGAGAGAGAGAGAGAGAGAGAGAGAGAGAGAGAGAGAGAGAGAGAGAGAGAGAGAGAGAGAGAGAGAGAGAGAGAGAGAGAGAGAGAGAGAGAGAGAGAGAGAGAGAGAGAGAGAGAGAGAGAGAGAGAGAGAGAGAGAGAGAGAGAGAGAGAGAGAGAGAGAGAGAGAGAGAGAGAGAGAGAGAGAGAGAGAGAGAGAGAGAGAGAGAGAGAGAGAGAGAGAGAGAGAGAGAGAGAGAGAGAGAGAGAGAGAGAGAGAGAGAGAGAGAGAGAGAGAGAGAGAGAGAGAGAGAGAGAGAGAGAGAGAGAGAGAGAGAGAGAGAGAGAGAGAGAGAGAGAGAGAGAGAGAGAGAGAGAGAGAGAGAGAGAGAGAGAGAGAGAGAGAGAGAGAGAGAGAGAGAGAGAGAGAGAGAGAGAGAGAGAGAGAGAGAGAGAGAGAGAGAGAGAGAGAGAGAGAGAGAGAGAGAGAGAGAGAGAGAGAGAGAGAGAGAGAGAGAGAGAGAGAGAGCGAGAGAGAGAGAGAGAGAGAGAGAGAGAGAGAGAGAGAGAGAGAGAGAGAGAGAGAGAGAGAGAGAGAGAGAGAGAGCAGCGCAGCGTGGAGCCTAAAAACAGTTTTGGGGCCTCACCACAAATCTCCCATATGGATGGAATATCTCTTTATATAGTAACATCAATGTTAATAGCCACTAGCCAGGCCCAGGTAATTTTTTCCGCTGTTAGTTTCGTTTAGAACAGTCTGAGTCTTTCATGGTTGTGACTACACTTCATTTGCACAACTGGTAAGCTAGTGCTCCAATTAGCTGTACCGTACTGCAAAACTATACCTGTCACCACATTTCCGTTGTATGCAATATGCATTTGCTTTGTGTCTTGCAAAGAAGTTGAATATGTATATATAACTTCCATATAGCTATACCATACACCTTCATGGTACCATGTCCCGCTAGGGTTTCGTTGACACTCTGGACAGAACGTTAAAATATGTACGAAACAACGACAGTTTCTTGAGGGGTGAAACTGGGGCTATACGCAGATCTTCACCCGCGAGTGACAAGGTTGGCACGTGAAGTGTGCAAGGGTTTCTCTTGGTAATATATACACCCACTTGCAATAAGAAGTTAAGCGCAATTTATAATTTAAAGCTGTTATCACTACTTAGTTTTCGTTATTAATTTCATAATTATTATTTAGTGTTTGGGAACGCACTTGTTTCTCCATTACTCCTAATGTCCCAATACGTGTGGTTCATTTATAAACAGTACATTTAGAACTACTGACATTATCAGTAATTATTTAGTATACACGTACCGTAAACTGAATGGAGCTGGCTTTAAATTTATATAAAAGATCTCAGTACTAACACCTACGATAACTTGACAAAGCTTATGACTAAAATGCATGAGGTGTGGCTGGAAATTCACGAATAGGACCTACTCACACACCCATACCATAAAATTGTATTGATGCACCTTCCCATCCATACACTTACAATGGTATGGACCCACCCGCCCACCCATACACGTACAATGGTATGGACCCACCTGCCAACCCATACAAATACAATAACACTGCACGTGTATGAGTGGGCGGGTGGTTCAATACCACTGTACGTGTATGGGTGGTCGGGTAGGTCAATACCACTGTACGTGTATGGGTGGGTGGGTGGGACAATACCACTGCACGTGTATGAGTGGGCTCATGAGTCATTACCACTGTATGTGTATGAGTGGGCTGGTGGGTCAATACCACTGTACGTGTATGGGTGGGTGGGTGGTTCAGTACCACTGTACGTGTATGGGTTGGCGGGTGGGTCAGTACCACTGTACGTGTATGGGTGGAAGGGTGGGTCAGTACCACTGTACGTGGGTACCAATACCGGAGCTCTGGGAGACTTTTAAAGACAATAGACAATTTCAGGCCAATTTTTATATTCAACGAATTGGCCTGAACCCCAAGGGGTACTGTATGGATACTGTACGTGTATGGGTGGGCGGGTGGGTCAATACCACTGTACGTGTATGGGTGGGCGGGTGGGTCAATGCCATCGTATGTGAATGAGAGCGTGCGTCATCGGGGAGACAAAATTTGTTGATTCTAAGGAAGAAGTTCATTTTATACAAATTTACTTATGGTCTTGGATGAAAATAAATGTAATTCATCATAACTTTACGTGTAAGGGTGGACGGGTGGGTCATCACCACTGTATGTGTATGGATGGGTGGTAGGGCCATCATCACTGTACGTGTATGGGTGGGTAGGTGGGTGGGTCATTACCACTGTACGTGTATGGGTGGGTGGGTGGGTCATCACCACTGTACGTGTATGAGTGGGTGGGTGGGCCATCACCACTGTACGTGTATGGGTGGGTGAGTGGGTCAATACCACTGTACGTGTATTGGGGGAACTAATGTCTTGATTAGTAAAATGGCTAAATGTACTGGTAAGTAAATTAAATTAAATAAAAATATAGCTGTTTTACAGATTAGGGAGATTATCGACATTCCACATCAAAGTATCGATGTGTTGGGAACTTCGATAGGATAATTTTGTTCGATTTTTTATCATAGCTCCATTTTCGCTGAACACCTGTATCTGTACATTCTGGTCATCAGCTGTGAAATATTTGTTTGCGTTGTAACATCACCAAATACTAAATATATCAGTCAGAATCTCTGTCTGTACAGTGGAACCTTGATAACTCGAATCTGAAGGGACGCGAAAAAAATTCGAGTTATCGAATATTTCGAGTAAATAAGGTTCGAGTTATCGAGTGTAAAAATAGCCGACTTCGAGTTATAGAGGGTCCACAGATTATTGAACTTTTCTAAATTGTGTTGCTAGGCAGTGCGTTTGCGTGATTACTGTTTATCTGAACATCATACATAATTAAAATATGTAGTTATAAAAATTAATAATACATTTTATGCAGGGTTCAAATAAAACTATTTTAAATAACTGCACAGTATTTTAATTGAAGGAATGTGTAAAAGACAACTAATCGACATAAGTAATTTCAAATTTGTAAATTTAATTTAAACTAAACTGTGGCCAAATAATAATACAATAATTAAAAAATAAAATATTCAAGCTACATTATAAAATCCAATATTAATACTGTATTGGAAAAAATCAGTTACAAAAATATTTACATGGCCTTAAAAAAATCATCAATTTTTGACTGTTTACCTAATGAAGCGGCAAAATCCAAACTGGTATCCAGATTAGCAATGGATGTAACAACACTATCACTCATAACTGGCTTTTTTACAAAATATCGTCGAAGCAGGTCTATGGCAGCTCGGGCTTCTTTGAGTGTAGGTTCCGGGGTTGAGTGCATGTTGTCCGGGTCGATGGGGTCGTCATCCTCGTCTTCCTCATCATCTACTCCTGGTGAAACCACTGATGCTACGATGTCTGTGTCAGATACGTGTTCACCACAAACTGCTACATTGTCATCAACATTAACAAAGTCTTTGAACAGCATTTCTTCTATGTTGAGATTCTCCGTTGTTTCCACCCAACCTGTTGGATCTTCAATAACTGAAGCAGGATAAGCATTTCCACTCTCTTCCTCCATACTATCTCCACTGACTTTAAAACCAGACTTTTTAAAACAATTGGAAATAGTCTTATCAGTTACATTGTTCCATGCTTTCGTAAGCATCCACATGGCATCCAGAATGTTTATTTTAGTTGGAGACTCATTTTCCACATCATTCAGATATCTACGCACAACTTCCTTTCGGTAGAAACTTTTGACATTTTTAATTATTCCTTGATCTAAAGGTTGCAATTTTGACGTTGTATTTGCAGGTAAAAATTCAATTTTAATATGGGAGAGATTATACAAATCACCGTGGGCAGAGCAGTTGTCAATAAATAAAAGTATTTTTTGCTTCTTCTTCTTCATTGTTTGGTTTAAGTCTTTGAGCCACTGTCCAAAAATATCTGATGTCATCCACGCTTTCTTGTTAGCGGTATAGTCTGTAGGGAGGCTTTCGATTCCTTTCAAACATCGTGGCTTTTTAGCCTTACCAATAACAAATGGTTTCAACTTAACTGTTCCAGTAGCGTTTGCACCTAGGAGCACCGTTAACCGCTCTTTACTATGTTTACCCCCACTGCATGTCTCACCTTTGAAAGTCATGGTTTTGTCTGGTAAACACTTAAAAAATAGGGCAGTCTCATCAGCATTGTAAATGTTCTCAGGAGCGTAATCATCGGTTAGTTTAGAGAGTTTCTCAATCCACTCAGTACAAACATTTGTGTCAACACTGGCACTCTCTCCACATATCTTTTTAAAAACTACATTATTTCTTTTTTTGAAGTTTTGCAACCAACCGTTTGAAGCACGGAACCCATCATGACCTAATTTCTTTGCGAAATCAATTGCCTTTTCTTGAAGAATAGGGCCTGAAATTGAAATGTTCTTATCTCTACATTGTTTTAGCCACTTTAAAACACATCGATCTATATCTTCAAAATCAGCCTGTTTAGCCCTCTTACATGACATAGCTAGGACACTTCCTTCTTCATACTTCTCCCTATTTTTTAGGATCGTCGATAACGTATTAGGTGGAATGCCAAACTCCTTTGCAATGTCAATTTTCTTTTTATCTCCTTTGTCTACTTCTGTTAGAATCCTTTGTTTTTCTTCTACACTTAAAGTCTTGCACTTTCGCTTACCTTCCATCACACTACACAAAGAACAACACAGCGACTAATCACAAACGCACAAGGTAGAAAAACAAAGCGTGGTTACTACAGCACGTCAACAACACTGCAATAAACATACGAAATACGGACAGCGGTGAGGGGTGGGGGCGATTCATGTCACAACATGAAAATGTAGCTCCTTTATTCAACAGCGAAAATTCTGAATATCGGTTTATTGAGGTTTGCCATAATAAACTTCGAGTTATAAAGGTGAAGTGATTGGAACTTCGACTTGTAAAGGTTCGCATAGTTCCAATTTCGAGTTATAGAGGTTATACCGTGCCATTCCAGACAATGGAAAATTCGTGTTATCGAGGTTTTAATATCGAAATATTCGAGTTGTAGAGGTAAAAATAACATTAACTCTTATGAGAAGTTCAAGGGGATTTTAAAAAATTCGACTTATAAAGGATTTCGAGTTATCGAGGGTCGAGTTATCGAGGTTCAACTGTATTATAGCAAGTGGGCGAGTCATAGCCAAATTAGTAGTGCAGTTTACTCCAAAAGAGAAATTGCGTTGAAATTCCAAATCGAAAAAAATACTAAAAATGACTTTCAAAAATAACAACTTGTTTATAAATTTGTTTTATTGACTATTGCAGCTAAACTGAAACATTTGAAAATGTCATACTACAAACTATCTTACCAGGAATTTATCCAACATTCGTTTTCTCCTTTAGTATCTGTGATGTGTAGTCCATTAGTAGATAATATTTGTAAGAAAAACAATCTATCTTTCACAGAGTTAATTCAACCCTTTTGTAAACTTAATACTGAAGGTATGTAATTTATAATTTTTTTTACTTAGGCTAGGACCTAATGTTTTCTTGTAATTAGTACTTTAGATTGATGAGGATGATTGAAATCTTAGTCATAAGATAGTTTCTTGCATCTATATAACTGGGACCTGGTTATATTGATGTGCTATAAAATTGGTATCATTTGTAGGCAATAAACTCCAAAGTAGGCTAGCTTGCATTAGAGCGAACCATGATAGTGATTTTTTCTTTATCCTGATTGATGTCTCTTACAAATGACTAGTCTATATTCATAAACCAATAACTGGAAGGTATTAGACTTAGTTTAAGTCAAATCAAATCTTGTTGTTGTGGACAATATAGTTCATAACAAACATTTCATTAATCCTCATAGTGTCTACCTGTCTCATTTGAGATGGGTTAGCATCTGCCTTAATGTTCACCCATCTTATTTGAGATGGCTCTGGGACGTTTGCTTGAGTTAATGCTTATACAATGCACATTTTTTGACAAATCACTATATATATTATACCATTTAAATTAGATGATTCTATTCTTTCTACTGCATCATAGTAATTTTAGATAAAAAGGGCTGTACTATCAATCTAAAGACAATTGAGGTCACGCTTTTGTCGGTGCCCATTGTATTTGCTAACTTGTGTTTAGTAGGACAGTAATGTGTATTCATTACATAGCAAATTTTTTTTGTTCTGATATTCTAAAATGCAATTCCAAGTGGATATAAATGTTTGTATCAGGATATGTTAATAAATGTTACTTAATATTATTTAAAGTTATTTGAACTGTAAAATGATGTGTAATTATCATAAAAATAAATGTTGTCCAACATTTATAGTAAAACTATGAAATCACTGAAATAGGTGTAGCACATGAGGATTGTATATAGGGCACTGGGAAGGTTAAATTGTAACGAATGAACTTATATATCAGTTGACAGAGTAAATAAATTCCCAACTTATCCTATACATTATTTTAAAAAATCAGGTTGGGTTTATAACTATTACACTGTGTTTTTAACACGTTGACTGCAAGCGAAGATAATTTATTGTGTCATTCTGAGGCCGCCGTAGTAAAACTGTATGTCTGCCTGATGCCATTAGGGCCACCAGTAGCCCACGTCATACGTGCCGATGTGGGCCACCGGTGGTCCCTGCGTCTTATATAAATCAAACACAAATTGTAGCGCCATTTTCACTATTTCGTTATTTTTAATGATATACGGTATTCTGAAAGCTCATAAAATGTGATAGAAAACGGTCCTCTGGTTTTTAAATAAAGCAACCCTAAATACGTTTTTATATATTTGAACTAGTTTTTACGACATTTAGATAGACTAGTTTCTGTCACAAAAAGAATCAATGTCACTTACTAAACACCTAACCTCAAAAGCTGATCAGTGCGCGGGAAGAAAATGTAAACATCACAACAAAACAGCTGAAACATAATATCATATGGCATATGTAAAGTTTTGCGCTCATGCCATTAGGGCCACCGGTGTACCTCATCAATAACTTCACTAAATGGCGGCAAAAGTCTGGATGTCGGTTATTTCTGTACTCGGGGGTCATTTCCGGTTGCATAGAACACAGAACTCGGAACAATGAATATTGAACTTTACCATAGAAACAGCTGTGGCGCCAGGCTGAAATCTAGTGAGGGCCACCGGTGGCCCTCATGGCGTGAGCGGTGGCCCTCATGGCAGTCAACGTGTTAAAGATATATATATATATATATATATATATATATATATATATATATATATATTTATAACTAATATTTTTATTTTTATGTTTTATTTTTTTATAAAGCCTATTGTACAATCCTTTGCTTAAAGTTGGGTAAAGATTTTTAATTGGTATGAATTTTTTATAATAATTTTTAAATATATATATATATATAAAACAATAAATAGTTGGTTATAATGCAGTTTCCACTCACCAAACAAAACTTGATAAATTTGAAATAGGTCTAGAATTGGATATATTTATACAAGAGATACTTTTAATATGTGAAAATCAAGTTTTTACCAAAAAAAACCAATAAATAAAATTTTTTATTTTTGACATATTCTAACACTTTTAAATCACCTTTTCTTATTAAATTGACATTTTTATGTTGAACACTGGTTATTTTTTTAGGAAAAACTGTCTTGAAAATAAATAATTTTTCTATAAAACTAATTACATATTTGTTTTCAACATATAAAAACGCATTAAATGGAAATAATTTCCAAAACTAATAAAAAATTAATAAATAATTTAACTGTCCAGAAAAAAGAAAAGCAAGTTTTCTGCCCAGTGTAATTTGAGATGATTGGAAACTGCATGGTTCCCAAGTAAGTTAGTTTACAGATTTCAGATAAATTTTAAAATATTATTTTCATTCTTTTAGAGTTTTATATGTAATATTGCACAGCTTTACTTAAAATGTAATTTATCATTAGCCTAAGTGAAATAAAGCATTCATTCAAACTGTTTCAGTAAAATTGTAATATATTAATATATAATTAGACTTTTAATTGGCTACACTATTATCTACTTAAATAACTTCCATGTATTTCCTGTTATAATTATAAATTCAAAGACGCCAACCATGTTTATTTTTAAAGCCCTTGTATAATTTTTACTAAGCCCATATTAAATTAATTTAACTTTTTTTCACTGTCCTAATTTATGATACAGGATTAGTCCTCTCTTCTACTTAACTACAAGTTGAACTGTTCAAGGCTTGAACTGAAATTTACATTTTTGAACACCAGTTTTTTTATGATTTAGTCAAATATACATTTAATGTTCATCCAGGCACTTAGTTTAGCACTCTAAGGAATTTTGTTCTAAATTTTATTGCAACTGCTGCTAAGAGTAATAAAGATCCTGACTCACTAACGAACTAGCAATTCATTCCCCTCTCTCCCTCATAGCCCCTGCCTGCTCCGTCCTACAATATCAATAGTTTTGATGGGCTTAACTCCCACATTTATGGCAAACTCTAGCAATGAATTTTATATACCCAAATAATCTACTTTTTTAGCCAAGATGACTGTACTAATTTCAACTCAAAATTCAAACAAATATTTATAGAAAAATAATTGGCAACACTTAAAAAAATTATTTTATTTTTTAGATTTACTATATAGTAAGGTGATTAGTACCTTTTGTCCACTAGATTCTCAAAATGTTAATAAATTATATTACACGGTTTGTTCATGAGTTATGCACCAAAAATGCCAAATTAGTCACTTTGGGCAGCCATATCTCCATAAAGACATTTTTTCTCCTACTTACATGGATGAATTCATCTGGTGAGTGTAGTGGTTCGAGGTATCCAGTTCCCCGTCCTGGTGGAGTTGGATTGCTGGTTGGATAATTTGAATATTTTTTCTATTTAATAACCTACTTTGTGTATTGTTGAACATTTTCATATTTTCACGTGACTTTCTTAATCGTCAGCTGTGTAGTTTACAAGCATGTAGTTTTAAGTGATTTCTTAAATTAATATGGGTTACGAAAAAAGAAATTAAAAAAATAGTAACACCTGAAGACAACAGGAGTTTGTTATACCTGTCAATTATGTTTGTTCTTTAAAACACTTGAAGCATTGGAAATTTCCAAATAATTTTTAACAATCATGAACAATCCATTGCCAACAGATGTTGAAATGTTAGATATTCTTTTTTTGCTTTCAGCTACTTTTAGAGATCCATCTGGTACAATCATTTCATTAAAAAATTTTCGGATTAATATTTCGGATGTGAATTCTAGACCGCCTCAACCAACAATGGCAAGAAAATTTTTAAATGAATCTGTGAGCTCTCATGTAAATGAAAGGACACATATAATTGAAGTCGGTAAGTAAATACAACAAGTGTTATAACTATAGAATCTACATTTTCCGGTGACAACCGCGTCAAGGTACTATCTACAATATTTACAAGATAACCAGACGTTTCGCCCATACTGTGATGTGGCATCCTCAATGGTTTCTCTGAGACTGCCTAAAATAAAATTTAGCCTAAGTTCTAAAAAACAAGTGTTGTTATTATTGTTTAGTAATGGCTATGTAGCTTTTATACACTGTATATATGCCTATCAATACACAGGGTGTTTCAAAAAGGTTGGGCTGGCTATGGATTTTCAGATTCTATGTGTGATTCTAATCTAAAAATGAAGAATAGTATTTTTTCAATTTCCGCTTTTTTTAGCAGCTAGAGACGTCAATTGGTTTTTCCACATAACAATTTATATATTTCTTGTAATTTTTACGATTATTACAAAACTTTGTAAACAGGTTCATGTTAGAAGGCAGTATTTAATAAAAAATAGTTTAAAATAATCTTTATAATTTTCAAAATGGTGGTCATTTTATTTTCACTTTACTTACTTACTGCTAGGGTGTTACAAATCTCAGTCGATTTTTTGCTTCGTAGATTAGCCTCCTCCACTCTTCGCTATCCTCCACCATCTGGATTGCTCCTCCGCACTGGATCACATCCTTCTTGACTTGGTCATACCATCTTAATTTAGGTCTGCCTAACGGATGTCTTCTGTAGGTACGGCCTCACAAACCTCCTTCAGTCTTGTGCCTTCCTGTCTCTGAAGTACATTACCTAACCAACTAATTCTTTTGGCTTTTATAAGCGCTATTATATCAGGCTCTTTGTATAGGGCATGTAGCTCTCTATTTTTTTCTTATGCGCCAAACTCCTTCGTCATAGACTGGGCCGAATATTTTTCGAAGTACTTTATTTTCAAACACTATCAAACGTACTTCATTTCTTTTGGAAAGGACCCATGTTTCACTTCCATAAAATAAAACTGGCTGTATAATGGTCTTGTATAATCTTAATTTTGAGCATCTTGATAACAGTTTGGATGATACAAGTTTTGTACAAGCCCCTACGCTCTAATTGGCATTTGCTAGTTTACTTTGTATCTCTAAATCTTTAGAATTTGAACTATTAATGGTAACTCCTAAATATTTAAAGCTCTCCACACAATTTATTGAATAGTTAGCAATGTTGAAATTTACACCTCTATTGTTAGCGTTTCGACCAAAGTGAATAATTTTAGTTTTTTCTTCATTGAGCTCTAATCCTACTTTCTTACATTCTTTAACACATTCGCTGCGGCAAGTTCACCAATAGGGTGTCGGGGGAGCTGAAAATTTTTATTACATGAAAACTTACCTTTAGGTGTATGAAGTTGATTGAAGTTGGTGATAGCCTGATTCTTTGACGTTTTCCTTGTATAAATGACGTCATAAGTTTGCCCCCACCGGTGGGGGCGCCGCACCTGGCGCTCGATCACCGTTGTTTGACCGACACAAAATCACTTGGAATGTCGTTTTAATGTACAAAACCTCCTTTTTTATGTAAAATACTTGGTAGTTCAGTACCTCAGTTGTCAAAATACCTCAGTAAAATACCTCAGTAGTCAAAATATAGCCCGACACAATTTATAGAGTTCGGCAGTAAAATAATCTTCAAAATACACACAAATAATTTAGTCACAATAATTAAAATATTGAAATATATGTACAGACAATAATACAATATATACACACTCAAAACAAAGCACCAGGAATATAACTATAAGTATTAGTCTATAAGAACAGCATGAAACGGTACGCACCCACCGGTGGGGGCTCAGCTATATGGTAGAGGTCGTAGAACTCGAAACTAACAACGCGGCAAGTAAGGTTAGGTTACTAGGCAACGAAGCGAGGTGGAACAAAACAAATACAACGAATGGCTGGGCCAGTCTAGGCTTTCTAGTAAACAGTGACTCAAGCCCCCACCGGTGGGGGCGCCGTGATTCGGATACAGACCCTGCCCCCACCGGTGGGGGCAGCCGCAGCGAATGTGTTAATAAAGTTTTCAGCTAATAGGCAGAGGTTTCCAGAGTTTTCTGCTAAAATCACAACATCATCTGCAAATGCCATTATATTTAGGTCTACTCCTAGTGAATAATGCCTCTTTGGAGGTTTTTTTGTATTTTGTTAGGCTTCTTCTATAGCTATGTTGAAGAGAGTGGGGGAAATTCCATCTCCTTGTCTCACCCCTGTGTTTATGTGGAAACTTTCAGATATTTCTCCATCTATTTTTACTTTAGCTTTGGACTCACTTATGCACAGTTTTGTTAAACTTATCAACTTTTCTGGTATACCATGCTTTTTCATGTTCTTAAATAGTGATTTTCTGTCCATGCTGTCATATTATGCTTTCTTAAAATCAATAAAGATTCCATAGAAACTCTTATTAAACTCCCAGTATTTTGAAATTCCCTGTTTAAGAAAAAAGATTTGGTCGATTGTAGATCTTCCTTTCATAAACCCTGTTTGCTGTTCTTCAATAAAGGCCTCTTTGAAGGGATTTAGCCTTGACAGTAAAATTTTAGAAAATATTTTATAAACAGTATTTAGAAGGGATATACCCCTATAGTTGGAGCATAACTGTTATCACCTTTCTTGTGGATAGGAATTATCACTGCTTCTGTCCACTCCTCCGGTATAGTTTCTGTTTCCCATACACTCATTATTAATTTGTGTATTTCTTTCATAAGGACTTTCCCACCACTTTTGATTGTCTCAGTTGTGATTTCAACTTCTCCAGGGGCTTTATTGTTTTTCAGTTGTTTTGTGGCTTCTTCTACTTCTTTTTCAGTAGGCAGCATAATATTAGGCTGCACATTGTGGTAATTTAAATTAATTGTCTTCTATGTCTCTATTTCCTATGCTATCACAGTTTAAAAGTTCTCTAAAATAGTCTCTCCATATTTTAATCCCTGACTCTTTGACCATTACTAGGTTGCCATTTTTATCTTTAATACCATAGTTCCGTGCCGAGAATCCAGTTTTGAAAAAGCGCATTGTTCTGTAAAAATCTCTAGTATTATTTGTTGTTCTATCACTTTCTGCTTTTGTCAACTTTCTATTTAGGAATTCTCTTTTGCATCTTCTGAGCACTAGTTTGGTGTTTCTGTTGATTTCACAGTATTCCACTCTTAGCTGTTCTGACCTTCCCTGTTCTTCTTCGTTTAATGCCCTCCTACTTGACAACCACTTAAGCTTAATTTCTTTTCTTTTGTCAATCAACGTCTGACATTCTTCAGTAAACTATGGGTTCTTTTTCATCTCCGGTTTCTTACCACATACTTCTTTTACTGTACTTTTGACAGCTTTCTGAATTCTTTTCCATTGTTTTTTTACTAGATCCGGTTCTGTTTCTGATAATTCTAAGACTTTATGTTCTAATACTTTAAACCTATTACTAAGCTTAATTATAAACTGTCTTTGTACTGCTGGTAAATTAATTTTCTCTGTATCTAACTTTTGTATTTTAGCGGCTTTCCTCTTTTTCAAATCTATTCCTTGTCTTACACTAATAAGCACTAGGAAATGGTCTGTTCCAAATTCTGCTTCTTTTACTGTTTGTACATTTGTAATGCTGCTTATGTGTCTACTGTCTACTAGTACATGATCTATCTGGTTGGCAGTTTTTCCGTCTGGAGATGTCCAGATAGCTTTATGGATTTGTTTTCTTGGAAACATTGTACTGCAAATTTTCATGTCTGCTGAGCTGGCTAACGTTAGAAGTCTCAGCCCATTGTCATTTGTTGATTCGTGAGACTCTCTTTACCTCCTATTTCTGCCCATATCTCTTCCCTTCCTACTTTTGCGTTAGCATCTCCAATAACTAATTTTACATCATATCGTGGTAACTTGTTTATTTTGTCTTCTAACATTCTATAAAATATGTCTTTTTCATCCTCTTCTGCTTCTTCTGTTGGAGCATAAATACTTAATACCGATATATTCTTGAATATCCCACCTAGTCTGATATTGCACAATCTTTTGTTTATTGGTGTGAAGCCTATCACAGATTCAGCTATTGATTTCTTAACAGCACACCCTACTCCTCCATAATATCGAACACTGTCTGTGCCACTATAATAGATTACATATTCTTTGGTATTGATTTTCCCTGCATATGGCCATTTAATTTCTTGCAGTGCTACTATATCTAGTTTATACCTACTTAACTCTTCTGATAATATATCACTCCCTCCTGGGATCGCTAATGTTCTAATATTCCAGGTACCCAATCTCAAGTCCTTTGGTCTAATCCCAGTCTTTGGCCTTTGTTCCAGTCCTGTTTCCGAGGCATCTAATCTACGTTTCATAACAAGAGGTTTTTCTAGAGTGGGTTGTCGGCCCAACGTCCAACCCCCAACTTGGAGGACCAGGGGTTTGCTTTCGGAATCACCTTCTCCTAGGCCAGTAGTTACTTTCACTACAGCTCTGAGATCCTAACCTGACCTCGGTTTTACCTCAGAGTTTCCTTTTCTTAGCCTTTGAGTATCCAAACTCTATCATACAAGGCTGTATGGGCAGAGCTTATTAATGGCGGCCCTTCCTCGCCATGACACAGCACTATCATCGGGCTCTTGTGGACTTAGTTGAGTGTGATCCCGCCACAGACATAACACACCCCCCTACGCCCTCCAGTTGCTGCTGCCTCGGTCCGGGACTGCTTATTCAGGTTACCCCTTATTCGCAGCTGTCCACCATATCTGATGGAGCATTCGCTATCCGCCACCTGTGACCCGTCCAATACCTGAAGCTCGTCGCGTGCGTGCGTGTGTGTGTGTGTAGTTAATACAATTTTTCAATTTCAAAGAAATCAGCCTGATGAAAATCTCTTTATGTTAACAGTTAGTATCTTGTTGAAATATTTACGATGATCAGCGATTCAAACTTCATATTACATCGCACTACATCCGTTATTTGCTAAAACTAATCCCAGAACTGGGTGGAATTTTTTAAATTACTTTAACAAATATAAAAAAAAAAACACTGGATTTATAAAATTTGTGCAGAGTACAAACAAATTCTAAACAACATTCCCTTTCCAATGATACCTCAAATGTATAAAAATCACTTAAGAAATAACTATTTTACGAATTAACCTTAATTCACATGCTGTTCAAATACTATCAAATTAGTAGCTATTTATTTTGCATGTGAACCTAAGTTAATTCATAAAATAGTTATTTATTCAGCGATTTTTACAAATGAGGTACCATTAGAAAGGGAAAGTTTTTTTAAACGCTAAAAATGTTTTTGTAAAAGATAATATAAAACTATATTTTTTAATTAAATACTATCTTCTAACATGAACCTGTTTACTGAGTTTTGTAATAATTGTAAAGAAAACAACAAAGATAGAAATTGTTTTATTGAAAAGACAGAATGGCGCCTAGCTGCTAAACAAAGCGGAAATTTATAAAATATTATTCCTCATTTTCAGCTTAGAGTCACTCATTATAGAATCTGAAAATGTATAGCCAGCTCAACCTTTTTTGTAACATCCTGTATACACAGAATAAATAGGTTACTATATCTATAAAAGGCAAAGCCCTGGCTCATTCCCTCATTAAATTACTCATCACTAATTCTCTAACTTCCCGTGTAGGTAGAGAGCTGAAATTTTGTACACTATTTCTTTAGGTCTTAAATAGGACAACTAAAGTATTTTCATCTTGATAGAATACTCATTAGGGGTAGAAACCCCCCTAAAAATTCTTCCGCAAGGATAACATTGGGTTGAGTTTAGTAAATTAATAACAGCTGTTTTGTAAATAAACAAACATGTGTATTTTGAATGTTTGACATTAAAGTATTGGGCATTAGTAACTGTCCTCAACATATCTTTGACTATAAGGATTGAACTGGACCAGATAGCTATAAGGGTGTGAGCAGAACAAGTGGGTCGCGGTGGCCGTCAATATGGTCCATGTAAATCAAACACATTATAATTTATGAAGCAGAATACAATGAGTAAGTCGCGGTGGAGGACTACCGCAATGCCCTCCTGGATGTTATATTGGTGCTTTTTAAAGTCAAACTACAGTAGACTCGGTTATCCGAAGTAATTGGGACCGATACATAAAAACTCGGAGAATATGGAGGTTATGGTAAAAATAATGTAAAAGCCATTAAAAAAGTAAAAACTGGTTTATTACAAGAAAAAACGCAAAATAGTGTAAAATGCAGTTACAGTCCTGTAAAAGAGTAGGAACATCAGGCTATGTCATTAAAAAGTTGTATTAACACAGGATGACAAGAAGTTGGGAATAATTATTCCATTTTAAAGCTGTACAACAATCGGAAAAAACTAAAATAATAGAATTTAATAGTACAAGTCTAAAGATAATGTCCATAGGCAGCATTGTGGGTGGGCAATTTTCTTTAACGTTACTTTTGTTGAAAACGAAAGCAGAGTATTCCTTCATTTGTGTTAACTGATCTCTCTTTCGTACCCTATCTTTCGTATTTCATCTATCTACGGTCCATTGTAGTATTTGCGTTGGTTTTAAGTGCAGGATACTGTTCAGTCCGATTACCAAACAAAATATTTATCCTATTGTTTAACGCAGTCTTCCTTACTCTCTTAAAAGTGGTGGGAACCATTCAACATTTTAACGGAACAAAATTATTGTATCATAACACATTTGTTGTACACATTGGGAACGAAACATTGATTGATTCATCATTTCAATTTCGTTATAAGATAAGCAACTGTCAAGCATTTAGCGCTCATATCAAAACACTTGAATAAAATATTGAACAATTACAGTAACAACAATAAATTCCACAATATTTCCAATACTGTACAGTATTGTAAAATCACGAAATTCAACACACTAAAACAACCATATTTAGTGCAAGTCGACTAAGCCGATAGTGTCAGGTGGTGATGTGTCATGAGTGAATGCATTTGGGTGGGAAAATTATTTCTATACTAGGCTACAATATCATAAATACGTCTCGTGACGGCCCAACAGCGCCTTAACCTAGCACCAACAGCCAATAGAGAGACTGATTACTCGTCAAACGATTATATGATGTGTCGCACTATAGTTTTCCTTTTTATTAATAGCTTTATATTTATTTTTCATCGTCTGATGACTAGCTCGGTTGACCCAGAGGCTCGGATAACCGAGATTCTACTGTAGTTTGATTTTACATGGATGCCTACCTCGTCGTTTAGCAGGATGCTTCGCTGTGATTGGCTTGCTCAAACCCCCTCCACTTTCCATGTCACTTCTCCTTGTCTAGGAGACTTTATTCAAACTACCCGAAAATAGTACAGTCAGTTCAGTTCAAGTTGTCTGCTATTGTTAATTGTGAAATGAACTTATTGCCGTCCAGAACATACCTGTGCTGTGGTATAATTAGCCTATCACAGGCAACATCACAACCGACATGTGTTTATTTCGTACATGGAAAATCGCCTATCATACAGATTACGAGTCATCCACCATTTAGTCACCGCAGACATTTCGTCATAATCTTCATTGGGGTCACAGAACATTACAAACAAAACTATAACGAACTTTGAAGATGAAAACATATCACATTCTAGCAGTCTAGCTTGACTAACATCGCAGGTGACCTTCTCATTATGTGCTGTCGACATCGACCGAGAGCTAACTAGTGGTATCGATTGTGACCAACACCTCTACAGCGACCCACTTGTTCTGTTCACACCCTAAGTCTTGTATGGGTACCTTGTATAAAATTTACCATTTTTTATTGAATAAGTATATAAAATTACTTGTTTATTACATTTATATCTATAATAGTTGTTATCATTACTTATAAAAATATGTGTTAATAATTCGGACATAAAAAATCCGGACTGTCAATAATCCGGATTCAATTCTGTCGAAATATTCATATTACAAAAATAAATATTGTATACTATAAATCAAAGTTTAAACACGACTCAACAGCCCGCTGTGCACTGTGCAGGAGTTATGCGCCTATTGTATCTTAGCGACGTTTAGCTTTCAAACGATCGAGACTAGTTTGTTCATTATGATTTAAACTAGCTCAATTCAAAGTGAAAACAGGGCTTAGAAGGTAAAAATAATACATAATGACTGAGTCTCCAGTCAGACGTAACCTAACCTAAAACTGCGAGAATGGACCCACCCACCCCAGCAACAAGTGTAAAGAAGTGCTTGTTGGTTCCTTAGGATGCTAGAAATTGACATACATTTCACATAAAGACTTTCTTTTAAGTTTTGAACCCATTTTAGTGGTAGAATAATCTGGTACATTAATGATATTTATTCAATATAGTTAACAACAGTGTAAGTAAAATAGTTTGATATTAAAAATCACCATTGGTTTTATTTGTCTGCCCTATTCACCGTCAAATGCTAACGTAAAAAACAGCTGATGTTAGGGTCCTTTTTACGTTAAGGACATCTTCTGGCAATTGTACGAGTTAATTTCGATAATTCGGATATTTTGAAAATCCAGAAGGGGACCAATTAATCCGGATTTTCTACGCTCTACTCTATGAATGACAATTAATTATTAGAAATAATATTTGTTATATCAATAAACAATTGTGATTTTCAGGAGGTTTAAGACTAGATGTTCCTGTATCAGTGCCATGGTTTGAGGCATGGCGAGACACGTTCTTACAAGTCCAGTTTCCTTCCGATCACGAATTCACCAAACATTATTTAGCTTGTATCCTTTTAAACTATCATAATATTTAATAAAGTCTAGGCATTATAGTGTTCATTAATTAACCACATAAAACCATGGAAGGTATTGTAGATTTAATATAGTATATATTTGTGATAGAATGTTTATCAGGAAAACTGATGATTTGATTTGATGTAATGAAAAGAGTGTGTTCATTTTGATTTAGTTGGTATTATAATATGTAAACCTAAAACTATAAAAAATAATCTTACCAATAACATCCAGCCAAATTTGGGAAATCAAAATGTTGTTCTAAGAATCAATAACTTGTCGTGATAATGTTTCCTAAGCAGAAATCAGGTATATTAGTAGTGAGCTCTGCCGAAGTCAGTCCTCTGGACACGCTCACCCAGATGGGAGCCCAGCTGCAACAGATGTTAACTGTCTCTCCAGCCAAACTTCCCAAGTGGTTCAGCCCCACTGTGCTCCGCTATCATGTTCTCCTGCATGACAACACTGATGGCAACACAGCTTTGTGAGTTACATACTCTTAACTGAAATCCCCCAGAATAAAGTATAAGCAATAATTCATTAAATACCAATAGTTTTTACTCAACTCAACTTAATTACACTGCTTTAAGTCAGGTGGTCACAAGTACTGCAGTACAGTGTGCCTACCGACTCAACTTAGTGATAGTGCTTTGAGTCAGTTGATCAGAAGTACTGCAGTGCTATGTGCCTACCGACTCAACTTAGTTATAGTGCTTTAAATCAGGTGGTTAGAAGTACTGCAGTGCAGTGTGCCTACCGACTCAACTTAGTTATAGTGCTTTAAATTGGTTGGTCTTAACAACTCAACTTAGTTACAATGTTTTAAGTCTGATGGTCAGAAGTAGCTGGTTTCTGCTTACTTTATTAGATAGATACAGAACCCCTTATAAATACACGCTAATCACTTATTGCAGACTAATCATGGACCACTCCTTAGCAGCTCACTTTGGGAATTCTATGATTATTTTGAGCCCAGTGCTTGCTTGGTTCATATCATTTCCTCTGGATACAATACTCTTCTTATGGACTTCGTAAGAGTTGATTTGAATAAAATGTTAAATTAAAGTTTACTCTCTTATTGTGATAAAAACACTTGAATAATATCTTCATAACTTCATAGCACCAGGATATCTGTGATCGGTTCATTCCATTGTTTCTGTACTGCCTCCTTGTTCAATTTAAATTTCATAACATGATGTAATTTTAAAATACTTCATTTTATTCTAAGATGTTTGAAATAAGAGTTCCCATAAAATCTGTAGAATCCATTTACATGAGATTGATCAAAAGATACTAACGGTTAGAAAATGAGGATTGTTTGTTGGAAGTATAGTTGCAATATTCTTTTTAGAACAGTCTTCATGAATGTCCTACCACAAACTGGATACCGACCTTGTTATGGAGGTTTGTACGCTGTGTACAATCACTGCCAACATTGCATAGTCTTCAAGACTAGATGAGTATGGAAGTGTGGTCTCAACTGGCAGTAGCAAGAGGAGTTTGTAATTTACACACCTGACGGGGTGTGTGATGATCTCTGGTTATTTCCTGAAGGTTCTTGTGTTCAGCTATTCCTGAGAAACTTCAGGCTATTCTGGATGTTAACCATTTGTACGCAGCAAACAAATATGTAACCAGCCTTCACTTTGCCTCAAACGCGGTTAACAAATATATCCAAAATGAGATATTTCTGTTGTTAGTGTAAAGGATAGTTCCAAAAACTTTCGCCAGATTGCAGCAACAACTTAAACATGTCTTTAGCGAACACCCTCAGCCTATCAAAAACATAAATAGTCTATGAATGAAAAGGGGTGGAGCAGCCAATCAGAGCGTTCATGGGCGTGGCACCGTCTCCTGCCTTTGCACACATGTAAAACGGAAATATCGTCGGTCTATCACTCCAACCAAGTACATTGTTTTCATCACATCATTCTTTTTCTTTTTATTCTAGTTTTTAATTATTTTGTGGTAGTTATTATTAATGACAGGTAGTGTTAAAGTTTCAACTAAAATGTTGAAAATTTTTTTATATTTGTACTTTTCATTGTAATTGTACATCTACAATGAAATAGCATTACAAATTATAATTTTAACTTTAAATATAAATCTATTTTTTTTTATGTTTCTAAAACTTATAAAAAATTAACTTAAAAAAAAAAATTTGTATACATAACTATGCGTTACTTTAATACACTTGGGATATGTTTATACAAAGTGCTTTTATCCGAAGTTACTAGCTTTTCAAAGTTCATTATGATAATTTATTTTTAATTGTATAGATCTTTTTAAAACAGAAAATTAATCAACTAAAACTTGGAATTAATTCTATCATACATTACTAGAGCGTAAAAAGCATGTTATCTGACTATAAAATATTTATTGTGAGTATACGAAGAATACTGCAAGAAAATTATGGTAGGCGGGAGCTCTGTGTGTGAGCAGTCAAGACTGTTCTCGCCGTCAGCCAAAGAGATTCTCCAGTACATGCATCTGGCCTTGACTGACAATGTAAGCTAAGTTTTACACAGCTTCATGTTTTGTTCAGAGTTCATTTCAGATTCTTTGGATGAATTTGAATTTGTTTCCTTAGCTTAAAATATATTTATAGCTAAGATTCATAATTCTGTGTTATTTGTAGTATTCACTTCTGATTTGATTAATGATTGTTAAAAACAACCTGTAAGCTGACAAAAATTATATTAGTATCTTTAGTGAACCTACATATGATAATTAAATATTTGTAAATTTTAAATCAGAATCAGAATCTCTTTATTTCATAAATATTAAGTTTAGAAAAAGTGTCACATTATATGCACATAAAAAAAAAAATAATATAAATCAAATCAGTAAAGCAATTAAGTACTTAAAGTCTAGTTACTGTCACAATCTCTAAACAAAAATTCATCAATGGTGTAAAATGCTTTGTCAGTGAACCAGTCTTTCAGATTTTTCTTTAGATTTGTTGGTAGGCTGTTCCTAAGAGTTGTTTGTAGGGCGTTAAAGAACCTCGCTCCGGCATAGGATGGTTTTCTTTTAAATAGAGCAAGCCGGTGAGCAGGTAGGTTGAAGTCCTAAGAGTGTCTTGTGCAATGTTGGTGAATGTGGTTAAATCTTGGAAGATTCTCTTTTACTGCATCATGATTGCTTCAATTATGTAGATGGAGGGGACTGTAAGTATTCCCCATTCCCTGAATGCCTCTCTGCATGAGTCTCTTGACTTCAGTCCAGCCAATATCCTTATAGCATGTTTTTATAAGATTAAAACTGCAGATTTTCTCCTGGTGTGCCCCCCCAAACTATTATACCGTATCTTATGTACGATTCGTAAAGAGCATAATAACTGCTTCTATAGTGGATATTGTTCTTGTTCTTCGAATCGTATACAAGGCCGAGCTATATTTACCACATAAGTATTCTACATGATTGGTCCAAGTCAAACAGTCATCTACAATTACACCAAGATGTTTTGTAGTAGTTACCTGTTGTAGAGTAGGTAGTGGTGATAGTTCATCCTTTTTCTTTCCCAGAATAAGTTGTTTTGTTTTAGTTTCACTAAAAACTAAATCGTTTCTATGACAGTACTCCTGCGCCATGTTTGTAGATATAAAGCTTTTTATTTCTAGCTGTTCCACAGAACTGTCAGATGTAACCAAAACAGAATCGTCTGCAAACATTACTGTGTAACTGAAGTCTTGAATATACTTTGGCAGGTCAAGGGTGAAGAGAACAAACAACTCTGGCCCCAGGATGGAGCCCTGTAATCTCTCTGTAAAAACTAACTCTCTGTAATCTTGAACTTGATTTTTTAAAATTGATTAGTATATTAGAGAGATAGGACATCAGCAAACTTACCTTAAAAAACAAGTTCACTAACATCAGAGTAGTAGTCACAAACACAAAACAGACATAATCTCACAAATTTTCAACACCACAGGCATTTTCTTCCAGGTGAGTAGAGGGAGAGAAAGAGAGAGAGACACTGAAATGACTTCCACTATTGCTGGGTAGGTGGCTGTGGTGGGGGGTTTACATCCATAGAGCAACACTCAGGTGTAGATGCAGTATTTCAGTCAGTATATATAAATATATATGAAGTTTGCTGATGGGGAAGGGGTTGAAGGGAAGTGGTCTATCTTATGTTCAGATTAGGTGGGTCACGGGATTTTGTTATCCATTGGTGTGCTAATTCCATCCTTTCCGGAGTTGGGAACTATTGGCATGGGAAGGAAGGGATCTGATTACCTTAGTGGTGTAACACTGATCAAAATTTTGATTATGGAGAAGAGTATGGGCAGAGACAGGTTTTTCAGGAATTTTTAAAAAATTTTTATTTTTTAAAATAGTTTTAAATAGTTTTTAAAATTGATTAAAAATCTTGTGTAATTTTAACTCACTAATCTTATTTTACATCGTGCTCATTTATATTCACTTGTTTTTGTTAAAGTTATCCATTTTTTTATTTCAGAGCATTAAAGAATTTTTCTTTCTAAGTAATTAGATATGTTAGAAAAAATCTGCTTTGTTTCAGTAAGAGAATAAAAAGAATTTTCTAATATTCAATCCAACCTCCCCTTTAATGTAAATCAGTCTCAATTACTACTGTCAGTTTTCATTAGATATCAAGAGTTCATACTGAAAATGTATAAAACACTCATTGGCACCATTGAGTATGAATGTATTTAACATATTAATTTAATTGGTCTTGCATATACAAAGTTGCTCTGTACAAAGATCATTACCATAACTAGTGTCTGATCTGACTCAACACTCTTGTTTGGCAAATCTGAATAATTCGAAAATATATTAAGATGATATCAAACACCCAATTTTATATCATTTGGTTTGTTGTCAGATAACATTTGTTAATTTTAAAAAGCTGCGATGGATCATTTGGATAAAGATCCAAAAGTCATGATATTATTAATTGAATAAAAATGTACAGTGATCTCCTGTCACAAAGCTAAGTCCAATCAATCAAGCCATTTAAGACCTGCCTCACTGATTCTGTTTATGCTGGCAAATCCCCTCTGTAAAAGAATGTAGGGAGCACTCTGTAACTATGTGATCCATTTTTTGTATAGACTCCCCCCAAACACATGACTGATCTAGTGTCAATCTCCATTTACTTCCAGTAATTGTATCTGCCAATACCAGTTTGGAATCGATTCAACAATGTCCACTCCCTACAAGGGAGGTTCATCCCACCTACAGGTATTGACGGATTGGTATTAAGGAACTTATTTCATCAAACAAAAACTGTTCCACGGCGTATGGGCGAGAATCCTTACCACCCAATTGTAAGGACTGGTGAAGGACATATTTAGTATTGAGGGTGTTTTGAGAGATTGTAAAGCTTAGTGCCTTTTCGGAGGACCAACTAACATCCACGTTAGTAGAGGAAACACTACAAAAGACGCTACCACGAACGATCACAGGGAGATGCGTTTTATAAGTAGAAAGTAATCAAAAGGAACCAACTGTACCTTTAGAGGAGATAGTACATATCTTGGAGCGAAGAACTGAGAAGATGAGAGTTGAGGTGACTGTAGAGATGGATCCACCAGGCCTGGGATGTCGATGTTGTCCAGCGGTCAGTTTGGAGCTCAACACAAGACTGTTTATAGTTTACTTTGAATAAAATGCTGAGTAGATTGAGAGAAGAGAGATTGAGAAACAAAATAACACGACCACTGACTAATGAAACCAAAATTATACACTATAAGAGAGGGTCACGGCAATCGTGACGCGAGATCCGAGCGAACCGTTCCGCATAGCATCATGAGTTCAACTGGGGTTTTAATTTTAGGTATACGGGTGAAGCGTGTTGACAGGGTTCACACCACCGGTGACAAGGGTTAGACAATGTCACGTGATATTTGACTTTTGGCAAGTGCATGTGCTTAGAGGCCAGAAATATTATTCAAATTTCAATATTGTAACAGGTGAATATGTTGTGAGTATGTGAATAATAATTTATGCTTAAGAGAGTATAAAAACAGATCAGAGGAACAAACTATTAAATTACTTAATTATGAATTACAAATAACTATATCTAATATATATCTAATACTAAGTACGAAACAGGACATAATGTACACTTTATTGAAGAAAGTTGCACAATTTATATTTAAACAAAACTGGTATGCGGTATTTAACAATAAAAGATTATAAATGGCACCTGGATATTACTAACCTAGAAATTAAATCTGAAGGTATTGTAACATGTTATGGTGATAAAAGTTGTTCACTTTTAATTGTATACAACCTTTTACTAGGTTTCGTCGAAGTAAGGTTTTGTTTCTTTGGGAAAGGAACGCTTTTTATATAAGTAAATACACTGATATACAATAAATACACTGATATTATTGTAATGTATTTACAAGATATGTTTTGTCACGGTAGGAAAGTACCTGCCTGACTTTCATGTTTCATTCAAGTTGAAATAGCCATTTGTGATTGCAGAGCTGAGAGCATATACGAAACAATGAAGACAACATATGGAGTGAATAGTGTATTTTTCTTGAACATCAACTCTCAAGTTGCAACATCAGTTGACACACAGTCTGTAGACCCGTGGAGCCGGTTTCTGAACAGACAAGTCCAACCTCAGGTAGTTGCAAATACGTACTTTTGTTATGTAAGCTTTTTGTCAATTTAATTGTTTGTACATTTATGAGTGAATATTCAATTAAATCTCAGATTGCTTTGATTTTCTTCAACACATATTAAGAAAGGAAAATAACAAATAAAAAAAATTATGGTTCAAAATTGGAATCAACATAAGTGGTTTTATTATTGCTTTTTTCAGCTTGATCCATGCTTTTACATATACATTGCAATCAAATTTAAAATCATTTGCAACCTTTTGGGTGTTTCAGTTGCTGATCTGGGGCATCAGACAAATCAGTAGATGTTGCATTTGTTTTGAGGAAAATGCATTTTTACCATTATCTTTGCTTGCACTTTACATCGTAGGGATGCTATGTCATTTATAAATGCAAGGATTGTTATACTTATTTTGATCAATTTTTTCTCATATTTAATCAACCATTTCATGTGCAACATGTTACATTTGTTTTTCAAATACTTTCATAATTCGTGTTAATACAAATTATTGGACAAGTGAGATAACACAAACTAAAAACAAAATGAGAAGCCTACATGAAGCTAAAAGTGCTGATCAATTTTACTAAAGCACTTTAACAATCTTCAGACCAAAGGGGTTCATACAAAAATAGTTTTCATTCACCCTAAAATTTGTAAGAGAGCAAATCAAAAGAATATTTGGATATAAACTCAGATAGAAAGGCATGAGTTTTCTAGTAATCTGTGTGCTCTAAATCAGTAAATGGACTGTGAGAAAGGTGACGAGTTTGGTGTTAAAGGACATTAATGAAGCAGACCTGGAGGTAACACGGAACCATTTAGAAGGCCAGAATACAGTGGAGACAGCGCAAGAAGCAGGAGAAACTACTCCAACTACCCCTGTGATACAACACCCCCTCAGCCCCATTACTGATCTCTACCCCAACACTGGTTTTGAAAAGGTCAGTTGACACGTTTATTGGCTAACTTAAATATTTCACAGTTCCAAAAACAACTCAGTTTTTTACTCTCAGTGACCAACAAAGGAGCCAGTGACCCTGAAATATATCACTAACAGTTCTGTTTTTGTGATTTTTTCATATCTACAGTTTAGCAGGTACGCTGCTTTCCTTTCCTTTATTTCGTATTATCAAGTTTAGAAAGTATGTCATCTTTGGCTGTTTCTTATAAAACTGCCTTGAAGGTTTGCCAAAGTTTCTACCTGATTTCTGCTATTTCCTTCCTTTGTGTTTTTTGGTTTTAATGCTTCAACTTTTTTCTTGTACTTTATTATTTCGTTTTTAAATCTTGTTTTCTTTCTCTCAGCACAGATGCCACATTCTGCTCTGCGGTGACTTTTTACATCAACCACTGTTGTGATGTCTGTTGTCAGTTAATACATGATCCACTTGGGAATCCCAGTAAGAAACACATCTTCATCATAACTCAAATGTTAAGTTTTTCTAGTAGCTTTCAAGCTACCCTTTTAATGGAAATGGCTATTACTCTTATTTCAAATAAAACACTTGATCACTTTATATGTGGTTTGAATGTATTCTCTTTATCTATTATCACACGGAAACACCTTCTGGTCGGATCAATTTTAATGTTAAAACTCAAATTTGCAGTTCAAGTGTCATTCTTTCCCTTAGATCTTTATGTATGCTAATCTCCCTTCTTAAATATTCCATAGCATCTTTTTGCTTTCTTATCCATAATCATATTTGTTGTTGTATTCAGCGACTTAGTTGTAGGATGTTCCACTTTTTTTTAGATATATTTTTGCCTCTGATTCTTAGATTATAATTTCCTTGTTGTTGAAGTTTAGTATTTTATTAGGCTATTGTTTCATTTAGACAGAAGTAATTTTACCAAGCAAGCAAGAGTTTGGGGGGAAGGCAGTAAATCACCCAAGATCCATGTTGGGAACTGGAAGTTCTTGATAGATCTACCAATGTTAAGAATAAACAGGTGTAGCCAAATATCTGTACGTACCTTCTCTTATGGATCACATAATTCTGTTGTATATAGTGAAACAATAATGTAAAATTATTATTATTTAAATTAAAATGATATTTACTACGCTATTGAGTGTGCTAATCCATTGATGTCTTGATTAAAACCTGCCTTTCACAATTTTCCATCTCGTAAATAACAATACTGTACTGGCGTATCACTTGCTTTGTATGACAGGCATGCTTTTTATAATAAACCTGTTTGTAAAAAAAACTTACCTTATTATTTATTAGCTTACTAATTACTGTTTTGTGAAAGCTTACTTTTTTGTATTAGCCACTTCTTCACTCACTGACTTAAAAACTTCTTATGTATCATTTGCTGTTTTTTAATAGGAATGCTTTTCAAATTGGCCATTTTGTAAGTAGCTTATCACTAGCTTATGTTTTGTTTTTGCTATACTTGTTGTATGATTTGCAAACATCAATCAATATGCTTGATCTAATTTTGGAGTAGTACGCCCTGGGACTTAATATTATTTTTAAATTAAGGATAGGTTACAGATTGGGTCATTGGGCACTATGCCTTGAATTAGTTAATGGGAGAGATAGGGCATCAGCAAACCTACCTAAGAAACCAAGTCCACTAACACATAGAAATAAGACAAGAAAACAAATACACACATAATACAAAATTTCAATGCCATCAGGTCTCTCTCATGTGAAAAAACAGTCCAAGTGGTAATGAAAATTTGTGTTTTGTGTTGCGTCTGTTCCAGGAAAATTTAAGTCTCAAAGCACGATGGCATGCTGTGAGGAGAGGACCTGTTTACCTACTGCTCAAATCCACCTCTGTGAGACATCTACGAATAGTATTGCTTGAAATATTCACATTACATACCTGCCTGATCAAACCTTGAAGGTGATCACTAATAACTGTTCTCCTGGGAAGTGCATTTATCACTAGAAAACGGTTATCAGTTGCTCTTCATCTCATCAGGTCTCTTGAAATTGCCTTACAATTGTAGAGCAACACACCCCAAAAATCCCAGCCACTTCGCTTTGCAAACTCCTTTGTTGAACCTAAATTCTAGCTCTGACCACCTCGGCAGTAGTTAAACGACGTTGTACATCCTCTTAATAATAAATACACTCTCTTAATAATGAAACCAATTAATTTTATTATGTAAGATGTAATTACTGTATCACTCAAATCACACCAGAATGCTGATAAACTATCTTTGATCAAAACTGGAGAGAGGAGCTGGTTTTCGGTTTTTAAATGTAGATTAGAGGTGTGCCAAACAGTACCAATGCGGAAACCAGCTGCAACTGTGACGGTGCCGGCGTGAGACAGTACCGCAAGACAGTTCCAGTTCCAAACAGTTCCACGACTTATGAGACACACTCTGTGGTACTTTTAGCTTTGATGGTGTCAGTTCTACAGTACCATAAAGGGTGTGAATTTTTAATCATAATTTCAGTTTCAGTTTGGTACTTATAAGATAAACATTTACTCTGTTAAACACATGTTTGATTTTAATACAACATAAATGTAAACATTCATCTATAACGTTCATTTTTATGGATATATCGATTAAATGCTTATGATAATGCATATTAAAAAAGAAATAATCTCAGGAATAATAAGATTTTAAAAAAATAAAAAAGGATAGTATGATTTATTTTACAAAATATGCAGCTAACATTTTTAGGCCTATATATGAAGAAAATATTAAATATAGCCCTCTTTTGACATAATTATAGTTCATATTTAAATAGACGAGTTCCCTAACTTTTGTAGTTTTCAACTGAGTTCGTCTTTTATTTATAATTAAACCTGCTTTGGAAAAAATGTGTTCACAATGGAATAGACGTGGCAATGAAACATAGGTATTGTTTAGCCAGAGTACTTAGTGATGGGTATAATAAATTAGTACTAATATAAGATAACAATAATACTATAAAGGCCGAATACTACAATTAGCAACAGTGATAGCACGCACGCAACTGTTTGGTTTTGGCTATTTAATTATTTAAAGAGTACAGAAGTACAGGTCGAGACTTGTTTCATTTCTAAGAACTGCATAGTCCGTGAGAATGGGTACTGTTGACGTTGCCGGTACTGTATAACTGGCTCTGTGGAGTTGGAAGTTGGAACTGGGAGTTCCAAATGTTGTAGTGGAACTGTCGCGGTTAAGAGCGTGAAACAGTACCAACGAGACAGTTCCAGTTACTTTGACCCACCTCTAATGTAGATAAGGAAAGATAATAGAAGCAGATAAGAAACATTTTCCTATCACATTAGCTGCCTCTTTTTCTGTTTAGAGCATTGTTAGTAGACAAATAATTATCAGTCCTACATTTCATTTACAGAAAGTTTTGAATGTTTGGTGAAATTTTGGTCCAGTAGTATTTACAGTTTATTGGAGACTAGTCATTTTTTATTAGTAATTTATAAAATAGTTTATAGTTACTGCAAGTATTGTTGTAAAAGTCTGTTCAATTTGGAACTTTTGTTGTGTCACTTTATGAATATAAGGTGAGAAAAAATAAATGTATAAAAATTTGAAATCTAAGTGAAAAAATACTTTATTTATTGAGCTAGGTTTCGGGTTGTACCTAGTCCTCTCACTTAAAATCAAGTTGATAGTTAAAATAATTTTCAACTTCTATTTTTGTAATGTTACCCTATGGCATTGTTGAAAATATTACTCTAGTTCTTGGCCATACACTTACCACCAGGTGTTTTCAGTCTGTAGTTGACGATGGGATCCCTTCCAAACCCTTTCACGGGGGTTGTCTTACAGCCGAAGACTTAGACAAGATCCGAGAGTTCATCACCTGCTTTTGTCTCAACTGTCTTATTCCTCATGTGGAGCAGCAGATACAACAGCTCACTGAATTGGTATGTGAACTAATACAATCTCAATTATCTGCTGTATTAAATCATATCCCTGTGTTTTTGTGGCAATTATTTTTACTTCTTATTTTTAACAAAATTATCCTCTGCTCCAAATGTTTATAGTTTTTGCGTGCTATAACTTATAGCTGACATTAATGTAATCATCTATGGGTGTGTCAACTAAATGAGTGTTGGTTTAATTCATAGTTGCTACCAATTTTCCCAGTTTTCATTGTTCTCTATATTAATATTTTTTTTTAATTTTGCTTTATGTAATATTTATTTAATCTGAGGTTTTCTAGAATTTATTTTCCCCTTATACTACCAACCAACAGCCAACAAGAAAGTATTTGATTTTTTCTTAATACATGTCATGATCAACGACATAGCATGCATTAAGCATGGGTGCGATGGCACCAGACTTAGAAGGACACAGAACAAAAGAACAGACAAACAAACAGAACACAAGTTACGTTTATTTTAAATATTCTCTAGAAACAGGTATTAAAAAAAACTACAAAATTTAAACTATTCAAGAGAAAATTGTACAAATTCTAGAAAACATGTAAAATCTTAATTAATAAAAAAATTTAAAAAAACAGCTTGTAAGTTGGTTAGACCTAGCGTATGAAAAAGTAAAATGAACGAACATCCAAAGAGACAGGTTTAGTTAACTAAATAAATAAATATGACGACATTACAGAAATAAATAACTTACAATAAGATAATATGAACATAACAAAGTGGATTAAACAACTATACTAATTCATGAGATATTGGCAGCTATGTGACTTGCTAACCTATCAACAGGACAAAAATGAACCAATATAAACGGGCAACAGCACTATAAACTGAAATCAAACAAATGCACAGAACATTAATTAACAGCAAATAAACTACATTTCGGCCGTAACCATGAAATAAAAAACAATATTACGAACACTTACCCAAAAGATCTAGCTAACCATTACAGAATATAACAGGCAGCAATTTAATGACAGTGAACATGACAGAACCAACACGAACAGGAAACACGGAATTAAGAAATGAAACACAGACACACAAACAAAAACCAACAAAGAGTAAGGCGGCTACTCGAGACGACTCGACTCTGTGCTACGGGACAGCACGGGCAGTAGTCCTAAGTAATATTTCTTCATGTACAGTACATATTAGTTTCTTTTACAATAATCTGTTGCATTTTGAAAAGTATGATTTTATAATATAACTTATTTTACTCTTTGATCTTATTTAAGCTGTTTCATTTTATTTAAATCAGCAACAAAAAACAGATATTAGTATGATGGCGTTTACTGGCAAAAAGTATTTTTGGTTAAAAATACATTTTAGGTTAGGTTAAAGAGCACTAAGCCAGAGATTAGTTTATTGGAGAGATAATACATCAGCAAACTTGCCTTAGAAGACAAGTCCAAACACCAGAGTAGTAGTAAACAAATACAAAAGAATCACATTATCACAAATGTTCTGTACCACTGGCACTTTCTGCAGGTGAGTAGTGTCTCTGTTTCTACTTCAGGTGAGTAGTAGAGGCATATACTATACTAATTAAAAATAAATAAATAACAATTGGAGTCGCTTCAGTTTTCAGTGCATTGAAAACTTGTCTTCTGAAATTACAAGTTTATTTGATTTTCTGTTAAAGTATTTAATTGTAAGTTTCTTTCTTCATAGTAATCTACAAAAGTGTTGGTAGTAGTTTTGAAGTACTGTTAATTGAAACAATATCTATATTTGGTGGATGTTATAATTTGCATTATTTCATTATTAATTACTATTTATCTTTTTATTTGAATATCAGACACTGAACTTACAGCTTTGATAAAAAGTTCTCTCTACCATTGTACATGTGTGGTTTTATGATTTTGAACTTAATCTGAAATAATGAAATATTTTTTGAAATAATGAAATAATGAGTTTATTCAGCATTAATTTACATTTATGCAATAAAGTTAAACGGCTCTGAATTACCTAACCACTGTTACCAGTAGTGTGGTTAGGTTACAAAAAAACTACATTGTATTAATATAACATAAAGAGTCCAGTCCGTCATTTTATATACAAGCTGAGCAGCCGTCCGCAGCACATGAAGAAAATACAATAGAACTACTAAATAACCATAATATAACAAAACAATGAAACCATAATACAACAAAACAATGAAATAATAAATTGGGGAAAATAAATAACTAAAAAATATACAACTAACTACACAATAAAGCTTAAACCTAGGGTAATATTTAAATTAAAATAAAGAAAACTAACTTTTATTAAAATTAAATCGCCTTTAAAAATAATTAACTATTTGCAAAAACACCAGATATGAAATCAGCCATGGATCAGGTATTTATATTGAATTATTAATTTTATGACAAGGATTCATTTAAGAAATCTAAATTATTTAAATTTCTGCTTTGTTTTCCAAAATATTTTTGCTAATATGGCAGTTCTATAAATCAGTAGAAAATAGGTTATTTTACATTATAAAATAGAATTTCCTTCATTCATAGTTGTTTTACTGTGGTAAACATTGATATCTAGTACTAGTTGATAAAAAACTAGAACAATATTTCACAATGTAATGCGTAGATAGTTATTTATTTGATAAGTAACTATGAGTCTTATGCCTAACAAATTAATATATAAGTGACTGTCTGAAGTCATGAGTTAAAAAAAAATATTGATACCTGGTATGTCATTGTTTTTCTTACTTTCTTATTTTAAATGATTATTACTTATAACAAATCTGTAACTTTTTTATACTATCCTCACATAATATTTTGTAGTTATAGCTTCAAGTTTAAAGAAATCCCATGTTTAGATGATTCATATTTTGTATATAAGCACCCTCAATCTATATTATTATTATTATTGTCTCAGATATCCAATAAAAAAGGCATGAGCAGGTCCCTGCTAAGTGCCACTAAACGGTGGTTTGGTAGCAACAAGCCAGGCATTCCCAACACTCCAACCCCAACCATCACGTAAGTGAGCTTATTACAACTTTTATTAGTGGACAAATGTGGAAGCTTTAATTTTTTTTCAATATGATATGCTAGTTTGTCATTATATTCGGAGAGAAGTTTTGTGGCGGCTGAGGGATTAGGACGGCCGGCAAGGCCTCTGCCACCCCCAATTAGCCCTCGCCCGGCCGCTCCGGGTTTCCTTACTGAGTCACCTACTGGGCTGAAGGTACACCAAGTACATTTTTTTTAAATTCAACATATAGAGTAATTTGAAAATTAATTTCGAATTCTACATCAATTTACAAGAAAAACAAGTCCAAGAACCGCATACTTACAATAATATTAAGGCTTTATGGTTGTTTGTAAATGAAACAAAAAATAAATTATTTAACCCCAAAGTGCAGTATATAAAACAAGTTATTGTTTTCATGAGTATGTTTATAAATTATAATAAGTTTAGTTATTTTTTCAGTGATTTACTGTCCTAATGGTAATTATAGAAGTAGATTTCTAGAATCTTAAGAAAGTGACGCACGCTCAACTGTTATTTATAGCGAACAGATAAGAATTTCCGGTGACACATTTCTTACCATCCCCCACTTGAGTCTCAAATAACTTGTGACTCATTCTTATGGTTAACCCATTTTCTGTCAGTTGGAACAGTGTTGACTTGCAGATAAGTTCTAGCGCGAATACATTGTGTTATATTAATTTTGTGTTTGTGACTTAAGTACGGTATGTCTTCAGAGGTGCTCCACACTCAGGCGCGGTCAATCGTTGCTTCCGTGATAAAATATTTTTATGAAGAAAAAAACAACATGGGACCGTTAAAAGATGTCAGGAAAGTTTTAGAACGTGTTTCCGATGCGACAAAAGTTTCAAAAAGGACTGTTGAACGTATCAATGCTCAGGTCCGCGAAATTGGAAAGCGAGGTGACGGTGAGACAACTGACTCCACTAACGACGTGTGTTGAGCAGGACAGGCGGACGAAGGTGAACGTCAGGAACAATCTTCAAAAAACAAAAGACAGATTCTTATTAGGACTCCAAGGAAGAATTCAAAAGACAGGAAGAGGCAAAACATACGACCTGCGACGGGACTATATAATTTTGGCGATATATAACTTTGTTTCATTTACAAACAGCCATAAAGCCTTAATATTATTGTAAGTATGCGGTTCTTGGACTTGTTTTTCTTGTAAATTGATGCAACTGGAAGCTTTTGAAGAACAAATTATACTTAATGTAACTATACGTAACATGTAAATATAGAACTTTTAACTGTCATATAATTATATTATTTTTAATTGAAGTAGAAAAGTTAATATTGTCGTAATCTGTTCATTGTATTATGTTTAATTGAATTTCTAATTATTGCTATTTATTTATAATTTTGTTTTTACTAATGGACTACTTTAAGTTTATTTATTTCGTATTTATAATCATACTTATCAAATCAATAAATTGCTTTATGGACTACGCTTTTTGGCGATATATAACTTTGTTTCATTTACAAACAGCCATAAAGCCTTAATATTATTGTAAGTATGCGGTTCTTGGACTTGTTTTTCTTGTAAATTGATGTAGAATTCGAAATTAATTTTCAATTTACTCTATATGTTGAATTAAAAAAGATGTACTTGGTGTACCTTCAGCCCAGTAGGTGACTCAGTAAGGAAACCCGGAGCGGCCGGGCGAGGGCTAATTGGGGGTGGCAGAGGCCTTGCCGGCCGTCCTAATCCCTCAGCCACCACGAAACTTCTCTCCGACTATAGGAACATATGTTCCATGTTAGAAGTCTTGTCAGTGTCTTAAATAACCAATTATAAGTAAGTGGTAAACCAAGCGCGTTAAGAGTATTTTCATTGGAAATATCAACAATTTGAGAAGCAATTGTATTTATTATTCATTACTAAGATGCTGATAGTCAAGGTATGGGTGAATATGATGGGCGAATGAGAGTGATAAGTTTAGATGAATGAGTGCAGTCATTGTTACTAACAAAGGTTGACTATTCCTCAAAAAAAGCTATTTATTAATTGCATAATAGCTAGGGAAACTAAAACCTACAGCTTTACGTGGAATCCAAACCACATAGTGTTGGTCTGATTTTCAGCTAACTGACAAGCCTGACAGTCAGTTCTTTTCCCTACTCAACATCTAAATCTTGACTACCACCCAAGATGGATGCCCTAAACTTATCTAGTAGAGTTCACGTTGATGGCAACCATTGAGCAGTTGCCTGTAGTTATTAAGAGGACCGAGCATAGAACCTACAATCTCCTCAACACATTGTCCCCAAGGACCTGGGTTACAGCACTGTGCCACCAGTGCCGACTTTTTGGAACCTAATTTGGAAAATCGTTGTAAAGTTAATATTGATTCTAAACATGCAATGATCTTTCATGGTTATATCCTATAAGTAGCAGGTCCAAACAGTTAACGTTACTAAACTGATCTTTTAAGTTAAAAGAAAAAACTAGTTTACTTTTCCCTTACTTTTTATCCTTTTACCGAGTTCTAATATATAGGTGAAGTAAAGCTGTATTATTATTGTCGTCAATTTGATTGTCAAATAAGAAACATATATGTAATCATAGTTACTAACCATTACTTGTAGGATAACAGAATTCAAATATTATTTTCTTAATGGAATTTAAGGTTGACAAGAGAATAGAATGTTACTTTCATCAATAGAAAAAGATCCAACCACTGATAAGAAATGACAGGACTCCAGTCAACATGAACTGAACTGATTGGCATTTACTTTCTTTGATCTTGACAGACATGTAGATTTATTTGATAGTCACGTTACTTACACTGACACTGTCAGCTGTAGTGTAGCTCTCAGTAGCTGAGTGAAAGTTATGTTTATTGGGATTGTTTAAACATATTTTGTTTTATTACTACTATCTAGTTGTCCTAAATTGTGAATTATAACTATATCAGGGTGTCTACTGGTCATGAAAAGTAAAGAATTTTTAATGTCGGTCACGGATGTCATGAAAAGTCAAGAAAATTGCTTCTAAAGTCACGATTTTTTTCTAGCGTTACTAGAGGGAATTCGGGAGGCATTTTGAGTGAATTGGGAAATTTGCTCAAAGCGTTCTGTGGCAAATAATTTTGCCAAAAATATTTTTGTTTCTCGTTGTTTTCATTATGATGTTGCTCTAATCATAGTCTTTTCTACGATATAAAAACCTTATTGAGGGTGCAGATGCAGAGAACCAGCCAGCTCTTTGCCCACTCAAAATTATCGTACTTCTCTTTCCTCTATTCAGGAAAAGAGAATGGTGGTAATCAAGCAACCATTTGTCATCATTCCCACTCAAAATATTGTACATTTGCTACTATTAGCACCGTATGCAAAGTTATGCGTTCTTTCTGTGTACAAACAGAGTCAAAACAGTGTTGTGATTTGTCAGTATTACAAAATGTTTTAATTTATTTATTTTTATTTATTTATTTCCATGCTTTAATACAAGTTTACACCCAATTATATTAAAGCAGTTAAAGACATAAACTTGTATTAATATATAGTGGGACTGCCATGATTCAAAAACTGTCCAAGGTCTGTAAACGTACAATTAACAAAAACACTCAAAAAGGAACATCCATATGACAATGAACGTTTGTTTTAAATGACAAGTTCACTTATGAAGAAATATAAACACTCTACCATAAAAATATATAAATACTAAATCATAAATCATGCCAATAATAAAAGAGAACAATTACATATACATATGACATAAACTATGAATAATTAACAGGGATAAAATATTATACAATAAACAAACATATAAACTAAACGATAGCAACAGTAATAATAAAAAGCAATAATAAAGGTACAACAATATGAAAATAATTTTAAAAATGCTATATTTCTCGTTTTAACAATAACTTACATTTTTTTTTTTTAAATGCCAGCCTTATCATGGATAATGTCAATATTCTCTCCACCAGAAAGCATTAGGTTGTAATCCCTTATCATCTGAAGAAGAGGCGAGGATGCATGCGAAACCGTACGAACATGTGGCAAGTCAAATAGAAGCATATTTTTGCTGTTAAAAGCAGGGATCCTAAAAGAGGGAATCTTCAGGCTAACAGCGTCATCTACCCGTCCCTGGACCATGCCATGCATAAACATCTGCCCCATCACATCTCTCCTCAGGCATAGACTTTCAAACCCAAACAGATTCAATAATTCACTGTATGGAACTAAATAGTATAAACATTGAAACACTTGAAATAAAGATTTCTTAAAAATATTTTTTGGATACTTTCAATGGCATCATTTTGAAATGAATGAATGGGATTCAATACTATAACAGCATTTTCCAGCCTTAACCAGACCAATGCCTTATACAAAAATATTAGCGTCATTAGATTTTGAACATTTACACCTTGCCTGATAATAAACCCCATCGTTCTGCTTGCGGTGATATACAATAACTTATGTGGAGATAAATGACAATCCATATTTAAGCCCAGATCTTTAGTTGATTTTACTCTGCAAATCAACTGTCCATTTAAATAGTAGTTGCTTTTAATGCAATTTTCTCATCGACTGAAGGTCATAGCATGGCATTTAGATAAATTAAATTTCATTTTATTGTTCCCGCCCCCTTTATAAATGCTATCAAGATCTTCTCGAAGTCTCTCAGCATCACGGTAGTCTGTTATATAATGAAATAGATTCAAGTCATCTGCTTAATAGCTTCGAGTGGACCACATGTTTGCATAAGTCATTAACAAACAAGGTCCTAAATTCGATCCTTGGAGACTCCTGACTGGACAGTAAATTTTTCTGATAACTGTCCCTTATAAAACACATATTGCTTCCTATTTATTAAATAAGAGCTAGAAAAATAGATCAAGCTATCTGATAATCCATAATAATGCAATTTCCTAAGTAAAATTAAATGATCCACTTTGTCAAATGCCTTGGCCAGGTCAAGGAATACAGCATCTATCTGGGTGTTTTTACCTAAACCCAAGGAGATGTAATGTTTGAAGGATAGTAAATTTGTGTTAATGAACCGCGCTGAAAAAAACATATGCTGATTAGGCGAAAGATGGTTCTTAAAATGCTTAAATACTGGTTTCTGGATAGTTATCTCAAACACTTAAGTCGGAACAGACAAACAGCCACCGGTCTATAATGTTCAATCTGAGATTCTTATCCACTTTTAAAAATTGGTGTTATTTTAGGGATTTTCCATTTTTCTGGAAAAAACACATGTTTTTAAACTTAAATTGAAAATAATAGTAAATGGTTTCGACAAAATATCAACAACCCTTAATTAAATATTGCGGCAATAAGTCTGGACCTGTAGTAGCTTTTGACTTTAGTTTTTTAATTGCAACGAACATGTCACTCTCAGAGACCTGGCCCACCCAGTAGCTAACCATGATCAACTTGTGTATCCCCCGTGATAAACTTGGATAGCCACCCATAATCAGTTTCGATAGCCAGCCTTGAACAACTTAGATAGCCCCCTGATAAATATCTGTAGCCCCCCCCCCCCCCCCGGGATCATCTTCAGTAGCCCCTGTTTATGTTAAATATCTACATATATAGTAAAAGGAGATGTAACAAATTATCGTGGGAAACCACCCATGATCAACTTGGGTAGCTTTCCCAAGTGTAGTTGGAATCCAGTTGATTCCAGTAAATGAATAATACCCGCCCACCCATACACGTGCGGTGGTATTACCCACCCGCCCACCCATACATGTGCGATGGTAAACCCAGAGACAGTCAACCCACGCCTGCACCAGAGGGATCAGCCATTGCCATCTCTGCCATAGGCTCTTCAGTGTATTTATTATACACAGAACCAAAACAATGCTCAAAAGCTTGAACAATATCTTTGCCATTGGTAAGCTGATTCCCATTATATTGCATAACTAATAAATTATTCTTAACAGATTTTTTGTTTCTTGCAAAACACCAAAACTTATTACTATCTGAAATAATTTTATTTTCTAAATTATATAAATATTCCCTATATGCAACTCTAATTTCTTTCTTAACCAGAGACCTCAATTGCTGAAATATATCTAAATCCTCATTTCGACCATGTTTTTTTAATTTACGACGATGCCTTTCCTTTAATTTAATGTTTGAAATAATTGATTTTGAGAACCAACATGGTTATTTGGACTGTTTACACTTCTTTTTAGGATATGTTGAATCAAGAACTTTGTAGATATTTTTAAAAAATAAATCCACAGCTTCATTTACATTTGAAATAGAACTCAAGCAACCCCAGTCTATTTCAGCTAAATTACGATAAAGCTGGAGGAACTTGGCCCCATCAAAAGAATAAGCTGGTGCTTCATTCAACTTTGGCCTACACAATAAAGGAACGCAGATAACAATCCCCACCTCTATCGCCGGATGATAAGAGTCCTCACAAACCAACGGGTCATTACTATGTACAACTGTTGTATTATCAATATTTATAATCACTAATCGAATGTTTTATTCTGATAATTACACACAGTATTCTTTAATGTTATACATTTATATAATTGTGCAATCTATAAATCTAAAAACGGTTTAGTTACTTTTGAATTTTTTTCATCGATGAAAGTGATTAACTGTGTGCTGTACAATATTTAAATTCATAATAGGCATTTAATATTGAAACGTTCTTGGTTGCCATATTGCCATATTCCAATTCTCCATCGCTGTACAGACAGAAATAAGAAAATACAGCTTGCTATTGGCGGCACTGGACCAGATGTTTGTTGATCAGTGTTTGTTTTGTTTATGTTCTGTCATACCGTTCGTTGGATCGTAATTGTTCAAAGTGGTGGGCATCTAACTGGCGTGTTTTAGTGTTTAGTTGTTGCTTTAAACTTTATATTTGTCAAAAGAATTTCGTCAACTTTATAATTCTCTTCTGAGTCTTTAAGTTACTAGGCCTATTATTACAGTTAGTTTTTGTTAGGGCTAGTGTTTGATTTTATGCGTATAGCAATTTTGATGTAAAAAGAACTTAAGTACAAAATTGTTGGTTTTTATTATTGTTCAAAATAGGCCTAAAATTAGTCAAATAAAAGTGATTAGTGTTTATGCACAATGCCTGGAAAGTGCAAATTTCAGAACTCGTGGCTCGAAGAAGAAAATTGGAAGAAGAGGTTCAGAAAAATGAAAGTGATGTACATTCAGCGTTTTGTATGTATTGCAAAAATCATTTGATATTTCTCATTTGGGCTCAAATAGTATTAAGTTGCACTCTCAGAGAAAAAACCATAGCACGATAGAAAATAACCTAAAAAGTGGTAAGAATCAAATCAAATCAAAATTCTTTATTTACATGAACATTGAGTACAGTAATGGCGTCATAAAATGGTACAGAAATGTTAACATAAATAGTCAGGTATTGAAAAATTCCTCTAGGGTGTAAAAAGATTTCTGTAGCAACCAGGTCTTGAGCGATGTCTTGAAATTCTTGTCTTCTCTACGTCTCTTTAGGTCTCCTGGGAGTTGGTTGAAAAGTTTTCTCCCCATGTAGGTAGGTTTCTTTTCAGACAGGGTAAGGTGGTGTGTTGGCAGAGCATAGTCATGTGCGTTTCTAGTATAGTAGTTGTGATTGTTACCTAGGAGGGCAGGTTTCTGAGCTATTGTGTAGCAGATGGCCTCGCAGATATAGAGTGAGACCAATGTCAGGATTCCAAGTTCTTCAAAGGCCTGACGGCATGACTCTTGAGGAGTCAGTTCTGCTAATATTCTAATAGCCTTTTTTTGCAGAACTAGAACACGTTCAGTGTTTCTTGCTGAAGAGTTGCCCCAGAAAATGATGCTAGTCCACTGTTTTGGTCAAAAATAGACCTTCATCTGATAACCCTATGCCTTCATGCTGTATGACTAGGTCTAATTTAAAAATAGAAACAGATACTGATACAGATAATTTATTAAAAGCTTCTCCTACAACAAGCTCAAGTCATGAAACAGAATCTTAATTTTCTAAAGAACAGACTTCACTAAGGCTCCAATGTTTTTTATTATCTGAGCGTGTGACCAAGGCTGAAATTTTACGGGGCTGAAGAATTGTTTGTATGATTTTTAATTGGTTATTGAAATTTTAAATTTATATTTACTATGAGATAAATGACAATGTTGTTAATCAGTGTTTATAATAGTACATAGGAGCACTTACAGACTGTTTAAAAGGTAATTTAATCCACTATAAATTCATTTTACTGTTCAACTTAGGTTAGGCCTATTTGATTTGTTGATAATGCTAAATTAAGAATTGAACCTACTGAATATATGTGTCATCATCACATAAATCATTGTGAAAATATAAGGAGGCAATGCTCAATTTGCAGGGTTTCTGGAGTCTGAACCTGTTTTTTGTTTTGTTTTCATATTAATAATGAAATATGTCTGCAAATCCATTTTACTCACACAATGCTGGGCTTCTTTTTAATAAATAGTGTTAGCCTACTTTAATCTGTTGTGTTTTATCTATATTTGGTCTATTAAAGGTTAATAATGGTATCTTTAATTTAGTAGAATATGACTGAAAATAATGCAATGTTATAAGTGAACCGTATTCACCATTATTCGGGTGATGAATTTTCATGTTGTAAGGTCATGAAAAGTATGAATTTTCATTTCTATTTGGCAATAGAGACCCTGTATATTTAGTGCATTCATCAATTACTTTAGTTGGAATTCAGTGTTAAGTTTTAAATGGTAGTATGTATAGTTTCAGTGGGTGAAAATGTTGTTTTCTATCAGTGTAGGCTATGTAAGTAATCTAGATTAACTTAAAAATTAGGTAAATATCTTTATGAGAAAATAATATTAAAAAAAAAATAAATTGAATAAACTAAAAATATTACATACTGTAATATATATCTTCAAGAAGCTGTTTGGTTTTTGAGAGGCTGATGAGGGAAGGTCAAAATATGTTGCTCCACTGGTGTGTGGGCGTGTGTGTCTGTATGTCTGTGAAGGATGGGCTAATCTCTCAGAGTTTATAGTTGATCAGGTAATCTTTAACAAGGTCTGAATGAATTGAATCAAATTCCATATATTTATATTCCATAAATAAATTTCAATGTTCTTTCAACTAATATAACATTAAAATAATAAGCTAATAACAATGTCAGTTTGGCTTTTGTAGGTATACTCATGACTCCACTGAACTCCAGCTGCGGAGACTAGGAGACTTGTGCTTTATGTTTGGTGCATACTCGCTAGCATTTACAGCTTATCATGCAGCCAAACGAGACTTCAACGCAGACGCAGCATGGCTTTATTATGCTGGTGCCCTTGAGATGGCAGCTTTGTCACTCTTCATGCAACCCAACGATCCCACACGGAAAGCCCTTGACTACGCAGAAGAGAGCATCCTCACCTACCTTAATTCCTGCAGGTATGGGATGGGTAAATTTGGTTATTATAAAGGCCTATTAATAAGATAGTTAAAGTGTTGGTGCAGATTTTTGTTAATGACAACATTTCATGATTAAACAAACTTATTAAACAACGCAAATTAATGTTCCTCCTTCTCTGGCTTTGGAGTCAAACAGACATAAGCTTATTTTTATAAATTTTAAGGTCATAATGGAATTAAAAACGAATACATTAAGTACAATAAACAATCTTATTCTGGATTGGGAATTAAAAACAAATGTACCTGATTTGCATTCTTTAGTATGAATTTAATTCGTTACTAAAATTCAAAACAACTTTTCCTGTTTAAGGATGCCTCAGTTTGCGACAAGGGCCACATTGTGGACAGCTGAGTGTTTACGTGGGCGGGGGCAATCAGGAGAAGCAGCCCGGCAGCTCATCCGTATGACCAGTGAAGATTCAGACTTGCGCTCAGCTCTCCTGTTGGAACAAGCATCTTATTGCTTCTTGGCAGCCCCACGGCCTCCAATGCCTCGCAAATATGGATTCCACCTTGTATTAGCTGGCCACCGCTTTTCCAAAGCAGGCCAACGCCGACACTCCCTACGATGTTACCGTCAGGCGTTTCAAGTAAGTTTTTTGTTTAGTTAGCAACGGAAACATTTGAATATTCCAATTATTGTCTGTTTGTAATTAATATGAAACCTTGTTACTTAGTTTTAATCAAATCTAATGTTGGCACAAATTTTGCTTTCCGAGTTTGAAGGCTGTTTATTAAGAAACGAAGAGGCCTATGAAAAATCTATCCATAGTTTTTCGCGTTTAATTGTACGTTATGTCTTATACATTTTAATAATTTTTATCCTAGTTGGCACAAAAGAAGTACATTAATTTTTTTTAGTTTTCACTGCACATTAAAATTACACTTTTATTACTCAAAACCCTGACTTGGTCATGTTGTAATCCCAGTGAAATGTATAGTTATGATACATTACTTTTATATGCATACACAAATATAGTGATTTTAAATTTGTTCTAATTGATTAAAAACAATATAAATTAATAAAACATAAAATCACTCCATTTACTAATACAGATAAAAGTAATGTATTGTAGCTATATATTTCATGAGGATTACTGCATGACTCAAGTTTATATTTTTACAACCTCTAGAAGCCTAGAGTTTCATGAAATTAATAAGGACTTTTTTTTCTTTAAAAGTTAAAATTCTGTAATTTATAAAACTGTAAGGCAATCGTTCAAATTCCTGAACTGATGATTATTTTCACTGCTCACCTTAGGTTTAACCTCCCAATCTGACCAACCAGACAAACGTAATCCAATTGCAGCTCAGCTGTAGTATTCTTCATCAGGGTACCAAAACATTAAATTACAGTGTATATTTGTTATTCACTGAAGTTAACAACCTGTCTGCCAGTTCAAATAGACAAAGGCAATAACTGTACATTCTAGTGACATTTATGTTAACATTACTCATTGTATTAGGGTTGTGATAGTTTCTAATAGTATCTGTTTTTGGTACCCTGATTTTTGGTTTAATCATTGAATATATCCATATTTGTTGTGGGAAGGTTAAAATAAAATTATTAAAGAAACAATTCATTATTATTTTAGATTGAGTAATATGTCTGACAACAAGGTCTCACTAGAAATGTACACACAAATTCAAGTTAACTTTCCTCTCTAATGAAGTATAATTAAAAATATACATTTAAGATTAGATTTTTAAATTTAATAAGACTTTCTGTCTTTCGCACATTATATTACAGGTGTATGAAGGCAAGCAGTGGAGTCTGGCTGAGGATCACATCCAGCACACCATCGGCCGCCAGGCTTCTGGGCTCAAACTGGTAAATTTAATGGCTTGTTGATATGCAAGAAAAATTAATATATTTCTCATGTTAACCCTTAAAACGCGGAATCCGAATATATGTGCATGTGTACAATTGCCCATAACGCGGTATCTGTATATTTACGCAAGTCGATATTTATAAACTTAGATTAAATTAAATGCACAGCAGCGAGCTATACGGTTCAAAGTTTACACTATTGGTAGGTTGTTATTCGGTTATGAATCACATGAACTGGTTACTAAGCAACGACTGTAATAAATATGGTGTATTTACTAATCACTGCCATTTTCAAAGTTACCGCTAGAGCTCAATGCATTTTTATATGCAAAACGTGAAGACAGGCGATGCGCTGCTCAGAGATCAGTTGCTTGTTGTTTGTTGTGTGTTCCAAACGTACTAACCTTGTTAGAGACAACTTTTATAATTTGCCCTTTACTTTATATTTTTTCCAGTTTCATTTATTTTAAGTTATAAATAGTTTTATTATTACATAGTCTAGTTGTATTCTGTAGGATTGTAAATATTTTCATAATGACTAACCCGGACGATTCCGATTTTGATGAATAAAAATGTATCTCATAGTTATTTTATTTTTTCAACCTTGCAATAAACTGGTTAAAATAGAACAAAATTATAGAAAAAAAAAATTATATAAACACAAAAATATTGAGCTTTAATTGAAAAATTACAAACAATTACTCAGCGCTTTAAAGGTTAAAATTATTAAACACATGTTATTATAACACATGTGAGGGGTGCTTCAATAGGGATCCAATACATAATGGTGTTTGGGAGGACCCAACAAATAGAAGAACGTCCAACCTTTACGTGAAATTGATTGTAAACACTGACTAAGGTATTAGATAGGCAAGAGTATTTTTTTGCCTATTTAATGGTAGTGGTAATCTTTTGCACTCAGAGGAAGCCTGAGAGTTATGCCAAACTTTTATAACTCAAAATAAAATGCATAGATACAGATTTTATGATTATAGATGCACAGTTAAAGTTATATGTAGGAAATGAGGTTTAGATCAATTATTAATTAGATCAGTTTTAAGGATCCAAGTGAATAAAAAAAAAATTAAAAGATCAACGTACATCAGATCCATTTTATGAAGTATTATCCACGATAATAATATATATATTATTAATTTAGATCAGAATTTAAACTGTCTTTTCTTTTCTAAATTAATAATATTCTTATTTTCAAAAGTTAGTCGTATTATTGCGTTTTTACAATACAGTTTACTTACTTAATATGGCTATTGACTATAAAAATAGAAACCACCGTGCGTGTATAGGTGGGCGGGTGGGTCAATACCCATGTGCGTGTATGGGTGGGTGGGTGGGTTAATACCACCGTGCATGTATGGCTGTTCGGGTGGGTCAATACCCATGTGCGTGTATGGGTGAGTGGGTGGGTTAATACCAATTGCGTACAATTGCGTGTGTGGGTCATTACCACTGTACGAGTAGTAATGACTCATTCACCGAACTATATACGTACAGTGGTAATGAGCCACCAATTCACTCATACACGAACACTGTAATGACCCACCCACCGAACTATATACGTACAGTGGTAATGACTCATTCACCGAACTATATACGTACAGTGTTAATGACTCATTCACCGAACTATATACGTACAGTGGTAATGACTCATTCATTGAACTATACCGTACCTATGTAATGAACAGCCACAATTGTGTTCATCATCAGTTGAACCTGTGAATTACAAGCAAACTGATAAATTATAAATCTAACAACTAAAGGGGACCATTGATTGTGAAAATGTAACTCAAAGGTTCAAACAGTTGAAATTTGACTATACCACGTTCATTGATTGTACTGCCATTATGTCTATGATCATTCCTAACATGTTTTTCAAGTCTTCATTTATGTTGAAAGAAATTAAGCTTCTGAGAAAAGTTATCAATAAAATTCCAGTTGTGTTGTGCGGAAGTCAGAGTAAAGAGCTTGCTAACTGAAAACTATAAAATTATTCAATACCCAATCAAATATATTCCACAAAAAAATATTCTAGGAAATGTACATAGCATTTCAAAGAGGCACAAGTAATGAGTTAAATAGAGGTTACTATTTAATGATGGAATATTATTGGTCTGCTACAAAAAAATCAGTAATGGTGATAATTATTCATTTGGTTTCCCATGGAAATAACAAACTGATGTTAAGTCATCATTCGCTCCTCAATGAGTTAACAACATTTTAATGTTTAAGAATTTCAAAAGGAATAAATTATTGTTCAAATTAAAAAATTAATCATATAAAGGTGATCGATAGTTAAGTAAAAGACATCTCGTCCAGTTCAATGTGATAGTTAATGTATTAGCCATATAAAATAATATTCATAACATTTTTTATGATTTTGATTTAGTTAAGCGCAATATTTTAGTTTTATTGAAATGTCATGTAGGTCGTGGAGGCTGCGGAGGCCTTCACACTTCTGTTGCCTCGAGCCAGTCGCCAGTCCTCTACCCAGCAGGCTACATTCCTAAGGGAATACATCTCCACACAACAGGTACAGTTTTGTAGTCCAAGTAACAGGTTGGTTTTATGCCAGCAGTCCACCACAGACTTTTATCCATATATTTTTACTGTGAGGCCGCACCCAACATAGGAGCAGCCTGGTTGGGTTTTATGTTGTTACTCTTTGGGTGGCTGGTGATTTGGTTTGCATCCCCTGGCTTTTGTCCTTCCAGCTTATACATTAACATTTACATGAAAGTGTTGAGATGAGGTTGAAAGAGGAAAAATGAGGATTCCTGTATCCTTTATGTGATAATGGAGTTGGATCTGCACAACATTTCACTTTTAAAAACATGTCTGGAACCCATAAAATCTTTTACTATTTTTGACAGGTTCAATTATTTCTACTAAATGACAGGAACCTTGCAATATCACTACAGTGCCCACAAATCTCTATGGTGTTTGCTGAACTTTAATTGTTAATATAGTTTTGACGGTTCTAATAAACTCCAGTTTGCTGTAATAATTAGAGTCAATTATCATTATTTAGTTTGATTCAGTTAAACTTAATTTAAAAGAACAAAAATATTTTACCTCTTGAAGAATAATTCATCTTTAATAATTGAGAAATCAAAAAGTTAACTAAAATAATACAGACTCCTTGAAAAAAAAAATTGTTATTAAAGTTGCCTCATAAATTTGTATTATAAACATTCTGTACACAACTAAAATGAAATGATATGTTTTAGCAACTAAATTCAGAGATGGGGGAGCTTCCGACTCTGCCATTGCCTGTTGTGGATAATGACTCCATTCAAGTATTACTTGGCAGGCCACCTCCACCTCCCGTGGAGGATAACTTGGTCCAGGTAGCTTCTGGAGTGTCATTTGACCCTGAGCCAGACAACTCCAAGAGGTGAGTTCTCTGGTAGAAGGTAATATAGTGGTGTGCCACGGATGGTCAGAACTGGTAGTTCTGTTCTGATGTCAAATGGGTATGTTTGTGACATAGAGCTGAGAAAGATATTTTGTTTCAAAATATCTTTATTCATATTATTGTACTGAGCACAATGAAATTAGTTTCAGATATGTTACTTAAAAAAGTCTAACCAAATGCAGTATTGTATGAATCACAAAATATATTACATATAGCAAGTGACTAAAAAAATAATTAATATTTTGGAATCAGAATCAGAATCATCTTTATTTATAATCTTTGAGATTACAAATGGTGTCAAATTGTAGCCTAACCTAAGTTTATTTATACATTATGTTGGATATGAAGTTAAGAGCTAAGTGGTCCTCTGGAAATATTCTTCCAGGGAGTAGAATGGGTGTTTTTTCAGCCACCCTTGCAGTGTTTTCTTGAGCGGTTTTCCCTTCTTCAGTCGTATCTCTTCTGGGAGGTGTTTATGGATTTTCCTTCCCATGCATGATGGTTTTCTTTCGTACATTTGAAGATGGTAATTTGGAAGGTTGTAGTGTCCTGCGTATCTTGTATGGTGTTGGTGTATATCTCCATTTGTGGGGAGGTCTAAACCATCCACATGTAGTACCACCTCTTGGATGTAGAGAGCAACAACTGTGAGAATTCCCAGATCCTTGAATGCTTCTCTGCAACTCTCCATTTGACCTAGGCCAGCCAGAGCCCTAACAGCCTTTTTTTGTAGTACTAAGATTCTGTGGAGATTTGTTGCAGCTGTCCCACCCCATACAGCTAGTCCATATCTTAGGTATCCTTCAAACAGTGCAGAGTATGCTATTTTGGCTGTTTCAGTGCCACCAAGTGATTTGATCTGTTTTATGACGTACAGACTAGTACTGAGTTTTTTGGAGAGATTGTCAAGGTGTGGGGTCCAGGTTATCAGCTGACCGTTCATGCAGCAGGAGAATGGTATCATCCGCATACATGATAGTAGTGCACAGGTCTTTTAGGTGCTGGGGCATGTCATTTATAAATAGAATGAATAACGCTGGCCCGAGTACAGATCCCTGAGGTACACCTCGCTCTATTGTCAAGAGAGGGACTTGTTTTCACTTGTAATTCCTCTGGTGGTGTGTCTGAATTCTACCCATTGTTTCCTTCCCTCCAAGTAGCTTGTGAACCATTTTTTGGCCAGGCCAGTCACTCCTAGCGACTCTAGTTTTTTGATTACTCGTTCATGGTTGAGGCAGTCAAAAGCCTTACTTAGGTCGAGTAGGATGGCCGAGGTCAAGTTGCCTTCTTCGATGTTGTCGATTATGGACTCAACTAGTGAAATCATAGCAGTGGTAGTTGACTTTCCCTTTGTGAACCCATGTTGGTTTTCTGCTAACAAGTTATTTTGGGTGCAGTGGTTCAGCAGTCTTTTTAGTACTATTTTTTCACACACTTTTGAGATGGTTGAAATGAGTGAAATAGGTCTGTAGTTTCCAATCGCAGTGGTGTCTCCCTTCTTGTATTTGGGGTAGACCTTTGATAATTTTAGACCTGATGGGAAGATGCCTTCTTTAAATGATTTATTAAATATGGCTGTGAGAGGTATGGCCAGTTCATTTGTACAGATTTTGAGCATTTTAGAGGATATTTCATCAGCTCCTGCGGAGTTTTTTGATTTTAAATTGGTAATAGTTTGTTTTACCTCATTTATGTTAGTGTCAGGAATAGCGGCCAGTTTTGTCAGTGGGGTCCCGTTTACTGTCTGATGGGAGTTTTCCGCTGCTGGAAGCGTATGTATTGCATTAAGATCCTCATGATTGTAGCATTGATTATTGACTGACTTGGGTTTCTTCCTTATGTGAGCTGGTATAATTACATCTGATCCACCTGGGGTTTTATGAATGTCCGGGAATACTATGGAAGTTATTAAGCTGTCTTTCTTTACTAAGACATTGTCAGTTCCTAAGATGTCAGCCTGTTTTGTGTTGTCAGGGTCTATTATTAGTAGGTTTTTGTCCTTGTTAGCTGAGTCATTTGTCAAAAATTTGTCCTGTTTTCGTGGCGAAAGTTCTTGGTTCCCTCCAGCTGACTGGCTCCAGGAGGTTCTATTTTTCCTTGTCCCCTCACTGTTCTTACATTCTTACATATGAGACGCCGACACAACGTTGTGCGTATTTTAAGGCGAATATGAATGGTTTTATGAGTGTAGGATGAGTGTAGATGAGTGTAGTCTGGTTACTAACTGAGTTCAACTGTTCCTCAGAAAGGGCAATTTATTAATAGCCCAACAGCCAGGGCAACTAAGGGACCTACAGTTTTACGTGGAATCCGAACCACGTAGTGCTGGTCTGATTTTCAGCTAATTGACAAGCCTGATGCTCAGTTATCTCCCCCACACAACATCCGCACAATGATTACCACCCAACATGGACACCTCAGACTTCTCTAGTAGTGTCTACGCTGATGGCAACCATTGAGCGGACGCCGTGTCGGTATTAAGAGGACCGAGCATCCAACCTATCGCCTACAATCTCCCAAACACTTTGTCCCCATGTAGCTGGGTTACAGCACTGCGCCACCAGTTCTCTGAGAATTGTTCAGTTGTCAGGTCGGGGTCCTGCCTTGAGAAGTTGTTTAATTTTTGTGGCAGAGTTTGGCTGATTCCCTCACCGTTTTGTGACACTTTATCAGTTGTTGAACCAGAGTCTTGTATTTTTCCCCAGGAGTTGTATTTTTTCACTTTAAGGGCCGTACTGTATACCCTGTTTTTATGTCCTGTACCCTTAGTCTTTTCCCTTATCAAGTTTGACCGTTTTTGGTTATAGTCATAGCCTTGCTGCGTTGGGTGCTGGACTTGTTTAGCCAGTGAGTTAAGAATGAGCTCCATTTCATTTTGTTTTGTTTTTATATCATTTAGCTCGTTTAGTAGAGCTGCATTGTTGTTGTAATCTATGTTATTGTTGGGAGAGGTTTGAGTTTCTATGTCTTTATGTCCTTTTATGTTAGGGGCTTGATTAGAGTCAAATTGTTTGTGTCGTTTGAGATTTTTTATTTCATTCTGTAGATTATGGTTGAGTTGCTCTAGTCTAGAGATGGTTTCTTCCTTATCTCTATCATGTTCTTCATATGTCATTGTTAGCTCATTTCTTAACTTTTTTTCTTTTAACAATTGGTTTTCTGTTTCATTCAGTTTTTCAATTAGCTTTGTGTTTGACTCTAGAATCCGTTGCTTTTTCATTTGCTAGTACTTCTATTTGGTCTTCTAATTTGTTTTCATGGTTTGAGTTCTTTATGTTTTGTATCTTTAGTGCAAGTGTGGAGTTTGCGAGGGTTAACCTATGTATATCCTCCTTTAGTGATGCATTTTCAGCTGCTAATGTGAGTGAGGTTTCTAAATCAAGCTCCTCTGGGTTTTCATAGCTTAATAGTTTTGAGCTGATTTTTTCAATAGCCGGGCTTATAGAAGGTGGGGGTTTGTCATGGCCGGTTGTTATGTGGCAGTCTTTGCATTCCCAGTTGTTGATATCAGATTTTAAGAGATTTTTAAATTTTTTATCTGACCAATTGAGACATTTGGAATGGAACCACCTATGACAAGCTCCTGTACATAGTATACCCTTATGTTTGACTCCAATAGTGCAAATTCCACATGGATACTTGGACATATTACACTTATGTTAGTAGTAGATAAGAATTAAGAAGTTACAATTATGACAATAGTAAAACTGAGTTACTGATAATAAAAGTCAAGACAATAGTGTTGCAACTGTTTTTTATAAAGAGGTTTGGCAGACTCCTCTTGGTTAAAGACAATCACAATTAGAAACTGTTTTTTATAAAGAGGTTTGTCAGACTCCTCTTGGTTATTATTTTATTTTTCTGTCACAATTAGAAACTGTTTTTTATAAAGAGGTTTGTCAGACTCCTCTTGGTTATTATTTTATTTTTCTGTCACAATTAGAAACTGTTTTTTATAAAGAGGTTTGTCAGACTCCTCTTGGTTATTAATTAATTTTCTGTCACAATAATGAGAAACTTTTAGAAGTATGGATATCAATTATATGAATTGTTTAATTGTATAATTGTGCTTGATTAATTGACAATCAAGTGCCTTGTCTGTAAATTGAAATTGATCAACAGCTGTTAGTTTCAATTAGTCAAAGAAGTGTATATTGAGGTAGGCTGGTATTGTGTCTCAATGCTGAGCTGGCCAGAAGTGATGAGCTGTCAGTTCACTGTTATTGAACTCTGGTCTACTTCAGCTATTTTGTTATATCAAGTTCTTCAGTTAATGTAATGTTTTAATTGCTTTAGTTGCTTTTCTGTTAATATTAAGAATAAGAAATAATTGAAATTATTTAATTCTTGAATCAATTAGTAAATACTGTCCTTATGAGATGAGGTCAGCTCTTGAGTTGTATACTTTAGGTTGTTTCTTTTAATAATTCAGTGTCTTAATGATAATTGAATCAGTGAGTGGACTTACATTCTCTCCAGGTAAGCTATGTGCACAAGTTTGATATTTTTTGTTGAGTTATTACCACTTATAACACACTTTTCCTTGGGAGCCACTTCACTTGGACTGTAGTCAGTCAGCCGTCTTGGTTTGGTTGTGTATAGGGCATCTTGGAATATTTCATCTGTTGTGTATAGGGCAGTGATTATTAATAGGCCTTCAATTACATTTTAAAAGAGAATTAGATACTATTTCTGATTCTCTGCAAGTTGTAGTTGTTGCTGTAGTTTGTATGAATTTCAACCCAAAATATCTGGCTTCTTTTTATAGAATCATAGACTGTGATGTCTTGTCCCTCGTGCGATACCCATGGAAAGTTTAGCTCATTCTGTACTCTCTCACAAACATAATAGAGTGGAATATATACAGTGAGGATCTGTAGATCCCGGAAGTATGGCTTCGAAGATTTTCTGGATTTAAGTCCTAAAACTATTCTTTTTGCTCTTTTTTTAAGATAAGAATTTGGTTTATATTTTTAGTTTGATGTTGAGCATTGTAAAGAAATTCCATATTTGTATATGAATGTATGTAAAATAAATATATTAATCTAAATGTATGAGCATTACATGGCTGCGACATTCTCTTTATCACACACACTGGTGGATCGGGTGACTAAAAATGTTAAGGTTTAAGGTACGAGTGCTATTTTTAAGCAGATGTTTGCCTCTCATAATGAATACAAAGATAATGTTATGATCTCACGTGAACTTAGTCGTTTTGACATACATTTTTAAACAGTTTTAAAAGACCTCCATTATGAAACGGACATTACATGGGGATGAATATTTTATTAAATAAAGTTTTTTAAAGATCCACTTAACCTAGCTGGTAAGTTATCTATGATAATTATTTGCCAGTTTTCTATTTATTGAGGATAAACTACAATACAGTAATGTGTTGAGAAGTTATCCAACAATGCTAGTGAAGCTTGTTTTATTGTTGGTGACAACAGGTGGGTTCGTCTGGAAGAGCAGTTGGTGACAGCAGCGTCAGGCTCCCAACCAATGGTTTTCCGGCCCAGTGTTGAACTGCTCAACAACAACACTAATAACTCAAATCCATCCACAACATACATTGGAGGTCAGTTATTAATCAAACTGTTTAATTATTCAATTTGCATTTAATTCATTAATATTCTAAATGAAAATTAGACAGATTCATTCAATTGTAGTTCTATATTAAGATATTAAAAGTGTAAAATGTCAGTCTGTGTTACCATTTTAATGTAGTTTAAAGGGCATTTGGCAGGGAATTAGTGCAATAGGAGAGATAGGTTAAATTACAACTCGGTAGCAGAGCATGGTTAACTTAAAAAAAAAAATAAATAAATTGAGATTTTTTGCTGTTGACTGGTATGGCTTGCCAGTTAGTATGTCTCACTATTTATCATACTATACCATTCCAATACTATGCAGGTCACTAGATCTAATGTAATTTTAAAAACATTTCATTACGTATGTTACAGAAACTATCAGTGTGAGTGTAAGCCTAAATAATCCCTTGCACATAAACGTGACCCTGGTCAACCTACGGCTGTTGTGGAGCTTCATTCCCAGTAGTGGCGGCTTGTGCCAGGACAACAGTGTGACAGAGGACAGTTCAACAGCTGTCACTCAGGTCATGGAGCGGCTGGTCATACCTGCCGACATGTCTACAAAGGTAACGCTCAAACTTGTGACTTGTCAAATCTGAGTTTGAGGCTTCTCAATAATTCTTAACTTTATATCTGTACTTAAAAAGCAGGTGTCTGATTTAATTAATACACCATAGCTACTGGGATTCAAGCTGTATCTGTTGAGTATAAGGTACCAATGTTTCATCACTTGGAAAACATTAATTACACTCTGCTTGAGTTAATGTTGTGTAAATATTGCAGTCCTGAGACCTGTGCTGCATACATTGAACTACCCAACCAACATCTACAATGTTGTTGGGCCTCCCCCTCGCCCATATATGCAATATTTGACTCCATATCATGGCATGTAATATGCTTCAACAGAAAAGGGGATGTTTCAAAATTACAATTTAATTAACTATTTTACAAGATTACACCATTGTCATCTTGACTTTTCAAATGTGACAATATTAGGATTTTAATAAAACTATGCTTGTTAGTGTGTGTAGTACTTTTTAATTTGAAACTAAAATCATAACAAATAAAAAATTATTTTTTATCATAACAAATAAAAAATTATTTTTTCCGATAGATTAATTATGTATTTTCATTTATTTTTCTATGTCAGTTATAAACTTGCTGCCAAATTGCAATGTTAAGAAATTATTCATCTATATATATATATAAAAATCAAAATTCGTATGTTTGTGTACATGAAATCCAAGTAGTAGTGAATGGATTCACTTGACATTTTTAGGAAACATTGCACATTCAAGAGTGTTTTTATATATTTAGTTTTTTCAATTGTAAACATGAACATGGCGTTTCAAGCATTTTCCAACCTACCTACATTTCACAAAAGAAAATAAATATCAGTGTAAAAAAAGTCCTACTCTGACCAGCTAATTTATGTGCATATTATATCCAAATCATATCCAGATGTTCGGCCAGATTGTTTATCAGAGCAAAGTGGAGCCGGGTTTAACTATTATGTAAACAACATTTTTAAAACTGCCAACATTCATATAACATTCACATTTACTCCTCAAGTATCAAAGACCAGTGTGAATTCAGAATCACAGAGGAATTATTGGATAATTTCTTATCTATGAATAAAAATAAGCTCTGAAATAAATATTGGGCCAGTCGAAGTTAATGTGACTGGATGAATTTATAAAACTGAAAGACATAAACTTAATAATATCATATAGATGTATAAATATGCATACTTTGAAGCAAAAACACATGGAATCAAAAGCAGTGATAAGTCTTGGAAATGTATGAGGCATATTGGTACTACAGGAATGCTGACATAGGATCAGCTAAAATACTTGGCTGAGAAGCTAGTTCATCGAACAGAGGTTGCTTTCTGTAACACACGGTAGTACAATCAGTTTCACTTTCCAAGGGCGAGGATAGACAGTGGCAGAAGAGGGTTCTCATATTTTACTCCACAGTTGTATGAAGATCTCCCCAGTAACATTAGATCTCTCACTGGCAAAAGTTAACAAAAATTATTGTCAATATTTATCATAATGTCCAGTAATAATTAGTTAAATACTATACAGGCCTATAAAGTTGATTATTGATTGTGTGAAAAGATAATTATTCATAGTGGCTAGTTAGTTTTAAGGACAATGAATTATTGTGAAAATCATTTCAAAATGACAATTGTTAGCAGCAACGACACTTTTAATTATAATTTAATGTTATAAGATTAACAAATACTCCAATAAATAAATTTCAATTGTGTAAGGCCTTTCAGTTACCATCTTCAGACAACCAAACTATAACCAAACTAAATTTTACATTTTTTACATTTCATTGATTTAAAAAAATACATACATGATAAAATAAAAATAAAACATATGGAATAATTTAAATAAGAAAATAATAAAAATGAATATAAAAATGGTATAAATTTAAAATAATAATAATGGTGAATTTTCAATGGTTCCTGGTTCGTTATTAACTAGAATTTCTTTGAATTTTGTTATATATAAGCTTTCATAAGCATCTAATTGTTCTTTATTTTGAACTTTTTTAGTAAATTACATTTTGTAAAATTATGGTTGAAATTTATGCAGTGTTTTGCTATTGCTGATTTTTCCTCTTGATAATTTTTAAAATGATATTTGTGTTCTTTAAATCTTGTTGAAATTTTTCTTTTGGTTTGACCAATATATTTTTTATTGCAATTGTCACATTCAATTTCATAAATTCCAGACTTTTCTTCATTTTTAATTTTGTCCTTTGGATTTCCAAGTAAATATTTTAATTTTGATGTACATTTAAATGTTAAATTTACATAAGAGTGTTTCTTAAAACTTTTTTCATTATGTTTGAAAAAGATCCATATATGTAACACTTCTCCTAACAGACTATTCATTTTTGGGTAATAGTGTTGTTCGGTTTTGTTTTTAAATTTTTTGTCTTTTCTTATTTATCATTTTTGTAATCATATTTGGGTTGTATCCATTAAAAATTGCGGTTTCTTTGATTTTTGTAATTTCTTTATTGAAGTTTGAGGTAGATAAAGGTGTATTAAATAAACGATGAATTAATGAATGGTATGTTGCTCTCTTGAGATGTTGGATGGAATGAATCAATTGGTATGAATCTTAAATTTTGTGTTGGTTTTCTATAAATATCGAATTAAATATGACCAGATGTTTGGTTTCTTTTAAGAAGAATATCTAAAAAGATAATGGAGTAGTTGTTTTCAATATCATAAGTAAATTTTATGCTTGGATAGAATGCATTAATATCTTTTATAAAATTTGGAAGATTCTCGTTACTATTAAAAATTGCAAAAATATCATCTACATATCGAATCCAAATTCTAGGAAAGTAATTTAACGTATGTTTTGCATGTTGTTCAAAATTGCTTAAAAATATATTGGCAATGAAACAAGATAAAGGGTTGCCCATAGGTGTTCCCTCTATTTGGTTGTAATAGTCATTATTTATTTGAAAAGTATTTTGTGACATGCAGAGGTTTTGTAACAGGGAGGGAGGGAGGGGAAGGGAGGGAGTGAGGGAGGGAGGGGGAGAGAGGGGGGGGAGAGAGAGATTGATATGGCTTCCACTATTGCTAGGTAGGTGGCTGTGGTGAGGGTTGTACATCCATAGAGCAACACTCAGGTATAGATGTAGTATTTCAGTTAGTATTTATATATGAAGTTTGCTGATGGGGAAGGGGTTGAGGGGAAGTGGTCTATCTTATGTTCAGATTAGGTGGTTCACTGGATTTTGTTATCCATTGGTGTGCTAATTCCATCCTTCGGAGTTGGGAACTATTGGCATGGGAAGGAAGGGATCTGATTACTTCAGTGGTGTAACACTGATCAAAATTTTGGTTATGGACAAAGTAAGAGTATGGGCAGAGACAGGTTTTTCAGGATTTTGGACTTTGCAATCATGTTTATGACGATTTATGCATTTTCGAAGTGTTTTACTGGTAAGGCTGATATATTGGGCAGGACAATGGAGTTGATAAATCTTCCAAGACTTCTTGTTACAAGGATTAGAACTGGGTGTTGCTGGTCTGTAGGACAGGTCAGGATGTTGGGATCAGGTAACTTAGGATGGACCAGGATTTGGCAGAGGTTTTTGTTTTGTCTGAAAGTCACAATAGGAGGTTTTTCAAGGAGATCTTTGGTGTGGGGGGGAGCTTTTAAGATGTTGAAGCCATCTTTCAGGATTTGGTTGAGTTTCTGTAGGCCATGGTGGTAATTAGTGACAAGGGGTAAGCATTGGGAACTGCTTCTGGTTTGGGGTTGGTTTTGAGAATGGGCTAAACGGATTTGGTTTTTAATAAGGTTGGTAGGGTAACCTCTCTTTTAGAATGCATTGACAAGTTAGTTGTTGTATTTATTTAGGTTTCTGGGAGAGGAAATGATATGTTTGGCACGGGTGGCTAGGCTATAGGGTATGGAGCGTTTAGTGTTGTTGGCGTAACAGCTGGTATAGTGAAGGTTGTTTATTGGTAGGTTTGATATGAAACCGATCAATTGTTCAATGGTATTGGTTCTACAGTATTTCTTCTTTGCTTCCAAAGATATTTTTTGTGTTAATTTTACCTGTACAAGATGGTGACCCGATGCACAGTTGGCTTCTCTAACACTACTAACATGTTTATGATGCTACTCTTATTTCTTCTGTCTATTAGGACATTATCAATTTGATTCCTTGTCCTGCCATCTGGGGAATCCATATTTCCTTATGAATATTCTTCCTTGGAAAGTTTGTGCTCATAATCTTAAGGTTATTTGCCCCTGCAACGATACAAAGTCTCTCCATTGTTATTTGAATCTTTATCTTTATCCACTCTCTCTCTCTCTCTCTCTCTCTCTCTCTCTCTCTCTCTCTCTCTCTCTCTCTCTCTCTCTCTCTCTCTCTCTCTCTCTCTCTCTCTCTCTCTCTCTCTCTCTCTCTCTCTCTCTCTCTCTCTCTCTCTCTCTCTCTCTCTCTCTCTCTCTCTCTCTCTCTCTCTCTCTCTCTCTCTCTCCCTCCCCCTCCTATTTCTTGCGAAACAACTTCCTGACCTACTTCAGCATTTGCATCCCCGTGCAATCTTGAGGTCAGAGTGTGGTAACTTATTCATCTCATGTTCCAACATTTCATAAAAGCTATCTTTTTCCTTGTCCTGTGCATCCTCTGTTGGAGCATAAAATGTTATCATAGACAGAAGTTTTTTTAATTTTCCCTTCAATCTAACGTTGCACACATGTTCATTTAAAGTTTCAAAGCATATCACAGAATCGTCTATACTTTTGCCTACTCCTCTATAATATTGATTTTCTTCACAACCACTGTAGTAAATTAAATATTCTTTTGTGTTTATCTTTCTTGATTGTGACCAATTTGACTCTTGTAATGCTACTACATCCATTGTATATTTTTTAGTGCCTTAGAAATTATTTCACTGGGCCTAGGGACTGTCAGTGTCCTTACATTCCATTTTTCAAATCTCAATAACCTTTGGGGAATCTGTTTCTTAATACTTAAATCCTGTCCATCGGAGGCATGTTGTTGGTTATATGTAATTGTTGTTTTTATGGGGTGGGTTGTCAGCCCAACGTCCAAAAAACATGTTTGTAGAAATAACAATTATCTTTATTTTTCCAAGATTTTTAATAGTGATGGGTCGGTTCCGGTTCGGTTCTTTACTGAAATCGGGTCTCGGTTCTGAGTACTTTTTGAGAAAGTCTCAGAAAATTTTTCTAATACCTTTACGCCAGTGAATCAACAAATTATGTGGAATCAGTCAGTAAAAACAGTGCAAGTATTTTGGCGATTTCTCCAGTATGAAGAATAATACACCATAAAAATCTATAAAATGACATACAATATTTCCAATAACTAGAGAATTGGTAACATTTTATTTATTCTTAGGGTATGACTGTTTACATTTTTTGCACAAAGAAAGTATTTACATTAAATTAAAAAAAGTATACAATTTAGCTAAATGGAATATAATGCTCAAATTAGTATGCAATGGAAATTTACCTTAAGGAAATTACATAACTTATAAGCTTAGAGAAAATAAAAATAACCTGCCATTTTAGATCTAGTTTAGTAATAAAACTTATTTTTAAAAAAATCACAACAATTGATTGAAATTACCACAACTAAATTTAAGAGGTTGATGTAATTGTAGCACGTTAAAAATAAACAGCAAAAACAAATGATATAATTAATTTAAAAAAATATTGTTATTAACTATTGGTTCTTTTCTCAATTATTGATAATACTGAATTAAGAAAATATAAATGTTACTCACATTCATAAAAAACTATACAGCCAATAATACCATAAATGTTTTTTAGAAATTACACTATACATTTTGTTTTAAATTTAAGAAATAATAAACTATTTTGGGTCAGTAAATGTTAAGTCAATGCAATTTAAAACTTTAATCCTTTAAACATCAATCCAATATAAGACTTTGTAAACAAAAAAAATAATTAAAATTTAACTATTTTAATAAAAATGCTAAAGACTCATTTATTTACTTTTTATACAATATTAATCTTAAAATGTATTTTTCAATTCAATTCCTTAGGTTTTGTATGCATTGTTTTTTCATTAAAAGTGTAAATAAATAAACTCTAATATATTAAGTTTATAATAAAAACCTTTTATTTTTCAAAATACACAATAAAACTTGAAGCATAATTAATTTCAGAATGTTAGATGAGTTGTAAACAGAATGGAATGTTTTCACAAGGTGGTTTTTATCAAGCAGGAAGTGATAAGAAAGGGTCGATAAACAAGGGCAAGGGCTAGAGCTCGGGCAACTAGACTCTTGAACAAACTGAATGACTTTAATACACTGCCTTTGCTTATGAATTCCTATTCATTAATGTTATCTGTCTCTTTTCCTTACTGATAAGGAAGTAGCCAGCCGAAGTGGCCAGACTATGGGCGAATATTTTCTGACTTAGATATTTTGTTTATCTCTGGCCAAAATCACGTACAAATAAGGAAGTTGCCTTCTAAGGGCAGATATTTTCTGACAAAAGATATATTGTTTATCTTGTAGCCTGATATCTTGATTGTTCTGTTTAAAAACACTTTTCACACCTGAACATCTCTGATATGAAATCTATCTCCCAATTTACTTTTTCTAGAACCGGAATCGCAGAACCGAGACTATCCCAGCGGTTCTCGGTTCCGGTTTTTTTTGTCAATAACCGATAGAATCAAGAACCGATTGTAGGGACATCTCTAATTTTTAAATGTAATATGCTTGAATAAAAATAAATATGATTTAAAAATAAATAACCTGTTTACAATAAAATATTAGTCTAAATAAACTGATGTTGTTTTTGTTTGAACTTGTTTCTATTGCTTGCAGGTGATACTGCAAGTGATGCCCAAGCAGGTGGGAGAGCTGAGAATCATGGGATTGGCCTATGTGTTAGAAGGAGGAGAGGGTGGAGGCACAGGAGTGGAAGGTAGACAGGTGTTACTGCCCCGAGGCCGGAGACTACAGTCAGCCAAGGATTCAGTTGGAGGAGACAACACTGCTCTCTACACAGCTGATCACCGGCTCAGGTTCAATGTGAAGGAGTTGGCACCAGCTCTCAGGGTAAACAACTTAGTCGTATAGCAGAGCCTAGGTTTAGAAGTAGATCTGAAAGATCATATAAAATAAAATGAAAGTTTTGAATGTTTTATGCTGTAGAGTAAAAGTCTGATTAACCCGGGACCAGTCGCATCTACTCTGCACCTCATTCCAGTCGCTGCGGGTCATAGTGACCCGCTTTTAAAATCATACAAATTTATAATTAAAACGTGTAGCTAATGAAAGTTTATATTTTATTTTAACTTATGGGTATGTTAGGAATATAAAAAAGTAACATTGGTGTGGATAAATATTTATTTACAATAGAAAATCTAATTATTAAAAAATACATGTTAAATGTGATTGTTATTGTAGAAGTTAGAAAAATATGTATTATACTAGCCAAAAAGCGATGTAAATGATCAAACTTATATTTTTTCTTTAACAAATATAAACAAACTAACAAATAAAATACAAAAAAGGCATACTTGTATGTGAAATAAAATGACTTTTTATCATATGAAAAAAGAACTTATAAATTCTCAATAAAACATTTTGATTGTGTGAGCAGAAATTTCTTCCGTAAAATATAATATAATAAAAACAAAATAAGCACCTAATATAAACACTATACATAATTCCTAAGTTTAGTCTTTGTCTAAGCATCTGAGGCAGGTAAGTTTTGCATGCTTACCACAGACATTTATTTTGCAAAACTCACATTTCTGGTACGATTTGTTTCCAGTCCTGTCGCAGAGTCCACAGCGTTTTCTTTTTCTCGGTCCCTCTTCAGCATCTTCTTGTGCTGTTATCTCCTCTTCATTTTCTTCTTTTAGGATGTTGAGGATATTCGCTCTGATGACCTTCGGAAGATTTCCAATTTGTACCCGAGATTTCATGAAGGGGAAAACAAGAGCCTTGGCAAGTTCTTTCAACCACTTCCTTCTAATAATGCGTTCTTCTTTGTTGTTCCATGCACAAATGATTAGTGAGTTAACAGCAACAACGTTCAGGAGTTGATAAAATGCAGCAAGTGGCCATCTTCGTGTTTTCCTTCCAACAGAGTAAGAAGCACACAGTTCATCCACAACGTCAACACCTCCTTTTGTCGAGTTGTAAAAGGTAATTATCTCTGGCTTGCGAGCTTCTCCAGTTGTTTCATCAATTTTTTTACTGTGATGCATATTTGATAATAATAAGACAACTTTACCCTTTTTTGGGACATATGAGACAAGAGTGGTGTTGTTTTTGCCAAATCCAAACATTGAAGAATTTTCTTCTCTGTGCTTAGTCACCTTGAAAATACTCGGGATTGCTGCTTTATTTTTTCTAATTGTGCCCACAGTAGTCAAGTTGTGTTCTTCTAGGAGTTTTTTGGCTAGAGGAACATTCGTAAACCAATTGTCATGAGTTACATTGCGTCCACTTCTCGAAATGGGCCTTACTATTCTTAAAACAATATCGTCTGGTTTTTGCGACTGTTGATATGGTCCATCAGGTTGTTTCCCTAAATACATTTCCATGTTTAGAACATAAAACGTACGAGCATCCACAAGAGAAAAAACTTTGAGCCCGTACTTAGCTGGCTTGTTCCGCATATATTGCCGAAAACCACACCTGCCACGAAAACTCCATAACATTTCATCAATAGTCATACATTCTCCTGGAGAATAGTTTTCATTGCATTTCTTTACGATGTAATCGAATACTTCACGTAAGGGTGCTAGTTTGTCTTGTGCCATTCTTTCGTTACGATCAGTTTTGTCATCAAACCGTAGTGCTCTAACCAAAAAGTTGAAACGTTGTTGTGACATCACGTTTTGAAATATTTGTACACCAGTACCATCTATACTCCAAAGTTCTTCAGTGTGCAAATGGGAGGATTTCAAAACACCAGCATAATAAAACAACCCCAGCAAGGCCTTTAGCTCTTCTAATGTTGTAAATTTTGCATCTCTCCCGAGAAAAGTTAGCTTTTACACTATTAATAAATAAATTTGTGTAGTCTACAATTTTTTGTAATATTTCATCTGCGAAAAAGCATTGCCATGATTGTAGGGGGGAATTGGCATTTTTCGCTTGGCCTTTAGTACCAGGTAGGTGCAACACAATATTCCTTTGTCTGGTGCGAATTGACTGTGTAGGCTCAGCTGCTTTCCATTTTGTTATTTTGTCTTTACCAATATAGACACCTCTGTTTGCAAGCGGGATATCATCTTCAGAAGTTTAACTGTCATCCGAGTCAATGTCCTCACTTTAGTCTGTATCAGTGTTATTTAGTAAATCATCAGCCCTTTCTTCGTCTGAGTCAACATCACTCCAACTATCAGAATCTTCAGTGTTATTATCAGAATCTGATTTTTCTTCACCTTCCAGTGCTGTCAAAACTCGGTCTATTTCACTTCTATCCATTACAACGCTTTCAAAATATATAGAACTAGTAAAACTATAACATTAAATAAATAAAGTAAAAATTATAATCATAAGAACTAAAACACTTTTGTAGACGCGATTAGTCGCTGTGGGTCACAGTGACCCGCAATGTACGTTTACGTTACAACGGCTCCACTCAAACTGAACAAAAACTGGTTGGGGGTGTAGAGGGGAAAGGGAAAGTAAGGTACTAGGAGGGATGGCCATCGATCGATATCCGTTACAAAAGGAGAACAATAGAAAATCAGGTGCGGGTCATGATGACCCGCAGCGACCGTTCCCGGGTTAATCAAGGAACTCCTAACTTTAACACAAACATATTTTGTATTTTTTTACATGAAAAATATTACATAACGTGATTGTTAGCTATGTTATTCTGGTGTCTAAAATTATAATAATTACATTCTCACAATCTCCAATAAATATATTTCAGTTACAAGGCCTTTAACGTACAAGATAGACATCTTCAGCCATCAACACAACAAAAGATGAAAGGCCTGACAACTAAAATCTATTTATTTTATATAGTAAGAGTTTTAAATTATTTAAATAAAAATATTTTTCTAATAAAGAACTTGAATATAGATTTACTGTATGGTAAAAAAGAAAAGCAGCAAAACTCATCACAGGTGTCAACAATCTGTAAATATACAGTCAGACACCAGAATGTATTCTTAAAAAAGTCTCATTGTTAAAAAGTGAATAAATTTTAAAATTTTAAAAATTTCAATTAAAAAATAAGTTAAAAAGTGAAACTGTACATAGTCAGAAAACCAAGAACTCCCTAATGTTACTTTACATAATTATTGTATAGGCTGATCACTCACCACAGGATCTGGTTCAAGTCCCAGCTTCAGAATAGCTGTATAATATTTTATAATTTAAAAGGTTAATCAGCAAAAAAAATAGGACTATACACATAGCTTCTTGAAGCATCTATACACAGCGTCATATATCAAATAAAATATAAAACTTTATCTAATAATTGGTAGTGTGTTGTGTACCGGAACGTTTGACCGGTACATTTTTGGTTTCTTTTTGTTTTGGTTTGCCAGGCTACCTGAGATCGCTCTTGCGCTGTTGTACTTTCGTGGCCGTTGGCTCAACACTGGTCTGTGCCGTGGTTCTGACTTTCGGTTCGACGGTTCGCCTGGGTTTTGCGAGTAGTTTCGCCTTCTTCCTTACAAAGTTTAGTCACTCTTACAAAACAAAAACTGGGATTAGCATCCACTATGCTCCTGACTTAAATACAGCCTATAACACCTTCCAAGATTTACTATTAACCTCCCTTGACTTAGTCTGTCCAATGAGGAAAAAAAGACAGAGAAAGAAGAGAGCATCTTCTACTATGACACCGAAGCTAAAAACCTAAAAAATAGTTTTCTCACTGCACTTAATAAATTTGAAATGAATGAATGAATTAACGTTTATTTCCATATTAATAATACAAATATTGAAAAGCTTAAGAAACGAGTTTACAAAAAAAAGCTTAGTGTATACAATATTACAAAATAAATAAAGTTTAAATTTGAACATGTATGTATATATAATAGAAATTCTTGAACATGTATGTATATATAATAAAAATTATTTAAGCTAAATAATAATAACAGGAAATGAGCCTACATGGGCAGATAGCCTGTGCGTAGGCTCAGTTGTTGAATCATTAGGCGTACTAGCTAATATGTATAGTTTTAAATTTAATGGTTAATTGGTTATATTAGTTGATTTTCTATTTTGTTTGTTTAGTATGTAGATTCGGGAGAACCTCCTATTAGTTTTTTCAACATTTCTTTTAATAAGGTTTAATTTCATGTGCACTTTCAAATATGATAACTATGGTCAATTTTTATTTTATTAGTTAGAAGTTCTATAATTATGTATCTGGGTAGATTTTTAGTTATCTTTTACAATTAGATATTTATGTTGGTTACAGTATCACACTTATAACGGTTCACGATTTTTTGTATCAATAAGTACGACTTTATTGAATCATTATATTAATATACTCTTGCTAATAACTAACAGTTTTAATATCCATAAAGTACTACTTAGGCTTGTTTGAGATATTACATGTATTGTCAAGTCATGTCGAGACATAATTTAATTTAAGTAGACTAATATGTTAATTAAAAAAAAAGTATCAACAAAGTGATGAGCTATTTTATTATTTTATAAATAGTTAAGAGGTTTAAATAATTTTTATTGTAATATGCTGCAGTGAAAATTTACGTAACGTTTAAATAATAGGAAGTTAAAATTTGTCCCCAAATTACACATGAATTGGCACTGTAAAGAAAGTCAAGGATTATCTGTACGGTACTTTGAAAAAAATTTTTTTTTACAGATTGAGAAATATGTTTAATTACTGCAATGTAAGTAAGTATGTATGGTGCGAGTGTGCGAGAGATGAATGAATATTAACAATTTGTTTTCTTGATGGGAGAGTTTATTTCTAGATTATGTCCTATTTGTTAGTGAGAATGTTTCAAAAATGATTTGTAGAAGTCAATGTTTAACTAATACCACGTCATAATATTACTATTCATAAATTTTAAATGTTTATCTAAAGATATAGATTTGGTGTTAAATACAAGAAAATGTTATGGGAAGCATAAAATAATTTAAATAATTTTGTTTTACAGTAATTTCAATTGATAATTTAGCATAGGTTTATTTAATTAAGTAACTAGGTTATAATATTAGTACTTTATATCTGTAATGAGTTTAAGGTAGTTGAAGGTTAGTTGGTGAGTCCGTGGTGCACAGTTGTGTCGTGTATGTGAGGTATGTAACGAGGTAATGTAATGAGGTATGTGAGGTGTTTGTATGTAACGAGTGTGAAGTCATGTATGTGAGGTATTAGTGCGGTGGTGTTTGTATGTATGGAGTGTGTATGTTGTAGTGTATGTGAGGTATGAGTGCAGTGGTGATTGTATGTATGTAGTGTGTATGTCGTTTATGTAAGGTATGAGTGTGGTGGTTTCGTATGTATGCAGTTGTATATATCTTGTATGTGAGGTATGAGTGAATTGGTTTTTGTATGTAAGGAGAGTGTATGTCGTGTATGTGAGGTATAAGTGCAGTGAGTTTTGTATGTAAGGAGTGTGTATGTCGTGTATGTGGAGGTATGAGTGCAGTGGGTTTTTATGTAAGGAGTGTGTATGTCGTGTATGTTAGGTATTGAGGCAGTGGGTTTTGTATGTAGGAGTGTGTATGTCGTGTATGTGAGGTATGAGTGCAGTGGGCTTTATATGTAGGAGTGTGTATGTCGTGTATGTATGTATGAGTGCAGCGGGCTTTGTATGTAAGGAGTGTGTATGTCATGTATGTGAGGTATGAGTGCAGCGGGTTTTGTATATAAGGAGTGTGTATGTCGTGTATGTGAGGTATGAGTGCAGCAGGCTTTGTATGTAAGGAGTGTGTAGGTCGTGTATGTGAGGTATGAGTGCAGTGGGTTTTGTATGTAAGAAGTGTGTATGCCGTGTATGTGAGGTATGAGTGCAGTGGTGTTTGTATGTAAGGAGTGTGTATGTCGTGTATGTGAGGTATGAGTGCAGTGGGCTTTGTTTGTAAGGAGTGTGTATGTTGTGTATGTAAGGTATGAGTGCAGTGGTGTTTGTATGTATAGAGTGTGTATAGAGTTATAAAGGTATGAGTGTGGTGGTGTTTGTATGTTATAGAGTTTGTATAGATTGTATAAAGGTATGAGTGTGTTGGTGTATGTATGTAAGAGTATGTATGACGGGCGGAGTGAGGTGGAGCTATCAAGTTTGGGATGGACATTGTCGCCGAGTGTTTAAATGATTTCAGGAATGTAGCTTGTATGGAATGTGAGGACATGGATGGATGTGTTAGAGATTATAAGTTGCTTATTTCGAACAATATTAGTATATTACATCTGAATATTCGAAGTTATAATAAGAATTTTGATGGTTTAGTAGCAATATTAAGTGGAACACAATTTAGGCCAGATGTTCTTGTTTTAACTGAAACCTGAATAGAAAGTGGTGATCAATATTTGGAAGAGTTGGAGGGGTACAACTATTACTGCAGTAGTAAGAGAAGGAACCAGAATGATGGAGTTCTTTGTTATGTTAGTAATAAGTTTAATGTTTCTTGTATGGATGTAAGTATGCATGGTGCAACATGTCTGAAATTAGACTTGACCGGTGGTAGTGAGCGACACACAGTGTTGGCGGTGTATCGCAGTCCGTCGGGGGAAGGTGACCTTGGGCTTTTTGTGACGGACCTTGAGCAGTATTGTGATAACAGGTCTCGGAATCGGACCCACTGGCTGGTCGGTGATATTAATTGTTGCATTTTGGAGAGGACTCCGGCGGCAGATCACTATATGGACGTATTTTACGGAGCAGGTTTTGTATCTTGTGTTAATAAGCCGACGAGGGTCACGGGGTACTCCAGACACCTCATTGACCACATATTTGTTGATTGTAAAAACACTGATCGGATTGAGACTTTTGTCATCAAATCCAATTTAACGGATCATTATATTATTCTTGCAAATCAGAGAAGCACTGCTATAAAGGAAAGTAGCAATAACTTTAACGTCCCATTAAAAAAAAATTGATTACAATAAATTAAATAATTTATTAATGGTTAAGAATTGGGATTCTGTCAAAAACTGTAATGACGCCCAATATGTGCAAAACAATTTGTAATCAAACTGTCCAATACAATTCAAGAGTCAAGTACTCAAACCTATATCTCAAAAAATAAAGTCAGGTTAAACCCTGGATTACCTCTGGAATCCTAAGGTCTATAAGGCGGCGTGACAAATTAAGTAGAAGAGTTGTAAAAGAACCATTTAATTTTGAATTATTACACCGTTTTAGAGCTTATAGGAACTGTTTGAGTAATATAATTAAAAGATCGAAGGAATCGTATTTTAAAAATAAAATAAACGAATGTATAGGCAATCCTAAAAGGTTATGGAGCCACATTGGTGAAATAACAGGTAAAAAAAGTAAAAAAGTAAATATCTCGACCGAACATTTCGCATTACCAGATAATTGTAATAACAAAGATGTTGAAGTGGCAAATATTCTAAATGACTATTTTGTACGTGTAGGAGAGGAGTTGGCGAGTACGGTGCCGGTAGGGCCTTGTGTGGTTGATAATGCTGCTCATGCTGTATCCTGTGAGTTTAGATTGGTCCCAGTGACGGAGTGTGAGCTGGAGGCTTGTGTCAATGAGTTGCGTGGTGGTTCAGCACCGGGGGTCGATAATATACACGCTAATGTTTTAAAATTAAATTTTAACCAATTAAAAGTGGCTCTTTTAAAAGTGGTGAATAACAGTATTGAAAATGGCGTGTTTCCGGATTCTTTTAAAGTAGCAAGTGTTATTCCATTATATAAAGGGGGGGATAAAGGACAATGTTCCAATTATCGACCTATATCATTGTTGAGCATCGTGGGCAAGGTACTAGAAAAATTTGTAAAAGAACAATTAGTTAAATATTTATTTGACAATAAAATTATCAGTAACAATCAATTTGGGTTTAGAAGTGACTTAAATTATGATGACACAATTTTTAATTTAGTAAATCAAATGCACACCAATTTAGCAAACAATTCAAGAAGTTTATTAGTCTTTATTGACTTGGCAAAGGCCTTTGATTCCTTAGATAGAGATATATTGATTGGTAAATTACATTATCTTGGATTCAGAGGGAATGCAATAAATTGGTTCAAAAGCTATTTGAAAGATAGGGAACAGTTAGTATATGTAAATAGTTCCAGGAATGAGACTAAATCCTTGCGATATGGGGTTATACAGGGTAGTACCCTTGGGCCTCTATTATTCTCGATATATATAAATAATATCTGTAAAATAAACTTAAACAAAGGTAAAATGTATTTATATGCAGACGATACGGCACTGTTGTTTGAGGGTAACAGCTGGGATGAGGCCTTCCAGCATGCTGAATGTGGGTTGCTCACTGTCAAGCGGTGGTTTGACCAGAACCGGCTGACCGTGAATGTGGGTAAGACTAAGTACATGGCAGTGTCTCTGCGAGCTGCTGGTGATCCTAGGGATTTCGAGCTTCGTCTTCACACATGTGGAGCCGGACGTCTTGTGGCATGTGCTTGTGGGGCTCTTGAGAGGGTGGAGTGCTATAAGTACTTAGGTGTAATATTTGATAATAGACTCAGTTGGTCAGCGTATATACAGTTTTTGAATTCTAAACTACGTCGGTGTGTGTATATGTTTAAAGTTTTGTCTAGAATACTAAATTTGAAGTTATTAAGAACAGTTTACTTTGCTTATATACAGTCAGTGTTACAATATGGAATAATTGCGTGGGGAGGAGCATATTCTTCATATATTCAACCTTTAGTTATAACACAGAAGGCAATTTTAAAAGCAGCTTTGAAAAAACCAAATACATTTCCGTCAGATGATCTCTTTGAAACATTTAATGTTTTAGATGCTAAACAATTGTTCATTAAAGTTTTGCTTTTGTATAGTTTTAAACATGGCCACAGTTTTTACGAAACCGTTCATCACCCCTACGCCACCAGGCACCAAGTAAATATAGCTATAAATACACCTCGTGTAACGAAATCAATCAATAGGACAAATGGAATGTACTTGGCTCATATTTTGTTTTATAATCTTCCGCAAGAGATGAAAGCCATATATTTTGATCGTAAAACATATTTTAAGAACAAAATTACAATATGGTTACTGGGGCTGGGCAGGGATACTTCCAATGACTTGCTACGGTCAGGGTACCTCGCATGACGGTCGGCCGGTGAGCGTAACTGGTTTTGGAGATGTTCGGAGCAATTGAAATGATTGAGAGAGACATTGATTGAGTAATTAAGGTAAGCAAGTGTGTAGGATATGTGTAGAATGTTTATTGGTGAATAAGCGTGAGTGTGAGTGAGTAAGTATTGGTGAGGTTGAACGTGAGTATGATGGTGCAATGTAGTGTCATCTTTTGAGTGGTTTGAATGTGAGTGTGAATGTTGCAATGTAAGTGTCATCGTTTGAGTGGTTTGAACGTGAGTGTGCAATGTAAGTTCATCTTAAGTGTTTGAACGTGAGTGTGTAATGTTAGTGTCTTCTTCGGATATGATTGAATGTGAGCGTGCAATGATAGTTTTGAGGGTCTGAGTGGTTTGAACATGAGTATGAGTGGCAATAAGTGTTATCTTTCAAGTGTTGAACATGAGTGTAGTATGCAGTGATAGTGACATTTCTTCAACTCCTTAACTCTATTTTACTGTTAGTTTCCATTATTATACGTAATTTTACATATTTTTCACAATGTTTGTTAGTTTCATAATGTTTTTAGTTCACATTATAAATTGTTTTAGAATTAAGTATTTAGTATTTATCAACAATTCATAAACTGATTGAACTCAGCCAACACCCACAGGCAGTAGCCCATGTGGTGGCTTTTCTCATATTGTTTGTAAATGTTATGTGTATTATTTTCTGAGATCAATAAAGATTATTATTATTATTATATTTGCTTGACATGAATAAATCAGATGAGTTCAAATCTCATACGTAAGTGGAAAAGAGACTAGACTTCGAAATGCGAGAAACAGGAGCAAAATTAGTTGAGTCAAATGAACAATGAGAGGTGAGGGAGGGGTGCGTCAAGGTTATCTCCTCCCGTAATTGACAGGAAGTACCCAGGACAAAGAAGATATGTCATGAAAAAAAAAGAATTATGACACTAAACTCAGAGACTTAAAAAAACGAGCAAACTCATCTATAATTAATAAAGCAGATAACAAAAGCAAAGCCCTATGGTCAGTTATAAATAAAGAAAGAAAAAAACCAAATAGACTGTCAGAACCAACTTCGTATCTTAATAGAAGGAGAGGTATCAAATAACCCTTTGACGATTGCAGACCATTTTAACCAGTTTTTTACCTCGATAGCTGAACTGACACTGAAACAAAGTAACGCCACACCACCAAGAAATGATAATAATGAAACAACCCAGACAATTGGTCGGTAGCGTAGTTGGTTCAATCCCAGCTTCATGTGCGAAAGGTTCTCAGTTCGATCCCAATCAGAGTCAATACATTTTGAGAAGGATCAGCTGATAATCACCAGCTGTTCATTTGTCATTGGGCTATTAATTAATGACACTTTCTAAGGAATAGTCGGCCTTAGTTTGTAACAATGACTACATTCGCTTATCTACACTCATCACACTCATTCGAAATCCATATTCGCCCATATCTTGACGATCGGCGTCTTATGAATAAATAAAAAATAAATAAATAGAGACAATAGAGACTACAACATCTGCAACTCTTTAGACCTAAATACAACAACTTCAGTGAAGTTTTATCCGTCATAAACTCTCTCAAGACCAAGTCCTCAAGTGGAACAGATGAGTACTCATCCAAGGTAGTCAAGCATTGTGCAAATGAATTAACTCCACCCTAGTCAGCATAATCAACAAATATTTTGCCTTTGGTTAATTCCCAACCTCTCTCAAACTATCGAAAGTCTATCCAAAACATAAAAAAGGGTCAACCATTGACGTAAAGAACTATCGTCCAATCTCTTTGATCTCCACATTCTCAAAAATCATTGAAAAAGTTGCCCTAAACAGACTTATCAAGCATCTCTATAGCCAACATCTTCTATCTGAGAGTCAACACGGGTTCTTAAAAGGGAAGTCAACCTCTTCAGCCATAATCAACCTAGTGGAATTCATTATCAATGAAGTCGATAAAGGACAATATATCACTGCCCTCCTACTTGATTAAAGCAAGGCGTTCAACTGCCTAGGACATGACATAGTTGCAGAAAAACTAACAAAACTGGGGATACAAAACAAAGCAAAAGACTGGTTTTCCAGCTATTTAACAGATCGGTCACAAATAGTAGAAGTGCAGAACACAAGTCACGGTTTGACAACTACTCACAGATCCCTCCCACTGCCTATCAGCCGGGGAGTCCCTCAAGGGTCTGTCCTAGATCCAATTCTTTTCGTACTGTTCGTAAATGACTTCCCTAGGCACATCCACTTGTGTAATGTATGCTGATGACACAACATTATTAATTAGAAATGACACTGCTGAGGGAACATTCACGGCGGCCACAAACTCCCTTCAGAAGGCTCTCATCTACTGCAAAAGAAACGATTTAGCCATGAACGAATCCAAAACTACCCAGATAAATTTCAGCAAGAAAAAAGGTCAAATTATTAAGATACCCAACGTGTCAATGGAAAATTCTGCTACGCTTCTGGGTGTAACCATTGACAGTAAGCTACTGTGGACTGATCATATAAACAAACTATGTAACAAAATCAGCACTGGAGTGTTCGCCTTAAAGAGAATAAAAAATAGCAAAAATAGCATATCATGCTGTAATAGAATCCCACATGAGATATGGAATTGCTGTGTGGGGTGGTTCATCAACTAGCAATGTCAAAAGAGTTCTCGCACTTCAAAAAAAAAAAAAAGCCATAAGAACTCTCGCTGAACTGAAACGGCAAGAAAGCTGCAGGCAAGCTTTCAAAACTCTGGGGATATTGACAGTCACAGCACTATACATCTTGGAAGTAATTACTGATATAGACAAGCTAAATCTGGAAACTGGACAAGACTTTCACCATTATAATACACGGAACTCAGGGGACTACATATTTCCAATACACCGCATATCTCTGTTTGGAAAAAAACTATCATACATCGGACGCAAGCTGTGAACCACCTACCAACTGTGATAAAACAACTTAAGGGAACTGCCATAAAAAGAAGCCTGCATGACTTCCTAGCAAACAAGCCAGTCTACACCCTACAAGAATTTACAAGCGAATGACAACAGAACTTGAGACCATAGTGGAACGACAACTAAAAAACCACTGTTAACTTCACTTATGTATTTATTAGTTTAAAAAATATGACCCTATCACTGTTCTTTATGAATATGTAATAAAGAAAACTGTCTATTGTCTGTCTAATTTGTAGTGTGTTGTGTATCGGAACGTTTGACCGGTACATTTTTGGTTTCTTTTTGTTTTGGTTTGCTAGGCTACCTGAGATCGCTCTTGCGCTGTTGTACTTTCGTGGCCGTTGACTCAAACCGTGGTCTGTGCCGTGGTTCTGACTTTCGGTTCAACGGTTTGCCTGGGTTTTGCGAGTAGTTTCGCCTTCTTCCTGTTAACTTCACCATGAGCGGCTAGAAAGGCAATTTACTCCAGGGTTCTTGAGTTGAACGTTTGACCCTCAGCCTGCTGCCCGGCCGAATTTCTGCCATCTCGACTGTGCTAGAATGGTCTGGGGACCATGTTATAGAGCCAAGTTGCGCCTCCGCTGCCCTGCCTACATCTTTGGGTGGGATTCATCTGTCATCAGGTCAGTGCGTTCCATGTTATTCCCGGCGGCAGAGCTGGGGGTGGTAAATTGAAAAAAAATTCATGTTGTGCGGAACAGTTTAATAATAGGCCTAGGCCTACGAACTGCCTTTGAACTTAAACATTTTCTACACCACAGCCAGATTTTTTTACATATTATATTTATTTTAGATCTTATTGCTGTTACGTTTTTGTTTAGAGTTTTCAATTGCTGTTATTATTTTTAAGAATATCTATTTATTTATTAATTTTTTAAGCTTAGCCCTAGTTATTAATGTTGTATTTTGTAGTGAATGTCGGATAAAATGGTACCAGAATAGATAGCTGTTGTATTGTTGTGGTTGACTCGTGGCACGGTACCATGGCTGTACACATTGACGTGTAAATGATTAAAAACAAAAATACTCAAATCTTAATTGTTTGTCATCCAATTTCATTCAACTTTACTTTTTTCGATTGCAAATTTAATTTGCATAAAATGGTATTCTTATGATTTTTTTGTATTCCTTACATTTGAAAAGTTATTAAAGATCAAACATTTTAAAGTTCGCCATTTTAAAATAATTAAAATAGGTTTTTGACTTTTTTATTTTTAGTATGAAAATAGTTTTATTAATGTTTATACCAAATCTTAACGCTATAGGTTAAACAGTTTTAAAAATAAAAAATAATTTGTAAAATATACAAAATGGCGGCTGTACGGGTACCAGAGGTGATTTGGAATTTTTAAATATGATATTATGTCTTGTTTTTGACCTACAATCAATACCTAAAAATATCTTCAGAGATTTAAGGACACCCTGTATAGTAAATACATTTATAGTAAAATGTTGCAGCACCATTATTTAACAGTCACAAATTTTAAATTAAAAAAAAAAATGTATAGAAATTAAATTTACTAATGAAATTTATGGACAGATCTCTTTTTATTAATTAGGCATGAAATGTATTACACATTTATCCAAAGTGTACTATTTAAATTTAAAGATTGCTTAAAATATTAAATCCAAGTTAGGCAATTTTTGGTCAGTCACAAATAAGACATATCAAGGTCTACTTTCCTGTATAATGTTGCAGACTAAAGCTGAAAAACAATGCTGTTCAGTAGAACCTCTTTAATCCAAACCTCTGTAATCTGAACGTCCACTAATCCGAACGCCACCTCGAGAAAGAAAAAAAATTGTTCATGTACATGTCTGAAACAGGAAAATCCAATTTTAATAATTCAAACATTGAAGAATTAAGTAATTCCTGCACTATCAATAATCTAGTTTTCCAGCAAACCACTTCTGCCATTTTTAGGTTAAATATGTTAAAGTAATATTGTTATTGTAAGCAAATTTGTGACTTAGCAAAAAAAACACAAGTCTTCATTGATTTAAAAGAAAATGTAACTTTTTCAGTAATTTATGTAATTCCTGTAGTATGTATTAATTATTTTCTAGTTTTTATATTAACATTTACCAGGTTCAGTTTCTCATTTTTATTAAAATAGTAACATTATCAAATATATATGATAAGCAGTATAATTTTTATTTACTGTAGTTCATGTTGTTGAATAAACAATACAATCTTGTACACTGTTAAAGTATTTCTCTCTTTTCTTTAAACCTTAAGTATGATCTATTTTAGCCATATTTTAACTTTTTATGTGAAAATAACAATATGTTTTGTAATCCGAACGATTTGATAATACGAACACCTCCCCCCCCCCCCCCGGTTTTAATTAGTTGGGTTGAAAGAGGTTCTACTGTATTGAGAAATTGTTTAGGTGTACATGGTATTGCTGCCTTAATGTTTGTTTCAAATCCTATTCTTGTTTCATTTTCAGTTTTTAAATATGTTGCATTTTTTATAGTGTTGATAGTTAAATATTTTGTGCTCTAAAGTTATGTAAAAGATATTTGAGTCAAAGAGAGTTGTTGACAGGTGACTTTCAAAGGCCTCAGAAAGGACATGCTGTGTGGTGAATTGACAACTGTGATAGTTCAGTGTGAGAACTGCGGCAATGTAGAGGTGACACGACTGTTAGTGAACTGTGCGACACCCAGTGTTTTGTCATTGGGACGCCCACTCACCAACGGCAGTGTAGTGAGAGAAGTGCCTCTCCCTCACCCCCTGGCACCAGGGCAGTCACTACAGACGCCCATGCAAGTGCGAGGGCACAATCTCAAGGGTGCCTTTACTGTTGATCTTCTCTTTTACTATGAAAGCGCTCTTAATCAAACGAAGCCACTGTAAGTTCTTAACACATTTAATTCTAAACATTTGCACTGTTTTCAAAATACTCATTCCAGTTAACTTGATTGGAGGGGATAGATTTTATTGTTTTCACAAATGCCCAACTTAAGTGCACAATGACACAAGTGACTTTTTATGCCATATGAATTCTTTTGATAATTTATTCAGTAAGTCAGTTGCTGTTGTTTACTACAGATATTAGATCAAATCATATTATCTTTATTACGAAAAAAAAAACACCACTTGCATACGCAGGCAAAAGTTACAATTTACAAAAGTAAATAAGCAAACAATGGCAAGTTTGTACTTGGTAAAAGTAAAAAGGAAAACAATCAAAAAAGAAAAGCCTGCATCACTAACACGCTTCAAACAAATATGTATAAACTAGGGATGTGCGAGTAGCAGTTTTAGGATTCGAGTTGAGTTGATTTTTTAGACATAATTTTGAATTTGAGATTTTTTGAGTCGAGTATTTAACCCTTAATTTTCAAAAATGAAATCACTGAAATCAAGTAAGCAATACATTCTAACACTATTTATTTAGTTCGCTGAATAGTTAATAAAATTTAGAAAATTGTTTTAGAATCTACGAAATGATTGTATCAGTGATTAAATATAATATTCATAAAGATATATGTTATATACACTGTAAAATATGTGAAATATTTGTCATAAATTATAAAAAAAAGCCTTAAATAAATTCATAGTAAAAATTAAAAATATTGAAATTAAACAAAAATTGCAATCTGGCGCTAAAAACATTATATAATAATCTTACTCCTAACTGTACTGCAAAAGTTGATCTATAAACTTTAATCAAATCAAACTGACAAACTTGAATTAATTTTCTTAATATATAAAGAATACAGCAATAGACGTGGAAAGATATTGTCTCATCACTAAAATCCATTTTATTATTTTTTATTATTATATTTCACTCAGTACTTTGCATACTAGTGTTAACAAGTTTCAAAAGTTCACAAAACTATTAATGTGTAATGCTTTTGTTCAGTTGAAAGTTAAACATAATAATACATAAAACAGTAGTTACACAATAATATGTTCTTTTCAGCTAACCTTAATTTCACCATTGACTACAATGTTTTGTTTCCATTAACAGAAACAAAATAATTAATTGTCAATACAATACTAACTAGCGATAACAACTGCCAACTGGTCAAGGTTAACCTTGTTTTCGTTTTCATCATACTATTCGTACTTCTATTCCATGTGTCAAGTTGAGTTGTCAATAGAGATGGGCGATATTTAACGAAACAGGATAAACAACATGGTAACAGCAATGTAACCTGTTATAGATTTAACAGATTACACAAAATACCCTGTTATTTTTGTAACTCCCAGTCATGACAACGTTATAACGAACTTTGGAACTTTATAGAACTGTAGTAACGCATAGTGGTAATGGAGAGTAAACAAAGTTCGCTGAGAAGTAAATGGAACTGTAACTGAACTACTAATGAAACTTAAGACTCTTGCATGTTAAAGTTAAATTATCGATAACAGAACGACCTTTGAGCGGTAACTCTGTAATGTCAAGCAAAGTCACAACGCCCGTAACTCATTATCGTAACGTAACATAAGGCGTAACTTCAACTTCATAACCTTTGATAACTTGGAACATTGTCTAGACCAGCCGTAACAAGGCTTCAAATCGTTAAGTAACGTCAGGCATAAGAGAATAACTGTCTGGAACATCAACAGCAACGCGTCTAGAGTAACAGGTTACAAAAATAACAGATTATTATAACACGTTACCAGAACATAATAGAATTACATAACATGTTATCAAAAAAGTAACTGTAATTCCCATCTCTTGTGTAAACATCAACAAAAACTCAAAACAAAATGGATAACAAATCGAATCCACAGCTAGTAGTACATTTTATATTGGAACTCGTCGAGTCGGCGATGTACTGGTAATAGCTACAATAATCGTTGTTTCATAATTTTATTAGTTACGGTGCCAGAACAAAACTGTTCTAGGCATTCTATCTCAAATTATAATATCTTTTTAATTTTAATAGTTTACATTCCATGCATAGTTTCTGTTACAGATTGAATGCGATTTAATAAAATCTGTCCGAAATTGTCAGTCTTAGAATAGTTTTAGTCATGAACTTTTAGACCTGAAATAAATGTAACTGTTAATTTCTAATGTTGGTAAAAGTTATGTAAAGTTTTGAAATGATTCAATAACTGATTCTTTGTGATCATCACGTTTAGTATGAATAACTAGTGACGGCTATTCAGAACAGCTTATTTGGACGTGCCTTCTTTATAAATAAGGAGAATACTTTTCGCCTTAATCATCATGGCCGTAAGATCAAGACTGGTGTGTGTGAATCACGAATCTGAATACATCGCGAGAACATCTTCAATTACGAATACGATATTATGATCATATTTTAAATACAGTTTCCTACATAAAATACTTATCTTTATAATCTATTATACAAGTGGGACTTTTGTTTTGATTATATTGTTTCACGCTCAAAGATATGGCAAAACTCGACTCGCAAATCTCAAGTCGAGTTGGAGTTTTTTTTAAACTCGAATTCGAGCTATTCACACACCCCTGGTATAAACACAGGTAAACAAACTTAAACAACAGGTAACATCAGCGTTGACTACACCTTAGGATCAGTGCTGGACGGTGTAATGGAATAAATATTCATAGCTCATTTCATTTCGTTTTGTCATCTCTGATTAGTAGCTGGAAATTTACTACTAATCAGTGTTGCATCAATAACTCGAGTTACCAATTTATTTAAGTTTACGAAAATACTCAAGGACTATTCTAATGTCATTTTTGGTGAATTATTTGTCAGCTCATTGAGTAAATCATAGAATATAGCTTTATCTTCTTCATTGTAATCTTCTGTTGGTTCACAAATGCTGATTAGAGATAAGTTTCTAAATTTACCTTTAAATCTGATATTGCACTTCTCTTGTTGTATGAGTTAAATGCTATCACAGCTTCTGTCCATCTTCTCGCTATGGCAGATCCTTCCCCTGCATATATCTGTCATCATTGGCTCTACTGTAATATATCACATATTCTTTGGTATTTACTTTTCCTGCAAGAGGCCATTTTATCTCTTGCAGGGCCACTATATCCATGTTATATCTCTCAAGTTCATTTGCGAGGATGTCCACCGCTCTAGGTACTGCAAGAGTTTCTACATTCCAAATTTAAAATGTTAATTCTTATGATGTTTCCTGGGTCTTCCTCAATGAAATCTAATGTGATCTGAGGCTCTAGGGTGGTTTTTTTCTAAGTAGATTGTTAGCCTAACATCCAACGCCCAACCTGTTGCTACCGCCCGCATAGCTACCACCACATAAGGGCAAGGGTACTCTCTGGGAATTATTGAAAACAGTGATGATAATAATGATTTTCAAAGTAGTAGTCATGACTTTGATGGTAACACGCCCAGCTAGCAAAATTGAGACTTTACTTTAGGTTTGAGTATTGCTATAAAACTAAACAAATTAAAGTATGTAGTTTAGTGGAAGGTATTTAATAAAATATCGTAATAATATTTGTAAATATGTATAAAACACAAGAAAACTTTTAAAAATCTTTGATATCATCCTTATTAAAGGATACTTAAATTTATTATATAAACTCAATCCAGGGATTTTACCTTAAAAACAGTTTCCAATATATTAAATCTTAATCGTTTGTTTTAAATATAAATAATTCTACAAATTTGAGCAAATCTGATTGCATAATTAGTAAGGTTGTGATTACAATTAGTATTGATATATTTGTCAGGTATCGATTGGTACGCCATAGCTGGCCAATTCAAGTACATGACTCACTGCAGGTGTCGGTGAACCCTTCCAGAAGTGCCATATCTCAAGACACAGAAGAAACACTCAACCTACGAGTCCAAGTTCAGAACACTAGTCAAGTATGCTATTTCAAATATTACTTAAGAGTACACCTTTTGACTAGCTAAAATAACTGTTTCAAATTTCCCTGTGTAGTATCATGATTTGTTGTATAAATATATTTAAAATTACTGAATTATAATTTGAGATAACTGAATTAACCTTCCTTATGGATCACTTTTCATCACTCTTCACTTGATATCTATCTTCTCTGCTCCATCATGTCTTGCCCATCGTATTCCTCTGCACTTAAACTTAATTTCACCAATTTAGAGTAACGAATCAGAAACACAACTTGAATATGGTTGTTTCATATCTGACTAGCCCAGTTTTCCTTTTTTCTCTCATTAATTGATTGGTTAACATTTGTATTTATAAGTTAAAGAGTCTATTTTCATAAATATGAAATAGTTCATTCATAAACATAAACTCGTTTCTCTAATTGTTAGGTTTTTCACAGGTCCATGACAGCGTAAAGTGCAAAGTGTGTGTGATGTGTGCGGCACTCCACAGTCCTCACTGGGAGCTCAGAGACAGAGGCTTCCATCCAACTGGTAAGCACCTACAACTGAATATATTGTACCAGGAAACTATCATGGCTTTACTGATAAAAACTTGACCTGTGTATTTTTAGAATTTTTATTATTGTAATTATATAATAGAATGTATATCAAAGAATTTTAACATTCATACTGAAAATAATCCAAGTGTTTGGCTTTGATAAAGATTTCAAGATTTTAAGTGATACTGTGGGGACCCAAATGTCAAAGAGGATCATGGTATTTTAGGAGCTTAAAAATATTCATAGTAAAGAGGATTCATTCTCTCTCTCTCAGAACAACCAACATATTCTGTTAAAAAACTGTTCAATGTAATGTAGTATTATTTTGTATATGAATTATTATTTTTATACATGAAATCATATTTTATTTTTGTTATTAAGGCAGTAAAGTACCTGTAGATATGCCTTATTTTAAAATTGTATCCTGCAGTTGGTATAAACTTCTCATACAGTAACAACTTCACCCTACCAATCGCAATACAAGGTACAGTCAAAAAGTCCCTGGAATCGATGTCCAGAGACACACAGCATGGTTGCCGGTGGGAATTTCGTCGTCTATTTTTAGCACTACTCCTGGAGAAAGGATATAGGTAGCATGAGTATCGCCCAGGCGCCATTGTTCCTCAGTGGAGAGCACTTTTCATGTATATGCGTGTTTAAATTGTCACGTTTGGAAAATTTATGTAATGAACAGTTTAAAAAAACATTAAATTTGGTTTTTACTTCAAAAGTCATCTTCTGGGACACTTTAAATGTCAATTCAAGCATACAGAATTAAGTCGATGAAGAAAAGCCAATTTTACGAAAGGCACAAACGTTTTTGTGAAGGTTGCATAAACATTGAAAATGACTCTCGTAGTGGATGCCCTTCAACTGCAACCACAGATGACAACATTGAGCGAGTTCCACAAACTGAAGAATAACAATTGATGATATCGCATATACGGTAAATTTCTCTCTTTCTCTCTCTCTCTCTCTCCCTCCCTCCCTACTACTCTGGTGTTAGTGTAATTGTCTTCTAAGGTAAGTTTGCTGATGTCCTATTTTTCCAATATACTAATTCCTGGCCTAGTGCCCTTAAACCTAACCTAAAATTGTGTTTAAAGTTTATATTTTCAACAATATGAACCCACTTTACTGTCCTGTCAATATTTAGAGAGTGAATCAACAGTTTAGCAGTATTGGAGTTTTCTGTGGCTTTGAATTCTTTGTAAAGGCCATCTCATTCCTTACTCCATCCTGGTATTTACACCTTTCTGTATAATCTTGGTATGAAAGTTTTAGCAGTGGACAAAACTTGTGAAACCATCAAAATTTGTCAGTGTTGGAGGAATGAACTTGATGCTATTATCAAGCCTGGTGGTAAAGATCTAAGTGAGCTTTATTAAAATTCCATCTAGGCCTTGGAAAAGACCAAACTATGGGAATTTGGATTACTAATGAAATAACTACTGGCCTATGTTGAAGTGGGGAAAAACATCAAGAACTTTCTTCCTAATTGGCTTTGGTATTAATGATTGTTCACATGAGCAGAAGCTTAAGTCAGGGGAGTAACCTTGACGCCGTGCTGAATACAGGGCTTGGGTTGGATCACTAAAAGTCACTAAATGTCACTATTTTGAAAAGAGTCACTATTTTGAAATTTAGTCATTAAAAGTCTTTATTTTTGAACTGTCTGTTATTTTATTTGATAAATTTGTTTATAAAATTAACATTTTCATTTTAAAATAAATTTTCTGACTTGTGATGGTTAAGTAATTTGTAAAACCTTTTTACGTACATGTAAATATATTATTTATGATGGTATTTTATCTTCAGATTTTATTTTATTTTCAAACATACAATAATGGTATTTGCGGTTATTTATTGCATTCACCGGTAAGTCAGTAAACACCACCCAGTGAAAACTTTTGATTTTAGTAACTAGCGACTGATTGATGAGATAAATAGCCTCATAGGTTTTAAATTTTATTGTTATGGTTGGTATTTTATATCATCTTACAACTTACTGTTGCCCGTGGTCGGTTGGTCTTTTCATTTGATCGGTAGTGATCAAATGAAAAGTCTACCAATGCTTCTGGAAAGAAAGAACTCCAAACTGGAGTTAGATATTGGTCTCCTACATTCAACAAAATTGTATTTCAACATCTCCACACTTTTTACATTAATTCAGCCACTTCTTCAATCCTAGTTGAGAAGATTACTGAAGCTATGGACAACAACAATCTACCACTCCAAAATTTACTCATGGTTGCGTCAGATGGACCCAATGTAAACAAGAGTGCCATTCGTTCTCTCAATGAACAAGTTAAAGCTCTAAGGCAGAAGCCACTGATTAACATTGGCACATGTAACATACATACTATTCACAATGCTTTCTTAAAAGGTCTTGAAGAATGTGGAAATGATGTATCTGACCTTATCATTGGCCCAGTAGATGGGAAGAATATAGAAAAATTCAAGATTCTTTATCTATTAAAAATCGTTTGTTCATTAAACACTGCCCTAGTTGATGGCTGACTCTAGAACCAAGAGCCACTAGACTACTTGAGCAATGGCCAGCAGTTAAGAAATATATTTTGGAGCACATTCCAAAAAAAAAAAAAAAACTTGAAAAAATATCTATGTATAAAAATATTGTATACCTCCTGAAAAAGCCAGCAATTCATTCAGAAGTAATGTTCGTAATTTTGAGTGCTCACATTTTTACTCGAGTTACTGGGTTCTTACAAAAAGAAGAACCTTTGGTGCACATTCTGCATTCACAAATACATTCTCTAGTACAGACAATTATGGGTAGAATCTGCACACAAGAGTCCTTAAAGACTGTGGATTACGATTTCATTGATAATAGTTTTAAAGCAGACAATCTGATAAATGTTGAAATTATTATTTTGGATGAAAAAATCAGAGCTGAATTAAAGTTGAATCAGAAGGACAAAGCTTTCTTCCTTCTTGGTGTGCAAAAACATTACGTGGCTAGTGTTAAACATGTAGTTCAAAAATTTTCATTAAAATCCACCTTTTTAAAGAGTGCCCCATGCCTGCGCCCCAGTGGAAAGTCATCTGATGAAAGCGCAGACCAAATATTAGAAGTAAGCAGATCAATGCCTTGGGATGTAAAAACCGATGTGCTCTTGGATGAGTGGAAGTTAGTAAAATTATAACCTGAAGGATTTGATCCAAAATACCTACTTATTGATCAGTACTGGAAGTACTTTATGGATTTAAAAGGTATCGACAACTCTCCAAAGTTCCCTGAAGTGAGTAAAGTTATTAAAGCTTGTTTATCTCTTTCTCATGGAAATTCAGATGCAGAAAGGGGATTCTCTGCATCAGGAAGAACCCTAACCAGTGACAAGGCGAGCATGTCAGAACGCACCTTAAATGTTTCATTAACAGTTAAAGCTGTACTAAAAGCTTTTGATAATAAGCCCCATCTAGTGCCCATCACAAAAGAGTTAACATCACTGAGCTGCACCGCAAGTCAGTCCTACAAATCTTATTTTCTAGAAAAAAAGAAGGAAGAAGACAACACAGCTAAAAAAGAAAAGCAGGAAAAAGAAAACAAGATGGCAGAAGAAGCTAACAAACGATAGTTAGAGAAAAAGAGAAAAGATATCAATGAAGCAGAGGAAAAATTAAAGAAATTGCGCAAAGAAGAAACAGAAAATCTTGAGAGTGCTTCAACTCTCTTAAGACCCATGGAAGATTGAAACTAGCTATAAAAAAAACAGATTTTAAAGAAGCAGCGTTAGCTCATGCTATGCTGGAAGGAGTAGCAAAGGTACAGGAAGAAGCTAGCCAACATAGGGTAATACTAGAATCTGTTTAAGACTCGGTTCAAAAAAAGAAAACTTCATTAATTACTCATTTCTTTAAAAAAGTGTAAATTTATTATTTATTTTTCAAGAAGCCTGATTTAATAAGACTCATTTTATTTTTAAGACATTTGTGTTACCTTAAACCAAAAATTTGTTTTCTATATTAAACTGTATTTTTTAAAGTTCCGTTTTACTAAAGATGTTCTTTAAGTAAGGTTCTTTATCTGTGAATTAAAATTTTGTAATTGCTTTTTTGACTCAATAAAAAAATGTTTTTAAATAAATAAAATAAAAAGGGAGGAGTGGTTGGGGAGGACCTTTTTATTTTATTTATTTTTTATGTGAATTTGTCTTTAACACGTTAGCTGCCGTGCCGACCCGATCGGGTCGGCATACGTAGTTGCGCTAGAAACATCGGCCGACCCTGTCGGGTCGGTGTCAGCAATTAGTAAGGGTCTACAAAATATCAATTTTTAAAGTCTATAATTCTATAAATTTATCAATTATTTAATAGACAATTCATGAATATAGGATCCCATAGCTATGTAAAAGTGTATCCAGGACATTCTAAAACCATTTACTTCAAGTTAAAATTTACTTTAAAAAAGCGTGAATGATGCCGACTCGATCGGGTCGGCACATTTTCTTTTTAATTTTGATCAATGTTTTAATGTTAAATAATTGGTAGTTTTATTGGGGATGGACAAAACACACATAGATACATTTTAAAAAGAAATTGTAATAGGATAAAATACATTTGCAGAAAAACTAGGTTATTTACATGTGTCTACTTATGTACATTTTTAAAACAGTCCTTGCACAAAAAGGGTTTCTCAGGACACATTTTACATAGGGTAGTTACTTTTTTAAGGTTTTTTGTTAACTTCCGGTCTCCTGTGCGGGCAACTCTTTGGTAGCACACTTTGCAGTTCTTTCGCGCTCTTCGTTTGTTCTTCCCTTCACCAACGAAAGTGGAAGTTTCAGACAAGAAGTGATGTCCAACTTCTTTCACAGGCTCAACCTGTCCTGTCTGCAAACCCAGCAACTCATACACAATTTTTTCTCTAAATGTAGTAATGGAGTGCACGTTTTCTTCTACTTTGGGCTGTGACTCCAACGGCATCTTTATACGCTAACCAGGCATTAACAACAGCTGTTCCTAAGAGGAACTCTTCAGCGACTTTATGGTACCATCGCATCGTTTTTCTTACAGCAGTGCTGTACGATGCCATCTGGTCAGACACGTCGATTCCCATCTTTGCCTTGTTGTAATGAACTATTACTAGAGGTTTTAAAATAGGTTGGCCCTGTCTTGTTTTTTTCCTTGTATCAATATAATCCACAGGATGCTTTGTTGACATCATCCTAACCTCCCTCTTGTCAAACCATTTCGTGAATACAATGCCATTCGGGCACTCAAGGCAGTTCATCTCACCTCTACGAAGTGTTACTGTCCCATTGGATGGTACTGATTTCTTGTGGGGAAACCATGCCCTATTATGAGTAACACTTCCTACAATATGTGTGTTACGTGACAAAAGTATATTGGCCAAGTCTACAGAGGTATAAAAATTGTCTACATATAAGGTATGGCCCTTATCTACGTAGTCTTTCATTAAGTCCAAAACTACAGAAGTTGCTAATGTTAGATTGTCATCAGCTCCAGTCTCTGCTCCCATGTAAACTTTTACTTTTAAAGTGTAGCCACTTGTGTCACAGATTTTAAACACCTTAATCCCATATTTGTGTGTTTTGTTGGAAAGATACTGGCGAAAAAGGAGCCGTCCTCTAAAAGGGATCATACTCTCATCCACAACAACATCTTCACCAGGAGATTTTTTAATTTTGAATCGGTTATTCAAATGGTCAATAAGGGGTGAGATTTTGGATAGTCTACCTCCCTGTGGCATTTTCTCATTATCACTAAAATGTCAGAATCTTAATATTAATTGAAACCTATTCCGGCTCATAATTTTACCTACAACACAATTTTTATAGAGTATGTTATTCGACCAATAATCTGTCAGTCGAGGCATTGGCACAAGATCCATCCATAACAATAATCCCAAGAACTTTTTTATCTCTTCTGGATTAGTAGGTCTCCATTTTCGCAGTCTACTACTACGATTCAATCGTAATTTACTTATAACCTGAGCAGCATTACGATTGGTTTCGTCAACCATAACCTGTATGATTTCATCAGTCAAATATGCATAAAAGTAATCAACAGGTTTTGCATTTTGTGGAAGATTGAATGAAAATGTTGGTACTCCGTCAAATTTAATATTTTTTGTCTACCCTCAAAGACTGTATTTTTCACCTAAACTAATATTTACATCTTCTCTTTGTACATGTTCTATATTTACAACTTCATCAACATTCATAACGCTTTCATCATTCACACTGTTATTTTCACTAATAATTTCAGTCATAACTTCATTCATATCTTCATCATAATTATTGTCTACAACATTACTTATCTCACCATCTAAGTCACTCTCCGATAAAGAGTCGTATCTGGGAGCAAAGTCAGGATCTTCGTCCGTGTTATCCATGTCGCTCTCTTCATTACTTCCCCAACCATCATCACTAACACGGTCCATTTGTGGGTCATATTCACTTGTCATAGGATCGTACAAAGCGTTTGTTATTTCATCACTATTCAAATCACCCATTGTTGAAAATATAAACTAACTAAATAAACTAAAATAAAATACAAACACTCAAAGACATACGTAACATGGAAGGATATCTGAACAAAATGTAAAATTCAGTATGAATACACTACACCTAACAACACACAAACTGTAACCAAGTGAGGTTAGATTTACACTAAGCGGGTGCCGAGTACAATAAAAAGCGCGTGAAATAACACGAACATGTGTGTCACGATTTACCGCGCACCGAGTGCAGTACTGCCAATATCTTACGTGAAATATACCCAAAAACAATGTTGTTCCGATCGGGTCGGCACATTTATTTTTCAATTAAAATTCGTTAATAAAAAAATATGCCGACCCGATCGGGCCATAATTAACAGCTGTTATTTGAAACATTTTATTTAAAAATATCATATGACACTACGTAACAAACATATTATAACAAAAATTAATGAAAAAAGTAACGATAAAACTTGGCAATATGGGGACATCACCGGTCCATCCCAGTAGCAGCTAACGTGTTAAAGTCATCACACTCATGATAATACAATCATCTGTAGTATTTTATATTTATCACCTATAGCTCATTTAGTTTAAAATCCTTAATGGAGTTGTTGCTCCAGACTGATGGAATAAAATGTTACTAATGGCTAAAACCTGCATATAGTCTGTCTAGACAACTTTTTAGACCTGAACAACGGGTAGGTAAGCCATTTATAACACGCTATTTAGTCACTAAAAGTCACTATTTCCTCATAATTGCAAGTCACTAAAGGTCACTAATTTCAAAAAATTAGTCAGTAAACTCACTATTTTTAACCACCAAACCCAACCCAAGCACTGTGAATATAAAGTGGCTGAATCTTTAGCATCAAAGGTTGTTCATTTCAGTCCAGTCAGTAAGCTTTCTGCCATTTTGATCGCCAGTGTTGAAGCCCCATTGGCAATGGTGGCTGTTAAAGTCCCTCACACAGAAGACTCTCCCCCCCCCCCTTAAAAGGGTTATATATAAAATTGTAGGCAAAACTCTAATGTAAGGCCACTGGATGTTAAGAAGTTTATAAAAATTACTCATAGTAGTTTCTGACACTTGGATTACCAAGACAAAGATGTCACCATCAGAGATCTTAAGAGTAACTTACACATTGTCCATGTCATGTTTTTACGCAAGTTTCACCATACACCCTATGCCCTATAGAATCAACAAGTCTCCAAATGTATCAACATTGTTTTCAAAAAGGACCCTATGATGCACCCACCTTCGCCTTGCTTACGCCCTAAGCGTTAAAATGCACTACATATTAGTTTGGTCCTCAAAAGGGCCTTTTTTATTTTGTGTGATAGCTGGGATATGACAAATTTGTGACAGTCCAGCGACCAGATTTGTTGCTGATTTACAATTACCCAGGCGGTATAAACAGCTTTAAAGATTAACTGTGGACGTGAACATCACCTGGGGAATGTACGTGTATGGGTGGGCAGGTGGGTCATTACCACAAATGATGTGTATGGGTGGGTAGGTGGGTTATTGCCACTGTTCATGTTTGAGTGGGTGGCTGGGTCACTACCATTGTGAGTGTATGAGTGGGTGGGAGGGTCTCTACCACTGTACATGTATGGGAGATGTATACTGATGCTTAACTCATATGAAGCAGGACTAGTGAAGATTTTCCGAAGATCAATTTTTCAATTTATATTTAACCCTTTGGCTGATATACAATGATATATCGTTGTTGGAAAAATTACCTTAAAGTGATAAACAACGATATATCGTTGTTCCCGGTTCGTCCGAAAAGTGATAAGCAAAGATATATCGTTGTTGCGTAATTAATTTATTACGAAGTTATTTTTTCGTTAAATTAACTCAAATGTCCACAAATTAGTTTCTAAATACCGTACATAAAATTTAATTAAAAAAATATAAATATAGTTCATATAATGCGTTTTTAATATCGACCTTGAACGAAAACGTAGTATTGATTTGGATCACCTAAAAAACACATAAGTCATTTTTTCTTATTATATTCATAAGGTAAGTATTTTTAACCAAAACTCTTCGAATTTTCAGCATCTGTTCATAATTAAATGTACTTTTAGTATATATTACAATAATAACGCTTATATATATATATATATATATATATATATATATATATATATATATATATAATATGTTTTTATAGTCCAAACTTAAAAAAATTTTTATTTTGATCTATAAATAAGTGTAAAATTTAATATTTATGCAATGAAATATTTATTCCTCAATAGACAATTTAAATACCTAAAAAGCAAAACTAATTTCAAGCAAATATGCCAATTTTTACTAAAGTTAAAGATTTTTAATCAAAACCTTGCAAAAACACCATTTTAGGCCTATCACTAGCCCATACCAAAAATCCTACCAATTTTCAGAACAAAAAATTTTTTTGCCTATCAGTCGTTAAATCATGTGTATTTTTTGATTGTGCAAAGTTCTTACATTGAATAATATCAACTTTTTTAAAAATTTACTTAAATGTTAAATTTAAGAAATTAATCCTGGATGGTGAATACTAGGTGACCCATTATGAACTCCCAACTGCAGGGTGCTTTTTTTCAGCGCTTCGCAAGCTTTTTTTTGTAAAAATCATAAAAATACTAAATATGCTCCAAATGTCAATTTAATCATTTTGTTTTTCTTCTCAAGAACTTTACTTTCACATACTACCATCAAAAGTTAAAAAAAAAAAAATAGTAAATAATTATTGTCTAGCAAAGTTGAAAATATTTTTAAATTTTGTACGTTAATTATGACTTATAACCATCCTTAGGAACACTAAAAAATGTTTGTAAATAATTCCAAGATAGCCAAATTGTTTATTATTTTGTGCACTATAATAATATGTTGTCACATTTTATATAAACCACTACTTTTTTTTAATTGTTTGTTACATAAAACGTAAAAATGAAAAAAATGTGCAAAGTTACAGTATGATCATTGTAGGTAATCAAATAGTACATGTAAAAATTCTAAAAAATTATCATTGAATAGACAAGAAAAAGTTTTTAAGGAAAAATAGTCATATTGTACCTATATACAAAGTTTTATATTTTTAGTTTGTTGTGGAAAATAAACATTTTACCACAGAAACGAAAAATTCTGGTAAAAATTACATAACAATCCATAAATAAGGAGTATTTATAATTTTTTTGCTACATTTACTTAATTAGTACAATCTATTAGCTACAATAAAATGTAAAATATATGAATATATTACAAAAAGTATAATATTTATAACACCAAAAGTCAGTGTGCACAAATTGTGTAAATTGCTCTTGAAAAATTTTGTATATTGTAATCATAGTAAAAAATATTTAAAATTTTTTAGGTTTTTATCTGAGAAAAACTGATAAACAGATATTTCTGAATAGAAATATAAACAAATAATTATATTCCTGACAAAAATAAAGTGTTGACGTAGGATAATAACATACTACGTTATATTGTTGTTGATAAATAAAATAAAAGCGTCATTTTTAGTGAACACAAATATTACTTTTTTCTTTTCAAGATTTTAGATTATTATGAGAATGCTTAACTAATACCATATTTTTACATGGCTTATTTGATCAAATTGGATAAAAAATAAATGTTTAGGCTAGTACCAACATAAATATATACGTGGTTGTAAAATTAAAATACACTAAAAAAATTGAAATATTTTACTCACTCTTAGTTAAACACAGGCAATATCCAGCCTGTTTTTAGCCCTATATTACATTATTTGTATGTAGGATTGTTATTATTATGATTTTGAAGTGCTTGTGCTTTTATATAAATATAATGTAGTCTTGATTTAATGGTAGGACTTGTTGAACAATGCCTAAAACTAATTTACTTTTATGCACTGTCACTTGCACTAAAATATATTATATATGAACTACACTACACTTTCACTTCATTTCAATTTACTACACTTATTATAGTAAATACGACTGGTCGAGAGAGCGTTGTGTATAAACAAAGATGTCGAAACGTAAACTGACTGCCGCTCTTCAACATCATCGTTGTCACGTCACCATTGCCAACATACAGCATGAAAATTCCTTTAGACAGTACCAACCTACACAAGAACATTCTGGCTTTCTACCTAATTTTTTATTTGTTTATATCACAATAAATAATTTATTTATTACAACTTTTTACAACAGCACGTAACGCACCAATACTGGCTTTTGAAAGAATACGCAAACAAGGGTATACAAACACATTTTTTGTAAAACAACCAAAGCGCCTACAACATTGCAATTTGTTTTGTTAGCTGGAGTATTTCACTCATTGCAGACTGAAATTTGGTACACATGATTCCGACTATTGGTTATTGTACAGTTATGCGACAAACATTGGCCATTTTTCCCACTCCCGACCCCACGCCGGGCGGGAATTTCAAGTTACACGTCTTAATTTTATTCCTACGTTTATAAAATTTTATTAAAAAATTATTAAAAATATGAAATGTACAGAACAGAACATTCTGCATCGATTGGTACCAAGTTTGTCGCACTTGCTTGATGATAAACATATGTTTTATTGAATTTTACAAAAGAGCACGCAACGTGCCTAATTTCATGATCATGTACACGTTTCCATGAAAATAGCACGCAAAGCACCAAGATTCACGTTGTAGGGTTAAGTATTAACAACATCAAATCAATAGATAAATTAGGTAATTTAGGACATTTTTTTATAGAATTAAATCATGCAATATTTATTTTTTTATTTTTTTTTACGCAATGGAACAATATCTAAATAACAAATAATACAAGTATTGTAGTTTTATTCATAAAATTTTGAAGACATCAGATAAAAAAATGTACAGGTAGTGAGATGCAAATGAAAGAAGCAATTGATTGGCTATTAAAGCCTAAAGCTTACTACAAGTTTATCCTGTATATATGTTTTAATTAGAACCTGAATTCCTGTTTAGTACTCTTGGCTATAATAAAAGTAATTATTAGATGTAACTTATGTATACTTAATTATATTTTATTCTTTATTAAATAAACAAAAACTTGTTTGCATTACATTTTTAACTACATGGAATCTTGTTGCCTATGCACCAATTGGTTGTTATATACTTATTGAATTATATGCTTTGTCCAGTTTTGTCTCTGACGCCTCAAGAACTTGCCCATTTTCTGGTCAAAGTGAGAAGAAAAGGCAGCCACGTACCAGAAGTAAGCAAGCTCTCTCTTATGGAAGATTCCACAATAAACCCTGCACCAGATTTCTTACCATGGTTTGAGGAAGAAGGAGTTGAATTATCTGCTTCAGATAACAAAGCTTTAGAGTCAGTTATTGCTCTTCAAGCCACCTTTATTCTCATGTGGAAGGTAAGAGTGAAAACAGTCAATTTATAAGTTATTTAGATGTATTAGTAGTTTTGCAGTTGGAAATACATATAAACTTCTGCGCCCAAGTGTTAAATATTTGATTTGTTCCTTTTATTGGCTGACAAAAACCTTATGAGATATATGTACACTCTGGCTTGTTCGTGGCCAAGTCCTCATAGCCAATATTATCAAATGTTGAAACTGTTTATTTTTATTTTTAATACATTTCTTAATACATCGTACAACAAATTATTAAGAAATGTGTTAAAGGTATTCTACTAATAATATTTTATATTGCAATATAAATACAAAATGTTCAAATATTTTGGTAAACCGTGTCCTTTTGTGAATCCCTCTGATTTGAGGAAGGTTTATCAAAATCAATCGCCGTAATATATTTAGATTTTGTACTTATATGGTAATGAATTGTATTATGTGACATTCTTATATATTTTTTGAAATGTACATGATTTCCAAATTCTATTCAGATTTGTATACTATTTCTGTAAAGGCTACAGTTGAAACTCGAGGAGGAGATTCTCGGATTGCCATCGGCCAACATCATGTCAGACTCAGTTGGGTGGGGGAGACCAGTTGGTGGCCGCCCGCCACTCCGACGGCAATACTACCATCTACGCCAGCTCCTACGCCGCTTTGCATATTTGGAGATGGTGAGATGAGGGTTGACTGTTTGGACATGAGGCAGAGACTTGTCACGTTCTCTGTTGTCAGACAACCTACATCGACCTCATCACATCCCTTTGCATCAGACAGGTGCGTTTGACAAGTTTCCATAGCAAATATATATAATTATATGATTGTTATTAAAATTGCTAAAATGTTGTAGTCCATAAGTATCAGCTGAGGAGTTCAAAGTTTTGGTGAATGAGCCCTAACAAGTGTTTTACCTTTCTTTGAAAATACCAATATTTTGTCCACTTTTATTAAAAGAACACTCCTTTTCAATTTCTTAGTTTCACTTGTCATATTAGGAGGCATTGTAAACCACTTACACCTGTCAAAACTACTGATTGTCACAAAGCTTTGATTATCTGTGAGGACTTTAGAAAGGTGTGTGCTTTTTGTTTTCCAAGCATCTCTTCATAACCATTCCTCCTTCTCTCTAGTCATATGTATGTAATGTACAAATGTAGATTTTACTATACAATCCTTTCATCTAATAATTACAAATATCACCCCATCATTTATTTAAATATTCATATTTTGACTTTCTCATAAAATTTGTCATTATTAATCGAATATTTATAGTATTTATAACTTTTTTAAATCTGATGTCATCCATTTTTTTTTTTTTTTTTTTTTTTTTTTGTAATAATACAGCTAGGCTACGTGATGCTCAGTAGACTAACTGTCAATCAAAGAGGTGGTAGGAGCCAGAAAATATATTTTATTTATATCAGAAAATAAAACCATCTGATATTGAAATTGTTGTTTATAGCAGAACAGTTGGATTTATAAGCAAATTTAAGGGCTCATTTACAGAGCAGACTTTGCAAAGACAGCATAATTTGTGTTTATTTTAGCAGTTAAGAGATTTTAGTTCAAGTGGGTTTTCACAAAATGAAAATGGCCTTTATGATTGGCCGTAATAATAAATGTAAACAAACAACAAAGGAGGCGAAAAGAAGTACTTTTCTACATTAGAGAGGCGCTGAAACTCAAGAACTAAGAGATCAGTCATATGGTGGAGGGGTACAACAGTGGTGGGACTGCCCTCCCCTCCACTCCTAGAGAATTATTCCCCTCACATGCAGGCCAAGTGCCACGGTAAGCCATGCGAGTTATACTATATTCATTTTTAATTTTTTAGCAAAATACTACATAAGAACTAATAACGATTGTACATAATAAATAAATGGAACTAGCAACATCTTATCGTATTTTTGAATCAACCATTAGTATTTATAGTCTCCCAGTAGGTTGTTTTGTGACATGATGGTAGAAATTACCATGAGTTGTGGTCATCACACCAAATAAGTGTTATACTATATAAGTATAAAAATATAAATAATATATTGATAGATTATGGTGAGTCCTTGAAAATCCTTCTAGTTTGAGGGTGCTAAAATGGATTTATATCTTTAATTTATTTTTCTAAAATTAACATATAGTAAAACCTGGAATATCCGCCCCTGTGATATCCGAAACCCCTGATAACTGGCCAGGTGACTTGGTGACAAGGAGATAGAATATTAGTTCCCAGCACTCGACCTTGGGAAAAGTGGGGTGGGTAGCGTAATTAGGGAGTTCCTCACAATAAACACCACCTATGCTATTTTTGGAAAAATTGCCCTGGCATGTCCATTGATTGTAACGCCATTCCAGTACAAGTTTTTATAGTAAACTGTATTTTAATGTTTCACTGTTTTTTTATTTACTGTATGTTCTAAAATAAAACCAAATTCTTAATCTATTGATTTTTTTTCTTTCCATTACAAAACCAGAAAGAAACTTTGCTAAAGTATATGATACTATCAGGCAAACAGTATTTTAGTTGTTATTTTTATTAAAAAGAAGCGAGCTATTTTATAAAATTAGTACTAAGTATTTTTAAAAGCCCAAACAGCTCAGTATTAAAAAATCCATAAGTTATGTAGTTCCTTCAAAGCATAACTGCAATACCCGCGTTGCATTCGCTACACGTAAACCACACTTTTATTATGGTAAATCCACATTCGGCTTCAAAAGTTATCTGGCCTACTCTGGTGCCACATTAGGCCATATGACATGTTTTACTATAGTAATATATAGTCTTTGTTGGGTCTGTATTCAAACTAAAGCGTTCATTCAAATTCCTTTATTGTATATCACATTCCATACATATTACAATATTGGTAATGTGAACTAGTACATTGTCAGAATAGTAATATACTAAAACTAATTAAAACTTACAAACTAACATCAAAAGGCTTTACAATTTGAAAGGAAAACTTGCACTATTGCAAATTATCAATAAAATTGCTGTGATTTAACATATCATATAGATTTTATTCAGCAATATTGTTCTAACTTTGTAGTTGAATTTATTGTTACTCAAAAATTTAATAGAATTAGGAATTTTGTTATATATGCATAATCCCATGTATAAAGGGCTTTTTTTTAAGGTGTTAAATGAATGAAATGGTACATTACATTTTTCTTTATGTCAAGTACCATAAGAGTGTTGATGTTTATATTGCTGGAAATTACTTGGCGAATTGTGTACTTTTTTTCAGTATTGTTGAAATCTGAAGACTTGATACTGTAAGGATGTTAGTTTTCTTAAATAATGGTCAGCAGTTTTCCCTGTATTTGGACTTTGTTATGACTCGAATAATATTTTTTGGGCTATTAAAACTTTATTTAAATATGATGATGTCCTCCAAACTGAAATCCCATACTTTAAAATTGACTCAATGTAAGCATGATACACAAATTTTAAAACATCTAAAGAAACATTACTTGCCAATATTTTCATTGCAAAACGGAAAGTGCTTAGTTTATTTACTAAAAAATGAATGTGGGGCTTCCCAGAAATTTAAATTTATGTATGTTTGCTAAATTAAAAGATTCACTAGCTAACATGTTAACAGTCTGTTGTCTTAATTTAAAATGTACTAAATTTGTTTTTGTTTCATTTAAAACTAAACCATTTTGTTCAAACCATTGTTTCAAGCATAATAAAGTTTCTTTTGTATTTGAATCTAATGCTGATATTATTTTATTTGAAACTATTACATTAGTGTCATCAGCAAACAAAAAAAGTTTGGAAATTTGTTTTGGCAATGAATTGATATAAATGAGGAAGAGGCATGGACCCAAAACTGAGCTTTGTAGAATGCCAGATATTATAGTTCTCCATTTTGAGAAGAATGTACTGTATTATCATAAATTTTTGTTCTTTGTATTCTATTTGTAAGATAGTTATCAAAAAGTACCCAGGCTGTACCTCCAACGCCCAAATCCGACATTCTAGAAAGAAGAAGTTTATGATTAACAAAATCAAAAGCCTTGGCAAGATTACAGAAAATAACAGCAGAAAATTGTGATCTATCCAAGGCTTTAATAATTTCATTTACAAAAGACGCAAGTGCCAATTCAGTGTTTTTATTTTTCCTGAATCCAAACTGAGAGTCAGATATCAGAGTATTACTCCCCAAATCATCAAACAGTCATTTGTGTAAAGCCCTTTCAATTATTTTTGATAGATTACTTAACAAAGAAATTGGTGGGAAATTAGAAATCTTCTTATTTGATCCCCTTTTTACAGTGGGAATTATTTCAGAAAGTTTCAGTTTACTTCGAAAGATGCAATAGTCAAAGCATTGATTGAATATTGATGTCAAGTGCGGACTGATTATTTTTTCTGATATTTTAAGCAATTTTATTGGAATTTCGTCTCAACCCACATTGACAGTGTTGAACTCATAATTATTTGCTCTGTGTCTTGAATAGTCATGGGATAAAATGCATCTAAATATGTTACAGTGTTTTCATTATTAATGGCCCTTTCATTAAGAAGTACGGATTTTTTAATATTTAATGACTTGACTGTATTTACAAAATGTGAATTCATAATCTCAGCAACCTCTGTAAGGTCGTGAATCTCCCTACCATTTAGTTCTAGAATTATTGTATCTTTTTAACTTCAATATACCTAATTCTTTGTTAACTAATGACCATGTAGCTTTAATTTTATTTCTAGAGCTAACCATATAATTGTTATTTGCCATTTGTTTAGCTTTTCTAACTACAGCACTGAAGATCTTTTTATATTGTTTAAGATATTTTTTTAAACTTTCATTTATACTAGTTTTTGCAATATTATGTAACATTCTCTTTCATTCAGCAGAAATTTGTATTCCTTTTGTTATTCATTTTACTTCAATTTTTTTATTTGAACTTACACTTTTTAATGGAAAACATTCATTCACACACATTATAAAATTATTTTAATATGATTATAATTTTTATCAACCGATTAAAAAATATCTAATTCATCGAGTGAATGTTGTAGTTTAAAAAAATCGGTCATATTTATTTTTACTAAATAATCTTTTTTTACCTGAATATAGCATATATCTATTATTTTCAATAAAAAGAAGTATTATTAACAAAGCATTATGATCAGACAGTGAAGGGTCAATGTTATGTACTTTGTGCTGCCCATAGTTCATTTTCGTTAAAATATTGTCAATGCAGCTCACTGAACTGTTTATAATACTAGTAGGGTCTGTATTTTTGACTAAATATCCAAACTGACTAACAATATTATAGAATGATTCTGAAAGATGGCTCTGTTTTAACAAATCTATGTTAAAATCTGAGGCAATAACGATTTTTTTATATTTTGATTCTTTTTCCAATTTTATAAAAAGATTTTTTAGTTTTATGAGAAACTGTTGAGAAACATTATAACCTGGTATTCTATATACCATATAGCATAGCATTTGAAATGTTTCAGAGTGTATATATTGCCAGTTGATGTGGTGGTGCAGAACTGTTGTGGCTGTGATGTGGAGGTTCAAGTTGATGCCACAGGCTCTAGTCTCAGGTAAGTCGTGAATAACGGAGCAACGATTTGTTAACCCTTTAAGAAGTAATGACGTAATATTTTGAGCACAAAAATGATGTTATAGAGTAAAAAAATTAAAACACTAATTTTTGTTTGTATTTTAATTAGTTTTATTGTGAGGTACTAAAAATGGCACAATTTTAAATTTAACTCAAAGATAAAGCAATTAACGAACAATTTAATTTTGTTTGTTTGTATGAAATATTTGAAAACAGGGATATACGCATAATGCTTCATTGCTCGTATGATGTGTCTTTTCGCTACTTAGCATTTATTGTAGATTTGTAGCACCACTTTTGGGGTTTTCTCTGTTAACCTTGAAGATTCCGTAGATGACGTGGGAAATGCTGGGCAGTTATACGTGGTGGATGTTTATCATCGCTTGGTGCACCTGCGTGTGGCATGGCCTTTATCTCTCTTGTTTGATAATGGCATTCAAAGGTTCAGTTTGAATTTCAAAAATGCAATTTAGCTGTTGTGGATTGTGTACATATAGAATGCATTCAACGTGGTGAAATCTCACAAGTGAAAAAAATGTTTTCTATACCATGTCGTAGTATTTTCTTGTTACATATTTGAAAAATATCCGTTCTGTCCATGGCACCTATGTCCTTATTGTATTTGACAACAGACCTAGGTTTTTGATGTTGTTTTTCCACTGTGGGTTACTGATAACATAGTTGACTTGGCAAGAAGGCCGACAAGCCCGTGCTCACAGTTGTCTTGAATGACTCCTCCCACAGACAATGACCCACCCACATCTCAATAATGTGAATTTTCATCGCTAGTATAATACTTTCTCCATCCCCAGAAATTTATTTTCTGAAGACCCACACATTTGATATTTCTATGTCCCATTTGTCATATGTGTTCTAGAGCAATAAAAATTTGTTTGGTAAAAAGCATACATATGACGTTCCAGAACGTCATTACTCTTTATGTGCATTATTCCATACTCCTGGAAAGGTTAAAAATTACTTATAGTCTTAAGTTTTATAAGTACTGGGTGAACTTCTTATTAGTAGCATAAGTTAAATAGTGTTTTTACCTTTTGAATCATTGAGTTTATGCTGCATTAAAGCATGTATTAAGACAGTAAAGTGTGTTATTTTTTCTTTTCAATAAACATTTTAGGAATCATACACACTCCAACAGTAGACCATATGAAAAAAAATGAAAAAAAGAAATTGTTTATATTTTGACACCACTTACTTGTGGAAGTATTGTGAGGTTGGAGCATATTATAAATTAATGCTCCATAGAACAACAGTAGGTTTAGGGCTTAATTTTGGTCTTGTGATTTAGTACTGTTTAGAGTTATGTGTAAAATGAGCTATGTATATTTTTTTGCAAGCTGTCGTGCTACGATACTTCTATTTTGTGTTTCCAAATATCAAATTGGCAACCTTGTATCAAATATCAAATTTTGTATTACTAAAATAAATTGTCAATCATTGTGACTGTATTGATAGACATTAAATTTTTTTTTATTTTTTCACTTTACATTTCTCAACAAAATTATAGCAAGGAACTTTTCATTTTGACTGAAGTTTATTTGATTTAATTGTAAATTAAACAAGTAATAGTTATTTAATAACATTTCTACTTTGGTAAACAGCCATAGAATATTCAGTTACTTTATACTTAGAACCTTAATTTTTCAAGATTTTATATTCATATTTTATCTTTATTTATCCAGTGTTTTTGTTTCTAGTAAAATTTTAAATGTATTAATTTTATTTTAAAATCTGTCTGTTCTCATATAAATAATTGAGGTTTGTTTTTGTTTGCAGCAGGAAAGACTATGTGTATTCAACACAGTCGTGCCATTTGTTCCAATGGGTGGGCTGTACGCGGCGGTTGCTCAGGTTGAGCCCACACCACTCCACCTCTGTCAAGATGGCAGTGTCTGTGGGCATGCCGGGAGCTTACGATCTCAGCTCTCACTTGTCAGTGCGTGCTCGCATACTCCCTGACACAGACTTTGTTGCTCAGACGTGGAGGTCTGAGGCGATTCTAGTCGTAACATAGCAGTGATAGATCAGCCGTAGTACCCTTATGTTGAGTTTTTTGTGGGAAATAATACCCAACAAGTTTTGAACTGTTTCATTACACACTTAGTTTTGTGAACAGTGGCAGAGAAATTAGTTTTGTAAGGAAATTTCTGCAACCTAAATGTTTCAAGCTCTATTAGCAACCAACCACAATTCACACAGTTGGTTAATGATTTTGAAAGCTTTAAATTTGCGTTATTTCACTCAAAATGCATTTTATAAATTATATATATTATAGTGGTGTATGTATCTTTGAATTGTTAAGAACTATTAATACTTAGCAATTTATATGAAGTCTTCATAACTTAAAAAGTAACTAATTGTTTTTGTTGATTATATTTTTTTATAATGTAAAGTGTATTATTTTCCATGAAAGAGAAGTGTTCAAAACTTGCATATTTATAAGTGGCGTATGTACGTTCCTAATGTAACTTTGTTTAATGTAGACTTTTTTCTGTATACATTTTATTTATATACATGATTTTCATTTTGATAATGAATACAATGTAAATTTACAGTGAATTAATGTCAAATGTGCAAATAATACATGTGACATTAACTGAAGATCTAGCAGCACAGAAAAAATGGTTTAATGATGTACAAGTTAAATACAGATTATGTAAATATTCTTTATATGATTTGCAAGTAAGATAAATCTTATCTTTTCTCTCTTCTTTTGGAAATATTATTAGGAGGTTTGGCTACAAAATATCTGGAATTAATCTTACTTGAGGGAGTAAATAGATAAGATTAAACATCACTTAGCTGGTCAGGAGAATCCCGCTCAACCCTCTTCCTGTGCCAGTTGAACATTTTTGAAGTTATATTTAGATTTTGCAATGTGTACTTGCCAGTCAATGACTCAAATAATTTCTATATTATAGTAGCCTTAATTTTATGGATTAAATATTTGAGGCTGGGAAAGGAGCTAAACTATGCTAACTACTGTTAGCATAACTCAATAGTACAGTAATCAAGATGCTAACTTTGTGTTGTTGATTCACTTGTGCTTTGACGTGAAATAAAAAAGCAATCGTCATGATTTTGCCTTATATGTTTTTCCCCCTCTTTATTACGTTAGAACTTTTGCAATATAGCAGTAATGGTTTTTTTATCTGGATTATAAATAATAAAAGAAAATAAACTTTGAAAAGAATTTTCTTTCTAAAAATGATTATAGGTTACAAACCCTCAATATGCCAACAAGACAACAACGTGTCTATTTAAACTAAACATCTTTACCCGTTGTTTAGTATTGTTTTATTTTAAGTTTATTTTTCTAAAAACGTCAATGTGGCTTACTTAATAATCAATTAATTTCGAATTAATTCCTAGTTATCTGCTCAAGTACTGTAACGTGTGAAAGCTCGCCTCATGAAGTCTCCCCACATGGATGACTCTTGACTAACCTCAGTTTGAATAGTTGCGCTATAGAAGTATATGATATGTTGTAGCACTTTCAAAACAAACTAAACCATAACCATAACATTTGTAAGAATCCAAGCAATGGGCAAATTCTGTAAATAAGCCCTTTATACCAAGTACATAAACAATACCTAATTAACTATCATAAAATCATGTTAGAATCAGAATAGTGTGTTAATCAAATAACAGCAACTGGAAATTGTTTGGATTTAAAATAGTTCATTTTTCTTACATTGAGAAAACCAACTCCATATAAATTCTTTAATTTACAAGAAAATGAAAGAAAGTTATTTATCATACGCCATAACTATTTGTATATAAAATAATTTAGATATGTTAAATTACATTTTTCACCATATCTCTGGAATGGTATATTTGTTTTACAGTTTTTTTTTTTAGATGAATTCATCTTTTAAAACCTCAAAATGTGAATTACTGTTTACAAATATCTATCTTCTACTGTTTTTACATATTGTTCTTTTTTTGTTTTTACAATTTACAATATTTTTACAAAAAAAATAATAATAATAATATGTAGTAAGCAATTTTTAGTTTTTATTTTTGTATGAAATTTAATATATGATTATTCCTAATCAGTACTGAAATTTAGAATATAAAAATATAGCATGTTTATTATGCACTGTATACTATTTAAACATTTGAGAATTTTTTCTAGTGAATATTTGTTGATAAAATATTCTACATTTGTACACGTAGTCAAATTATTTGATTAACTACAACCTCTTAATTAAAAGGCTCATTAAAGTGTAATTTTGCCTTTTGTAAATATAACAAAATTGTGGCTCAGAAGGTAAAGCTGACTGGTTATAACTTAGAGTCCAGGTTTTGAATCCCTAACTGAGCTATGAGACAGTACTTCACTCGCAGACCTGAAGGCTCAGTGTGAACTGAGAATGAAGTTTTTAAAAAATTCGCACTATTCAATCATTACATGGCTACTTGACGAAAGTAAAGAGGTATCATTTATTGCCAATGTTCATTTTTAGTGAGTCAAAACTGTCAGTTTGAACTTTCCTGGAAATAAGTTTATCAATTTCCCCAATTTTAATTTATGACTCTTAGTTCACCTTAATGTAAGTACAGTTGTGAATGCTGAATAAGTGGGCTGTGTTGATAAGTTTCAAGTCTCAAAAGGAGTAAAAATCTTATTGATTCAATGAATTAAGGTTTTAACATAATTAAATTTTTCCAATAGGAAATTAGAAAATACATGTCAGAAGATAGGATATTAGAACATGTAACAACTTATGTAAGACTTAGATACTTTCTCTTGATTCGGCGTAAGGCCTAGTTATTGCTCAATTTTAAGACATTTCTTGTGTTATTGAGAAAGAACCAGTTTGTTTTTAACACACACCACCTTCCACAGTATGCCACTACTATGTTTGCTAGGCTAATGATATCAAACATTTTAATATACATTTAACTGTGTACAACTTTGGAAAAGTGTATATGCAGATTTGGGCATAACTGTTTTCTGTTAAATTTATGTCATATGTGCATTTGCGTTTTTCCATAGACATAAGGTTAAAATGTTATATATATTAGCTTAATTGAACCAGTTACATTTTATTTCAATATATTTTTGCAAATAAATGTTATTAGTTGTATAATTTTGCTATGTATATAATTTATATATATTAGGTTAGTACTTAGTTCTTCTTCCTTAGAATACACTATCTTGATCAATTTGTATTTATTGTAAATGTTTCATGGTAACATTCCTTCCTTTGCTATGTTGTTTTAATTTGTTATTGTTATAAAAAATCAGCAAGTTAAAAAGTTAGATAAAGAATGTACAACATTAATTTATATTTTAAGTTATAAATTTGCTGCTGAAAGCAATGTGATATCAATTGATATATAATTATGGTTATAATAAATTTACTATGTTGTTTTAAACCACAGTGAATATTACACAATGAAAAATATATTTATCATAACACCTGCATTGTGATTTATTAATATTGGTTCGCTAACTTCCACTGTTCCTCCAGTAAATAGTAACACATTTATCTGAAGTCAGAACAAATAACTTTGTAGAGGTTTTATTAGCTGGCAGTACATTTCCATAGATTTAGTATCTCCAAGAATTAATTAAAGTGATAACTTTGATTGAGATAACCTTAAAACTCCTGAATTTGTTGAGATGAACTTGTTGGTGAAATTTAAGCTAGATCAATTAGTTTTAATTTCGCATAGTCATTTAATTGAAGAAAGAGTAGAATTATTTCTGATTTTTTTCCGTTAAATATTACCTACAGAATTTTCTAAAGCTCTTTTCATTGGGAAAAAAATTTTAAGAAATAAAATGCACAGTTCCAATTATTTAACCTGTTGGTGTGTGTGCACATCATATGACGTTTTAATGTTGTTGCAAAGAGGTGTGAGCTATTTCAACAGAAATAACCTTGAAGGAGTACGAAAATAAAAATTTATTTTTTCGTTAAAAACTGTTTGATTATTTATAAAAAGACATGTTTTAATTCAAATTACAAGTTAAAAATATTTTTCACATCCTTAGAATTTTTTCGAAGCATGGGAAATATACATAGGCATACTTCACACGTTGAACAAAGAACTAAAATAACACCATACTGTTCAGGAAACAATTAATAAATAAAACTATAACAACACTATAACCAAGAGATAGTAATAATTACAAAGTACACAACTTGAGTAAGAGGTCAACAGGACACTAAATACTAAATAAAAATGGCAGGATACGCATTGCACTCGACGTAACTGGTTCCTTTCTTCACCACTTGAGTACGCCTCATTACAGCCGCTTACAAGTTTATAATTGTTACTCATAGGAAAGCATATTATGTATACTAATATATTGTATTACTAATATAGTCAAACGTAATAAATAAATTTGCCGTGTTAAATTTGCAAATTGGAATATCTTGTTAAAAGCGACTTATGAAGAAAGTCCTCGTTTGGGAACAAATGTCCTATGACGAAGGTCCTTATTTGGGATCACTTTCACCACTCTTAAACGCGTTAAATTTTGTATCAAATGAGGTCTTTCTTTGCCAAAGAACATCATCAGTTGTGTTTTTAGTCTGACATGTTGTCTTTGTGTATAATGGGTATCCTCAGTATTGTGGCTCTACTCAATCACATTTGCTTACTTTCTCATGTACCTAAAAAGCAGTTTTTGAATTATTGGCTTTTTATTTTTCCAAAAAACATTACCTAATTTATTTGATTTTACATTATTAAGCTATTAAAATTATATTTTATTTTTCATCGAGTTTGGTTTCTCCAAGACATTACAACTATTTAAAAACTTTGATTCTTCAAGTAATGTTCCTGAGTCTCACTAGATGTGATCATGTAAACATTTATCCTTGTTTATTAAACTCTTTGCATATTCCACTAATGGATCTTTTATACCATTTTCCTTTGACATCAGAAACTGTGGGATATTTTGGACAGAGCTGACCTCCAAAAAATTATCTGTAAATTTTATTTAATGCAACCTAGGTCTTATCTAACACTGAATCAACATTAAACAAAGAGAAACACAGTTATTTCTTTATTCAAATCAGAATATTTCTATCCATTATCATAGTGAAAACAGGGTACAATGAATAGTATCATCCTATAATTAAGTTATACAAATCTTATAATGCACATAGTCCAGGAACTCATATCCCACAGTCCCAGAGAACAGTTACAGAATACAGTAATTTTATTACAAATCCAATTACTTAAAAAAATGGATTATTTTATCAAAATAATTTTCATGTAGCTCATAAATTTTTTGTAGCTCGTTAAATTTCATGCAATGGTAAAACGTTCAAAATATTCTTTTAGTTTTTTAACTTACATTTTTTCAAACTTACTGTAGTTTTCTTAAAATTGAAATTTCAAAAAGGCTTTGTTTATAATAAAACCGTTCTAACTTTACCTCTAAGGGGAGCACAACATGGCAACATTGTATATCGTGGCTCCTTCCGACCCATGGTTAATTTTTTTACGGTCATAATTGGTACCAATACATAATATGTTAATTAATTTTTTAATGTTATGAAAGAATTATATTTTTATATTATTCGTATTTTAAGAGTGTTGTATTCTGTTCATTTATGTATAAAACTTCCTACATTTAACATCTTTAATTTTCATTTCATTTCAGTTGGTTTGGTTAAAATTTACATTAATACTTTTTATAAGTTAAAATTGTCCGATTTACTGTTTTTTGACATTTATAATCAGTAAAAAGTACTTCCAAGTTCAACACTAACAATATTTTAATTCCTACAAAAAATAAATTTGTACCTTCCTACATTCTTCCCAATTGTCAGTCACCGGGTGTAAAAATTAGAGGAGGGCTGAGGCAGTCTGTTCGTGCGTCGTTGCCTATGTCGATTTTCCTGTTTAGCCCATGAACATCAGAGGTAAAGTTAGAACAGCTGGATTATAAGTCCTTACACTAGATTTATTTCAATATAACGTTTTAAAGTGAAGAAGAATCAGCTGATTTTCATCCATTCTCAATCAATTCAAGCTGTTAAAACAAAATTAGCTTAACCCTTTGCACTCTAGGCCCAAACATTTTTGGTCAGTGTCAAAAACTCCAGTCCATGTTAGAAAAGTACTAGAGAAAAACACCAAGCCTATTTTTCAAATTTTTTAAGGGTTTCATGAAAAAACACAAGTTAGGTATTTTCTAACTTAGAGATATGATTTTTTTATGTTTTATTTCTTATAAAAATCTAAATGTAAAAAAATTTTAGAAAGAAATACAACATTCTTACTATTTTTTTTTTACTTTACCAAAATTTACATCTAAAAATTGTTATAAAAGTTAACTTTCAGCAGCTTGACGTTTTTAGTCTTTGCATTTTTTCCCCATGATATTAGCCGTTTTTAGTCCATTAGTCCCACTGACGAATGTTTATATATCAATTTTTAAATATCTTAACCCTTTGGGGACTGAATGACCATATTTCGTCATTTACGATTTTTCTCTTGAGGACCGAATGACGAAATATCGTCATTACTAAATTTCATGTTTAGGACTGAATGACGATATCCTATCATTTGAAGTTTATTACATATAACATCCAATTTACTGCTTACAATAACTCGTACGTCTTTGGGATGATACACAGACATTCGAGAATGTTTTTTTGATGTCCAGAGCCAGCTATTGGAATATAACGTCAGTGAAAAGAACTGACGATAATAGACAGAGAGTTAATTTTAACAGACGAATCTGACAGTATTAACAAAATATTTCTGTTATATTTTTTTATTTTCAATCCAATTGTTATAATTTTTTCTGTGTTTGTAGGTGATTAAGTTTTAACTTCAATATTACAGTTTCCCACACTTCAAATATTTTTTGTATATGATCTGTTAGTGTACAAAAAAAATAATAAAATAAAATTTTAAAACTAAATTAACTTTTTTGATAAAATATTGATGTTTAAAAATTATGAAATGGCTTTTTGGACATTTATTCTGATAAAGTAAAGATAAAAGTGAGGAAAAATGAGTTAGCACTTTTTTCCTCTGCCCTCAAAAGGTTAAATTAGGTTTCAAATTGATAATAACTTAAAGATTCTGAGAAAATATGATTTTTTTGAATTCAATTTTTTCACCAAATGCTTAAATTTTGGCATACAATCCGAAAATCCAGTATTTGTTATATTTTTTATAAATTTATTGTTTTCATATTAAATTTTAGGTTAGGTTAATGGGCACTAGGCCAGGAATTAGTATATTGGAGAGGTAGGATATCAACAAACTTACCTTAGAAGACAAATCCACTAACACCAGAGTAGGTACTCTCTACTCACCTGAAGAAAGTTCCAGTGGTACAGAAAATTTGTGTTTTATGTCATTTAATTTGTTACTACTACTCTGGTGTTAGTGGACTTGCCTTCTAAGGTAAGTTTGCTGATGGCCTATCTCTCCAATATATTGTTTTCATATCAAAATCCAATGTTTATTATTTTTACTTTAATAACAGTAGAGCTGTTCTCTTAGAAAAGAAATAATGTTATTCTTATATTTTATATTTTATTTAAGATCTGACGAAAGTTTATGATTACTGTATTTTCTTCCCAAACAGTTTGTGGCTTAAAGAGACGCAAACAACCCTGGTACTTATATATTTATTTACTAAACGAGCAATATTTTACAAATATACAATCTATTACTAACATTTAAAACTTATTTTATTGTATCACAAACATAGTTAAAATATATTAAAATTTTATTTTGGCCTCATTTATCTGAGGTGTTTTTCAAAACTCATCACTGTTTTCTAATTATGTTTTTGAGCATTTGTTGACCTTTGAAAATTGTTCAGGAACTTGAATAAAATCTATCCAAATTTTAGAAACAACAACGTTTTCAGAAGTTTCAACTTGATGAGGGATTCTGAGTCATCTCCTGCACGAGGATTGGATCCACTACGAGGGTCAGTGGGGTCTGTGTCATCATATGGAATGCACTGCACCATGGCCCAGCTCATCAGTAGTAATGCACACATCTAAAGCAAATGTTTCATTGTAAGTAACAAATTAAATTGTGTAGATGGGCAGTTGGGTCAATACCACTGTACATGTATGGGTGGGTGGGTCAATACCACTGTATGTGTATGGGCAGGCGGGTAGGTGGTAAAACTGATATTCACCATATCACAAAGTGTTGGTTGTTCAGCTGTAGAGTCAGTTTCTGTCAACAAATGGAGTGCAATTGAACACACCAAGTATGATAAACATTTATACTAAAGAAGGGAGTTTAGTTAAATATAAATGAAAATAATTCTTTAAAGGAACCATAAAATGATGAATAGTAAAGTTCTTAAAGGATTATTTTAATCATGTTTCTTAACTAAAAAAAATAAAACTAAAATCACTTAATTTGCCATAGGAGTTTGGACCCTTGTTCCTCAACAACGTTTGAATACAATGTTAAAAATGTCACTAGCTTAAACAGTAAACAATATGAACATAATTGAGGGACCAGAGTTGTCTGAGAGGTACTTTGAGACTTGGGGTGTAATGGTCTTCCCTATTCAATCTGAAGTACCCCAAGGTTTAGAACTGGGACGAACCCTATATTTGTCCTTTCATTTGTCAACTACAATATATGCAAGACCATTCAAACAGTAATGTTTATTCTGTGCTCCTCAATAGAAGTAACCTATCCCCACTCCTCTATCCTACTGCTTTAATCTCTGTCTCATGAAGGGAGTATTTCCTGATGAATTATGTGTCACGAATATGCCCAATTCTTAAAAAAAGGCTAAAGGGACAAGCCTCAGAGCTATTGTCCAATGTCTATAATTCTATCATTATCAAAATTATTTGAAATTTTAATCTTTGAACAACTAAGCACCTATTTAGAAAATAATACATTTTTAAGTGATTCACAATTCGGATTTAGAAAGGGAAAATGAACAATTGATGATGAAGGAAAAGCTTTTGCCCAAGCAACCTTCTGTGACCTGAGCAAAGCTTTTGACTGCGTAATCATTCTGAATTATTAATGAAATTGAACTACTACGGTATTAAAAATACTCAACTCAAATTTTTAAATCCTATTTCTTTAATCGTAAACAGTAAGTTTTTGTGGACGGTGAGTGGTCCCAGGAGATAGAAATCATAAATGGTGTTCCTCAGGAATCGGTCCTGGGACCCCTATTGTTTTTAATTAGCATAAATGACCTTCCAAATTTTGTGAATAGTAAAACTTATCTGTATGCCGACGATTCAACCTTTTTTAATTCAAATTCAAACATTGAACAACTTAAATCGCTATGTGAAAGCACACTAAAGAAAGCATCTGAATGGTTCAAATCAAATGAATTCCTCTTAAATGAAGATAAAACTAAAGAAGTAACATTTTCTTTAAGACCGGTCAGTGAAAACAATTTAAGTGATAATTCAACAGTGTTAAATTTTTAGGAATTTTTATAAACAAAACTATCTAGGGGACCACATGTAAATTATATTAGTGGTAAATTATCTATAGTAATTCATTTGTTAAACCGATTAACTTACTGTGTGCATCAAAATTATATTAGATCGGCTTATTTTGCATACTTCCAGTCAATATTTAGATATGGAATAATCTTTTATGGGAATTGCTGTAGGATAGAGGAAATCTTACTTCTGCAGAAAAGGGCAATCTCAAATGTAGGTTCTATAAAACATTGTAAACCTCTATTTGTTAAATTGAATATTCTAACTGTTCTAAATATTTACATCTTTGATTTGATTTTATATGTTTTAAGAACTCCTGGTATAATTAAAAAAAAGTACTCATCAGTATAAAACTAGGATTAAAGATCAAGCTATTATTAGTTTTGTTAGATTACATAAAACTTCAAACAGCCATAATATAGATTCACTTAGAGTTTATAATAAATTAACCTACTTGATTGACAAGTATTCAGAAAAATCTTTCTGTAATAAATTTTTTAACTGGCTCCTAAAGAACCCATTTTATTCTATTAACGAATTGTTTAATATTCCTAATGGATTCATTTCACTTAATAAACTTATATAATTAGCTCCTAAAGCACATTTTTCATTTAATCAACGTTTTTATCTATACCTTTTTTTATTTAATTAATTTAATAAACTGTAAAGGTATGTAATTGCTCATAATCAAATAACTCATTATTATTATTTCTATCTATTCATGTTTTGAATTTATATTCTTAAGAATCTATTGACTAGCATAGACATGCTGTACATATGACTTTGTCAATGCTATAATAATTGTATGACAAATAAATGGAATTTGAATTTAAAAAATGCTCAAAAACTGGAAATCATTGTATATTGTATTGAATTTGGCTACTGAAAACTCATCGTCAAGATATTGTTCTAAACGGATTGAAAATACAGCAGTTAACATGTTCAATTCTAAAAAATGGTATCATCTTCTAATTTGCTAAGCTATGCTACTACTGATGTATTGTAGGTGACACTGCAGGATTCTGATCCGAGATGCGATCAATTGACGCTATCGCCTCCCTGTCAAGAGACGCATGCACTGAAGATGTTAAATCTAGGATACAGCCCAGATACAATTAACAAGGTTAAACATCTGGGAGACAACCCCTACATGCAAAAGGAGAGGAACAATGCACCGATTATGAAGATAACATCGATTCATAATATCAACTAAGTGTAAATATGCCACTGACGTATTTACACTTGGTTGATATTATGAAGATAACATCGATTCATAATATCAACTAAGTGTAAATATGCCACTGACGTATTTACAATTTTTTTAGTAACTTATTCACAACAGGAGGTGAGAAGAAGGTTACGTTTATAATTAATTAGACGTTGGTTAGTTTTAATTCTTTATCATTAGTTATTTAAATTTCAATGATCAAAGTTAGTAGCTTTAAATTATAATTGTTTACTGTTATTTATGTTTATCATTAAATATTATGGCTTGCTAATTAAATGTTATTTTTTAATTGTACTTTAGCTTTTAGAGATAAATATATTGATATATATCAACTAAGGAACTAAACAAACGACCATACTATATGTCTTCTATTCATATTTCATTATTATATTGATTTAATTAATCGACAATGTGTAAACAGCCAAGCTCCCATGATATATTATTTCTAACAAAACTTAAGGGGGGCTTCAAAACCAAAACAGAAACATTTTCCTAAAACATGGTAGCCATTGATCATTAAATACTAGCTTTAACAAAATTAGTATATTGGAGAGATAGGACATCAGCAAACTTACCTTAGAAGACAAGTTCACTAACACCAGAGTAGTAGATGAGGGAGACAAAGATAGTTGGACATTTGCCATCTTTACGTGAAAATTACCAATCACGACGTTTCAAGTGCTTGAAAAAGGTTTGGGTTTAACCAAATCGAAACGTCGTGATTGGTAATTTTCACGTAATGATGGCAAATGTCCAACTACCTTTGTCTCCCTCATCTGATACTCCATCATTAACAAATTTCAAAAACAAATCAGAGTAGTAGTAACATACACAAAATAAACACATAATCTCACAAATTTTCAATGCCACTGGCATTTTCTTCAGGTGACATACAGCTGCCATTTTGTAAAAAATACAAAATGGCGGCTGTACGAGTACCGGAGGTAATTTAGAATTTTGAAATGTGATATTATGTCTTGTTTTTAACCCACAATCAATACCTAAAAATATCCTCAGAGAGTTCAGGGACATCCTGTATAGTTACGATACATCATTTCATTTGTAAGTAAATGCAGTGATTTTAAATATATTTAAATAAATTGAAAACCGCTTTAAATTGATAAATTTAAATTGATTTAAATCAAAATAAAACCACTGCATATATTTACACATATGAAAATGATGTATTGTAACTATACATGTAATAAGGATTACAACAAAATCAAGTAATAAATTCTATGACCTCTAGAAGCCAAGAAAGCAATGTTCATATAGTTGATAAGAACTTTTTGAATTTATAATTTTTTGAAATTATAAAATTCTAAATTTTATAAAACTTAGAGGAAACATTCCTATCAACCACGTATGAACAAATATGTGCGCTACATGAATGGGGTTTTGAGTAATAACGGTGTAAATTTAATGCACAGTGAAAACTAGTTAAAATTTCAGTACTTTTTCTTCCAACTAAGATAACAATTATTAGAACTTGTAATAAAATTTTGAAGTTCCAATGTCATAACGCACAACTAAACAAGGCAAACAATGGTATGATTGGAGTTTTAATAGGCCTCTTAGATCTGTAGAAAACAACCTTCAAACTCGAGTACACATAATTTCTGTGCCGGCAGTAAGTGTTAGTTGAACCTGCTCTAAAAATAAAGCTATATAACTTTTTGGCTTTAAAATACTATTTTCAAAATCCATGTAAAAATATCACACAAGTTTATGAACTTTGTTAAAGAAAATAATTTTGTATACTTTTAAGTGTTGAGACAGTTATTAAAGAGAGATATTAAATAATTATTAACCAACAAATATTAAATCTGCCCACAGTTTAAAAAAAAATGGTCGTGACAGGCACTACTAAATGTTTAAGCAAGTAACCAGATAAGAACAGTGTGTTATAAATGCATTATCGTGGCCAACAATTATACAGTGGAGAGTAAATTTCTATGTAATGTTTGCTCAGATTACTTTTACTAGCTAAAAACCTACTTTAAATTATAAACTCTTAAAAATATTGATATTATATTTATTAATACACAATAGCCTACGAGTACTGCATATATATCACTAACTATCAAACAGATGAGGTCTTATAACACTTAACGTTTATAAACAAAGAAATTACATAAACGTTTTGATCACTGAGTTTAAATGATAAATATATTATCGTAAAACAGGTACTATATTATAATTTCTCTAGTTCAAAGAAATTTAGGCATTGATCATAGAATGTTTAAATGCTGGTAAATTTAAATTGTTTTCCATATTTGATACTGTATACTCATATTTCCATACCGTTTTACTTTTATAATTATCTTGAAAGATGGTTAATATACACTTATATTCTAGGAACATAATATAATATTTTAAATACGACATTAAAACTTTAAAAAGTAAAACTATGTAGGAAACCAATAGTTTAGTTATAGTTGAATTATATCTTTCTAACTAATATCAGACCCTCTTATTTTATTACTAAGTATTAAAATAAACAACATTTTGTTTTTATTATTAATTTTAAATTGTGAATTAGTATAAAGCTATTCAAAATGTAAAAATAACACTGTGTGTCTGTGATAGTTTGTATATTAATAGAGTTAAACAATAAATACATTGCAGATTCCAAAGCAGAAGTAAAGTAAAATTTTAGATTTAAAGTTTTACAATTATAATAACTAATCAGACATCTCTTGAAGACAACAAATTATGAAAGCTGAAGCAAATAAAAATACTCTGCAGACACAAGGTATCAGACAATTTTCTAATACATTTTTCTAGTGTTGCTTTTAAGAAATTCCTAGCTATTCTTATGAAAAATGTGTCATATATTATTTTGCTTAAAAATGTGTTATACAAGTTTTTGTCATAGAAAAATGTTTTGTGAAATCTTGTTTTTTGTAATATTTAAAGATTAAAACTTTAACAAAAGTTAACAGAACAAAAGTTTAACTATCAAAACTTTAAAAAATTAAGTGATGAATCGCCAATAATAACAAACAACATTAGACAAAAATACAGACAGGCTAAAACTAAAATGTATGCCACACAGTTTTATTTATTTGAATAACAAATAAAAGCACGAGTGTTCATATGCAATACATTTTAAATGCTATAAAGGTTTGAAGGAATTAAAAACTTGCCATCAAGCCACTTACCAAGACAGTCCTCATGTTGAAAGTTTGGCAATTTAGGTTGGATATTCACTTATATAGCAACCTGCTTTTGGACCTCAAAAAACAAGTTCAACCAGTTTTAATACAATATGTCAAGGTTGAAAACTGGTGAAAGAAGATGGAGCAACTGTGAAAGTCATTGTCCTCCTAGTGCAAAAATACCTCACCTGGTGGTAAACAATGAACAAGTGAGGTAAACAACACTGCTACAAGTGAGAGCTCTGTACAGGAAACTTCAATATTGTCCCCAAAATTCTATGTAATAATTCTCTCTTAGACATACCCCTAACACTGAGTCTATTTTGCAACAAATCTATAGGGTTACCTACATAAAGGCCAAACAATTTAAATACATTGTTAAGCAATTTTTAATGTAAAAAATAAATGTTTCAGTACAAAGTATTTGTGAGTTAATTAGTATTAAACTCCATCAAAGAGCTGAATCGAAAACTCGCAACCGTTTAGTACCAGCCTTTTCAGTCATAAAAATAAATACTAGACAATTCCTCTTAAAGAATGAAACTGTCTATCTTTAATTATGTTATTCATAGTTTGAGTGCCGGCTCCACAATCACCTAATTCAGCAATGGCCATTTATACAGGGTGGAAAAAATATGGAAACGCTTTCACAACTTTTGCATGACTTTACTTGTAAAACTGAAATCTTGAGCATCATCATGGTTACAAAGAAATACTTTATGACACCATTAGCGACATTTAATATTTTTAAGGAAACGGGCTGCGAGGAGTTGAACGAAAATCTTTAATGTAAGCCTAGGTTGGGTTTGGTAACAAATGAATTATCTATTTAAGATAAATTAATTGCTGCAAACCGAACTTTAAAAGATTAATCCTTTCCAGATTAGCGGTCATTTGAATTTTAAAGAAACTAATTTGAACTATATTATATATCCGCTATTTAACGGTTTTAAGTAAATTATTATGATCAAAAATAATACTTTATGAAACACGATTATTAAAAAAAAAATTAAATTATCTATAGAAAAAATTAACGTTGTTGTAAAAGCGTTTCCATGTATATATCCATGGAACCGTGCGAATGTGACTCAAAATAGTCTATTCATTATGAGGAATCTTCATTCCAAAATAGCAGTTGTAATGTCTGAAGTTCCAAACATTTAGCTTTCGCCAAGTGCTTAACAGCGACTTGTTGAACCCCCTCATTGTTGCACATCAAAGGAAACGAATATTTGGTGAAAGGCAAACTTGAGCCCCATCCAAACATTCAGTACTCAAGGCAACGCAAAAGTACAGGATCAGGATTGTACACACTGCATGTAATTACTGTAATTATAATTGTGTGATTGGTAACATATGTATTTTTAACTTAATTTACAATAAAACTGATAAATTACTATATCATTTAAACATATAAATTAATATATTATACATTTTAACTAGGTAAAATTTAATATGAAAGTGTAATGGTAACTAAATTAACATAATTAATGTAATTATTTACATAATTGGTGGAATGTACAGATGGTCCAGCCTATCTGTACTCGTGGACTCGACTGTACTAACCGTTTTCATGACGTAGATCAATTTCATTTTGCGACCAAAGGCTAATAAATATTTTATGTATCTTTAAACAAATATTAAAGTTCCGTTTATTGTTTGATAATATTATGTTATGATCATACAAAAGATAACATTTTCCGTGTATTTTTAAAATGTCAAAACCACATATTATTTGTTTATTTAATTAAGATTATTTAAATGAATAAGAAACCTATCTAATTAACACTATTTAAATGAATAAGAAACCTATTTAATTAACACTATTTAAATGTTACTATAAATAACTATAAGTACACAATCAGTAATGATTTTTAGGAATGTCTTCTAGACCTAATTAAAAGAGATTCAGAAACAGTGATAATTATTTGCAATGAATTAAAAAGACAGGTTATATTTACAAATAACATTAATACAAAATGATTACTTACCGGTGCATTTCACTTACACCAGTAACTAATTTTCTAGTTTGCAATCACCTGATCAGTATAACGTTTGTAGAAAAGTTTGCCCACCCTGTCCCGCTTCTATTATCCTCTTCTCAAGGTCATGCCACCTTTAGGCTGGGCCAACTGTACTGGTATACTTTACTCATGTATGAGAGCATTTGTTTTGATAACTGTCTCGTTTGAATAACGCAAGCAAGTACAAATATTCTGATTTACATTTTTCTACAATACAATTATTTTTATATTTATGCTTGTCTACATAATGGCTTTGCTTATGTTACTTATATGTTGTTACTATGTTTATCCATATTGCAGGGGTTATACATGATATATATGATATACATGATACCACTGACCGTAGAAACAAGAATGCTGTCCACTCATATTGGTCCTGTGAAGACGGATTTTCTGTTCAATGAAATTAGTTCTATTTGATGTTTCACAGGTAGCGCTAGCAGTCTCCCTCTCTATATCTGTCCAGCATACACTGAAATGACTAATAGCTGAGCTAGTATTACAACTCACCTGAGCACTTAGTTGAAACAATTCACCATTAGATAGCAGCACATGTACAGGTCTACAGCAAATATATTGGCTTGGACAGTATATTGTTTTCTAAGGTAAATGATAATACTAAATAATATTTTATTATGTAAATTTAATTTAAAATTAAATCTTTCTTACAATTTAAAAATTCTTTTTCTGAATAAAATAGGCTATTTTAACCAGAAATGTTATTCTTAAAATTTTTAAATCATGTAATTTGGGAAAATTTATGGAGTATATTTTAAAAATTCACTCTTCATATCTTTCTCCATAAGAAAAATGTTGACTAGTGTTTTACCAATAAAACTAATTGTCAACAGTTCCAAACTCAGAAGAATCAGAACACGCCAATGGATCACCAAATCCTGCAACCCTCCCAATCTCAACATCAGATGCACAGATCTATATACCACACCCCCTTTCTATTCTTTAACTATCAGCAAACTTTTATACAGATAATCTGTTAAATATTGCTATTCTCTGGACACTTCTCCCAACACTGCCACTTAACCACTTCTCACTTAACTATTTGTTAGTGGGAGTACCGTATTAGAAAAATAAACATGGACCACTAGTCGATGAGGTCACTTCACTATATGTTCATATGCTGAAGTTTGCTATGCTGATGGTACAATTTCTACCTTACAACAAGAGAAGGAAGTGGTGGACACCAAGAAATCAAACCTTTTGAGAAAAATGGAAAATTATTAACACACTTGTTTACATTCGAACAGCTGTTAAAACTTTGAAGATCATTATTTATACTTGAACAGCCGTTCCTTTCAGAATCATTTAAATATCTTTCCATGTTATTCTTATGGGCAAAACATACTTAGAGGGCTTCCCGTGTCCTTCAGGGTGAACATATTGAAAAAATTAAGACCTTATTGCACAACTACGAACAGAGGCAAATTTTTGACACCTTAACCGTTCATTTGGTCAAGAAATAAGGGAGTTTCGTTGACAAAAAACAGCTTCACATATTATACATAAGGATATATTAAAACAATTGGATTATTTAGATCACTCACTTTCTAAACTTATTACTTGACTGATTTTGATGAATTTTTGTTACTCAAAAGATAATTTTCATTTCTAAGTCGTAATGAAGCTAGATTTTTTAAATTCCCATAGATTTTTTTCCCTACTCGGCGTCAAAGTTGCAATGTTATTCTTATGGAAATTAATTTTAATTGACCAGCTGGCGGCATAAGCAAATATGTTAAATGTCCAAATAAGTTGTTTGGTTAAACATAGAGAGCAGCACAGTAAAGTATCAAGTTAATTTTAAAAGAGCGAATACACAGTCTGTCGGTGTGTATGTTATCATTAGCCGATAAATAAAATGAAAACAATTGAAATAAGATTGATTGTTTATACAATTATTATATAAACAATGAGTCAGTAAGATAAGTCAGTAAGATATTTAATTGATAATCAACCTAATTTTATTTTAAGTAAATATAGTTATGGTAACTGTGCTGTAACGTTCATAGGGTTTTATAAATCTAGTATAAGAATGTTTTTTTTGTAACTTATGCATAACCTTACATTGTTTATACAATTATTATACTATAAATGAGTGCAAATCAAGTGCAGTGAGTGAGCTACTGTAAATGAATTTAATTAAATGAGTTTATTTAATACAGTTTAAATTCAAATACAATATTTGAAGTCAAAAGTTACATACTGGGGTCGAAGGCCGAGGTATCACAAGGGCAGTGAGTGATGGGGTTGGCACGTGAAGTGTGCAGGGGTGTCCCTAAGTGCCTATTAACACTGCATTGGTCGCACGTTCTACTATTGTAGTACAGGTGTATTTATTTTCTCACCCAGAGCGTTTGGCAGCACTTCCGACCTTGAGCGTCACTGTACCTCTCCCCCACACCCCTCCCAACAACCCAGTCTAGTTTCACTCTTCTAGCTGTCACGTACTCGCCCTAAATCGTGAAATCTCGGAGTGTACTACTATTGTAGATTGCGCGACCACTGGCGTACCAAATATTTGTTCAATGTTTTTTTTGTACATATTTGTTTTTCTGTATTTTATTTGTTGATTAATATATACAAACATGTCAGAACGTGATAGAGAACAGTTACGAATATGGTTAAACGTTCCTGAAGGATCTAGCGTTTGAATTGATGGAACCAGCAATAAGACGCCACATTGCCATGGACACTTTGCCAAAAGAGATTCGACGAAGAGGAAGACTTTTGCTTCGCATTCCTGAAGAAGTTCCGGTACCTAGAGAACAAGTTGCTGGAGTAGGAAAATGTTTTCTTTGCGGTAGAGGTCGCAATAAATCAACAAGGAAGACGTGTGGAAAATTTCAAAGATGGGTGTGCCCGGACCATCAGAAAAGCATGTGTGATGACTGTTTTGAGTAGAAGTTTTCTGGAAAAGAATTTGTTCAATGATTTTCAATGTGTCATTATAAAATTGTTCTTTTTATCAATGGTTATATATATTGATATAGAAATTTTACAGTTAGAAATATTCTTGTATTACAATCAAAACACTTTTGTAATATTTGTTTTTTTTTCTTGTGTTAGTTACAAATAAAATTAATAAATAAATAATACAACATTGAGTACTTATTTTTACACAACCGAGCCCTTATACTTTTATAAAGATGAACAAAAGTTGATAAAAAAAAAAAAAAACATATGTTCTACAATAGTAGAACGCGCGACCACTCACGTAATTATGGGGGCCGCGACCAACGCAGTGTTAATTGTTCACATGTGTGTGAAAAAGCCTTTTACTTCTTTATTGGCTTGAAAGCAACAGAACTCAATAAGTTTAAGCACTCAATCTTCAAATACAATTATGAAAATTGTTGAATCTGTGCCTTTTTAAATAAAAGAAAATGAAGTCATACAAAGTGTTTTTACCTTCTAGGACTGGTTATTGAAGAAGGTTTTTAATTTAACAGACATATAAAGTTTAGTTTAGAATTAGTTTTAGGTTTATCAGATAACTACTTTTGCAGTTTTATACAAATATAAAAATAAAGATGATTTGATGGAGCTCTGCTGAATAAATTTCTGGATCTTTTCCATTAATCTGTTACACCACTCTCATATTTATTGAATGATAAGGTGATGAAAAAAAGACATATAAGAATGACAAATCACATTGTTTTGATTTGTTTATTTATTGGTTGGTTTGCCTCATTTCGTAAGGCTATGTAGGGTGACTAGTGGAGAGAATGGTAGAAATTAAAATAATTGATTCCACAATATTCTTTATTTGTAAATCTTTAATTAAAAATACAGTAAATAACAGGTAGTTCTGTGGCATGTTTTAACTTACTTGTTTTCATTGAATCTGTTTATATGAATAGCATGCATAGTTGTTAATACTTTTAATAAATTTAATACATAATAAATAATGTACGATAATTAATGTTAAGTGATCTATTTCTTCTACATGTCCAAACTATCTATCTTAGAAATGGCAAGACAAGTGTAGTGACATTAAAAATGTGTATCTAATAGTACAAAAAAGTATTCTATTATCACTTAAAACTAAATTTTTACATTTAAAACAATATATACAAATCAATATTTTACATAAATTTTACACATTATCTGAAGAAAACTGGATACGTTTTGGATATTTTATGATAATGTAATTCATTTTTAGCTGCTCCTGCTCCTTTAGTTGTAAAAATACTAAAAGAAGGACCAATTTCAAACCCCAAGGGTTTCAGAAGACAATATTTTAATTCATAATATTTTTATTAGCAGAATTGTAAATATTTTGGTAAATGCATTGAAATACAAGCCATTATATTGCTTGTCTCAAACTTCTGAAAATTCAAACAATCCTATCTCCAGTTTGTTAAAAAGTAGTCTTCTGAATATTTTATTTCAAGATTTATTTACCTCAGTAGCCAGACATTTAAAATACTATACTATTACTATATAAATAGAAGGATATACATGTTTACACTGAGCGTAAATCTACAAACACTTATTGGCCCACCTGCTCACCCCTACACATACAGTGGTACTGACCCACCCGCCCACCCGCCCACCCATTAACGTACAGTGGTGTGGTATTGACCCACCCGCCCACCCATGCATGAACAGTATTCACACTGATATATTTATTCTGCAGAACATTTATTACTTTTTAGAAACTAAATACATGCAATTTAAGTGGTAGAATGACTATTCTTCATCATAATTCATGATTTATTGGAACCTCTATTTTGGTTTCTCACAGCGATTCCCGTAATGTTCACTTTAATTTACAAAGATTCAATCTTTTAACAAGCTATACTTTTCAATTTGTCAAACAAAAGTTTATTATTTAAATTAAGAGCAAGCTTTTTTATTTCCTCTTAGTTCACTAACATTTATTTATTGAATAATATGATAATGCAGTAGGCCATTTTAGCACAACTTTAAAATTATAAACATTTTTTATACAAGAGTAAAAATTATAACATTTTACTCTTACATGTAAAAGTGTGTGAGTACTCTTTGTCTAAACCAAGGGCTGTAAATTGAAAGAGCCTTTGTGGGCGTGGTGCTCTTTGGCTTGGGCTTCAGAGATCAGCAATTTCCAAGGTTTGAATTTCCGTCTGAGTTAACGGACAGTATTTCACTTGTTGAATAAAGTTCAGGCACAGGCCTGTGTGCAGGCCCATGTGAATTGGCAAGTGAAGTTTTTTCTTAAAAAAGGAAACATATAAAAGAATATGGTTACAAAGGCAAAAAAAAATCAATATTTCATTAATGTTTCATAATTTTAGTCATTGAAGATAGGGAGTAGAGCAACTGAGCTAAAAGTCCAAGATCGTTATGACACAAGAAAAACGACTTGCTCTTGCATATATAATTGAGAATTGTAGACTAGTGGCCGTACTACAAAGAACATTGACTTTGTTGTTAAAAAGGCTTTCCTTACAAAGTACAAACATTTCACGGACTTAGCCAACTAATTCAAATGTCAAGTTTATTTTTGAATCTCTTAAAACCAACAGTCTGTTATTGATGTAATTTAAAACGTTGTGTGACTGGCCCAAACTCAACGGTGCATTCCACGTGCAGTTCCAATTTTTATAAATATCTCCAAGTGAAAGGCAAGCTGCCCACCCATCTTTCTGGCACAAAACATGTAGCAATTATTCTTGTCACTAATGTATTTGAGGAAAGTTCAAAATTTAACAGTTTTTAGTTTGTTCAGTGTATACTACACTACAATACACCAAGTAATCGCATCACAATCATATTATTAACTGCTACACTTTAATTGTATTCCTAATTTATTAGAGAAATATTTGATTCCTTCTAAAGACCATTTTCTTTCTGCGGTTTGTAACTATATGTAATTGGCCTTTCATAAACAAATTAATATTTGTTCATTAGCAGCTATTATTAATCAATCATACTAAATATGAAAGTTAGATCATACCATTATTAATTGTTTGTTTTTATTAGAGGACACTAGGCAAAGAGTGTTCTTACCATTTTAATGCAAGAAAAGTTAAGAGACACAAAATTGTCTTAAAAATATTTTAAACATTTGTAGCATAACTAGAAACTACAGTTGTTCAGCACTAAAAATCCCGATATTAGTGTGTTTATTTCAACAACAAAATCAATTCCAATTTCTTTTTAGCCTAAGTCACCATTTCAGATAAGCTGCATGACTGTGCTTGAACTTTATTCCATGAGTGAAAAGCCAAAGGACAGCCCTTACACTCCGAGTCCATCATCCGACAGGGCTCTGGTCGGGAGGCATACATACTTTGATTTCTAATGTAAATTTACACTTTATAAGGCTATTAAAAAAAAGCATGACAACTTTTTATGTTCATAATTTTATCCATTAAATAAAATCAAATAATTTGTTTATTTTAATTATACTCAGAAAACATTATGCCTGATTTTGAATTTATAGTAATTTACTACTAGTTTAGGCAGTAAACTTAACATGTCCTTATCAGTCAGAGCTACTGGCTTAGAATTGGCCCCTGAGTATGGCGAAGGTACAGTCGTCATCCTATCTTCCAGGGAGAGGTGGGGGAGAAGTGTCTGGCTTAAACACCGATGGTACAGTGCCGAATTTTTTAAAAGAAAAAGTGGCAACTCTGGTATAAATAGAAAAAGTCTGCTTCATCTTTCTTTGTTTTTATATTTTTTGTTGTAATATATGTACTTTAAGATGTTTATTTAAATTTTAAATGACTATATCATTCTGTTTTAATAATCTGGACATAGGCCCAAAATACAACTAGTACACTTTCTAGACGTAACCTAGATTTCTTCAGAACTTATCAAACTAAAGATCTTTATACAAAAATGGACTGTACACATAAGTTAATATACCTATATATGTATGAATCAAAAATATAATAATAACATAGTAAAATGCAACTATATAAACATGTTGACACTGCAAAGTACAATACTGTTTGAATTGTTCTCTTTGGTTGCTCAGTCACTACTGTTTCACATCTATACTTAACATGCCCACAGAACAATTGGACAAAAATAACACAACATTCATCACACATATTGAACATTCTATTGAATTTACCATTTCATTAGGCTAAGTATATGAAACTGATTTGTCTTGACTAATCAATATTTATTTTCAACAAATTCATTTTGAAAACACCATTTTAATAATTATAACCAAACATATATTTTATTACACTCCTGAGCAAAATTATCGCACCACCCTCAAAAAACAGGTTTTTAAGTACAAGAGAGTTTATAAAAGGTTTATTATTAGTATTTACATATAGATAAATAAGAACACCATGAAAATAAGTCTGGACACCCTTTGTATGTTTTCTTATCTGTGAATGGTACAAAGTATTGTTTTATAAATCAATTTTGGATACTCACTCATGAATTTACGGATTATACTGTGATTGTTCTTGATAATTTCATAAGCTTTTAGTGTAAGGTGTTCTTTTTATGTCATGCCTCGCTATTTAATTGCTGCAGAAGCCTAACTGCAACAAGGAAAGTCATACAGGCAAGTGGCAGAAATGTTAGATGTGCGTCATACCACAATTTGTAAAGCCATAAGATTGTTCCGTGAAACTGGCTCTGATGATAGAAAGCAAGGACAAGGCTGTAAAGTGACAAACCAGCGAGACGATCAATCTTTAATTCTTAATTTGCTTAGAGGAAGATTCACAACCAGCACGCCTCTGCAGGAATTGATTAGACCCACATCTCACCAGACAGCACCATGTAACTCGACTTGCATTTGCTTGTGATTATGTTAATTGGACTCTTGAGTAATTGGAAACTAGTTTTTTTTCTCGGATGAAACCAGAGTGAGCTTGAGAGGTCAAGATAGATGTAAGCAAGTTTGGAGAAGTAGTGAGGAGCAATATTTTCAAGTTTGCTTTTCTCAAAGAGAACCTTTTAGAGGTGGTTCTGATGTTTTGGGGAGGCATCAGCTTTGAAGTCAGCACAGTAATAGTGACTGTTCCAAGCCCAGCTCATAATGCAGAAAGGTACATACTGGACATTTTACAAGACCATATCCATTTGCACCTTATATCAGTGAAATTTGTCTGCTAATGCAAGATAGCACCTGCCCACACAATGCAAGAGTAGTTAAACCTTAACTAAAGGAAACTTGTGTGAACAAATTGGATTGGCCTCCGAGAAGTCCTGACACTTTAGAACATCTGTGGGACACTTAAAAACTTGTCCAGGCTCAGGTTCACGCACCATAAACTTTACGTGAGGTTGAAGGAGCAGTCCAAGAAGAGTGGGAAAATATCCCCCAAAAAACCACCATAAAAAATCTAATTCGAGGAATGCGTTGAAGGCTCCAAACGGTCATACATACTAGAGGTGGTAATAACTAGGTTTTGAAAATATAACAACAGTTTCAGCAGTAGAGACAACGAACAAACATCACTATTTTTTTTCTGTTTAATGTTAAAAATCATGTTATCTCATGTTTCACAATAAAACTTGTTCAGACACTAACGGCATTACTCTTTCATGGGGTTTATCACACCTGCTAGAAAATATAAGTAAAAATAAACACCTTGCCCTCTCTATGTACATTAAGTTGGAATCTATAAAAACAATTAAGTGGTGCAATAATTTTGCACAGGGTTATATTAGTTTATTTATTTTGTAATAGACTAACATTTATTGACAAAATAATTATCGTAATCCTCCCTTTTTGGTAAATAGTACACCTTAGCATACAAAAATCTAATTTCAGTTTATTCAATTATTTTAAAAACATCAAATAATCAAAAGCAAATATAATTCTAGTAAAAATTTTGAATTTTTTAAAATCGTGCTTCATTTAGACACGTCTGCTTAAAAAGGTAGATCAGCAGCCTCTTGAAAAATGAATAAAAATCCATGTATGTAACATTGTTAATTTTAGGATTATTTATTCTGAAAAATTAACTAAATTTAATGTTTTGAGTTTTTTTAAGAAACAATGGTGTGTTTAACTTTAATCTAACAAAACTAAAAATACTGCACTAAATTATTGTGCGTGGTTTCAAAATTAAAGAAAATTAATGGAAATAATAATTTTACTTGATGAATGTTGTTGAAAGAGAACTAAAATGTATAATACTCAAGTAACATTTTTTTAAATTATTTTGATTATTGATGTAATATGTTGCTTATACCCTCAGTAAAATGTAATACAACTTTGGATGGCACATTTGATGATTTATTACTATGCTATTTCATTTTTATTAAAATAACAAGATAACTATGGATGAATTGTTTTAAAGAAGATATTTATCTCTATTTAAGTATTAATGAGGTTTCTTGCAACAGCTACAGCTTTTTTTTATTTATTCACTAAGAAATTGTATCAATAGTATTAATAAATGTTTTCCTGTGTGATAAATTATGATAGGTGCTTGTAATTAGGTTAACGAGTTAACACAACTTGTAGTCTCTAGAAAAAATTACCAGATATTTGATTTAAATAAGTCAAAATCGTTAAGGATATTGAATTCAAACTGGGAGAAAATTATCACTGTTGTGAAGGAAGAACACCTTTTAAGATGAAGAGAGTAGTTAAGCAGGGATTGCATAACTCATTGTACAGTATTGAAGGAGTTGATAGTTATTAAAGAGTAGAAAGAGATCATTGTTGGGTCAAGTAAAGAAGAAGTAGTAAGAAATGATCAAAGTTGGGTGGTCAAGAGTAATGAAATACGAGCTGTACAAGCTCCATAGAGGCAGTTGATGTAAAAGAAACTGTACTACAAGGGGATGAGAGGAGAACTTATTTGATATTTTTTCTTTGGAAAAGAACTGCTTAGAGTAAAATTGATAAATTTACACTTAAACATATACTACGATGGATAGTTAACACTTTTCAATCAATTGAAGAAATAGAAGAATTGTAACAAGTCATCAAACTACTGCCAAACTATCATAACAGTCAAAAGAGCGTATCAGTCAGTCTAAGAGAGAGGTGGGGTGCCGATAGAGGAATGGTGCGAGGCTATGAGTGTGGCCGAGCCTCGTCAAACACTGTGTTGGCCATCAACTCTGTCTGATCCTCTGAAACAAGGGAAAATTGGTTAATGTACAAGTGATGGAAGACTTGTTGCCATTCAACTGAAACATGATGTAAGGCAAAACACAAATATAAGTTAAAGTGCACAATTATTGTGGTAATCGATTTTGGTAAAACCACTTTTACCATGATCAAATCGGAGGGATTCACATTGGAAAATCCTATTAATCACCATAGTATAAATTTTGTTCTTATATTATAATAATTTGTGTTTTGTAATGTCACTTATATTGTATTTTTACCAACACGTAATGTGCTAATCAAGATACTTTTTTTTAACTTCACTCGCAGTTCACATGGGCCTTAATGCCTGAGTGTGAACTTTATTCAAAGAGTGAAGTACCAACCATTGGCTCAGTAGAGATTTGTTCTTTAGACTTGCCCTCCACAGTCTAATGCCTTAGCCACTGAGCCACCACACCAGCTAATTCAAACCTAGTCTCAACCAAACATTATTTTATTTAATATTTCACAATAGGATCATGAGGAATCTTCAAAATGGAATCAAGTGAAAAAATTTTTTTTAAGATATTGATAAATTTTTTGTAAATAGCGTACACAAACTCACTGATAAGAGAGGTATATGTTATTAGTACATATCTAGACAGAAATAGCCTGCGGTCTAAGTCTCAGTACATACCTAGATAGTGAGTGCCAGCAGTCTGGGTCTTAGTACATATCTAGACAGAAATAGCCTGCGGTCTGTGTCTCAGTACATACCTAGAGGATGATTGCCAGCAGTCCGAGGCTCAAGTACTTACCTAGAGGATGATTGCCAGCAGTCTGAGTCTTAGTACATATCTAATATCTATACAGAAATAGTCTGCGGTCTGAGTTTTAGTACACACCTAGAGGATGATTCCCAGCGGTCTGGGGCTCAAGTACATAACTAGATGGTAAGTGCCAGCAGTCTGGGTTTTAGTTTATATACAGAAATAGTTTGCGGTCTGATTTTTAGTACACACCTAGAGGATGATTGCCTGTGGTCTGTCTCAGTATATACCTAGAGGATGATTGCCAGTGGTCTGGGGCTCAAGTACATACCTAGAGGGTAAGTGCCAGTGGAACGACTCTTAGTACATACCTAGAGAGAAATAACCTGCAGTCAGTCTTAGTACATACCTAGAGGATGAATGCCAGCAGTTTTGGTCTTAGTACATATCCAGACAGAAATAGTCTATGGTCTAAGTCTCAGTACATACAGTACCGCTCAAATTAATTGGAACACACAGGGAATTTCACTCTTTTTATCATGTGACAGTTGGCATCACTGCTACATCACTTGTATTGAACAAACTAACAACCTAACCTCAAAAGCAGTTAGTGCACATGTGATTCTTTGTGTTGAACACATTTTCAGTGAAGTATTGTGTGAATTGTGTTATTGTTGCGCGTTTTTGTGTTTGTTAAACAAACTATTGTAGTTTTTCAATAACTCAACTGATGGATACCACACCTAGAAAACGTAGCAAGATTATTACACTACATCAGTATGGAAATATGTCTCAGAGGATGATATCTAAAGAATGTAAGGTGGGTCTAGCTACTGTTAACCGAATTGTTAAGCAATTTAATGATACTGGCTCCTTTTCTGTTAACAGAATAGGAAATTGTGGTCGTAAAAGGAAAACCACACCACAAACTGACTGCCAATTAATTAGGACTAGTAAGATCAACCCCAGGTTGTCGGCTGTAGATTTGGCACGAGAAATTAACAAAAAAGGGGTTAATATTCATGTTAGTACTGTTAAAAGAAGGCTGTCTGAAGTTGGGCGAAAAGCTTACCGACCTAAGAAAAAGCAGCTTCTTACTGTAGCAATGAAGAAGAAACGCTTGCAGTGGGCTAAAACCTACAAACAGTTTACTGTTGAACAGTGGAAAAATGTCCTTTTCTCTCATGAAACACATTTTTTGGTTCAGGGACATAAAGTAAACTTTGTCCGCAGAAGTGTGAATGAAGCTGAGACATCAGCTCACATCCTTCAACAACCAAAACATCCACCCAAAAAAATGTTTTGGGGCTGTATGTCCTATAATGGTCCAGGTCCATTAGTTCCCATAGAAGGTATGATGAACTCAGACAAATATATTGCTTTATTAGAAAGAAGAGTCGTTCCACTCCTTTTGCAAATGTTTCCAGAAAGCAATGGAATTTTTCAACAAGACTCGGCTCCATGCCATACATCTAAAAAATGCAAGAAATTTTTTTTGAGAACAAAATAACGGTTCAAGAATGGCCTGGCAATTCACCCGATTTAAACCCAATCGAAAATCTATGGGCTATTACTAAAAAAATGATTGCCAAAGAAGATTGTACTACAAAAACATCCATGATTACTGCTGTAATCAAAATATGGTTCCACGATGAAGAAATAAAAAATATATGCAAAAAACTAATAGAATCAATGCCAAAACGCTGTGAAGCGGTTATAAAACACAAAGGAGGACATATTAATTATTAGGGAGCTGTTTGTAATTTTTTTGATCAATAAATTGTCTTTCATTTAAGAATCGTAGTCGTTTACCTGGTGTTCCAATTAATTTGAGCGGTACTGTACCTAGAGGATGATTGCGAGCGGTCAGTGTCTCAGTACATACCTAGAGGATGATTGCCAGTGGTCTGGTTCTTAGTACATATCTAGACAGAAATATCCTGCGGTCAGTGTCTCAGTACATACCTAGAGGATGATTGCCAGTGGTCTGGTTCTTAGTACATATCTAGACAGAAATAGCCTGCGGTCAGTGTCTCAGTACACACCTAGAGGATGATTGCCAGTGGTCTGGTTCTTAGTACATATCTAGACAGAAATATCCTGCGGTCAGTGTCTCAGTACATACCTAGAGGATGATTGCCAGTGGTCTGGTTCTTAGTACATATCTAGACAGAAATATCCTGCGGTCAGTGTCTCAGTACATACCTAGAGGATGATTGCCAGCGGTCTGTGTCTCAGTACATACATGGAGGATGATTGCCAGTGGTCTGGTTCTTAGTACATATCTAGACAGAAATATCCTGCGGTCAGTGTCTCAGTACATACCTAGAGGATGATTGCCAGTGGTTTGATTCTTAGTACAAATCTAGACAGAAATAGCCTGCGGTCAGTCTCTGTACATACCTAGAGGATGATTGCCAGTGGTCTGGGGCTCAAGTACATACCTAGAGGATGATTGCCAGTGGTCTGGTTCTTAGTACATATCTAGACAGAAATAGCCTGCGGTCAGTGTCTCAGTACATACCTAGAGGATGATTGCGAGCGGTCTGGGGCTCAAGTACATACCTAGAGGATGATTGCCAGTGGTCTGGTTCTTAGTACATATCTAGACAGAAATATCCTGCGTCAGTGTCTCAGTACATACCTAGAGGATGATTGCCAGCGGTCTGGGGCTCAAGTACATACCTAGAGGATGATTGCCAGTGGTCTGGTTCTTAGTACATATCTAGACAGAAATAGTCTGTGGTCTGTGTCTCAGTACATACATAGAGGATGATCCCCAGTGATCTGAGGATCAAGTACATAACTAGATGATGAGTTCCAGCAGTCTTGGTCCAAGTGCATATCTAGAGAGAAATAGCCTGCAGTCTAAGTCTCAGTACAACCTAGATGGTGAGTGCCAACAGTCTGGGTCTTAGTACATATCTAGACAGAAATAGCCTGCAGTCTAAGTCTCAGTACATACCTAGATGGTGAGTGCCAGCAGTCTGGGTCTTAGTACATATCTAGACAGAAATAGTCTTCGGTCTGAGTATCAGTACATACATAGAGGGTAAGTGCCAGTGGAAAATGTCTTAGTACATATCTAGAGGGTTAGTGCCAGTGGTCTGGAACTGATTACATACCTAAAAGGTAAGTGGCAGTGGTCTGGGTTGTTATATCCATTCATATTACACGGGAAGAGTTTAATTACATTCTATGAAGTCATATGTTTTCATTTACTATTAGTATTCTATTAAATCTCATGTTTTGTATATATATATTCTACTCGACAGTTTTATGTAAACATTGTTCACAGTATTTTCATCAATAATTTCCTTAGAAATATAATCCTGATTTAACGGAAACTTATTGTGTAATTAATACAAAAAGAATATAAAAGTGGCGACAAGGATGTAATACTTGGAAAATAGAACTTTCATCAGGTTTTATGTTTGTAGGTTTTTCTATGGGAAATCACGAGAAATAGTCGGTGTTTGCATGAGCTTTAGTGTTACGTTACTAAAAAGAATAGTTAAAATCGGAGAGGTAAATAGCATAATGGAGCATTCAATTGGCTGAAATAGCTGGCAAGTCACTATCTGGCTTGAAAATTGCTGTGAAAGGCTTATGGTCTGTAATTATAGTAAAATGGCAACCATAACATTATTGAAAATATGATTGGAGACCCCAAATAAAGCGATTGCCTATCAGTTTGACAATAGGCTTCTTCACTCTTACTGAGTGATCTCGATACAAAACTAATAGGTTTTTCAGAGCCATCTGGCATTCAGTGTGAGATTACGGCTCCAAGTCCATGAGGTGAAGTATCAGTGTTAAGCAAAATTGTTATCCCAAGATCAACGGGTATGAGAACCTGTTCACTGGCTATTTTCTCTTTTATCTTTTAGAAGGTTAACTTACATCCCTTACTCCATTTGAATTTCTTGTTCTTGTAGGTAGTAATATTAGAATAAAGTCATGTACCTACAAATTCCAACAAGTCTTATTCACCAATCTTCAACTACTACCAGAAGAAGTCCTGAAGAACTCATGTTTGGTAGAAACATTCAAACAAGACTCGACTTGATTAAAAAGAAGTTGAAAGATTTTGATGAACAGAAAACCAATAGGTCATTCAAGATAAGGGATCAAGAATAAAAGTGCGGAATTTTAACTAAGATGGAAGTGGAGATATGGAATTGTACTTAGAAGAGACGGAAACGTCATGTACAGAGTGTTAATAGATGGAAGATTTGAACAACGACGTCACATTGACCACATGCGCCCAACACAAGTCACTGTCAGAGGACAACAAAAAGCTGCCTATGAAGAACGAAGAGTTGGATGGCCTCTTGATCCTGGAACTGCAGAGCCAGAGACTAGACTTAAGAAAGACAACGCTCCACTCCAATCGAGGGAAGATCTGCCAGACAAACCACCTCCTGATCCTTCACTTCCAGCAGCACCACCTCCTGATGCTGTGCCTCCAACAGAAGATTCTTAAGAAGATCAATGGGAATAAGGAAGCCACACAAAAAACTCACCTACTCCTAGTCTTAACTTTTAGAGGAGAGGACTGTTATATCTATTCATATTACATGGGAAGAATTTAATAACATTCTATTAAATCATATGTTTTCATTTACTCTATTCGATATTTTTATATAAACATTGTTCATAGTATTTTCGTCTATAATTTTGTATCAAATATATTTCTGATTTAACGTAAACATACTGTGTAATTAATACAAAATGAATATAAAATGGGTCTCAGTACATACCTAGAGGGCAATGCCAGTCGTCTGTGTCTCAGTATATACATAGAATGTAAGTGCCAGTGGTCTGGTTCTCAGTACATACATAAAGGGCTAGTGCCAGTGGTCTGGATACTGAGGTACATACATAGAGGGCGAGTGCTAGCGGTCTGGGTCTTAGTACATACATAGAGGGCAGTGCCAGTAGTGTGAGTCTCAGTACATACATAGAGGGCAGTGCCAGTCGTCTGAGTCTCAGTACATACCTAAAGGGCTAGTGCCAGTGATCTGGGTACTAAAGTAAATATATAGAGGGCGAGTGCCAGCGTTATGGGTTTCAGTACATACATAGTGGGCTAGTGCCAGTGGTCTGGGTCCCATTACATAAATATAGAGTAAGGGCCAGCGTCTGGGTCTCAATACATACATAGAGAGTAATTTCCAGTTGTCTGGGTGACAGTACATTCATAGAGAGTAAGTTTCTGTAGTGTGAGTTTACAGTATGTATATAGAGAGTAAGATCCAGTGGTCTGGGTTTCAGTACATAACTAGAGGGTAATTTCCAGTGGTCTGGGTTTCAGTACATAACAAAAGGGTAAGTGTTAGTTGTATGGGTCTCAGTGCATAACTAGAGGGTAAGTTCCAGATGTCTGAGTCTCAGTAAATAACTAGATGGTAGGTTCCAGTAGTCTGGGTCTCATTACAGTCATAGAGGGTAAGTTCCAGTGGTCTGGGTTTTAGTACATAACTAGAGGGTAAGTTCCAGATGTCTGGGTCTCAGTGCATAACTAGAGGGTAAGTTCCAGATGTCTGAGTCTCAGTAAATAACTAGATGGTAGGTTCCAGTAGTCTGGGTCTCATTACAGTCATAGAGGGTAAGTTCCAGTGGTCTGGGTTTTAGTACAGTCATAGAGGGTAAGTTCCAGTGGTCTGGGTTTTAGTACATAACTAGAGGGTAAGTTCCAGATGTCTGGGTTTTAGTACATAACTAGAGGGTAAGTTCCATATGTCTGAGTCTCAGTACATAACTAGAGGGTAAGTTCCATATGTCTGAGTCTCAGTAAATAACTAGATGGTAGGTTCCAGTAGTCTGTGTCTCATTACAGTCATAGAGGGTAAGTTCCAGTGGTCTGGGTTTTAGTACATAACTAGAGGGTAAGTTCCAGTGGTCTGGGTTTCAGTATATCACTAGAGGGTAAGTTCCAGATGTGTGAGTCTCAGTAAATAACTAGATGGTAGGTTCCAGAAGTCTGGGTCTCATTACAGTCATAGAGGGTAAGTTTCAGTAGTCTGGGGCTCAGTACATACATAGAGGGTAAGTTCCAGTAGTCTGGGTCTCATTACAGTCATAGAGGGTAAGTGTCAGTGGTCTGGGTCTCAGTACATTCATAGAGGGTAAGTTCCAGTGGTCTGGATCTCAGTACATTCATAGATGGTAAGTTCCAGTAGTCTGGGGACATACCTAGAGGGCAAGTGCCAGTAGTGTGAGGCTCAGTGAATAACTAGAGGGTAAGTTCCAGTGGTCTGGGTCTCAGTACATAACTAGAGGGTAATTTCCAGTGGTCTGGGTTTCAGTACATAACTAGAGGGTAAGTGTCATTGGTCTGGGTCTCAGTACATAACTAGGGGGTAAGTTCCAGATGTCTGGGGCTCAGTACATTCAATACCAGCCAATCTGTTTTTAGTTGAATAAAACCGAGTGGCCACTCACAAAACGGAGTGTCCACTCGAGTAAAAGCGAAACTGCTCCCTAGCAGACTCACCGCTGCCGAGTGTGTACTCAAGTAAGTTTATTATGGCTGAATTTATAACAATACTTGCACGTACAATTTACAATGTTCGGAGAGAGTTGAAAAATGATGACTATTAATATGTACATCAAATTCTATAGTTATATGAATTTTGTAAATAAAGTGTTTCGTAGCAATAAAGAGAAAAGCTCCGCGCCTGCAAAGTAGCCGATACTCTATCCGTCATACATTGTTAGCTGGAGACAGGCGCCGGGGATGGGGATGAGGAAGGCCGTGACCTTGATAGGAATGCGGAAATCTGGTCACTAGGTTATTATATCGATGATTATCAGTCGTTTAAATGGTTTAAGGAGATTTAAATGACCTACTGCTTAAAAGGAAAAACCTGTTGTATTTTGAATGGTGTTTCTTTATGATTTTTCGACTCCGCTGGTCACTCCATATTAATGTAAGTTCCAGTGGTCTGGTTCTCAGTACATAACTAGAGGGTAAGTTCCAGTGGTCTGGGTTTCAGTACATAACTAGAGGGTAATTTCCAGTGGTCTGGGTTTCAGTACATAATTAGAGGGTAAGTGTCAGTGGTCTGGGTTTCAGTACATAACTAGAGGGTAATTTCCAGTGGTCTGGGTTTCAGTACATAACTAGAGGGTAAGTTCCAGTGGTCTGGGTTTCAGTACATAACTAGAGGGTAAGTTCCAGTGGTCTGGGTTTCAGTACATAACTAGAAGGTAATTTCCAGTGGTCTGGGTTTCAGTACATAATTAGAGGGTAAGTGTCAGTGGTCTGGGTCTCAGTACATAACTAGAGGGTAAGTTCCAGATGTCTGGGTTTCAGTACATAACTTGACGGTAAATGTCAGTGGTCTGGGTCTCAGTAAATAACTAGAGGGTAAGTGTCAGTGGTCTGGGTCTCAGTAAATAACTAGAGGGTAATTTCCAGTGGTCTGTGTTTCAGTACATAATTAGAGGGCAAGTGTCAGTGGTCTGGGTCTCAGTACATAACTAGAGGGTAAGTTCCAGTGGTCTGGGTTTCAGTACATTACTAGAGGGTAATTTCCAGTGGTCTGGGTTTCAGTACATAATTAGAGGGTAAGTGTCAGTAGTCTGGGTCTCAGTGCATAACTAGAGGGTAAGTTCCAGATGTCTGGGTTTCAGTACATAACTTGACGGTAAATGTCAGTGGTCTGTGTCTCACTAAATAACTAGAGGGTAAGTGTCAGTGGTCTGGGTCTCAGTAAATAACTAGAGGGTAAGTGTCATTGGTCTGGGTCTCAGTACATAACTAGAGGGTAAGTTCCAGATGTCTGGGGCTCAGTACATTCAATACCAGCCAATCTGTTTTTAGTTGAATAAAACCGAGTGGCCACTCACAAAACGGAGTGTCCACTCGAGTAAAAGCGAGACTGCTCCCTAGCAGACTCACCGCTGCCGAGTGTGTACTCAAGTAAGTTTATTATGGCTGAATTTATGCCAATACTTGCACGTACAATTTACAATGTTCGGAGAGAGTTGTAAAATGATGACTATTAATATGTACATCAAATTCCATAGTTATATGAATTTTGTAAATAAAGTGTTTCGTAGCAATAAAGAGAAAAGCTCCGCACCTGCAAAGTAGCCGATACTCTATCCGTCATACATTGTTAGTTGGAGACAGGCGCCGGGGATGGGGATGAGGAAGGCCGCGACCTTGATAGGAATGCGGTAATCTGGTCACTAGGTTATTATATCAATGATTATCAGTCGTTTAAATGGTTCAAAGAGATTTAAATGACCTACTGCTTAAAAGGAAAAACCTGTTGTATTTTGAATGGTGTTTCTTTATGATTTTTCGACTCCGCTGGTCACTCCGTATAAATGTAAGTTCCAGTGGTCTGGTCTGGTTCTCAGTACATAACTAGAGGGTAAGTTCCAGTGGTCTGGGTTTCAGTACATAACTAGAGGGTAATTTCCAGTGGTCTGGGTTTCAGTACATAATTAGAGGGTAAGTGTCAGTGGTCTGGGTTTCAGTACATAACTAGAGGGTAAGTTCCAGATGTCTGGGTTTCAGTACATAACTTGACGGTAAATGTCAGTGGTCTGGGTTTCAGTACATAACTAGAGGGTAATTTCCAGTGGTCTGGGTTTCAGTACATAACTAGAGGGTAATTTCCAGTGGTCTGGGTTTCAGTACATTATTAGAGGGTAAGTGTCAGTGGTCTGGGTCTCAGTACATAACTAGAGGGTAAGTGTCAGTGGTCTGGGTCTCAGTAAATAACTAGAGGGTAAGTGTCAGTGGTCTGGGTCTCAGTAAATAACTAGAGGGTAATTTCCAGTGGTCTGGGTTTCAGTACATAATTAGAGGGTAAGTGTCAGTGGTCTGGGTCTCAGTACATAACTAGAGGGTAAGTTCCAGTGGTCTGGGTTTCAGTACATAACTAGAGGGTAATTTCCAGTGGTCTGGGTTTCAGTACATATTTAGAGGGTAAGTGTCAGTGGTCTGGGTCTCAGTACATAACTAGAGGGTAAGTTCCAGATGTCTGGGTTTCAGTACATAACTTGACGGTAAATGTCAGTGGTCTGGGTTTCAGTACATAACTAGAGGGTAATTTCCAGTGGACTGGGTTTCAGTACATAACTAGAGGGTAAGTTCCAGTGGTCTGGGTTTCAGTACATAACTAGAGGGTAAGTTCCAGATGTCTAGGTTTCAGTACATAACTAGAGGGTAATTTCCAGTGGTCTGGGTTTCAGTACATAATTAGAGGGTAAGTGTCAGTGGTCTGGGTCTCAATACATAACTAGAGGGTAAGTTCCAGATGTCTGGGTTTCAGTACATAACTAGAGGGTAAGTTCCAGATGTCTGGGTTTCAGTACATAACTTGATGGTAAATGTCAGTGGTCTGAGTCTTAGTACATACCTAGAGGGCAAGTACCAGCGGTCTGAGTTTCAATGACGTAGCCAGCAGCACAGGCACGTTGCATCATGTGACACCAGGATGGGTAGGTGTGGTTGTCAGATCCACAGAGCTCCACATTGCCCGGACCCTCAGGACATCGCAGTGTTGAACATGTAACACAGCGAGGGCTGCCGTTGGAGCGGTCTGTCAGACACCGCTGGCCCGGGCCACAGGATACGTGGCGACATGATGCTGAAGCTGGAAAAGGTACAGACTTAATATTTTGAAATTGTCGTTTTCTTATATAGAAATAAATTATGCTGTAATATTTTCATATTGTGCTAACAGTAGTTTTATTTTGAGTTAAAATCAAAATAAAATGAGAAAACGTTTTCATTTATGCAAATTCGTTACAATTAGTGAGGCTTTATAGTCATCCTGGTATTATTGTCACAAGTTTAAGATGTCTCCGCAATTAGAGTAATTGTATCAACACTCCGTACTACACCGCAACACTGATCATGTGTTTATGACAATCGGTACTGCTAATGTCTCCTCACTCACTATTTTTTTTTAGTAAATATATTGTTGAGATGGTCTTCAAAATTAAATATATTGGGACTATCTTAATCTATGCCGGAAAAGTACGTATAAATATTTTTTTCTTCTTTTTTAAGTTTTGAATATGTGGCGAAATTACAGCGTTCTCAATTCTCCTCTCTTTCCTAGCTCCCCCCCCCCCCCTATAATTTCGATGAATCGAATTAGTCAATCACGCCGCTCTCTTTAACATCCCTGCTTATGATGTCATTGTTAACTTGTTATTTATTCGTTCACAAGATTTTTTTCTTTATTCAAGTATCTTTGAAATGCCTAAATTCTAGAGTAACCTACCATGTATAGACTATATTTATAAACTAAATGTCTTCCAGCATGCATGCAATTACTATGCTATAACAAACTTACTTTTATTCTGTGTATTCACCTTGATTGATGAACATTTTAAATATAGTTCACAAAAATCATTTGTTAGTGTTTGAAATGTGTTCATCTAATCTTATCATTAGTATTGACCTGTTGGTTGACACTACATCCATAACAGAGTTATATTTTTCATATTTAATTTGTCCATAATTGTTTATGTTGGGTGATGAACATAACAATAATGCTTGTAATTAATGTATTTATCACTGAGTAAAGTTAATATCAACAGTGTTTCTTTTACAGTTATGTTTGAACTTACAATATAGCATTTGCTTTGAGTACGACACGGGTACTTGGGCAGGTAACACGATACGAGCTCAGATGTAATCTATCTTGTCTGACCAATTGGATCGGGTAAGTTTATTCCGAGAGAAATGCAAATGAGCATGAAGAGGTGAATTATTCGCGTGCGCGACGAGTGGGAGGGGTCAACGACCCATGTGGCCTTGACCGTGACCTTGAGCATTGAGCAAGGCCGTGCCAAGACCGTCTGGTCTGATGGACTACCTTACAGCCGACGCCATGCCACTGCGCAAGCCAACATAACCTAGATTCACAGCTGATTGTTGGTCGTGCAACAACCTCTGAAATAATCTGGCTTATATCGTCAGCTGATAATCTTCAGAGAGTAGGATTATATGTGATGGGAAGATGAGTATGTAACTGTATTATTTTATATAAAAAAGATACAGTTGTTAGTTGTTTTTTTTCAAATATACAATATAACTTATTTGTACAGAAGACTTATCACCCGTGAAGTTACGTTTTCGAAAGATTCAGTAATATCTTGTACAATACAACCAACTTTTATTATTTATTGCTGAATATGTTTAAGAAGTCGTTTATTTTGTCAGTTCCTTCAAACAGTTAATATTCGGTAAGTACATACATTCCTTAGTGAATCACTCTGGTCTGAGGAAGATAAACGTGGTCTGTGTAAGGCTACTTGTGGTATAATAGATTTGCTGAGTGATGTTCACTTGTGTTGTGTTTATAGAATCACCAGATTCTGAATATGGGAAGTAAGAAAAACGTGGATCTTTTCCGTTAATTCACTACCACTACTTTCATTTTGTTCCCGTTAATTTACTACCACTTGATAAATATTCTATTGCTATAAAAACTGTTCCCCAATCAATTTTACGTCCACTGGGGTATTCCTTATCCGCTAGGAATCCGAGGTCGTTGGCAGTATCTTATCGCTTTCTAAGAACTTACACACGGAGAGCGTATTCGGTGATAATTCAATCATTGTATTTACCAGTTTGTGATTAACTTTAGTAGCCACCTAACCTAACCTAACCGTAATTGCGGTAAAAAGTGGTAGTGAAGTAACGGAAAAAGTATAGGTAGTGAATTAACGGAAAAGGTTCAATTATTTAATTGAATATAAAGCAGCATCAGCTAAGTTTTTTCTTAATTTAACTTGAATAAATTAAAGTATTATATATACAGGGTGTTCTGAAAAAAGGTGCCCATAATGCAGGGCGTGATTCCTCACATCAAAAGAAGAAAAAAAGTTCTAATTAACATAGGTCCGAAAATGTTTCGTTAGAGAGTTACGGCTAGCGAAAGATTTCGCCTGAATTTCAGTTCCCCTGCTGAAACGAAGCCCTACGGGTATTTGTTGGCTGTTAATTAAGATGTACAATTTATCATTCTTTATGTAAAATGAACTAAAAAATTGAATAAAACCGTTTCCAGACCTGTAGCTACAGTAGTTTTTAAGATATGTGACGAAATACGCGAAACTTGGTCCCGAAAAACAAGTTCCTTTTAGGTTTGAAGCAGATTTACTATGTTAAATGTACAATAAACCCAAATTTTTTTTACAGAACTGTTAGAAAATTTAATTTCGAAGAGAAAGATGTAAAATAAGTCTATAATAGACAAACGCAACCTTTAAAAAATAATCCTTAATTAGCCTACATACAAAACGCATGAAAAATAGACAAAATCTGTTAAGCTCTCTACAAATGTAATATTGAAATTAAAACAGCTGTTGTAATAAAACAAATTAATGAGTTACTAATATTTTTTATCAAGTAAACATTTTTAACAATCATAAATTATCATACATAAAAAAGTTATCTGAATTATCATTCAACAAAAAAGTTACACTTGTCCTAAAAAACTAACCACGTCACAGTAGATTTTCAAAATGTTTCCCCTCATTCAAAATACAAGCATCCAGCCGTCTTCTCATAGACTGCCGAACTCTTTCGAAGATCCCAGGTGTCTCACGTATCCTTTGAATCCCATTAATAATCCTTGTGCGCAACTCTTCTATGGTATCCACAGGCGAGTCGTAGACAAGCGACTTTAAATGTCCCCATAAGAAAAAGTCAAGAGGATTGAGGTCAGGTGACCTTGCAGGCCATGCTACTGGGGCTCCTCGACCAATCCATCTGTTTGGATATGCTTCATTTAAAAATTCTCTTACTTGTAATGTGTAATGAGCTGGAGCTCCATCCTGCATGAACCACATTTTGTTGCGTGTGTATAGTGGCACATCTTCGAGTAACTCATTCAGATCAGTCGTCAAGAAATGTAAATAATTTTCACCATTGAGCCTATCAGGTAAAAAACGAATAAAAATTTTATCACCCAGAATAGCAGCCCATACGTTTATAGAAAACTGATATTGGTGACGGTTCTCTGAAATAGCATGTGGATTTTCATTTGCCCAAATGTGAGTATTGTGGGTGTTAAGAATAGCCATTCTTGAAAATTTTGCTTCATCAGTAAAGATAATGTTATTTAAAAAATGTGGATTTCTGCACCTTTGGATAAGCCATTGGCATAGCTGAACACGAGGAAAGTAATCTCGAGGCAAAAGAGCCTGGACCCTTTGATAGTGATAATAATGCAACTGCTGCTCATGTAAAATCTTCCAGACAATTGAATTACTAACACCGAAATCCAAGGCTAGTTCTCTAGTACTTCTTCCAGGATGATTCTCTATTTCGTCCAACACGCCCTCCTCCAATTCAGCTGTACACATTGTACGTGGCCGTCCTGATCTACCAACTTTTCCAGGTTTAAAGGTTCCCGTCTCGCTTAGCCTTCTATGAATGGAAGAAAACATTTTATGATTCGGTAACTGTCTACGAGGAAAGTGTTCCTGATAGAGTCGTCTAGCCTCACGACTGTTGCAATGTGCAAGCCGTACATTAAATGCATGTCTGCCATTTCACCATTAGTGTACATAATATTCATATTACCTGCCATGATGAATAAGATATTATTAGCTATCAAAAATTAACTGCAACGGCACTCGCACTAACTTGTATTAAAGTACAGATCAACACACGCACATAATGAGCAATGGAAAAATAGCTGCTTGTCATGTTTATTTAAATTATTATAAACAATGTTACATTGTTTAAACATATGTTTTAAATAGAAATTATTTTGTTCCTTAAATCATATGTTTTAATACAACAGCTGTTTTAATTTCAATATTACATTTGTAGAGAGCTTAACAGATTTTGTCTATTTTTCATGCGTTTTGTATGTAGGCTAATTATGGATTATTTTTTAAAGGTTGCGTTTGTCTATTATAGACTTATTTTACATCTTTCTCTTCGAAATTAAATTTTCTAAAAGTTCTGTAAAAAAATTTGGGTTTATTTTACATTTAACATAGTAAATCTGCTTCAAACCTAAAAGGAACTTGTTTTTCGGGACCAAGTTTCGCGTATTTCGTCACATATCTTAAAAACTACTGTAGCTACAGGTCTGGAAACGGTTTTATTTAATTTTTTAGTTCATATTACATAAAGAACGATAAATTGTACATCTTAATTAACAGCCAACAAATACCCGTAGGGCTTCGTTTCAGCAGGGGAACTGAAATTCAGGCGAAATCTTTCGCTATCCGTAACGCTCTAACGAAACATTTTCGGACCTATGTTAATTAGAACTTTTTTTCTTCTTTTGATGTGAGGAATCACGCTCTGCCTTATGGGCACCTTTTTTCAGAACACCCTGTATATATATATATATATATATATATATATATATATATATATATATATATATATATATATAATGTCAGGTAAACGTCTTTAAACATTTGGTCCTATGTGAGTTTTTCTTTTTTATGCTGTCTGGGTATGATGTGAATTTTATTTCTTGTACTGTATTATAATTATGTAGCTGTAACTACTTATTTATGTTGGGTTTTACTTGATGAATAAAATTGCATCGTAGATGTATTGTCCATGTACGGTAAGATTTTTGTTTGTTTGCATGATAAATTGCTTTTTTTAATACTACTTATAAATAACATTCTACAAGGTGCTATATTTCTGGATTTATTTTAGTAATGCTTTTTTTACACGCTTGTTACATGTTTGCCAATGTTTAAAACAAGAAAATTTGTGCTGTTTTGTTTTCATTGTTTTTATTATTAAATATTAAATTATTTGTTATATTTATCTCATTGTTTTGTACAGTTTTAAAAGAAATCAACTTTGTTTTTTATATTTGAAGTTATGAACATATAAACAAATCCATATAGTTTGTTAATTCTATATTTGATAGATATTCAAATTGATTTTCATCATTTACTGGTATTTTCAATTTTGAATCATCTGTATATTAAATGAGATAATATTGTGTAGGATAATTATTAGAGATATTAATAAATTAATAAATATGTTTTTTATGTAGCTGTTAAATGAAAGTGATCCTTATATTGATCCTTGAGGGACACTAAGTTGGATTTTTATAGAACTGAATGAAATTTTCTTAATTTATTGTTTTGGTTTTGAATTTGTAATAACTCTTAAAATTTAAATCTTTTTCCGAGATATGATTTAAATCATTCTAGAGTAAATTTGTTTATGCTAAGAATTTTAAATTCATTTATTAACGTACAATGGTCAGCACTATCGAATGCTTTATAGTAAACACATTAAATAACTATGTTTACTTTCAAGCCATCAAAATTCCACCAAGGAACAAATGAAGAAACTATCACATGTCTTTGACCGGTCTATAAAGATTGCTATTGTCTATTCATTTTTACCTAAAGACTCAATTACTGAGTCAATAAACAAGACAGCTATTGTTGTTACTGATTTACTATTAAAATACACATCTTGAATGTAGTCTATTAAATTATTGTTTTTTTAGTAATTAAGTCATAAATTGGTAATGGGCAACTTGTCTTAATGCTCACTTCCTTCTACAACCAGGACACCTAATTTCCATGTTCATGCCAAATATCAATAAAACTAAATCGTTTGAGTAAATTATATTTTCACGAATACAAAAAACTCATGAAAATGGTGCTTATCAATCGTATGGTTCTATTTTATGATCATATAGTCAAATATTGGAAATTTGTAATTGTGTTCGTTAACATTCTGATTTATTCTATCTACTATTTCCACATACGAATAAATAAAGTGCTATAGTTAATCTAACCACAATTCTAGAAGTGTACAGTAGTTAATTAATAACAACAAAGTTTTAAATTGCGTAGGCTACCTGCAATAAGCAGACATGTCTCTTTCAACAAAACATATTCAGATTTATAATATATATAATTTAACTTATAGAACTGATTTTATAAGGTGTATAATCAAGGCTTAGAATTATGGGCCTAAAACTAGATATATATAGGCAAAACTTATCTAGGCCTAATAATAATAACAATACTAATGATTTATACAAATAAAGCACTAAATACAAACATAAAAATGAATGAATATAATAGAATATAATCAGATAATAACTGTTTTAATTCTTGGATACGTTAATTGTGAAACATAAACTATTTTTAAAATATTCTTAACTTAATTTAGTGAAGCAGTTTGATGGATTAAAAACTTTTTTAATATCAGCACTATTTTAATTTATAAAGGTGGTTATAATTGATTAACTAGTGAAGGCAAGGATAGGAATAAATAAAAAGAACAGGATAAAATCAGAAAAGTTTTAATCCACTTAACGATTATTCAGCCCTTTGATTTCCAAACAAATGTTTTATGTGTTATATTTAGCATTTAAATACTATTGATTTTTAGTAATTTAGATAGCAAAACAGTTGATTCTAATTTGAAATATAAATTCAAACCTGCGCGAATATTCTAACAATTCGGGTTGAAATGCAGTATAAATTACAAGTTAGAGACATGGAGGTTATAAAATGAATCAAAATAGGATCAACGTTGGCGCGCGGCCGGCCTGATGGCGCGCAGCTACTCGACCACAGAGTAATAAAATGGCAGATGAACCATATTAACTGTGGAACTATGTAACTCACTTGGTGATGAAACATAGTTATGTAATTAGCGAAACCTTTGATCGCTGGCTACTTTCGCCAAAATGAGATCCTTGATATATCGTGTGAAACGTTAGTATCTTACATTAAGACATAGTTCTGTCTCACGTTCACGAAACCTTTGATCGCTGGCTACTTTCGCCAAAATGAGATCCTTGATATATCGTGTGAAACGTTAGTATCTTACATTAAGACATAGTTCTGTCTCACGTTCACGAAACCTTTGATCGCTGGCTACTTTCGCCAAAATGAGATCCTTGATATATCGTGTGAAAAGTTAGTATCTTACACTAAGACGTAGTTCTGTCTCACGTTCACGAGCTTTTTTTGTTCTGTGCAAATTAATACTTTACTTGCTTCTTTGATGAAACTTCAGCTTCTATAAAACAAGGTGGCCCACCGCATCGGAGAAACGAGTAACTGAGAGCAAAAGGTAAAAGTGAGCTTCTATAAATGATAAAGTGGTGGCACAACCTCGTTTGAGCAACGAGCAAATGACAGTAAAAGATAGCTTCTATAAAAGATACGATTTTAGCCCTACCACATCGGAGAAACGAGTGTTAATTATTTTCACTTGAAATCGTTACAATAATTGCTTGCAGTTGCAATAAATTGAACCCTAGCGAGACGGGGCAATTGTTTAATTGTCAGAGGCGGCTTGAGGTCATTGAAAACAAAGGAGAGTAAGTGAAGCCAAGGCTGAAGCCAAAAGATAGTGATCAGCACAGGCTGAATCAGGTAAGCTAGCTCAGTTCAAGATACGACATTGTTTTCATATACATGCAACTTTGGCCTCAAAGTATGGTGAGGCAGAAAACACGTTTAACGATGAACATCCATATAACTAGCTTTAAATAACGACAAAATACTTATTAATTGTCATATTATTGACGTATATAGGAACATCATAATATTCCATTGATGTATATTTTAAAATCGTAAACACGATTCTAAGCATAATATACAGATCTACAATCACATGACACGAAAACTGAATTAACACTTTATTTAGCCATTGTCAGTAATTATTTGGGAACCTGGAATTTATAACAGAATACAGAAAAAAGCCTGTTTTTATTTGAGTGATTAACAAGAAATTCGTATCGAAAAAATAAGTACCTGAACATATTGCACTTTATCCTGGCCTCGAAAAAAAAAAAACTTGTTTAAAAGTGGTTGAAATAAGTTAGACTATTATAGGAGATATGTCCCGTGGAAACTCAGTTTTTTTTACCACGCGTCATGATTTTTGTTTTTAAAGTACTGTATATGTTATTGCATAACTTTTAAATCGCCCACTAATCAAATCACCTTTTGAAATCGGATTTGTGTCGTTTTATTGGGTTAAAATATGTTTTCATTATTTTATTATTTTTTAAAAATTATTCTTAGGAAATGCTGATATGATTTATACCAGTAAAGTTAGCTGGGACGGCCTTTTTGTTTTCGAGATTAGACTGAAAATAAGTAAATATGAACGCCCACATTTTAGTTATGTCGAAAATAAATTGAATGCACCTCGGAATTACGACTGGGCAGAAATAACTTGTAAACCATATCCAACACAAACAACCTTTGCTTTGGCAACGGAGAAAATTCTTACCAGATGCCTACTCCCTTTGAAGTCGGGTGCAATCCTACTCACACGGGAATAGAAACCGCCTTGAAGTAATTTATTTGCCGACTTCTTTTCAGTTTTAATAAAAGCCTAAGAACCCCCCACCATGTTCTTTATGTTTAAATTTATATAGTAACTGTTGGGAGTAGGAGTACTTTATATTGATATAATGTAGAGCTATTAAAGTCTTTTTGGCCTTGAGCTGTTGACCGTAACTCCAACGCGAGTAATGGCAACAGCTCAATCGGACATAGTTCGTGGTTAGCTCAGGAATATGAGACCACTATCGTCAATCGGCCATAGTTCGTGGTTATCTCAGCAATATCAGACCACTATCGTCAATCGGCCATAGTTCGTGGTTAGCTCAGCAATATCAGACCACTATCGTCAATCGGCCATAGTTCGTGGTTAGCTCAGCAATATCAGACCACTATCGTCAATCGGCTATAGTTTGTGGTTAGCTCAGCAATATCAGACCACTATCGTCAATCGGCCATAGTTCGTGGTTAGCTCAGCATTATCAGACCACTATCGTCAATCGGCCATAATTCGTGGTTACCTCAGGAATATCAGACCACTATCATCAATCGGTCATAGTTCGTGGTTAGCCAGCAATATCAGACCACTATCGTCAATCGGTCATAGTTCGTGGTTAGCTCAGCAATATTAGACCACTATCGTCAAACAGCTTTAATTAATGGAAAGAACATTTAAAGGGAACCAAAAACTATCAAAACAATAAGAGGCTTAAGATCTGGAAACATTGATCCTCTAAACTCTTCTCTTTCTACAGACAACCGGGATTTTTTAAATTTAATACAATCCATAGCACAACAGTTTAAATTATTTAATGAAGTTCTGAATTTTAATATTAATACATGCTGTCCTAAAAACAATCAGAATTTCCCCGAAAAAGACGAATAATAATTTGATCACTAAAAGTATATTGGTTTCGAGATAAAAACTCACTTCTCTGAAATCAACAGAAATACTCAAACGTAGGGGAACAAACTTATGAGTGATGCTAAAGAGATGGCGAATGAGACCAACAGATTTTTTTCATCTGTAGCCAATGAGCTATTAGAAGTTTGGAATGAGACCTTAGGGGTGTTTCACGACTTTCAAAGGCATCCAATTGTTTTGTCCACAATACGTTGATTGGGAGATTGGAATGAGACCTTAGGTGTGTTTCACGACTTTCAAAGGCATCCAATTGTTTTGTCCACAATACGTTGATTGAGAGATTGGAATGAGACCTTAGGTGTGTTTCACGACTTTCAAAGGCATCCAATTGTTTTGTCCACAATACGTTAATTGAGAGATTGGAATGAGACCTTAGGTGTGTTTCACGACTTTCAAAGGCATCCAATTGTTTTGTCCACAATACGTTGATTGAGAGATTGGAATGAGACCTTAGGTGTGTTTCACGACTTTCAATGGCATCCAATTGTTTTGTCCACAATACGTTGATTGAGAGATTGGAATGAGACCTTAGGTGTGTTTCACGACTTTCAAAGGCATCCAATTGTTTTGTCCACAATACGTTAATTGAGAGATTGGAATGAGACCTTAGGTGTGTTTCACGACTTTCAAAGGCATCCAATTGTTTTGTCCACAATACGTTGATTGAGAGATTGGAATCACATGGCATCCGAGACGTGCCTCATATGAGGCTTTCTTAAGCTACAGAACCTAAGCTTTAAGATTTCATATAAACTATCAAAACTGATCGCTATGAACTATAGTGCCCAGGGATCTATCTTAGTCAATTTCTCTTGATGATACATGTCAATTACATAGTCATTCCTACTGCGTGGAAGAGCGGTGAAATAAGCGGAATCAACAACTGTATCTTATATTTTAATAGCCTCAAAATCAAAACAAACACATCAAAATCTAACGTCTTGAACTTTTCTCTGCGGCCTGTTGACTCAGAGTGCGGCCTGTTGACTCAGAGTGTGGCCTGTTGACTCAGAGTGCGGCCTGTTGACTCAGAGTGCGGCCTGTTGACTCAGAGTGCGGCCTGTTGACTCAGAGTGCGGCCTGTTGACTCAGAGTGCGGCCTGTTGACTCAGAGTGCGGCCTGTTGACTCAGAGTGCGGCCTGTTGACTCAGAGTGCGGCCTGTTGACTCAGAGTGCGGCCTGTTGACTCAGAGTGCGGCCTGTTGACTCAGAGTGCGGCCTGTTGACTCAGAGTGCGGCCTGTTGACTCAGAGTGCGGCCTGTTGACTCAGAGTGCGGCCTGTTGACTCAGAGTGCGGCCTGTTGACTCAGAGTGCGGCCTGTTGACTCAGTGTGCGGCCTGTTGACTCAGAGTGCGGCCTGTTGACTCAGTGTGCGGCCTGTTGACTCAGAGTGCGGCCTGTTGACTCAGAGTGTTAGAGCCCTGTATCACACTGGCATACTCTACAATATATGTAGTCCATAGCTCAAAATTCCTTGGTATGTTTTTATGAGCTATGGAATTTTTGGATAGACTTCCTGCAAACACATGACTGATCTACTGTCAATCCCATTTGCATTTCCAGTAGTTGCGTCAGTTATTTGCAATACCATTGACCCACCCACCCACCCACCCACCCATACAAGAAGAGTTGCAACAGTTGAGCTCATTGACTATGTTTGTGCTAAATTATCCTCAGAAATGTTTTCGAGTTATCAAGCCAAATACTGCCTCCACCAGGTCCTTATGACGGCGTGTTATGGCCTAATTTATCCCAACCTCTTCTATGGAGTGATATTGTGGGGGGGCTGTACAAAAACGACCAGTCGATGAGAGTGTTTAAGATAAAAAAAAAACAAGCAATTCGCGTTATTGCTCATTTAAATTTCAGAGTCTTGTAGGGAAACCTTTTACAAACTAAAACTGCTGGCCCTGCCGAGGCCTCTATATTTTAGAAACAACATTGTTATACATATTGTTGTATGTTGTGTTAAGTAAGTACACTTCATAGTGGTGGCGGGGACCAAGTTACCCGGTCCAGTACATCTATAAGAAGAGTTAGGGAAGTAGTCCTTCCCTGTAGCAGACGACACGAGCTTAGTGCAGCTGCCGATACGCAGCGCTCAGCTTGAGATTTTCTGCTGTATACCCCTTTTCAAACCCAATACTCGGGTCTTTTTAGGAGAGGACCCCCCACTCTTGAAAGAATTTTTATAGGAATACCGGAATACCTAAACTAACCTGATTCGCAAGTTTCCTATTCCTCAATTTCAAAGAATTTGTCCAGAGTGTGGGGTCCTCTTCTAAAAAAGACCACAATACTCCTCCACCTTTTTGTATCTCTCTCATTATCATGGAAATTTGTAATATTCCCTCTTACCTGCAATGCACTTTCACTGTCTCACTCTAAGGGTCTAAGCTGCCACACAAAGATAGCAAAATTATGAAAAAAGTTGTTTAACTTAAAACATAGGATTTTCGCTTCTTAAATATGTGTACTATTTGCTCGGTCCAAACCTACAAGCCAGCAGTGCGCAACTGGGACCGAGCAGTCCTTCTAGCTGTGGAATACCGATGTGAGACTAGTAGTGGCTGTGATAGTAGGATACAGTACAAAGTGACAAAGGTCTTGATGGTCAGTGCGCACGTGCAACCGCTTAGCGCGCCGCGCCTGGCGCTCATTAGCGACTGTCGCAATAGGATCGGTCTATCTAGCGCTGTGCCCACCTCCCGTGTATGAATAGGAAAACTAAGAAGTTGTTTTTTACGTAATTTTATAAAATAAATCGTTAATGGACAGTTATTGACATGACACTGATTGAATGTAAACATCAGTTCATTCAGTATTGGATTTACCTACTAAGAGTCAGAAGAGATAGTCGACAGTTTGGATTTATTCTCATAAGAGCAATGTTAATGTAGAACAGCACTCTACGGAACGATATGTCGGAAAATTATAATTTTTACATCACTTGAAAGAGCGTTAAAGTTACAAGAAAATCCAGTTTTTCATTTAAAAAATTGATTGGTTGAAAATATTAAACTTGAGTTTATAATCTTTATTAAAATACAAAAGAACAATCAACATTTTTTAAAGTGACTCTAGTCTTTTACGCCTTTCAAAAAATGTAAAAATAATAATTTTCCCACAAATAGTTAAGTCATTGAGCTGTTCCGCATTTAACACCACTTGTATGTGAATAAATTCAATATGGCGACTTGTTTTATAGACTCTTAACTCAGTGTTTAGTATATTGTGTCACAGCAAATCATATTGATAAAGTATATCAATTTGTAAATGACTTAAAATTGTAAATAATTGACAAAGCTTATATCACATCGATTTGTTCATAAAAATCAGATCAACATTTTGTTTGTCCCATCAGTGAATTTAAATGCACAATTTAAAATTAGTTTTTTCTCACTAAATCAAAATTAATAAGAAATTTGATTAAGTTACCTCTGGCAGGTGGGTGAGTGGTCAAATACCACCGTACGTGTATGGCTGGGTGGGCGGGTGGGTGGGGGGGCCAAGGTTAAAGTAGTATGAACCGTACCTAGTCTAACAAGTTGATGTATTTTAATCTTGTGTCTTTTGTTTACGCTTTGCTTGTAGTAGACCCTTTACAAATTTGTAAGGTTATATGAATTTGTATTATAACTGAAAATGATTATATTTACGCTGGATTCAGTTATCATACTAGGTCTATGTCGGCATGGTAGCTCAATGTAGGCTTTCGATGTGAAGTGTAAGTTCCAAGGTTCGAATCCCCAACGGAGCTAACAGTCGGTACTTCACTCGTTGAATGAAGTTCACGCACAGGCCTGCAGGCTTGTGTAAAATTGCAAGTGAAATTAAAAATATGTTTCTTGTCCCGTAACATTGACTAAATAACATGCATAGAAGTGGTATATTAAGTTAATGTATAACATATAAGTTCTCTAATGTTTGAAATAAGTAAGAATGCATACAGTAAATGTTTGGACACATTTATGGGTACTTACGAATGCATTTGCCCTTGTAGGCGACGGGGATGGCTTTGCCCTGACGGCATGCAGCCTGACGCAGGTGGCAGGCGCTGGGGTAGGTATGAAGGTCGGCACCACAGACGGGCCTGTGGGGCGGGCAACGACGTGGAGCGCAACGCACACAGTGAGGCGTCAGGTTCTGGTCCAGGAGGCAGTGCTTGCCGGCCGGACACCGCAGCCTGTCGCACGAACCTGAAGATGTCACAAATAAGGGAAGAGATGATGTGTGAGCTCTTAGACAGAAATTTTGGGGTAGTAATATATACTGCGTATGAATACGTTAATTATAAAAACAACAACTTAGAGCTAGATGAAGGGAAAGGTAGGCCTAAGGGAAAGGTATTTACTATAAATAAAGTTAAATTTATATGTTCAATATACAAGACAGTGAAATTACTTTTTTGAGTATTACAATATCAACTAGTGTTAAGACACAAACAATTTTTTACATTGCGATGAGAAATCGGTAGTAGATTACAATATCATGGATAACCAAATGTATTGTCCTGTAATATAATATAGAAGGGCAATCGGTGGTAAGCTACAATATCATGGAGAACCAATTATATTGTCCTGTAATATAATATAGAAGGGCAATCGGTGGTAAGCTACAGTATCATGGAGGACCACTTATATTGTCCTGTAATATAATATAGAAGGGCAATCGGTGGTAAGATACAGTATCATGGAGAACCACTTATATTGTCCTGTAATATAATATAGAAGGGCAATCGATGGTAAGCTACAGTATCATGGAGGACCACTTATATTGTCCTGTAATATAATATAGAAGGGCAATCGGTGGTAAGATACAGTATCATGGAGAACCACTTATATTGTCCTGTAATATAATATAGAAGGGCAATCGGTGGTAAGCTACAATATCATGGAGAACCAATTATATTGTCCTGTAATATAATATAGAAGGGCAATCGGTGGTAAGCTACAGTATCATGGAGGACCACTTATAATGTCCTGTAATATAATATAGAAGGGCAATCGGTGGTAAGCTACAGTATCATGGAGAACCACTTATATTGTCCTGTAATATAATATAGAAGGGCAATCGGTTGTAAGATACAGTATCATAGAGAACCACTTATATTGTCCTGTAATATAATATAGAAGGGCAATCGGTTGTAAGATACAGTATCATGGAGAACCATTTATATTGTCCTTAATATAATATAGAAGGGCAATCGGTGGTAAGCTACAGTATCATGGAGAACCAATTATATTGTCCTGTAATATAATATAGAAGGGCAATCGGTGGTAAGGTACAGTATCATGGAGGACCACTTATATTGTCCTGTAATATAATATAGAAGGGCAATCGGTGGTAAGCTACAGTATCATGGAGAACCACTTATATTGTCCTGTAATATAATATAGAAGGGCAATCGGTGGTAAGATACAGTATCATGGAGAACCACTTATATTGTCCTGTAATATAATATAGAAGGGCAATCGGTGGTACAGTATCATGGAGAACCACTTATATTGTCCTGTAATATAATATAGGAGGGCAATCGGTGGTAAGATACAGTATCATGGAGAACCACTTATATTGTTCTGTAATATAATATAGAAGGGCAATCGGTGGTAAGCTACAGTATCATGGAGAACCACTTATATTGTCCTATATTATATAGAAGGGCAATCGGTGGTAAGCTACAGTATCATGGAGAACCACTTATATTGTCCTATATTATATATAAGGGCAATCGGTGGTAAGCTACAGTATCATGGAGAACCACTTATATTGTCCTATATTATATAGAAGGGCAATCGGTGGTAAGCTACAGTATCATGGAGAACCACTTATATTGTCCTATATTATATAGAAGGGCAATCGGTGGTAAGCTACAGTATCATGGAGAACCACTTATATTGTCCTATACTATATAGAAGGGCAATCGGTGGTAAGCTACAGTATCATGGAGAACCACTTATATTGTCCTATCCTATAGAAGTAAGGGGCATAAAAATAATTTGTATAAATCTAAGTTGAGAAATGCCAGCGATCTGGATATTCCAAAACCAGCTACAACTTTTTTCACAAAATCTTTTGCATTTCTAGCACCTTATTTGTTTAAGCAACTGCCAATGGAAATTAAAAGCATCAGTAACTCTTACTTATTCGTTAAATTATTGAGAAGTTGGTTGCTTACAAAAAACACGGTTGAAGACATTTTAAGTGTTCAATAATGTCTTTCAATTTTTCTTGTATTTATTTATTATTTTATATAGGCTCTGAGTCACATTAGTTTTACTTACAATTTATTTTATTGTATAGTACAGTACGCTTTTGGAAGCTCTTTTTTCTATGTTGGTATTTTTATTTTTAGCCACTTTTTGAATTTGTATCTTACCTAGACCTCCTATCAGGCTTATGCCTTGGAGGTTTTCCTTTTGTTTTCTCAAACGTAACTCATAACTGTGTAATTTCTTGTGTAGCAGGAATGATTGTAAATGTTATTATATTTTTGTTATGTGTATAATTTTTGTAAAGTCAGAACTGGCATTTTCAAACCTGTTTTGTAAATATGTACCATATATGTAAGATGTTTTGAGAAAATAAAGATCATTATTATATAGAAGGGCAATCAGTGGTAAGCTACAGTATCATGGTGAACCACTTATATTGTCCTATATTATATAGAAGGGCAATCAGTGGTAAGCTACAGTATCATGGAGAACCACTTATATTGTCCTATATTATATAGAAGGGCAATTGGTGGTAAGCTACAGTATCATGGAGAACCACTTATATTGTCCTATATTATATAGAAGGGCAATCGGTGGCAAGCTACAGTATCATGGAGGATATAATATATTGTCCTATATTATATAGAAGGGCAAATGGTGGTAAGCTAGAGTGTCATGGAGGACCACTTATATTGTCCTATATTATATAGAAGGGCAAATGGTGGTAAGCTAGAGTGTCATGGAGGACCACTTATATTGTCCTATATTATATAGAAGGGCAATCAGTGGTAAGCTACACTATCATGGAGGACCACTTTTATTGTCCTATATTATAATATAGAAGGGAAAGCAGTTGTAAGCTACAGTATCATGGAGGACCACTTATAAATTCCTGTATTATAATATAGAAGGACAATCGGTTGTAAGCTATAGTATCATGGAGGACCACTTATATTTTCCTGTATTATAATATAGGAGGGCAATCGGTTGTAAGCTACACTATCATGGAGGACCACTTATATTGTCCTATATTATATAGAAGGACAATATATTCTGAATCATTGTAAGTACTTTCTTACCTCTGAAGGTTCAGTATAATTTATTTGACAAAATTAGTAATTATATGCACAGACATAGATTATGTATTGAAGATGTCGCTTTTACTAAACGGTACAATGCCAAATTATGGAACTGACATGTAGGCTATATTGAATAGGACTAAATCAGAATATACACGAGAATAATTCATTATAACAGTTCTCACGAGGGCGAATAAAAAAATTCATTAAAACAAAACAGCAATCAGTTGTGATATTAATTTAATAACCACTCCTGGACTACAGGTGAGATAGAGCACGGAAAATTGTGATTTTCATATCACGATTTAAATATAATTTGGAGTCATTTCTGATGGCCCGAAGCACACCATTTCTGCCCACTCAAAACCAGTGGTGTGCTGATTTCTTCGCTTTGGAGCGACCTTAATGAGCTAGTCATGAAAGAGGCGTTTCGGGCGGGCCGCGAGCGGGGAAACCACTGGCGTATCTCGGACAGTCGTGTCGCCCCGCGTGTTCATAGATAATTGGCCGGCCTGAGGGCTTCACTGCTGGAACATTACTGACGAGCCCCCGCACTCCAGGCCTACGCAATATCACTGCATGACAACCTAGGCCTAAGCACTTCTATTAGATTAGCTTGTAGGTAATCGACTATATATCTAATCTAAACTTCTGGACATCGATCTTAAAATACTTGTTTAGTTGTTACTTAGTAGTCTTCAGATAGTGCAATCCATTCGAGCCACTTTTCAAAGCCAGACCAGCTCTTGAACCCACTTAATGTGAATCATACCATTCAATCCATTTAAGGCAAACCCTACATAAGCCACCTACTCTTTTAATCAGGGTATACCATTTAGGCCACTTCAAACAAAGCCTACCTCTCAAACCACTTCAGGTAGAGTACCTTCAAGCCTCTTTAAGAAAGATACCCTTCAATTTACTACAGGTAGATTCTACTCTAGAAGCCACTTACGGAGCCTGCCCTTCAAGCCACTTCAGGTGGAGCCTGCCCTTCAAGCCACTTCAGGTAGAGCCTGCGCTTCATGCCACTTCATGCGGAATACCCTTTAGGTAACTACAGGTGGAATCTACTCTTCAAGCCACTTCAAGTAGGGTCCCTTCAATTTACTATAGGCGGGATCGACTCAAGCCACTTCAGACGGAGCCTACCCTTCAAGTCACTACTGGTAGGATTCGCTTTTCAAGCCACTTAAGGTGAAGCCTGCGCTTCATGCCACCTCAGATGGAGTACTTTTCAAACCATTAATTGTGAACTAATGCTCCATTTGTTTAATCACCAAATAAGGCATGCACTTTATTCATAAAACTTGGATAAAACATTTTCAGTTAACTTATACAAGTTAAAAAAAGAAAGATGAATTAATCACTGTTTTAAATTTTATTACAGAGAATTATTATTTTAGTTATGAGTGATTATCAACTAGTATTTTTATAACTATTGATAATTACGTAGTACAAAAAAAATAACAAAAACAATACGAGGTATGGTTTTTGATCAATTTAATGATTAGAGTACTATTCTTCTTTCTTTTTTAAAATAGGTACGTTAGTCTTGCTGTCTGTAATCAGTCTGGGCGTGGTAATGGAGACTGCTGGGTGGATTGGAGGATATTTAGTTTTGTGTACATAAACATGTTTTAGTGGTACATTATCAGGAACACGTTAATGTAAAAGAATTAGACATTTATGAGATGGGGTTTTCAGTGATTGGTACTGTAGCCTACCTTACATTCTTACAATTATCATCGATTATTTACAATGCCCAGTACAGCACTTACTTAGGGATGGCAACGATATATCAATATATAGGAAATATCGATGTATTATAATCGATATTTTCTTTCGATAATATCGGCTATATTGATATGGTCTGATATATTATATAACTAAATATTGATTTTAGAGAATTGATGGTATATAACTAAACCAATTATTCTCTCTTCTCAAAATCATCATGATTCGAAAAAAAACACAGTTATTTTAAACTGCTTCTTATGCATACAACACATGCATTGAAATAATAAAGTAACTTTGTTTAGTTTATACGTGAGGCTAACGCACTAAAATGTAGTTTATTGTAGATCAGTGGATGGAAGTTAGTGTTTATAAGAAGCATAATGGCATGTTTTAATGTGAAAAATAAAAATAACAACAATTAACAGGATAAATAAAGGTATGATTATTCTCATTTAGAATTTTTCATACTACCCCACATCTACTTGTTTCGTGTAGATAAATGTATTTCATTTTTACATTCAGTAGGCTATTCTATATTGACAGCAACACATGAGTTAATTTTTTGTCATGACAAGAGTTAGTGCATAATTTTGAACAGATAAATCATTTACGATTCGATACATCGGTTACCCTATGTATCGATATTTTCCTTTCGATATTATCGTTATATCTATATTGGTTTACGAAATAATTTTGAACGGATAAATAATTTACAATTCGATATATCGGTTACCCTATGTAGTCTATCGACATTTTCCTTTCGATATTACCGTTAGATCGATATTGGTGTACGATATATCGATATGTTGAAAATATTTGCCATTCCTAGAAGGCCTTATCATAATACCTACTCTGACAGGCGCCGTGGTAGGCAAGAGCGAGGGTTGCGCTGTTTTTTCTGCAGGCCCGACGTCTCAGCTTGCAGAGACTCCGGTAGGTGCGACCGTCCGTTCCACAAACGGGCCCGCGGTTTGAAGCTCCCTTCTGGTGGCACCGAGGATGACAGACGCACTTGGGCTGACCCTGTCGTACGACGCACTTCTTTCCCGCTCCACACTGCACCCCCGAACAAGACTCTGTAGGAATTATGGTAACTTATACTCTTTAGTTTTTATTAACTAATTTATAACTAGATATAATAACGATTTAAGCTGTAAGATCATGTAATACATTTTTTGGAGAAAATTAAATAATTTTAAGTCGTCCTAAACAATTCTAATAACGTATTGAACCTTTCGTTACTTCACCACCACTACTTTTTTCGTTACTTCACTACCACTACTTTTTTATCGCAATTACAGTCAGGTTAGGTGGCAACTAAAGTTGATCACAAACTGGTAAATCTAATTATTGATTTACCGCTGAACTGGGAAATGGGACTTCCAGATCTCCGTGTGTAAGTTCTTGGAAAGCGATAAGATAAGGCCAGCGATATCGGATTCCTAGCGATAAGAGATATCACAGTGGACGTTAAATTGATTGGGGAACAGTTTTTAGAGCAATAGAATTTAACGTTAGCAGTAGTGAATTAACGGAAACAAAAAGAAAGTAGAGGTAGCGAATTAACGGAAAAGATCCACGTTTTTTTCTTACTTCCCATATTCAGAATCTGGCGATTCTATAAACGCAATACAATTGAATGAACAATGAATACACTGAAATAGCTTAATGTTTTAATTGTATTATTCCAAACGACAAGGATGATATACCAGAACACCACGCGGTTTCGGTTAAATCATCTTGATACAGAAAAAAAATTGGAGAATCTCAAAAGTAGTCCACACATTGGAGGTGCAAATAAAAGAATCTTATAAAATAGTCCACACCTGGGCGTTGCATTTGAGTTTCAAAAAAATTCTCAATTCAGTTATATGTACATCTTAAACCTACTAATAACAGACTTATGACTAAATCTCTACAATATGCAAACAATTTATTGCATGCACAAATGCCGATTAACAAAGGAAATAGGATAAAAACAATACAGTACAATCTTACCTATTACATTCTTAAAATATTACATTAGTGCAATGTAGGCTACATTTAGACTTTTCTTCGTCATCGTCATAAACATTTCGAGGTTTAAAAAGTTATAATAAAAAAAGCACATTGCAGTAACAAAATATCTAAAAAGTGTAGAAGGTAAGATTGTATTAAATTAATTTTATTTCGCACTTTTTTAGTGTTATAATGTTACTATTTATACAATAGGTTAAATCCTGATAGCATAAATACATCTTGAGAAACATTAGATATTATGATGAGATTATTGATTATTGATTATTGTTGAGAAACAAGTATTAAAAGTACGCCAAAACAATGTTAAAATAGTGATGGGTGGTTTTAATACCAGCTTGCACAAAGACATTTAAAAAACTATAGGAAAATTCCCTGCACATAAAAGGGCTAACAAAAATGGTCAAAATATTTGTTGTAAATTTGCAAAATCTTTACTTTAAAAACTATTCCAAGTCACATTAAAAGGATACCCTCCTAGCAAAACATTGGTGATTTTCGAATGTATACCTCGGGGAATTTCAAATTGATCACATAGCAAACTTATACCCTAAATACAGAGAAATTATAAATGTACAGATCCGAAAGGGAGTTTTGACGTTGATTAATGTCAACGTTGCCCAATGAAAACGATTAATATCATTATATCATTTATTTTGATCCTTAGTTAACAATAAGTTAACAATCGTAGCGGCTAAATGAACGGTTCTACAGCAAAACTAACACAATTTTCTGTGCCTGATTTGAGACGATCTACAACTTTGACCTATGACTTGTCTCTATCTCACCTCCTTCATCCTTAGGTAGAGCTAGATTTTTCAATATGTGCGTGTAAATCAAATTAGTTAATTTACAGCCTCCAAGGGTAGATTTACAGATTTTTCTAGACTGTGTAACTTTGTTATCTAGGAGAACATACTGTATTCAATAGGACAATATACAATTTAATCTGAGAACATGTATAGCCAGGTCCCACCCACTCACGTACAGTGGTATGGTGTGAAGGATACACTTCCTTACCCGAATAAAATTAAAACTTAATGTTCAAAAATCTGCAAAATAAATCTTAAATTCCTAAATTTTATACTGCAAATATCACACCCTCATTTGCGACTGAACTTTTTTTAACTTTTGTCAAAACTCTGTTGGCAAAAATAGCTAATAAAATCAGCAAGAACTAAAAGACAAAACTATCGAATCATCTAAACCTTAATCACGTTAGAAAAGATGGAAACATCAATGGTGGAAAAACAACTGTGGTGTTTTATTAAAATATATAAATATTCAGTTAAAATGAATCCTTAGACATAAAACATTTAGAATAAATATATTTTTTAAGTTTAAAAATCCATACGGTTCCATTGATAATGGACATTTTTCAAAATTTTAAAATAACGGGGCATAGACCTTAAAACTAGCGTTGATAAAGGAAACACTGGAATTATAGGCATATTAAAAGTACAATTTATGAGAGAAATTTCTGAACCATTTGAAATAAAAACTGGTGATGGTCGAGAAACTGGTCTTTCCCTATTAGGCCTACTATTATATTACGAAAATGTAATCAATGAGTAGTTAAAACAAAAACATAAAATACAATGGATCAACCCTTCAAAAAGGTATAACCATTGCTATAGAAAGAAAGTGTCCACTCTTATGGGTTTTGTGAAGCCGTTTCCCAGTTCATGTTTGGTTTCCGTAGGTACGGCGTTCATGGGGTTCGTGGTGCCAGCAACCCCCTCTGACACACCCTGTGAAGCCGTTTCCCTGTTCATGTTTGGTTTCCGTAGGTACGGCGTTCATGGGGTTCGTAGTGCCAGCAACCCCCTCTGCCACACCCTGTGAAGCCGTTCCCCAGTTCATGTTTGGTTTCCGTAGGTACGGCGTTCATGGGGTTCGTAGTGCCAGCAACCCCCTCTGCCACACCCTGAATTAGTTATTATAAGCTGAGCCGTCTTGAGTGCTTATTGAAACCAACCACTGTAAGATAGCAGCACAGGTGCGCGTGTACAGCAAATGAATTCTACCTTGGACCGTCAACCTGTTAACATAGTCAATTGTATAATAAATTGTGGATTGTCTAGCTTTTGCTAAAAATCTTGCAATTTTAATTTAAGTCATATCTACTGATTGAAAAAATGATTTAAATCTGTGTCATAGCAGTTCGCTGATTCCCTGAACCTTGTGCTATAAAAGTGTAGTTTACATGAACAATCTTCATTTATGACTAACCTTTGCAAGGCTGGCAAGGAACGCCACCACCCATTACCCTCCAGAAGAACAGTGTGCCGGCATCCAAGTCCTCGCTGCTGTAGGCAGTGGCCACCCCATTGGACGCGCAACACTCCTCCTTGGAAACACGCTCGTCCAGTACCTCAGTGCAGTGTCCTTGACGACCCATGTTGGCCCAGCAGATACCACCTGTGCAACACACACAATTACAGGCTAGAGGGTTGAACCAATGAATACATATATATATATATACAGGCTGTCCTGAAAGTAAAGTGCCAAACTCCAGGAAATGGTTATATAGGTCAAAATAAATAGAACAATCAAGAATCATTTCTTTTCTCAAAAACGCTTCGTTTACCAGATTAACCACAGAATTTTTTCACAACAGAATTTTTATCTCCGAGTTAGCTCAACCGATCTTTATGTAACTTGCTAAGCATGTTACAATAATAAGGGCCTATTTTAGAAAAAAACAATCAACTTGATCCAACTTAAAATTTCAAAATGGCGACCATTTTTAACTTTTAATAGGAATTGTGGGAAAACGGCAAAAATACTAAAAACTAGTAAAAAATATTTTTAATGTAATTTTATTACCAATCTGTCAATATAAAAAAAGTTAGAATCGGACAAAAAATAACTGAAACACATTGACATATGTGTTGAAAGACAGCAAAAAATCCATTTGATTTTGGCATTTTTGCTGCCTCTTCAACACAAATCAAGATAAAGATAAGTTGAGCTAACTCGGAGATAAAAATTCTTTTGTGAACAAACCAAAATGACAGATATCTCGTAAACGAAGAGTTTTCGGAACAAAAATTATTCTTGATTTTCTCTTTACTTTGACCTATTTACCGAAGTTTGGCACCTTACTTTCGGGACACCCTGTATGTGTATATTCATTGGTATAACTTTCTATTCCATATATTAAATACATATACTAAATAGTCTATATAATTAATTCAATATAAATACTAAATATAAAATAATTGACAAAATTTGGAATGTGCATTTAAATTCGAACAATTAATATTGTACAAGTAAAATGACTAGATGTTCTGACATTTATTTATGGATGAATTCCAATAATTAGGCGTAACATTTACACATTAGTTATACTTATTTTTGTTTTGTAAGGGTATTTATATACAATGATGTATTGTTGATAATTTAAGGTAACTACGGTTCACTCGTTTTTCGTATACAATGACACTCAAAACAAGTGATTTTTAATTACCTATAAAATACCCTTGAACATCTACAAATGTCAATAAGTAAACAATTTTGCCAAAATATGTAAAACCATTCACTGTTGTCAGCTTCCTTACTTTTTGCTGTGCGTAAACCAACATCACCACATCGAAGCATATTTCAACACTAGTGGACACATTAAAAATCAAAACAAAAACACGCCTAATAGAAACAGTTTCGTTAGTGAAAGGTTTTCTCTGTGTAACCAGAACAAATCCATTTGTAATATGTAAAACCCATAATAAATTTATAGTTTTTAAAGGATCACGGTATATTAATTCAGAAATAATGATTTTTACTGGCTCTTCATTATTGATACAGTACCAATCAAGTATAATATGCAACAAATGATTGGTCCATTGTTATACCTTTGTACTAGACGTTTATCTATAGGCTAACACATAACTATTTTGTCAAATAAATGTATTTTTATTTAATAAATATGTTTATTCTTAAGACAATTTTGAGATTTATAATACTATTTTTATGAACTTTATTGAGCATATAGCTATATATAATTGAATCGATTGATAGATTGAATAACTTTAATCATACAAAACGGTTTAACAAAATGGAATATTTTAAAGGCTTACTAAACAATTGTTTTCAGTTGTCTTCATTATTGAAAAGATAACAAATTATCGTCTCATCAAAATATTAATAACACGTGTGAACATTCAACGATTACGTTTAATAACACGTGTGAACATTCAACGATTACGTTTAATAACACGTGTGAACATTCAACGATTACGTTTAATAACACGTGTGTTTCAACGATTACGTTTAATAACACGTGTGAACATTCAACGATTACGTTTAATAACACGTGTGAACATTCAACGATTACGTTTAATAACACGTGTGAACATTCAACGATTACGTTTAATAACACGTGTGAACATTCAACGATTACCTTTAATAACACGTGTGAACATTCAACGATTACGTTTAATCCTCCTTCAAGATAACATAATCAATTTTTTTCAAAAAATATATTTCACTGTCTATAAATAAAAATACGAGTGATTATTAATGTTTTATAGTGTATAAATTAAATAACTGGAAATAACGTGAAGTCATAGATTTTAATTTACTTAAAACGTTTTCTGTGATAAAATAAACATTTTCTACACGAACTTATACTAAACACTTATACTAAGCTACACAAATAACCAAGAAGGTATAAGTAGGGCTGTTCGGAATCAGACCAGTGGAAGATATTTGCAGTGGGTTGAGATATTTACGGAAATTTTTCTTTTGCTGCTTTTAGTTTAAGCTGCATATTTGAGTGACAATAATTGGACGGGCTACCTGAGGTAGAGATTGGTCGCAACTCGAGCACTGGTTTGGGACCTCACTGGGACACTGCAATTAATGAAGGTAGGAATGGGCGCGACTGGTTAACGGCGGTGATAACAAAGGTCACAACAGACAAAAAGGAGGAGATAACAAACCAAATGGTGGTAATAACAAACCAAACGGTGGTGATAACAGACCAAATGACAGTGATAACAGACCAAACGGCAGTGATAACAAACCAAATGGTGGTGATAACAGACCAAACGGCGGTGATAACAAACCAAACGGTGGTGATAACAGATCAAATTGTGGTGATAACAAACCAAACGGTGGTGATAACAGAACAAACTGCGGTGATAACAAACCAAACGGTGTTGATAACAGACCAAACGGCGGTGATAGCAGATCAAACGGCGGTGATAACCGACCAAACGGCGGTGATAACAAACCAAATGGTGGTGATAACAAAACAAACGGCGGTGATATTAACCAAATGGTGGTGTTAACAAACCAACAGTGGTGATAAAAAACCAAACGGTGTTGATAACAGACCAAACGGTTATGATAACAGACGAAACGGTGGTGATAACAGAACAAACTGTGGTAATAACAGAACAAACGGTGGTGATAACAAACCAAACGGTGGTGATAACAGACCAAATGGCGGTGATAACATAACAAACAGTGATGAAAATAGACCAAACGCTGGTGATAACAAACCAAACGGCGGTGCTAACACACCAAACAGTGGTAATAACAGAACAAACGGCGGTGATAACAGACCAAACGGTGGTGATAACAGAACAAAAGGCGGTGATAACAAACCAAACGGTGGTGATAACAGACCAAACGGCGGTGATAACAGACCAAACGGCGATGATAACAAACCAAACTGTGGTGATAACAAACTAAACGGTGGTGATAACAAACCAAATGGTGGTGTTAACAAACCAACAGTGGTGATAACAAACCAAAAGGCGATGATAATAGACCAAACGGTGGTCATAACATAACAAACAGTGGTGATAATAGACCAAGCGGTGGTGATAACAAATCAAACGGTGGTGATAACAAACCAAATGGTGGTGATAATAAACCAAACGATGGTGATAACAAACCAAATGGTGGTGTTAACAAACCAAACAATGGTGATAACAAACCAAAAGGTGATGATAATATACCAAACGGATGTGATAACAAACCAAACGGTGGTGATAACAAACTAATTGGTTGTGATAACAAACCAAACAGTGGTGATAACAAACCAAACGGCGGTGATAACAAACCAAATGGTGGTGATAACAAACTAATTGGTTGTGATAACAAACCAAACAGTGGTGATAACAAACCAAACGGCGGTGATAACAAACCAAATGGTGGTGTTAACAAACCAACAGTGGTGATAACAAACCAAAAAGGCGATGATAATATACCAAACGGATGTGATAACAAACCAAACGGTGGTGATAACAAACCAAACGGTGGTGATAACAAACCAAACGGTGGTGATAACAGACCAGACGGATGTGATAACAAACCAAATGGTGGTGTTAACAAACCAAACAGTGGTGATAACAGACCAAACGATGGTGATAAAAAACCAAATGGTGGTGTTAACAAACCAACAGTGGTGATAACAAACCAAAAAGGCAATGCCAATATACCAAACGGATGTGATAACAAACCAAACGGAGGTGATAATATACCAAACGGATGTGATAACAAACCAAACGGTGGTGATAACAAACTAATTGGTTGTGATAACAAACCAAACAGTGGTGATAACAAACCAAACGGCGGTGATAACAAACCAAATGGTGGTGTTAACAAACCAACAGTGGTGATAACAAACCAAAAAGGCGATGATAATATACCAAACGGATGTGATAACAAACCAAACGGTGGTGATAACAAACCAAACGGTGGTGATAACAAACCAAACGGTGGTGATAACAGACCAGACGGATGTGATAACAAACCAAATGGTGGTGTTAACAAACCAAACAGTGGTGATAACAGACCAAACGATGGTGATAAAAAACCAAATGGTGGTGTTAACAAACCAACAGTGGTGATAACAAACCAAAAAGGCAATGCCAATATACCAAACGGATGTGATAACAAACCAAACGGAGGTGATAACAGACCAGACGGAGGTGATAACAAACCAAATGGTGGTGGTAACAAACGAAATTAGTATCCGCCGGACGCCAAACGTATTCTTACGGGCCTGAAGACTTTAATGGCTGAGAATAGTACCACGCCTTTCATTATTGTTACTAAACTTTTGGGAGTTTTCACATTCTGAAACTGCACCAAATCGACCTTTCATATCATATAAATCGATAGATTGACTGTGAACAGAACTTGTATGAGCACGATTAAATTTGCTTTTGGCCAGATCTTGGGTTAACAACGGTTTTGATTGTTTGCCAGTCTTTTATAACCTAGACAATTGATTCCCAACCTGTGGTCTCCATTGCGAAATAAAAAGAAATATATGGTGTAATTTTCACTGTATATTTCTTTCAGTGCAATATTTCTTTCAAAAAGATAGTTGTAAGGAAATATATTCTATAGAAAGAGTGCTAAAAGACAGTAAAACCATTGCTTATAGAAACAAGAAGACTGTCCACTCATACGAGTCCCGTGAAGCTGAGTGGAATTAGTTTATGTTAGGTTTTCACAGGTATCGTCAGCGATCTCTCTCTAGCACACACTGAAGTAACTAATGGCTAAGGTAATAGTACTGCGCTTATTTGGCTCCAATCTCCACTAGATAGCTTAGTTTATCATAATAAACTACTTACTGTACAGTATAAGCATAGGCCCTAATGTTTTGCAATTTATCATAATGTCAATACAACTACAATGTCAAATGTTATTCCTTGATTAAATCAAATAGGTTTAATTTATCTAAAATATCATTCGGTCAGCTGGTATTTTATATCACTATATAAAATACCAGCTAACCGAATGATATTTTAGATAAATTAAATCTATTTGATTTAATTTATCTAAAATTAAATCAAATAGATTTAATTTATCTACAATTAAATCAAATAGATTTAATTTAACCACTGTCTTAGCGTATAAAATGATGAGAACCATTGACCTGGAGTAGTCGGCCATCTTGAATGTGTTCTCCTTCCATATTGTAAAGGAGAATGTTAATTTTTCAGCGTATTTTAATGTTTGGGCTACTACTTCCCCAATATTTTTTCTAATTCCAAATTATTTGAAAAGCCTACAAATTAAAATAAATGGTTCCAAAGAATTGGCACAAACGTTTCTCCATACTAAACACTAAAAAATCAAAACTTTGAAAATTACCAGTTTGATTCTCAAATATTTGTTTGCCATAACTAAAAAACTAGTAAAGTTACAGATATGCAATTTTTTTACTAAACTATCTTAAATTGTAATTCAAATATTTCCTGAAAATTTAATAAAAATTGTTAGAGCGGTTTTTGAGAAAATTCAATTTTTGTATGTTTTTGCCAGTAAAAATAAAAAAAACTAGCATATAAAAAAAGTGGAAAAAGGTCTCTAGATATTGGCTAAATACATACCTACATACCAAATTTCGTTAAAATCGATCCATCCGTTTGGTGTCCAGCGAAGTGCGCATACACACAGACATACATACATTCGGACAGACATCAACATTTTTTTCGAAAACTCACTTTCTTGGGTCCAGGGGACTCAAAAATGTACTTTTAGAACAACTTGTAATATTTTTTTTTTTACGATCACAATACTTTCTCTTTGCTAACGCATGGGAGAAAGTAACAAATGAACAGTCAACATCAAGCGTTTATTTGAGAACGTAAAATACATATCAAACATTAAAATTGGTTTATGCACAAACGCAATAAAAGGCTTAAAACAAGACATCTTCTACCAGTTGAGCTCTTTACTGTGCCTGATTTTTTTTAAATTTAACATTGGTCTGATAGAAAATAGAACTTTGCAGGCCGGATATTGAGCCGTCAGTCATAAGAATATTTTATCACACCAGCCCCTAGTATTCAAGAATGCAACATAAATAGATAATTAATTGTATGTATTGCATAATGATTCTCACGCGACGAAGTCAATTGAACAAATTACTCTTATAAATGAATCAGTCATCGCAGGACATGCCAATTACTGTCAAACTTCCTATATAGAGCGCTCTAGCAGCGCAGCGGATAGACGGGACGGGAAGGGAGGGGACGTAGATGAATGAAATTCCTGAACCACTCACTCACGCACGAACGAACGGGAAGTGCGTAGTAGTGAATTGATAGTGACCGTGAACAAGGTCGCTCCCCTCCCAGTGGACCTACTCTTCTCCTCCCCCCCCTACACGTAGATCGTTCCCTGCTATTATTCCATTTTTGTTGTTTACCGTTCCACAACAGGCTGCATTTTCTATCTGCGTAAAAAGAGAATCGACTGTCATAACGAACATTGTATTTTCCATGGAGTAAGCAAGCCATGAAAATCCTTAAATAATACATAATTAATTGTATGTTGGACAAATTCCTTTCCATTTGCCTTCTTTCCTCATATGGAGGGGAAACTGATTGATTTTCATTTCGTTACCTATGTAATTTCGTAGTTTAGTTGGGTTTTTATCGTGATTTTTGTATATACAATTACATTGTCCCCCCTTCAAAAGTCCTTTATATTTATAAGATAGCGAGCACTCTGACATCTCTTACGTCGCTGCGACGTTTCTGATAAAACTTAGGCACAAACGTCGGTCATGGCAAATCTATGACGCTATGGCAAACAATGAACCGTGTTTGTCATAAACTGCTCATTTTTAAGATGGAATAAAAGAGAACAAATATCTACCACATTCCTTAGTTCTCTATCAAGATGGAGCTTTAGAGGAAATATTATTTTACTTGCTAATTTATAGATTTATTCACGAAATGCTGACACAATAACTATGTTAAAATCTATTATTTTTCTAACATAAAACGATAAATAGTCTAAAACAATTGACAAAGATTTAGTACTACCCTCCTGAGTTCCTTTGTACTTATATAAGGACACATTTGATGAAGTAGTGAAGTTTGTACCGGGTCTTTTGACCGTGTTAGTTTCTCTGGTTTGCCAGGCTGCCAGCTGAGATCGCTCTTGCGCTGTCTGCTCGTTATTGTTGTGGCCGTTGGCTCAGACTGTCTCCTCCATGGGTCCGATTTCCGGTTCGCTAGTTTAACGTTTCGCTAAAGGTTTTGTTCGTTTTTCGCCTCCTTCTCGTTAACCTCACAATGTTTGGCTAGAGAGACAATTAACGTAAGTTATTCAATTTTGTTTAATTTTAAATACATAATCACCCTTTTAGTGAAAACTTTTGCTTAATCGTAATGTTCTGTTTTGTTTGTTACTTGATTAATATTTTATAGGCTGATTTACTTTTTCTAGGAAGGTTTTTGTACGAGACCATGTGCCTAAGTTGTATTTTGTAACTCTTTTAATTAAGTTAAACTGGTATTATGTTTCATTAGAGCTCTAAAGATTGTTTCACGGGCAAATGACTGCCACGCAGAGTTGACGGGAATAATACAATTCCCGTTTTCCCTCGTTCGATGGCGTCTACCTGGTCGAGCGACTGTGCCAATCCTACCTTTTCCAAGCAGGCGAGTTGACCCTACTTATTCCGCTCTAATGATTGTGCCAAAACTGCCATGGGCAGAAGGTCCAAAAATGTGTGCCAAACGTCCGATCCCCCCCTAGCTTAGATAACCTTTCAATCTTGATCAGTTTCTATATACGTAACTTTTTTAAATATTTGTTAAACCTTTTGTTAAACTTCGATTAAATTAGAAAACTTGTTATATTTTTTACAATATTATGTTAACCCTTTTTTTAAATATGTCTTCCCGTTTGGTGGGGGGTGGGTCTCAAGTTATGAGTATGGTTAGAGGTTTGTAGTAGTGAAAGCCTAATGTCATTCTATAAGTACATTCAGAAAGTAGGTCTTTTGAGCCCTGAGAAAACAATACAGTATGTTGGAAAAAGAAAAAATACCATGCTGCCATCTATTGCCTAACATAGCAACTATTAGAGATCCGGAACAATGTAACCTCATATAAGGACATTAGGCGTTTAGTACTACTAGCACTACTAATATATACGCTCAGGACTCAGGGATATGTTGCATTATGTACTTGTAAAAGGACATTAGGCGTTTAGTACAACTAGCACTACTAATATTGTGACATCTAGAGTGGCCTATATCCTGGGAACCGGTGATGCGGAAGTAATGGATGGGTCGCTGACCACCTGCCCTGCTTGTTTACAACCTTTGGGGCACAATGGCTTACGCATGAACGCCCCTTACCTCTTCAATGGACTTCTAGAAGGTTCTAGGTTGACGAGCCAACTCTGTCATGGAACTTCGGGCGCAGGGGAATTCAAGAAGCTTCTAGATGGAGACCTGCAGGTGATATATATACGGCCCGGATACCAGCGCTAGTCAGTCAGTCAGTGAGTCTAGAGCCTACAGCCGGGTGTTTGCAGCGACAGTGAGCGAGTTCTACAGTGCGAGTGAAGTGTCCGAGTATAGTGAAGTGGTCTACGGAGAAGTTACCGGTGAGTGGTTCGTTGTGGGGATCAACGAAGGAGCAGTGCGGTACTTGTGGACGACTTCTGAAGGGACACTGAAGAAACTGTGAGTGAACTGTTAGCTTTGGACTGTAGGTAGTAGGGAATCTAGTAAAGTCAATTAGTAGTCAGTAATTGTAAATAATAGTAGGGAATCTAGTAGAGTCACTTTATAGTTAGTAATTATTGTAAATAATAGTAGAGAACCTAGGAAAGCCACTTTATAGAGCTAGGAATTGTAATTAAAAGAAAGGAATTTAGTAAAGTCACTTTGCAATTAGTAGTTGTAATTATTGATGCCATCGAAGATTGTAATTATAGATTAGTTTAATTGTAACAGTAGGCCTAATAGTAAATTGTACTTTTCACAATAGTTAAAGCTAAGGAAATAATCCATATAATTATAATAAGTTAATTTTATATATTCAATAAATTTAGTAATTGTTTAGTATATCGTGTTGCTTATTTGTAAAACCCACATAGCGATTAATTATTTATAAATTAGGACATAAAAAAAACGTCACAATATATACGCTCAGGACTCAGGGACATGTTGCATTGTGTACTTGTAAAAGGACATTAGGCTTTAAAGATTACAAACAGTGATTTATAACCAGGACTCAGGAGGGTACTAAGGAAACGGTCAATCAGTAAGCAAACGCCACCTCTGTCCCTTTACTTTACGATAAAAACCAGAGGTCACAGAAAACCCCGGCAAACTGAATGACTACAATTCATGACAATGCTCAGAGATGCACCAAATGTGAGGAAACGTTAACTCAAGCATCACTTCCAGTTGGGTCAGTTTAGGCAAAAAGCCCCTTGCACAATTTGATGGAGTAGTTTAATATCGTGGACTGTGTCATCCTCGGGAGATGGATCTAAGGTCCCCTCCCTATAAACGAGTCATTGCTAAAAAATAATTCCTGTTAGTCTTGATTGGATTTTGGAAAGGTATTTGGAGAAATGACAGCAGTATTAGCCTAACAAGCATTTTCCTTGTAACTTTGAGTAGATTTATTAACTATTTCGAGATAAAATAGCAAATGAAAAAAGGTTATTGATTGGAAAAGTCAACTAAGTGACTAATCGAACAGAAGTGCGGCTGGTTTTACAATACTGAGGTTTTTATTTTATGACGCCAATTAGGGGAGGTTTTGTTTATAAAAAAATGGTAATATGTCTACTGCAGGTTTTCTTGTGCGATTCGCATTTAGGAATCTTTGATTAATTGTTTATGGAACATGGAAGTGTCCCGGGAGGTCTCTTACTGACGCAACTTTCTTCGCGATCAGCAAACAAATTTCAACTTTAAAGTTGGAAAGCGCCGAGTCCGGAACTATAGTGAGGCAGAACGGAGTAATAGGCCTACAAGGATTATCTGTGCCATCTTAACCTGGGGGGCATCGATGCCTGGGAGTGATGACGGGACGGAAGGGTTGACTCTTCGCGCGGACTTTCCCTAATAGGCCTACAAGGATTATCTGTGCCATCTTAACCTGGGGGCATCGATGCCTGGGAGTGATGACGGGACGGAAGGGTTGACTCTTCGATGCCTGGGAGTGATGACGGGACGGAAGGGTTGACTCTTCGATGCCTGGGAGTGATGACGGGACGGAAGGGTTGACTCTTCGATGCCTGGGAGTGATGACGGGACGGAAGGGTTGACTCTTCGATGCCTGGGAGTGATGACGGGACGGAAGGGTTGACTCTTCGATGCCTGGGAGTGATGACGGGACGGAAGGGTTGACTCTTCGATGCCTGGGAGTGATGACGGGACGGAAGGGTTGACTCTTCGATGCCTGGGAGTGATGACGGGATGGAAGGGTTGACTCTTCGCGCGGACTTTCCCTAATAGGCCTACAAGGATTATCTGTGCCATCTTAACCTGGGGGCATCGATGCCTGGGAGTGATGACGGGACGGAAGGGTTGACTCTTCGATGCCTGGGAGTGATGACGGGACGGAAGGGTTGACTCTTCGATGCCTGGGAGTGATGACGGGACGGAAGGGTTGACTCTTCGCGCGGACGTTCCCTAATAGGCCTACAAGGATTATCTGTGCCATCTTAATCTGGGGGCATCGATGCCTGGGAGTGATGACGAGACGGTAGGGTTGACTCTTCGATGCCTGGGAGTGATGACGGGACGGAAGGGTTGACTCTTCGATGCCTGGGAGTGATGACGGGATGGCAGGAAGAAGATGACTTTACTCTCGTGGTCAAGTAGAAGAAGAGAAAGACGCCGAAAACTACTCAAGTGAAAAATAACTTTAAAAATTCAAACAAATTGAAAAATCACAACATTCAAAACCATCGAGCCAAATGAAGCAAACAACAATTGCTATTCCTTTTCAAAACGTGTCTATCTTAGGTGATAGCCATGCACGCAGCCTCTCTTCCCTTGTTGGAGAACTGGTGACTCCAGAAACCAGAGTTTATGGAGAGTGTAAACTAAATGGCGGCCTACTGAACATCACGCCCTCGTCCACCAGAAGAGTTCCAGAGAATAACTGCTTCGTGTTAATGGCGGGAACAAACGACGTGGCTGCTGGCAGACACGAATTAATTTTTAAGCACATGGAGGAAGCTATACAGCGGTGCCGAGTAACATCTAGTGTATTGGTCTGCACCCTACCGCCACGGCACGACCTCACCTCCACTGACCCCACTCACAACACCATAAAGCTCCTAAACAACTATATAATGGAGCTTTGCACACGCCATGATAACGTGCGTTACCTGAAAATGGCTGACCTCCACCGCAGCTGTTATACAACCCACGGAATGCACCTGCGTATGAATGGAAAGAAGATCCTGGCTGGCCGGATAACAGCAGCTCTTCGCACTTTTTCACCTGTTCCCACTGCTGGACCACCAGTAGTCCGTAAATCACCTTCAAGAACGAGGTTAGAGAGTGACGGAACTACGCGGATCACTCCGGGCAGCAGATCATACGCTGGAGCAGTGGGGACGCCTCCACGGAGCCAAGTTACGGACCAGGAGCCAGCCTCAGTTGGAGGCCCGATGACGGATCCCCTCCTACGAGAAGAATCTCCGAGTCACCACTTACGACAGAATAACGCACAAGAATGAAATGCAGTTTTTTTTAGGTACCCCACTCATAGCTACCCCAAAAAACTAACAGACGATAAAACAAAAATAAAATCTTCAATTGAAAAAAATCAAACAAAAAAACAGATTTCGCTGGTGCATCAAAATGCACAAATTGCAACCAACAAGGAGGATGAGTTATCACTCATGTGCGAGGAACTCGATCCTGGCGTGCTTGTTGTCACCGAACACGGTTTCGACAACAGTACAGTCAATCACTTCAAAATTCAAAATTACCAATTGGCTAACTACTATTGTCGCACGACCGCAAAAGGCGGTGGTGTGGCAATATTTTCAAAAATCAACTTCACGTCCACCCCTTACAGACTGACCGATACCGCAGACAAGGATTTTGAAGCAACAGGGGTACGGATCGGAAGTCATTCGTCACAACCACTGACTGTCATTGGTCTATACAGGTCTCCCAGTGGAAATTTTGATTCATTTCTGTCCAAATTTGATATGATGTTGTCGGTAGTGTCAAAAAAACTCAGAACTTCATTGTCATTGGGGATTTCAACGTGAACGTCATAGACCTCCGTTGCCCTATGACAAGGAAATTCGCTGACTTGCTCAAATCCTTTGACCTTTCTTGGTCGATCAATTCACCAACGAGAGTGACAAATACGTCAGCCACCTCTATTGACAACGTCATAACAAACCTGACTAACGTGAGGGTTTCGGTGATCAACACAGCCATTTCAGACCACCATGGCCAACAAGTCATCACTGACGGCCATGAACCAGAACGGGATCCAATTAAAGAAAAAACAATCAGAGACACACGGCCCGCGAATGTTGCACTCCTCAACTCCTTCCTTTCTAGGGAGAGTTGGCACTTTCTAAATTTCCACGATCCCGTAGAAAATCAATTTCAATGTTTTCAATCCACCCTAAATTATCATCTAAACGTGAGCTGTCCCCTGAAAAAAATCAAACAAAAACCGAGGAAAAAAATGTGCACATGGATTACCAAAGGTATCCTAGTCTCGAGAGAAAAATTATTTTTTTACTCAGAAATAAAAAAGCGCACATTAAGTGAAGGTTTCATAAACTTTTTTCAAAATTACAAAAGGATATATAGGAAAGTCATCCGTGCTGCAAAGGCTTATGATGTAAACAAAGCTCTGCCCGCATCAAAAACTATTTCTAAAACAGCTTGGGCCATCATAAACAATAAAATCTCACAGACTGACAGACCAATTGAACTACAGATTGGAAATGAATGCATCAAAGACCCTCTAAGGGTTGCAGATGAATTCAACAGTTTTTTCGCCTCGGTTGGAATTGATCAAGGACTTGGTCCAACTTCGCGTCATACCCTCTCCTCCGTGCAAAGTCCAGTCGTCTCAATGTCTCTGGCTCCAGTCACACAGCTTGAAGTAGACCAGGTAATCAGAAACCTCCAATCAAAAAAGTCAAACGACTCAGGTCATATGTCCACATGGCTTCTCAAAAAGTGTTATAGACACTTGCTGAGACCTTTGGAGCATTTGATCAACCTTTCTTTTTGAAGGGGGTTTTCCCGTCTGCACTGAAAACTGCAAAAGTCTTCCCAATTTTCAAAAAAGGCGACCCTCTTTCCACTCAAAATTACCGCCCAATCTCAATCCTACCAATCCTGAGCAAAATTTTTGAAAAGGTTTTCCTGACACGTTGTGTGGAATTTCTGGAAAGGCAAAATCTGTTATCAAACAACCAATTCGGTTTCCGAAGCGGTAAATCGACCTCAGACGCGGTCGTCCGTCTGGTCGAGATGATAACAGAGGGAATTGAAGGTCGAAGAGAGACACTAAGTGTATTTCAGGACTTGTCAAAAGCCTTCGACTGTGTTGATCACACTTCACTTCTTCACAAACTGGAATATTACGGGATACGGGGAGTGCCCTTCAGGTGGCTTGAATCGTATCGCAGTAATAGAACGCAATTCGTTGGAATATCTGACGCTAGATCGAGAGAGAGGCGGCTGAACTGTGGAGTTCCGCAGGGGTCCATACTTAGTCCGCTTCTCTTCTTAATCTACGTCAATGATGTTGGCACATCTGTACAAAACGGATACATTGTTCAGTACGCAGATGACACGACTCTCTGTCTGAAAGCGAACTCAATCAAAGAACTCGACCAAATTGCTCTCGTGGAGCTCAACAGCACCATTCAACATTTCAACGAGCTCAACCTCAAAACCAATCCAACAAAATCAAATTTCATTAAATTCTCTTTGCACCAAAAAGACTTAGACAGTCTAGTGGTCATGTTAGATGGAACTGAGATCGAAGAGGTCTACACAACCAAATTCCTCGGAATACATCTTGATAAAGGTTTGACGTGGGATTGCCATGTAGACCATGTTTGCTCAATACTTTCCTCAGGAATTTATGTCTTCAGAAAACTATCAGAGTACTGCCCGTCTCAGGTTCTGATGACGGCGTACTACGGAGTCATCTACCCTCATCTCTCCTACGGACTGAATGTGTGGGGTGGATGCTCAAACTCAAATCTCTCAAGAGTTTTCATCCTCCAAAAAAGAGCGTTGCGAACAATTGCAAAATTGAAACAAAGAGAGTCGTGTAAGCCAGTATTCAAAAATCTGAATTTGTTGACATTACCCTGCCTCTACATCTTGGAAACTTGTCTCTTTTTCAAATCAAAATGTCATGCTATAAGAGGTTGCGACATACACTCTTATGACACTAGAGGCAGGGGCGACTACCGTTCTGGGAGGCACAGAACGGTAGTTTATGAGCGACTGCCTGTACAGGCAGGAGTAAAATTTGTCAACAAATTGCCAAACTCAATTAAAAGTGCCCCCACGCTGAAGGCGTTTAAATCTCGTCTAAAAGCAAAGCTGATTGCAGAGGCATTCTACAGCTTAGACGAATTTATGGCACACAACTGGGAGACCTAGCGAAATTTATTGGGTTAGGCTACTGAGTGGGTTTATGAGATGTATGCGTGTATTAATGTGTTTTGTATGTTTGAAAGGGATCTCGATGGAAGAATGAATGGCTAAACAATAGCGAATAGCAATAATGAATACTTGACGATTGCAATGCATATTTTTACTATGTTCTACGCAATAAATCATTTATTTATTTATTTATTCGCGCGGACTTTCCCTAATAGGCCTACAAGGATTATCTGTGCCATCTTACCCTGGGGGCATCGATGCCTGGGAGTGATGACGGGACGGAAGGGTTGACTCTTCGATGCCTGGGAGTGATGACGGGACGGAAGGGTTGACTCTTCGATGCCTGGGAGTGATGACGGGACGGAAGGGTTGACTCTTCGATGCCTGGGAGTGATGACGGGACGGAAGGGTTGACTCTTCGCGCGGACTTTCCCTAATCCGATTAGCTTCGGCTCAGAGCTCTCCCCGGTACATGTTGAAAAAGTTGCATGTTGTATTTAAGTAACAACGACATGTTTTTTACAATCTTCTTTTAAAAGAAAAACAACAGTTTTTGTCCCGTTGAAATCGGTTCATTTTACGTAACCATGTCTCAATGCTCTCTCCAGTACACGCAAAGACACTTTAATACATTATAGATAAGATAATAATAAGCCCTTTTCAGCTCAATTTTAATTTCGGATTGTAAAATTCTAGTAATGAGAAACATTCGTTTTAAATTATGTTGGTTCGTTTTATTGCGTTTTTCTTCTGATAAAACTTAGACCAATAGGTAGGTTTGGCATTACTTTTAGTTTATCAAATGAACAATGTTATATACTAGTAGCTATTTATATTGCATGATACATGAAAAATAACGGAATATCGAACTATTATTATCTTGTCTATGAAGTATTAAAGTGTCTTTGCGTGTACTGGAGAGAGCTCTGAGCCGTGGTTACATAAAATGAACCGATTTCAACGGGACAAAAACTGTTGTTTTATAAAATCCAATTATAAAACATATGTTGTTATTACTTAAATACAACATGCATTTTTTCAACGTGTACTGACTGACTCAGTGTGAAATGAACACATTTTAGGAGTGTTGACTTCCGTATAACTCTAAATGTCATGGTTAAAGATAACAAACTGAATTTAAGTTTCTTAAAGTACGCGTTCGTCATTTTCTAAAAATATTTATCCAGCATTATGCTACAGGAAATTATATTCCTACTGGTTAGTGGGACTTTATATTTTTCTAAATACCAACAAATATGTATTCTATATAGGCCCTACATGTTTATTATGTTTTCACTTTTGTTAGCATTTCCCCGAGTACGACATATATTTCATCTCTATTATTTATTGTAATAAACTATATTTATGTACTGTGTAACGGTAGGCTACCATCTAGATGCTACAATTATCTGTGGATTTAATATTACCCTCCTATTACCATAATATTAACTCAAAGTTTGGATGTTAACTAAGTAATGCATCGTAATTTGAAATCACTTCTAAATGTACAAATATTTTAAATTTATTTGTATCGGTTTACTGGTTACACTTAGAATGTTTTAATTTTATTTTGTAGGACTAAGCGGTTGGTGTCATTACCAGTAACACCGCGCTCCTGTATTGACCGCGTCATGGTGTTATCTACAATATTTACATCACATCATGGGCGAAACGTTCTGTGGTGTAAATATTGTAGATAACACCATGACGCGATCGTTCCGAAAGCTTTAGTTATTAGTAAAATGTGTTTGCTTTATTTTGTATATTGCTAACCAATTCTGTCTGTTTGTATTAAGCGCTTCTAAAGTCCTTTGATTCATAGTAGCTCAACAATAGGCCTACATAATTTGACAACTAATAGGCAGTGTCATGTAGCCGAACGTATGCTAATAAATGATCATAAAACCACTGAAGCCAAAATCATAACCAATTTAATCTTTTAGTCTGATAAAGTAGATTATAAAACATACGTTATTAATATTGATAATATGTAACGTGGGTTGTTATTCTAGTAACCTTGTTGCCAGTAGCAATGACTACAGATAGAATAAGACGAAAAGTTCCCATGTTAAAATTTCAGACTAAAACAATTATGTAATATTGATAACAATAATGTTAATATGTTATTTATATTACTAATACAACTAAACAAATGTATTATCATTAGAAATGTTATCAAAATAAAATTATTTAAGATAAGCAAAAATTAGCTGCTTTAATTAAAAAAAACTATTAATAGTCAGTTATAGATGAATGTATTTAAATAAAAGTTCATTATGTAGCTTGTGATTTATGATCATAAATGTTACTAAAATGTGTCCTAAAAACATTACAGTGAAAACTGTATGGATGGCATTAAATTGATTAAAAGATTTTCACCTTCAAAAACCAACCCCTGATTTATTGTTATTATAGTTCAGTCATGAGCAAAAACCAAGGACCTTTGACAGTCCTTGCGCGAAAGGACAAACTGAAACCATTTCTGATTTTAGCAGATGTAGGACAAAGTGACCTAACGACAACCTGTTCCACTCAGAAATTTGGTCCAGTTTGTTTGTTCACAACAGGACAACCTGTACCACCTTGGAATTTTTCACGCTGCGGACAAAGTGTCCCAACGACAATCTGTCCCAAATAAACTGGCCTAGTTTGTCCGAGACACTATGTCGCGTCCCTATCCGCTGATATTAGGTTTCCCAACTCTAGCACTAGTTTGGGAACTCTCAGAGACTCGGGCATTAGCGCAAGTAGTCATTGTTGCAACTCGAGCAATAGTTTGAGAACCTTATGAATATCGGGACTAGTGCAGGTAGTAATTGTTGCAACTCGAGCACTAGTTTAGGAACCTTAGAAATATCGGGACTAGTGCAGGTAGTAATTGCTGCAACTCGAGCACTAGTGTAGGAACCTTAATAATATAGGGACTAGCGCAGGTAGTAATTGTTGCAACTCGAGCAATAGTTTAGGAACCTTAGAAATATCTGGATTAGTGCAGGTAGTAATTGTTGCAACTCGAGCACTAGTTTGGGAACCTTAGGAATATAGGGACTTGCGCAAGTAGTAATTGTTGCAACTCGAGCAATAGTTTGGGAACCTTAGGAATATCGGGACTTGCGCAAGTAGTAATTGTTGCAACTCGAGCAATAGTTTGGGAACCTTAGGAATATCGGGACTTGCGCAAGTAGTAATTGTTGCAACTCGAGCACTAGTTTAGGAACCTTATAAATATCTGGATTAGTGCAGGTAGTAATTGTTGCAACTCGAGCACTAGTTTGGGAACCTTAGGAATATAGGGACTTGCGCAAGTAGTAATTGTTGCAACTCGAGCAATAGTTTAGGAACCTTATAAATATCTGGATTAGTGCAGGTAGTAATTGTTGCAACTTGAGCACTTGTTTAGGAACCTTAGAAATATCGGGATTAGCGCAAGTAGTAATTGTTGCAACTTGAGCACTAGTTTGGGAACCTTAGGAATATCGGGACTTGCGCAAGTAGTAATTGTTGCAACTTGAGCACTAGTTTAGGAACCTTAGAAATATCGGGACTAGCGCAAGTAGTAATTGTTGCAACTTGAGCACTAGTTTGGGAACCTTAGGAATATCGGGACTTGCGCAAGAAGTAATTGTTGCAACTCGAGCACTAGTTTAGGAACCTTAGAAATATCGGGACTAGCGCAAGTAGTAATTGTTGCAACTCGAGCACTAGTTTAGGAACCTTAGAAATATCGGGACTAGCGCAAGTAGTAATTGTTGCAACTTGAGCACTAGTTTAGGAACCTTAGAAATATCGGGACTAGCGCAAGTAGTAATTGTTGCAACTCGAGCACTAGTTTGGGAACCTTAGGAATATCGGGACTAGCGCAGGTAGTAATTGTTGCAACTCGAGCACTAGTTTAGGAACCTTAGAAATATCGGGACTAGCGCAAGTAGTAATTGTTGCAACTTGAGCACTAGTTTAGGAACCTTAGGAATATCGGGACTTGCGCAAGTAGTAATTGTTGCAACTCGAGCACTAGTTTCGGAACCTTAGAATATAGGGACTAGCGCAGGTAGTAATTGTTGCAACTCGAGCACTAGTTTGGGAACCTTAGGAATATAGGGACTAGCGCAGGTAGTAATTGTTGCAACTCGAGCACTAGTTTAGGAACCTTATAAATATCGGGATTAGTGCAGGTAGTAATTGTTGCAACTCGAGCACTAGTTTAGGAACCTTAGGAATATAGGGACTAGCGCAGGTAGTAATTGTTGCAACTCGAGCACTAGTTTAGGAACCTTAGGAATATAGGGACTAGCGCAGGTAGTAATTGTTGCAACTCGAGCACTAGTTTAGGAACCTTAGGAATAGAGGGACTAGCGCAGGTAGTAATTGTTGCAACTCGAGCACTAGTTTAGGAACCTTAGGAATATAGGGACTAGCGCAGGTAGTAATTGTTGCAACTCGAGCACTAGTTTAGGAACCTTAGGAATATAGGGACTAGCGCAGGTAGTAATTGTTGCAACTCGAGCACTAGTTTGGGAACCTTAGGAATATAGGGACTAGCGCAGGTAGTAATTGTTGCAACTCGAGCACTAGTTTAGGAACCTTATAAATATCGGGATTAGTGCAGGTAGTAATTGTTGCAACTCGAGCACTAGTTTGGGAACCTTATAAATATCGGGACTAGCGCAGGTAGTAATTGTTGCAACTCGAGCACTAGTTTGGGAACCTTAGAAATATCGGGAATAGCGCAGGTAGTAATTGTTGCAACTCGAGCACTAGTTTAGGGAACCTTAGAATATCGGGACTAGCGCAGGTAGTAATTGTTGCAACTCGAGCACTAGTTTGGGAACCTTAGGAATATCGGGACTAGCGCAAGTAGTAATTGTTGCAACTCGAGCACTAGTTTGGGAACCTTAGGAATATCGGGACTAGCGCAAGTAGTAATTGTTGCAACTCGAGCACTAGTTTGGGAACCTTAGGAATATCGGGACTAGCGCAGGTAGTAATTGTTGCAACTCGAGCACTAGTTTGAAGACTCTCAGAGACTCCGGCATTAGCGCAGGTTTGGGAACCTTAGGGATACCGACATTAGTCCAGGTAGTAATTTTTGCAACTCGAACACTTGTTTGGGATGCTGGGACTAACGGAAGGAGTTATTGTAGCAACTCTTTAACCACCGATCTGTCGCCTTTCCATTTCATGGTTGATTGCCCATTTTATTTGAGTGGCAATGACTGGTAAGAACAATCAGAATTGACTTGGCCTCATGCTCCTGGGACAGCTATGTTATGTCTCTGGCATGTCTTCTAGCTGAAGCCATTCCCCAGTTCTTACACGTTAAGAATGTTTTATTCTAGGTTTACACGGTCAACCATTGGCATTGTGCTAGGAACACAATATATACAGATTGAACAATATTACACAATACTTTGAAACATTAGTTGAACAGTTATGCAGGTCGATAACTCGATTCCCTTCCAACCTTATCAAACCTCTTCCTTCAACATTTAACTTGTTCGTGATTGGTCAGTTCAAATGGTCAGAGTGGGGTTGAGAACACTCATACAAACTGTAACGCTTTTTCGCCAGTTCCGAGCTAATCGTCAAGACGAACTCCCGCACCACGCGGTACACTAAATGCACGTGGTTCTTGCCACTTTTAATTTAATTATAAATTTTGCTTATATTACAAAACATTAACTTAATTTATACTTGAACACATCAAGAGTGAATCTCATAATTGTCTTTATTAATAACTTCTTGATTTTCTCAAATTCAAAGAAGCTGCTTGTTCAACGTTGTCATTTCTCGTATTAACTTGAATACTGTTACGAAGGGGCCCAATTCCCCATGCTGAGTACTGCTGAGGCAAGTAGAGGGGGAAAACCGGGAGTTGATGTAGAGGTGGACAGACGGAGAGCAGCAGCCGAGCGATCCGTGTGCACCGACAGGCCCAGGAGGAGGAGAGGTGATGGACATCCCGACACCCTCAGACACTTGAAGACACGGCTAACTAGTAGGGTGGACGTTGTATGTTTTATGCCCGCGTAGGGCAGTTGTTGTTGTAGAAGCTGTATTTGGTAGGGTCAAGGGAGTAGCGGTAATGCCCAAAAAGGAATTAAAGGTAAGATAAATATTTTTGTTTGGTTCTTATTTTATCTTCTGAGCAACCAACCCCCTAAGCGATATCCTTCACCGGAGGGGGACGTGACAAATTTGGTGGAGGCGCTGGGTATCCTGAGGCGTTTAGCCTGCGACGGATAAAAGATCAGTAAGGTAATATTGTAATATGTTAATTAGTGTATGAGATTATTTTAAGTGCAGTGTTAACCATTTTTAAATTTAAGCTGTTGATGATTTTGAAAGTAAAGAAAAGTAAAGTAAAGTAGAGTAGAGTAGAGTAGAGTAGAGTAGAGTAGAGTAGAGTAGAGTAGAGTAGAGTAGAGTAGAGTAGAGTAGAGTAGAGTAAAGTACTTGGCACATTTTATTTAATTGTAGTACGTAAGCTTATAAGGGTTGTCTATTTAATTTATTTGATATAATATTTGCGTGTATAGTTTTAATCTGGTAATTTTTTAAATGTGTTTTCTATATGTTTAGTTTTTGGGTACTTTTTCGCGGTGATATTTTTTAGCCTTTTCTCCGACGATATTGCAGGGATGCGGTTATGCAAAAATAAGAAGAATGAAGACAAACAAATTGAGTTAAGAGATGCAAAGTGAAGTAGAACTAAGCATACTATGTAAAGTATTTTAAGTTCAATTTATTTTTTTAAATATATAAGTGCTATAAATGTTCATCTTAGTCGTATATTATTAATTATTTTTTCTTGCATTTGTTATAAATGCTAGATTTAATTTTGGTTATTGTACTTAACTATACAGTTTTGTTCTATGAGGGTAATTAGTGTGTATATTATAAGTGTGTTAGTGTCATTATTGTTCATGAGTGAAAGGAAGAGGAACAAAGAACACTTGGGTACGCGTTAGTGTAGTAACCAGAAGCCAGAGCCGCCAAGCTGCTGACGACGCATCCTCCACAGACTCACTAGGAGAGCTTGCACAGCAGATTGAACTCGAGACAACACTATAGGATTCCCTTGAACGACTTTGTGAAGAGTCTACGTCTGAAGACAGCCTAGAACGAGAAGTAGTAGCAGCAGACATGGCAGAAGTGCGAGGACTTGCTATTACACCACCCATATTCAGGGGCAGCCTGGAGGAGAACGTTGAAGAGTATTTGCAAGCTTTCGGGAGGATAGCTAAGGCTAATGGGTGGACTCCAGAGAATAAATTAGTAATTCTTCCTTGTTACTTGGAAGGAGCAGCTCTGAAATGGTATGAAAATCTTGAACAGTCCGAGGGAAACAACTTGACTTGGGCCACGGCACAAAATGAAAAGTGCCTTCCAATCGGTAGCATGGGAAGAACAAATGGAATATAAGCTTCGAATGCGAATGCAGAGAGAAGAAGAACAGGTAGAGGCGTATATTCAAGACGTCCTTAACTTATGTTCTAAACTATTAAGTTTATTGGCCAATATGAGTGAAAGGCGCCAGATTAAACATGTATTAAGAGGTTGAAGCCGTCCCTCTTAGAAAAGATCATGATCATCAATAATGATACCCTAGAAAACTTATTAGCTAATGTAAGGAAGGTACAGACTGCAAGATTTATGGCAGGTCAAAAGGTTGATCAGTTGATGACAGAATTACCTGTAAGGCGATCAAAGTCAAAGGAAGAGGTTCCACAAACATCGAGTGGCAGTTCATTGGTAAGCAACATTGAAAATCTTACCAGTGAATTTTCAAAATTTATTATGAGACTAATGGAAGAGAACAGCAGAAGACAGGACCCCAGAATGCCATTTCAATTTAGTATAAGAGAATGGAGAGGAGGACCACACCATGGAGGACAACCACAAGGAGGAAGAGACCAAATCCGAAGCCAGCCACCTACTGGAAGAGGAGCTTTTAGAGGTGCAAGCAGGGGAAGAACAGCAGATGGCAGAGTAATTTGCTACAAATGTAATCGAGTGGGCCACTTTGCTATTAATTGCCACACCAACCAGTCTAGAGGGTCGAGAAACGAGTAAGGGCTAGGAAAGGGGGATAGCCACTCTATGTGAGGCACATGAGCAGGGTGAATGGAGGGATACTTGAAGGCAATATTCAGGAAGCAGAAGTACCCGAGGCTGGACATGGAATCAACGTATGAGAAGACAAACATTAAAGTGTGAGGATGAAGAAAACAGAAAAGTAGACGAAAGAGGAACACAAGAGTTTATATCTGATAAACCTGGTTTGGTGGGAAGATCAGACTCAATTAGAACACTAGGTGTACTAGAAATCGAAGCTCTGGTAGACTACAAAACCCATTCGGTTGTCATTGACACTGGTGCCTATGTTAGTTGCGTTTAAGAAAGTATAATAACCAACAAAGAAAGAATTCAATTAGTAGAAGGTGTGAACATGAAAACTGCTACGGATGAACCAGTTAGCATAATTGAAAGAGTCACCATAAATCTTCAAATAAGTTGTTGTGTTCTGAGATTTCAAGTCTTTGTAGCTAAGGGATTAGGAGGTTGCTGCATTTTAGGAAATGACTTCCATCTGAAATTTCAAACTGTCGTAGATTTTTTTAAAATAACCTAAAAGTTACCTTTAAAAATTTAAGTGGAAAATCCATAGTAGCTCAATTTTTGTGTCAAGGGCGCAATGCAAATTACTTAAGCCCACCTCCGAATCCTACGTGGCTAAATCAGGTACTTATTGATGAATCTGATGTTAAGCGTGTGAAAGTAATAAATCTACAGAGATTGAGATACCTCCAAAAAGCCAGAGGCTTTTGAAAATAAAGTTTGAAGGTCCATTGCCCGAAACCGGAGTTATTGAGTTGTTTAAGACACGATCTATGATCATCCCACCTAATCCTACTGCCCAACCACGACTTGAAGCCATTATAGCTACTAACATGTTCCAAGAGGTTAAGAAATTAGCTGAAGGAGAAGTGTTAGCCGAAGTTTTTTAAGCAGAAGAGGTTGAAGCTGAAAAGGTCTGTCAAGTTAAGATCGAAGGAAATGTTGAAGAGAAGCACTTCTATGAAGGGATGGTAAACCTTAATTCCCATCTTACAAAAGATGAATATTGCTTAATGATAGATTTACTTTTAATTTAATGATAGATCATCACAGATTGGTAGGACAAATTTAAGTGAGCATAAGATTGAACTTATGAGTCAGAGTCCCGTGCACCAGCCATAAAAAGTGTCACATAAAGAAAGAGAGATCCTACGAACTCAATTCGAAGGCATGTTGAATAAGAAAGTGATTCGGCCCAGTAACAGTGCTTACTCATCCCCCGCCGTATTACTCAAGAAGAAGAATGGAGATTTTGCGTGGACTACAGGAAGCTTAATGAATTATTGACTCCTATACAACATCCATTGCCACGTATAGACGATATATTGACATATTTGAATGGTTGTCAGTGGTTTGCCACTTTGGATTTAACTGCAGGTGTTTGACAATTACCTATAAGAGAGTCAGATAAGCATGTAACTGCATTTGTTACCCCAGATGGACTTTGGGAGTATGAGGTCACACCATTTGGACTGAAAATTAGTCCTGCAGCATTTCAGACTTGTATGGACAAAGTTCTAGCCGGACTTAATTGGGGAACTTGTCTTTTGTATCTAGACGATGTTTTGGTGATGGCTCCAACATATGCCGAACTTTTATGTAGATTGAAGAAGGTCTTTCTGAGAATAAGAAACGCTTCTATGACACTGAATCCGTCTAAATGCAAATTTGGCTATCAGGAAGTGAAAGTCATACTGTAAGTGCCCGGGGTGTGAGTTCTGACCCTGGAAAAGTAAAAGATATTCTCAATTTTGAACCACCGGACCGTAAGGTCATATCTCGGGCTTTGTAACTATTACAGGAAATTTATACTAAATTACTCAAAGATTGCTATTCCTCTCATAGAACTAACTAAGAAGAACACACCATTTCACTGGAATACTGAACAACAAGTTGCATTTCAGACCTTAAAGGACAAACTTACGACCAGTCCAATTTTGAGACATTTTGATCCCGATTTACCTGTTGAGCTTCACACTGATGTCATCATGCAGACAGATAATGGCGATACACTGCCAGTAGCTTATGGTTCAAGACGACTCTCAGAGGCTGAAAAAAAAATACACCACAACAAAGAAGGAGTTTAGCAGTTGTTGGGGCTAGTCAACACTTTAGACAATTCTTGTGGGGTCGCAAGTTCACCATAGTGGTCGATCACCATGCGTTGTGTTGGCTGAACAAAAACAGATATTCATCTGGAAGATTAGCTAGATGGGCCTTGAAACTAATGGAATTTGACTACCAAATAAAACATAAACAGGGCCGTCTCCACGTAGTTCCTGACATGCTATCAAGGAACACTTGTGTAAACTGTACACCGGATGATGAGGACATGACCAATGAGACACCCATGTTGACACTGAAGCTAGATGATTTGGGAAAATTACAAGATGAAGATGATGAATGCAAGAGGATCAAGGAAGCAGTGCTGTATCCGGTAAAGACTACATCTAGTGACCGTAGATTAGCTCGAAGCTTTGAGTTGGAGAATGGTGTGCTATATCGCAAAAATACGGGCCATCAAGGTAGCAGAAAATTGTTAGTGGTTCCCAACAACCTCAGACACGAGATTGTATACGAATGCCACGATAATCCTCAAACTGGTGAACACTTTAGGGTTCAGTAAAACATTTCATAAAATCAAGAGCAGATATTACTGGCCTAACATGTTGAAGGAAACAGAAAAGTATGTTAAGACATGTAATGATTGTCAAACCAGGAAGACGTCTAAACAAGCACCAGCTGAACTTTTGCAACCCATACCAGTTGGCCAGATGTTTGGCCGAATAGGAATTGATATACTTGGTCCATTTACTAGAATAACCGCGGAAAGTCGTACATCATAGTTGCAATGTACTACGCTACTAAGTGGGCGGAAGCCGAGGCAGTACGAAATGCCACAGCCGAGGAGGTGGCTAAATTCTTGATTAACCGAATAATTTGTAAATTTTGATGTATCAAAGAAATTCACAGTGACAGGGGCACTAATTTCAAATCCACACTTATTACCGAATTAATGCAGGGCCTTGTTGTACAAACTCCATATACCACAGCATACCACCCTCAATGCAATGGACTGGTGGAACACTTCAATGGCACACTGGCTCGGCTCAGATGCTGTCCCACTACGTGAGCACCAATCAAAAGGATTGGGATCTGTATGTGAACCTTATGTGTTTCAGCTATAACACGTCTAGGCACGAAACCATTAGGCAAACGCCATTTTATCTTTTGTATGGAAGAGAAGTGGCGAGATGCTTGGTATAAAAATTTTATCTTTTGTACCTGGCGAGACGTCATTGAATCAAACCCCAAGTGAGGAGACAGTGGAGGACTTTTTAAAAAGAGTCCAACAGTGTCGGAAGGACGTGAGTAACATCATTGAGAAGGCGCAAAAGAAACAGAAGGACTATTATGACCGGAAGCACCGCCATGTTGTGTATGTCTCAATATTTATCTTTAGAAATTGCTAGTTGTATAAGTTCAGGTTCGACAATAGTTATTAATGTTAAAGTTCCAATTAAGAGAGTAGGTACCCAATGGAAACTCTTTGAATTGTTACCAGTACCGTTTGCTTAGCATAACTCAACTTTTAGCATAGATCATGGTGTTACATTTATAGCTTCTGATAATGAAATGATTATGACCATTCAGGGATTCAGCATTACATGACTGCCAGCCATATAATAACCCACTTTGTTTTGTACCTAGGTATGCTGCAGGCACGTAGCCAGGATTACACTTCGGGGGGTGTCCGGGGGGGTTGCCTCCCGGTAAGCAGGGGGTTCCGGGGGGGGGAATGTTTGGTTTTTATGAATTAAAAACTCATGTTTTGGTCAATGTGCACTGAAAAATGGTACCCTAATTTCGGGCCCCTCTTCATTCTTAACTCTTTATTTTCACGTGTCGTACGTGGCCATCTGGCAGTGAACAATGATCTTATTACGTAGATAAATGATACATAGACACACAAAGCAAAGTCCGTCTGGAAGTTTTAATGTTTTATAAAAGTAATCGTCTTTTCTGCTTCTTTGCCATCACGTCCAAAACTGCTTCCGCGTCAGGGTGCAACTGTGGGTGACAGGAAAGTACAGCAAGTGAACTCAAACGCTCGTTGCTTGTTCTATTACGAATAAATGATTTTATTCGTTTCATTGTAGAAAATTTCCTTTCTACACTACAAGTGGTAACTGGGAGTGTTGCAAAAACCTGAAGGAGCTGGTAAATATGTGGGAGAAAAGACTTGTTGCATGCTTCCATTACTTCTAAAATGTCTGAGGGTTTCTTGACATTTCTTTATGAGTTGCACCATACCCTGTATTCACCTGTAAGTGTAGTAAGTGAGCTGTCATCAGGACTATCACTGGACGAAAGGTAAGCTAACAGGCATTCCAACATGTCTTCTTTCTCTAGGGAAGCAAATCCTGGTAATAATGCTTGGAAAGACTTTATGATGTTTTCATTGTTTGAAAATCGTTCTTTCATATTTGTTATAATGCTATTCAAAATGGCACAAAAATCGAAACTCGAAAATACTCTTCAGTTGACTTAACAATATGATTAGAGCGATGTTGTAGTCGTTTATTTATTCTTGGTGCTTCTAATTCCCTATTAAATATTTCTTGAGACATAGCTGAAATACGGTTGAAAATATCTGTAAATACTTTATCAGCTGAATCTCTTAGGTCTTGAAACGATTGAATAACCTAATTAGCAGAACTTACGACTGCTGCAAGGTCGTACCTTTCGTGCTGGAGGTATACTGAAAGGGGTAAAGTTATGCTGAATATTTTTTCACACACTAACAAAGATAATAAAAAAGTGCTTTTTTCCATTGCCGCTTGAAAGGCAGCTGCAGCCCCAGCACTTTTTCTACTTGAGTTGGAAATTTCCTCAAGACAGGTTCAATTAGTTCCCCACCCTCGTACATCAACGGCGATCGTCAAGCGTGTGTTGCCTACCTGCTATGTACATCAACGGCGATCGTCAAGTGTGTGTTGCCTACCTGCTATGTACATCAACGGCGATCGTCAAGCGTGTGTTGCCTACCTGCTATGTACATCAACGGCGATCGTCAAGCGTGTGTTGCCTACCTGCTATGTACATCAACGGCGATCGTCAAGCGTGTGTTGCCTACCTGCTATGTACATCAACGGCGATCGTCAAGCGTGTGTTGCCTACCTGCTATGTACATCAACGGCGATCGTCAAGTGTGTGTTGCCTACCTGCTATGTACATCAACGGCGATCGTCAAGCGTGTGTTGCCTACCTGCTATGTACATCAACGGCGATCGTCAAGCGTGTGTTGCCTACCTGCTATGTACATCAACGGCGATCGTCAAGCGTGTGTTGCCTACCTGCTATGTACATCAACGGCGATCGTCAAGCGTGTGTTGCCTACCTGCTATGTACATCAACGGCGATCGTCAAGCGTGTGTTGCCTACCTGCTATGTACATCAACGGTGAGCGTCAAGCGTGTGTTGCCTACCTGCTATGTGACAAAATGGTCTAGAGGCCACTCGGCACATGCACACGATATTTGATATGTGGATTTTTAATATGTGGATCATCTCATCTCCAATGATGAATTACTTACCTTAACTGTATGATATTGTTTTATTTTTTTACATTCATAAAAATGTAGTAGACCATAAAAATAAAACATTTTAAAAATTTGGGGGGGGGTCCGGACACCCAGGACCCCCCCCCCCTTGGCTACGTGCCTGGTATGCTGGAGACACTGTGTCATGTTCGATGTGCCCTAGAGCTATGTTTTTAGGAGCATCTATACAAGAACTGAGTAATAGTTGTACATTCTCGTGTGTTCCCAGATAGGAGCCAGTAGTCGAAAGGAAGGTGGATGATGAAACCTATGTCCTTACCCATGTTTCAAGAATGTTGAACTTGACATGTCGCTTTGGTAAGAACCAAACTATTCAAGGGTTAGAGAAAGAACGAACAAGGGCGTTACGGATTAAGGTACCATGTGAATGTAAATTATTTATAAACAATAATGTATTAGTAATTGATAATTATCCTTGTGTAAAGAAAGTTTTAGAGTCCTCAATCATACATATTGTTCCATCCTCATGGTCCAGATTAAAAACTCTGAAGATTCCAGCTAGGAATACTTTTTCTCCAGGTTCATTCGAGACGATGGAGGAGTGTTTAGATAAAAGTTAGCCAACCACGGTACTACATTGGAACCTGTCCTTTACAGCAACATATCGAGGTATCAGGACACCTTCAACTGTTACAAGGGAGAATCAGGAAAATTGGTCATTAGTGTTATATGTATTACATGCTGTGTATTTTGCATTGGTAACTATTATTGTAGTTAGGAACCCTCACTTAGTTGGATTTTATATTGTTAATGTTGTAACTGCTGAACCCATTGAAATATATATGGATAATGAAACTAAATGGGAAATATTGTATTCGATATTATTAATTTGTATTTTTGTTTTGAGTTTTTTATTGCTAGGAAGACTCATCCGCCGGTGGAAGAAGAAAAAAAGAAGTGACGATGTTGCCATGATATCACATCATCCAGAGAGCGATGACCTGCCTCGCAACCTGCCACTTGTTAAGGTGGATGGATAACCTTAGAATGATGGGACCCGGTTGGAGAACAGTGATCAGTATTGTAGCTAAAGGAATAATTGATGAGGATTGATTGATAATAAATTATTGATTTATTATGGAGTATAATTAATTGTGTATGTAATAATATTTGTCAGATTTAAACAGTCAAATTATATATGTTGTTTATATTGAGTTAACATAGTAAATAAATCTTGAAATAAGTATGTAATTTAAACTTAGGGAACTGGTAAGGCATTTACTTGTAGAGATGTCTTGCTAACATTACGGGTTGCTAAACATATGCAGTCAAGAGGAAGGCAGATAGCATAGATATGGTGTGGTAGGTAATCTGTGCATGGTGTGCATCTGTGTGAGTGACAGTTGTGGTGTCTGTGGAGTGTGTGAGGTGGCCACCGTTATGAATGTGAGTGTGCGTGTGTGTATGAATCAGACGTGAATTGAAAGTATAAGTCTAACTTCTCCAAAAAGTGCAAACACTAATTTAATTATATTTTCTTTAAGTGTTACTTAAGCTGTTATAACATGGCCTTGAGGAATTAAGTGTATTAACTAATTTGCAATTGAAATAATAAATAATTTTGATATAAAATATATCCTATCAAGTGATTTACAATGGTCATTGTATAGAATTATAAATAACATATTGTTTAACATAGTATAACATTCTATATTGAATAGAATTGTATACTGTATAATGTTGTATATTTCATTACATGATACTGTCTTGGATTTTTCTTTTTATATTTATTATTAGAGTAACAGATTTACTATACATTCTTGTGAGTGAATAATGTAACTTGCATAAAGATTTATTTGTGTGCGTGGGTGTGTTTTATAATTAGAGGAATTCATAAACTTTGATAAACAAGTTTCGATTTGAAAAAAAGTTGCAGTATTGCAACTACTGTAAAAAAATAATAAAAAAACAAACAAAATTGTCATAATGTATGCAGCTAAAACTCATACAAATCATGAGTGCTTATTTATGAGTTTTGTTTAATTTACTAATTTCAATAATAGTGTTTTCAATTTAAAAGTATTTAATTATGTTGTGTAAGTAGTTGCACTGCATACTATTAGGATTAGGATTGTTTGTTTGTATGTTAGATTTATAATTATTTAGGCATAGAATTTTCGTATTGCGCACGTCACATCAGGACACTACACAAAGTGAGATTGTGGACTATGATTTCTAAAACATGGACCTTATTTAGACTCATATGAATTTTAATAATACTATCTTAATTGTGTTTGGTATGTGAACTCATTGTATTTATGTGAAATAATGCAGAGTTTTACATTTTCCCTTTTAAATGGGAAATTGTAAGAGGAAATGTTTGTATTGTATTTATATATATTGAATGTTAATATTTGTTTATCTATAGTTTTTATTATTGCATATTGGATAGTGGTAAACATTTTGTTAGGTTAAGAAATATACTAAAGTGATCAATAGGTGTTTCTAATCAGTTGTACTTAATCATATTTTGTTTGTGCAATTTTGATAAAACTTGGTATGTTCTATTAAATTATTAGTGGCTTAGTTGAGCCAAGGTAGAATCTAGCGGCATGCGATGGACCCAGGGCGAGCGCGGCATTTGCTGACGGAGTCTCTGTTGTGAAACTGGAGCGGAGCACGCTCAGCACGACTATACTCCGCGCAGCGTAACTTGGCTTCCTCTATAGCGCGTGCGAAATATAATGGCTCACTAACCACTGAAAATAAAACTAGCTTGATAATTTAATAATTTGTAGTCTAATCAGGCATATTGAGTAGCTGACATTTTCAATGAGTTGTTAGTGTAATTGCATTTTACCATACTTGAATTAATTATATTATTATGTACCACTCATACTATGTAGTCCTTGAAAGTAAAGTGATGTATGTTTGTTATCTTTGGTTATGTTAGTATTAGTTATAGATTGGAATTTGTTGTATCAATTTTGTTTGAATTCTTTCTAATTTATCCTTGGCGGTACCGAGTCTCCCAAACAATATTAAGAGTGGGAAAGGGTAGGTTCCCTCAAACATTCAGAATAGAGTAAATGTACCACATGAATGTTCTTTGCTAAAGGTTGTCCATCATTATTGTTAGTTAGAATATGGTGTTAGTTTCTGTCGGGAAGTCATGTCGTAAGGTGTCTGGGCTGCAAGTCTACCCGAGTAGCTGCCAATTCACGGACCATCCAACGAATGTGGTTTCTGGAATTCCTTCTTCACAAGTGGTGGCGTAAAGCTTAAGCATTATTACCTCCCCCCCCCCCCCTTAAACACCGAACTACTAGCTATCGGAGGCCTGGTGTATCTCTACACTTTAAGAAATGAACTGTTGTTTATGAACTACTTTGGACCTCTAGAGTGGAGTGTTTTCCTAAAAGAAAGAAACTGAAGTCTCTTCTTTTTTTTGTTTGCCTGGGGAAGTGTTACGAAGAGGCCCAATTCCCTTCGTATTATATGATTTCATGCTGAGTACTGCTGAGGCAAGTAAGAGGGGGAAAACCGGGAGTTGATGTAGAGGTGGACAGACAGACGGAGAGCGGCAGCCGAGCGACCCGTGTGCACCGGCGGGCCCAGGAGGAGGAGAGGTGATGGACATGCCGACACCCTCAGACACTTGAAGACACGTCTAGCAGGGTAGACGTTGTGTGTTTTATGTTCGCGTAGGGCAGTTGTTGTAGAAGCTGTATTTGGTAGGGTCAAGGGAGTAGCGGTACCTACCGCCCAAAAAGGAATTAAAGGTAAGATATTTTTGTTTGGTTCTTATTTTATCCTCTGAGCTACCAACCCCCTAAGCGATCCCCTTCACCGGAGGGGGTCGTGACAATACATTAACTTCCTTATGATCTTACTGGCCTGTAAAAGGGGTTTTTTACTTTTATGTTACTATTAATAAGGAGAAATTATTATTCAAGAGGAGATTCATTATTATTTTATTTATTACACATGCGTGTGCCGACAGTGGACTTCAAGAGGAATATTTTAGTTTGTAAACTGTATATCAATGAACATACGCGTCAATGTCATGTCCCATAGAAGGCGCCTTCTACCCCATGTTGCTTTGAGGTCTACAACCGCCAACCTACTTAGGCCTACTCAGGTGCAGTAGACCTACTTACGCAATTTGGATCAAAGGTACTCTTTGGCACATTCATAATTTCGTACTTAAGTGTTTGCAGCATTTAATTCGTTTTAAATTTCAATCGTGCACTGTTTATGGCCCAATTTATCTGATACATTAATCTGGCAAATGTTGTATAAGTTTTGCGCTGTACAGATAACAGATTCCGCAGGTTACGTATATCCAGTAAAATAATAAGAAATGTTTTTATCTTAATTGTGAGGTACGTGATCTATTGTTCACGTACCTCACAATATATATCGCTAGAATATGTCTAGCTTCGACTGTCGCATATTCTAGACAATTGTTTGTCAGGTCAATTCAAACAAATAATACCATATAATATTCGTGTCCTATCTCGATTCATTTTATGTCTGTATTTCTGTATGTGTTTACAAAAACAATTGAATAACTCAAAAACCGTTTGTATTCAACATGAATTTTCGTATGAATATTGATCTTAAAAAGGTACATTTTATATAGAAAAGCTGACAATCTAAGATTATCAGTTTCAAAATGGCTGCTGTCTAAAAAGTCAAATATTAAAAAAAAAACTACAAATATTGTCTCTTAACGTTGTTGGGTAACATTTGTATTTTTTTTATATTGGTCTTTGAAATTTTTAGACAGCCGCCATTTTGAAACTGATAATCTTAAACTGCCAGCACTTTTACATAAAACGTGTCTTTAAAAGGTCAACTGTTGTACGAAAATTCAGTAGTGTATGTCAAACGGTTTTTGAGATATTTATTTTTTCTAAAAAAGCACATACAGTCAGAAAACGAATCGAGATAAGACACATGTTATACGGTTTTATTTGCTTGTATTAACCTGACAAACGATCCTCTGCAGTCTACAGTATGTGACAGTCGAAGCTGGACACCCTGTATATTTAATTATTTCTGTGTAAAAGAAAAATTTCTATCACTTTTCAGACTGTGTTTGCATCGAAAAACTGAACAATAAAAACATAAGAAGTATGTCCTTGTTTCGAATTTTTTTCAATAGTAATGCTGACTGGATGACCTGATTTTCTGATGTATTATCCTTCCAGAAACTGATAGAAATGAAAATGTTGAAAGGATTGTGAAACATATAACTAGTGGTGATAGATGACTAGCTTGGACTTGACATGTCTGCCAGGTTTGCGAGGGTAATAAGATTGAACTTGTTGGAGATAATGAGACAAGCTCTTAAAGGTTACCCGCTTAGTGTGACCCACGTCTGAGGTGGTCTACAGCCACCAGTCAGGTTGACGTAGGAAAGAAGCATTGAATGTTTCGGCAAAAACAGGCAAGAATGTGTACAAAAACTGATTGCATCTAGTTGTAAGTCAGATTTTACTCCGGTTTTAATTAAGATATTTGAAAGTCTTAATGGATTTAAGGGTGCTATTAGGGGAAGGTGAGTAGGCGTACGTCCTCATCAGCTCAAGGGGATGGACAATGGTGGTTTTATGGCACATTTACGATTGCACAATTTTACATCACCTCTCTTTTATTAATATCAATAAAGAGAGAACTTTACATATGTTGCAATATAATCTAAATTATGCAGAACATTATAATCTAAATTTGCAAGTAAGCAATTTAAAGTATATATTCTTACATTCAAAATTATATAAGAAATTGTTCTCACATTAACAAGTTATGTAAAACAATTTCTAACTTAGAATCTACATCACTTAGGCCTAAAAAGTTTTAAAAAAGATTCTATTTCCAAGTTCCAAAGATTCCCAAACAATATTTAAAAAAAAATATTATTATTATATAGAAGCAGCGGGATAGTAAAAACCCTAACTTTACGCTTAAATGTGTTTATACCACTCACACAACTAATTGAACCAAGCAGCGAATTGTAAAGTCTGGAAGCATTTTATGATAAATGCTTTTTAAAAAAAAGGCAGTTTTGCGACGTGGTTGTAACAGGTCCACCAAATTGACGAATAAATAAATTAAATTAAATAAATGATAAATCATTTTATTGAAGAAATAGATACATTTAATTAAAACAATGATCGAACATTCAAATAATATTCGGAAATCGTTGTAAGTAAATAACCAACAAATTTAGAGGTGGGCAGATATATTTATGCCAGGGCAGTCGACTAAATCGTAAACAACATTCCTTTCATTATTGTTTAGACGGGTGGAGCAGGACTGTTTCAGTCTGATATCGCAGAAGACGAGTCCATATGGCAACCCAGAGGGGTGTCACTGTGACATGCACTAGTCGAGTCCAAGGGACGTGTCTAGTTAAGAAAACAATCACTAGGGGCACCACGTACCGGGGTAAGAACCGCATGGCATGGGCGGAAGTATAATCTCTAACCCAATACTAGAGGCTCTAACGGACAAGAACGTAGGAGGGGGAACCCACGCGAGTGTCTTCGAAGTATCTTTCACTCTCAACGATGACGTACCTAGAAGAAGGACGTATCCGAGCTGCCTGTGTTGTGCAGCAGTAGATTTTTTGTCATAAAGTGTAACTTTTAAACTTTGAAATTTAACTCGGAATATAGTGAAAGTGTCTATTTTAAAAAACAATTTTGTAGTTCATAATTTTAATTTAATTTTTGTTTATATGTAATAGAAATCTAGTTGATGAAGAAGACCACGTGGAGCCACAAACAACTCAGTTAAAGATAAGTTTAGTTTTTAATTAAATATTCCTTGTTTAAATATTGAATAAAAGATGTAATTGAATAACTTTTTATTGTAATGAAATTTTGAGGAAGAAAGTAAAAAATAATGTAATAAAGTAGCTTTTTCAAACAAGTCTCAATTTATTGTAATTTACAGCCTCACCAATTTACCCACATAAAAAACCCTGAGATCATATAAATAATTTTAATTTGCAAAAATTATTTTTATCAAGTTAATAAGAAATATAAATTAATGTAACTCATCAGAAGAGGGATAGTTACATGGTATGAAGACAGCGTTTCTCTCTCAGATTGTATTACACAGCGTGGACTGACAGCATATAGATTTAAGTTCTTCTAATAAAAACGAACACTGTTTAAAATATATATGTTGATGAAAATGTTAAGAGCTTATGCGACGTAAACAATTCCTTACAATAGTATTCGTAGGGCTTCTTAAATATTGCTGGTATAGATTTTTTTTTCAAACAAAACAACATTTTGGTATCTGTGTTTTCCTGCCCCCAGATTGCAGTAGAATATGTTAGATATGGAAAAATGATGCCGTAATAAGCAGTCAACAAAAGGTTGTGATTAGCAAATGAAGACAGTATTTTAAGTACATAAATACAAGAACTAACTTTTGTACAGACCTGATTGATACGTTCATCGAATTTTAAACGACTGTCAATTGCAATTCCAAAAAATTTGGTCATTTTTGAGGTTGTAATTAACGTATTGCAAATTGTTTAAACATTATTATTTGATTTGTGATTGGTCAAATTGAAGTTTTCTAACTGAGTTTAGTCACTGTTAATCTTAAGGAATTTGTATCACACCACTGCAAGAGAGAATATGCTTCATGGTATATTTTAACTTCAAGATCTGAATATGCATTCACAGATACTAACAATGAACTATCGTCTGCAAACAGACACGGCCTAGAATTTTAAATATGTTTTGGTAGATCACTAATAAATAAAAGGAAAAGAATGGGACCAAGCGGTGAACCCAGTGGTACACCATTTAGTAACTGTGTAGGTGAGTACTGAGCCCATCTTTCACAACATTCATCATCTGAGTAAGGAATGTGAACAATCTGCTTCCTCCTCGTAAGGTAAGAAACTACCCAAGAGTGAGTTACTCCTCTTAAAGCCATGATGTGAGGTCTGATATCTGTTTAAGAAGTAAAGATGTTTTAGATTTTATGCTACTATCTCATCTTGAATTTCTTCTTTACAGGTTGAAAAAGAAATAAAGATTGTTAGATAAGTTTTACATTGCAAAATGGAATATGATCACTCATAGTCTATGAGACAAGTAAATGGCTAGAGAGAAATCTGTTAAAAGCATTGACAATGCCAACGGACCCACTAGTTACAGTACCATTGTTTACAATAATTGAAGAAATATGACTCTTATTTTCCAGGTCTATGTTAAGGTGCTCATTTACTACATTACAGATGGTTTTGGCTTGGTTTGAAAGTGTCCACAACCGATTGATTGCAATTCAGACAGTCAAATCCACGATTTATTACTGTAAGTAAAATAACAATAAAAACCAATCAGTTCAGATAGATTTTTATTCCATTGCTCCATACTTCTACCTAAATGAAGGAGTTATTCTACAAGCTACTTAAAATCAACTTAATTATGTTTTCTGTTCAGAGGAAACAACATTTTTATATTTCCATTCAAAATAATATTTTAATACCTGTGGATCTGTAAGAAAATAAGTCACGTTATCTTATTTTATATTGATTGGGACTTGGTTTTACGTATTTCCTTCCTATATAAGAGGAGGGTCTTATTGTACTTCTGACGGAGAGGACGGGAGGAATCAAGGTCCTTTGTTGACATATATAGTGATTGATGGTCATTTCTAAGTAATAGGACTTCCTGTGACAGGTTTGATAGAGAATCCTTGGCATGAATTTTTTTCTTTGTAAATGGAAAACACAAAACAGTGGTAATTAATGAATTAAAAGCACTAAACTTATCATTAAATTCTAAGGCAGTAAAATTTGTGTTCCAGGATTCCTCATGAAGAAAATACCTGAAGTAAACAATAATTTGATCACTATAATAGACCACGTGAAGATTAAGCCACAGAAAATGAACTACAAGCCTCTAGTCCATGATGATCAGGTAGCGCCGTTGACAATGAACTACAAGCCTCTAGTCCACGATGATCAGGTAGCGCCGTTGACAATGAACTACAAGCCTCTAGTCTAGACCATGATGATCAGGTAGCGCCGTTGACAATGAACTACAAGCCTCTAGACCATGATGATCAGGTAGCGCCGTTGACAATGAACTACAACCCTCTAGTCCACGATGATCAGGTAGCGCCGTTGACAATGAACTACAAGCCTCTAGACCATGATGATCAGGTAGCGCCGTTGACAATGAACTACAACCCTCTAGACCATGATGATCAGGTAGCGCCGTTGACAATGAACTACAAGCCTCTAGTCCATGATGATCAGGTAGCGCCGTTGACAATGAACTACAATCCTCTAGTCTAGTCCATGATGATCAGGTAGTGCCGTTGACAACATCTTTTTATCTGTCGATTGATCACTGATATTAGTAAATACGTTATATATAGTGGTTTTGATTTGTTTTCACTGTCTAGAGTAAGTTGTGATTCTATGGCACAAGCTGCAGGACTTTTAAAGTATGAATAAACAATTTTGTTGAAAGTTTAGAATCTATTACATTTAATTACAGTCTCCTACAGTAATTGTTGGGAGTGACAGTTTGTAAACTTTATCAAGGCATCGGCTTATTAGATCCAAAAATAATTACAATAATGACCAGGACGACGATAAACAGAAATCACCAAGAAACGTTGATTACTTCAGGACGTCAGGAATCAGAACAATAACAAACAATTTGACTAGAGGACAATCGCCGCTAAAACTCGTTACCGTATGGCTCGGGCTTGGTGTAATGAGCAAGATGACTCTCATGGGTTTGTAAGTATGTGGAATGTGAATTGTTGTCGGGTATATAACATGCTGGGCACTAGATGCCTATGTATAGTGTTCAGCACTAAAACAAGATACCGTATGGCCCGTGCTTGGTGTAAAGTACAAGAATATTCTCGTGTATATGTAAGTCTGTGGAATGCGACTTGTGAGTATTTTGAACTGAGCACTAGATGCCTATGTTGGGTGTTCGCCACTACAACAAGATACCATATAGCTCGTGCTTGGTGTAAAGTACAAGAATATTCTCGTGTAACTGTAAGTCTGTGGAATGTGACTTGTGTGTATTTCGTACTGAGCACTAGATGCCTATGTTGGGTGTTCGCCACTACAACAAAATACAGTATAGCTCGTGCTTGGAGTAAAGTACAAGAATATTCTCGTGTGTTTTTAAATCTGTGGATTGCGACTTGTGTGTATTTCGTACTGAGCACTAGATGCCTATGTTGGGTGATCGCATCTAAAACATGACACCGTATGGCTCGTGCTTAGTATAAAGTACAGGCCTATTCTTGTGGGTTTGTAAGTCTGTGGAATGCGACTTGTTGTCGTGGGTGTTACGTGCTGAGCACTCGATGCAGTATATTTGCATAATTTGCCATGGGTCGACTTCACCACTAACAACTAAAATAAACGAATCATTGTTAGCTGATAGCAATAGCACTTTACGTTGATGCAAAGTACTTTCTCTATCAGACGTTTCATTTCAATAAATTGGATTTAGACATAACATCAGTTACATTTGTAGTATATTTATATAAAACATTTAGTAATCCATTCTCTCACATAGACTACAAATATTCTTGAAACGTAATTTTGATTGTAAATGATATATAAAATCCAAAGTTTTTAAAAACAAGGGACGGAGTGTTTACCACGTTTTGAATCGATTATGTCGATTGAATTATGGCGAGCCATCATACAAATAAACATTATTATTTGTATTATTTAGTCTACTGACCCAATCATAGACCAATTTTTATGTACTTTGGAATTTATATATGGTAGTCCAATCACGTCACGCTTCTTAAATTAAGTGCGTCAATTTTCTTTATTAGAACTTTAAGAATAGTGTGGATCCTGTTAAATCACGCAAACTAAACTTGACTATTAGTCCAGATAATCAAGTGATTTGTTTTCAGTTTTCTCTCAAATTTCGTGTTTTTTCAACGTGGGTTCTCCTATCTCCGTCTATTTTGTCCTATAATTTTGACTTCTCAATATCTGACATCACTTCCCAGTCTTTATATTTTCTGACCCTATTCTTTTTATTACTTGTGCTTTTTCCAGACATTTTCTTACTTGTGCTATCCAGATATATGTTGCTTTGACTTTCTGCATGTAAATCAAGATTAGTTTAGCAATCCTGTTTTCTGCAATGACGGGGCGTGTCCATAAAATTTATATCTTCTTTTTTATTTCTGCAGTGATAGAGGATAATTTTATGGAGTTTTCCCGACTGTAATCAGATTCTTTTTCTATTTTATATGTTTTTTTCTTTTTACAGTAATTCTTCAAGTTTAACTGACTCACTTCTAAACATAGCGTACGGCTTTACACTGTATTATCTTTTTAATGTAGTGGCCTTTTTCGTCATAAACATCGTATGTTTAGAAGAAAAATTAGATTTTTAGTCCTATTTCTCTTCCTTTTCATCTGTACAAGAATTTCACTTGTAGTTGTCAATATGAAATGGCATATTCTGTTTATTTCCCAATTTTCAAGCTCAATTTTGGTTTGTTAATATTTCACATTGATATTCTATTTTTTATACAAGAGATTTGTTGTCCGCCTTGTCTTGCGAATTATTTGAGGATCGTTATTTGTTTTATTGTGTGCGCGCGCGTGTGTGTGTGCGTGCGTGCGCGCGTGTGTGTGTGTGTGTTTTTTTTTACGTGAGTATTGATACTTATTTGACTAAACTCAAGCATGACGATTATACTTTGTCCCAGGTTCTCCCTAGTCTTGATAGCTTCCAATATTTATGAATTTTCAACTTTTTGCCATTCTTTTGTTTGGTACCTTTCCTTTAACTAAGTGGAAAAATATTAGAGAGAGCTTGTTTTCTTGTCTGACTCTTGTCTTCCTAAAATTTCTCCCATAAATTTCAGTTTTGATGTAATTTTTTTAGACTATTTTGATAGCCTTATTGCCATATTTGTGATTATCTTCCAGGATTTCTAACACTATCTTCAGAGGCAGTCTAAAAGACTTATATATAACTGATGAATTTTTGGTGGCTTCTGTTTGAGTACTGTGTTAGGCTAATCCTTTCAGTACGGTGATAATGCATAATGCGGACAGCTTTTTTGCATTCATCCTAATGATGATCTGGTGAATCCTCTCGTAGACCAATTCTTACAGTACAGTTATAATGTGATGGACATCCATTTTGCAAACATCTTAATGATAATCAGGCAAAAACTCTCGTAAACCGATCCTACGTGCTTTGGAATGTGAAATGTGAAGTACTGTATATGTGTATCTAAAGTACTCGAAATCCAAACGAACTTGGTTTATTTTTAGATTTCACTTGAGTTTAAGTTGAATCATGCTGTCAGTCCGTGAAAAGGATGACTGGCGGTTATTACACATACAATGCATTGGGTGGAGTGCAGCAACTCGCGCACTCAGAAAAGTCATTGTGGCTATTCAAAAAGGAATAATCTGCAGAGACAGGGCGGAGTGTTGCAGAGCGCATTTTGGCGGTGACTTGCAAGTCTCTCAAGAGGTGATCAGCCTTGCAGACGGCCCTTATATGGCTCATTGTAGGTAGGCTGCATGCAATGACCATTATCATTTCTGCGCCCCCTTTAGTGTCCGTTTCGTCTGTCTCGGTCCGGCTCCTTACTAGTTCAGTCGAAAGGTCAAAGCGATCTTCACTTGATGAAGTTTGAGTAAACAGATTTTATTTGCAACTTAATTAGCATTTGGGCTAGCATTTTTATAGATGACAATTATACTCAGGTAACAAGTTTGTTCTACATATTGAAGTAGGAAAATTGCATCGTATTATTTTGTTAGATATGCAACGTACACGCCCTCCGATCTCAAAAAGGAACTTTAGAGAATTTGGAAAACGTGCAATTTGTTACATTACTACAAGAAACTAAGTGATTTTCAACCGATACAAAATAAATTGTTACTAAGCCTTGAGTTCTATTACTTTATAGAACATTTCAAGAGGATTCAATGGCTTTACAACAATTCATAGTGCTATGCAATTGTACTACATTAATAAAATATTTTTTGTAAATGATATAGCTGCATATGCATAAATACACAAACAACTGTCATTGCAATAGCATTACTGTTTAATGAGAGGGGCTTATAGGAAAATTTAAAACACTTAAAAAAATATACTATTAATTTAGCTCGACTAGTTACTGCTGACGGATCCATGCTTTTGGTGGGTTACATAGAACAACATGTGTCTACTGCAACATGTCTCAAGTCATTTGTCCTGTCTGATGGCATGAATACAACATTATGTTCCATGCTTTTGGTGGGTTACACAGAACAACATGTAGGTGTCTACTACAACATGTCTCAAGTCATTTGTCCTGTCTGATGGCATGAATACAACATTATGTTCCATGCTTTTGGTGGGTTACATAGAACAACATGTAGGTGTCTACTACAACATGTTTCAAGTCATTTGTCCTGTCTGATGGCATGAATACAACATTGTGTTCCATGCTTTTGGTGGGTTACACAGAACAACATGTAGGTGTCTACTACAACATGTCTCAAGTCATTTGTCCTGTCTGATGGCATGAATACAACATTGTGTTCCATGCTTTTGGTGGGTTACACAGAACAACATGTAGGTGTCTACTACAACATGTCTCAAGTCATTTGTCCTGTCTGATGGCACGAATACAACATTGTGTTCCATGCTTTTGGTGGGTTACATAGAACAACATGTGTCTACTACAACATGTCTCAAGTCATTTGTCCTGGCTGATGGCATGAATACAACATTATGTTCCATGTTTTTGGTGGGTTACACAGAACAACATGTAGGTGTCTACTACAACATGTCTCAAGTCATTTGTCCTGTCTGATGGCATGAATACAACATTGTGTTCCATGCTTTTGGTGGGTTACACAGAACAACATGTAGGTGTCTACTACAACATGTCTCAAGTCATTTGTCCTGTCTGATGGCATGAATACAACATTGTGTTCCATGCTTTTGGTGGGTTACACAGAACAACATGTAGGTGTCTACTACAACATGTCTCAAGTCATTTGTCGTGTCTGATGGCATGAATACAACATTGTGTTCCATGCTTTTGGTGGGTTACACAGAACAACATGTAGGTGTCTACTACAACACGTCTCAAGTCATTTGTCCTGTCTGATGGCATGAATACAGCATTGTGTTCCATGTTTTTGGTGGGTTACATAGAACAACATGTAGGTGTCTACTACAACACGTCTCAAGTCATTTGTCCTGTCTGATGGCATGAATACAACATTATGTTCCATGCTTTTGGTGGGTTACATAGAACAACATGTAGGTGTCTACTACAACATGTTTCAAGTCATTTGTCCTGTCTGATGGCATGAATACAACATTGTGTTCCATGCTTTTGGTGGGTTACACAGAACAACATGTAGGTGTCTACTACAACATGTCTCAAGTCATTTGTCCTGTCTGATGGCATGAATACAACATTGTGTTCCATGCTTTTGGTGGGTTACACAGAACAACATGTAGGTGTCTACTACAACATGTCTCAAGTCATTTGTCCTGTCTGATGGCATGAATACAACATTGTGTTCCATGTTTTTGGTGGGTTACACAGAACAACATGTAGGTGTCTACTACAACATGTCTCAAGTCATTTGTCCTGTCTGATGGCATGAATACAACATTGTGTTCCATGCTTTTGGTGGGTTACACAGAACAACATGTAGGTGTCTACTACAACATGTCTCAAGTCATTTGTCCTGTCTGATGGCATGAATACAACATTGTGTTCCATGCTTTTGGTGGGTTACACAGAACAACATGTAGGTGTCTACTACAACACGTCTCAAGTCATTTGTCCTGTCTGATGGCATGAATACAACATTGTGTTCCATGCTTTTGGTGGGTTACATAGAACAACATGTAGGTGTCTACTACAACATGTCTCAAGTCATTTGTCCTGTCTGATGGCATGAATACAACATTGTGTTCCATGTTTTTGGTGGGTTACACAGAACAACATGTAGGTGTCTACTACAACATGTCTCAAGTCATTTGTCCTGTCTGATGGCATGAATACAACATTGTGTTCCATGCTTTTGGTGGGTTACACAGAACAACATGTAGGTGTCTACTACAACATGTCTCAAGTCATTTGTCCTGTCTGATGGCATGAATACAACATTGTGTTCCATGCTTTTGGTGGGTTACACAGAACAACATGTAGGTGTCTACTACAACACGTCTCAAGTCATTTGTCCTGTCTGATGGCATGAATACAGCATTGTGTTCCATGTTTTTGGTGGGTTACATAGAACAACATGTAGGTGTCTACTACAACACGTCTCAAGTCATTTGTCCTGTCTGATGGCATGAATACAACATTATGTTCCATGCTTTTGGTGGGTTACATAGAACAACATGTAGGTGTCTACTACAACATGTTTCAAGTCATTTGTCCTGTCTGATGGCATGAATACAACATTGTGTTCCATGCTTTTGGTGGGTTACACAGAACAACATGTAGGTGTCTACTACAACATGTCTCAAGTCATTTGTCCTGTCTGATGGCATGAATACAACATTGTGTTCCATGCTTTTGGTGGGTTACACAGAACAACATGTAGGTGTCTACTACAACATGTCTCAAGTCATTTGTCCTGTCTGATGGCATGAATACAACATTGTGTTCCATGTTTTTGGTGGGTTACACAGAACAACATGTAGGTGCCTACTACAACATGTCTCAAGTCATTTGTCCTGTCTGATGGCATGAACACAACAATGTGTTCCATGTTTTTTATGTATGTTGTGTAATACGATGTTCACATAACTTTCATAAAATTGTTTCATTTATATATAATTCAGATCTTTATAAGACCTTTATCTTTGTAATTTGACAAATAGACCTTTGTTCATAGATCTTTCTATAAGACTTTTTGTTATATTAATACGGTCATTCAGAGTATACACTGTCGACATTCCCACCACACAGTCCAGTAAATTCATTTATGCAGATGATATTGCTCTCGCAACAAAATACGTCATATCAACAATGAGAAAGAATACTTGCACTAGACAGCTACTCTCAATGATTAGCTAAATTCCAGCCCAACAAAGATAGAAGTAACGTGCTTTCACCTAAGTAATAGACTAGCTAATCAGAGATAAACATTTCTTTTTCGATGGTATTACGCTGAAACACAATGAGAATCCACAGTACTTAGGAGTCAGTTTATATCGATCTCTCTATTTTAAAAATCACCTATAGAAAACAGCAGCTAAAGTGAGGACAAGAACCAGCATTGTGCACATCTTGCTAGATCATCGTGCCCATCGTGGGGAGTCAACGCACAAGTCCTGCTTAATGCTGTTTTCCCTGGTTTCCTCAACTTCTGAATATTGTGCTCTTGTGTGGCTTAATAGTACAAATGTACGAGAGATTGATATACAACTAAATAGGGCGATGAGGGCTATCAGCGGATGCCTCATTTCAACATCTCTACTATGGCATCCAGTGCTGTGCAACATAGCTCCTCCGGATATAAGACGCAAAGACGCACTTCTCAGAGAGTTAAAAAAGATCATATCTACTCCGAATATTCCCAATTTGCAAGATATTCCCAACGTGCAGGGCGACTTAAATCTAGAAAACCACCTCTTCGACTAGCTTCCCAGTTATTCTCAAACGAATGTGCGCCAAAAACCAACTGAGAATTAACTTGGGATATGTTGATGGTCGAAAAGTTTCTGGTATCAGACCCTATTACCGTCATCGGTGGAATTAACCTTCCACGTAAGAAATGGTCAATGTTGAGTCACTTTCGCACGGAGGTGGGAAGATGCAACTACTGGACATTTAAGTGGGGAATGGCAAATTATCAGTTTTATGTATTTGAGGAGTCTAAGTTCAAACTATGAATCACATAGATAACGAGTGTCCATTGCGTTATTTTCAGGGTGGATTAGCCGGTGTTCATTCAATCGGAGAAGCAGGTGTTGAATGGATTTAGATCTGTGACGAGAGATCAATATTTAAACACTAAGACACAAGTACTTTGTACTGTATATCTTATTGAGATATTTCTTACTTGTGTAATTTTTAAAATCGTTTAGTAGTTTGGTGGCCATACTATATATATTAATACGGTTTATCTATTAATACAAATTATTCTTTGAGCGTTCATTAACCACACAACTTTGCAATGTAACGTCAAACAAAAATTTGTTTTATTTAATAAATTATATATACTAAGCTAATCGTCAAATTCTACCAGAATTGTCTTCTCATATGCAACACTCTCATTTGCAGTTAATTCCAATATACCATATATTCTAAAAATGCATCTGCTAATGTCCGTTGTTATGCCTACAATTTCTGTAGACTTAAGTTAAATGCTTATAGACAGTAATAGTTTCATACATTCAATATTGGAATGACAACGTTTGAGACAACACAAACCTGTAGACTGTTTTATAACTGATCAGTTGTGTACATCAAACTAGCTACTAATAGCAATATCTCGATGACGACACAAAGAAGGAAGGGGGTTTCCCAGGGTGGGCGTTGAACAAAGATAAATCAAGAACAACAATCGACCTTCAACAGAAGACTAATATTTTCTAGGGCCCATTACTACTAGACCTTGGAAATGTTGATTAGATGTCATTTGTGCGACTTTAATAGACTGGATAAAGTAGATGCCCTTCGTCCATTCCTATCAAATCAGGACCAGATTCCAGCGAAGTTATAATATAGTTGATAAACTCCTCATTTGGTTTTAAAAATGACTTATGAATAGAAACCACTATCTAGCACACGTGAATTCCTTGATGATGAAGACTTTAGAAAGTTAATAAGAGTACTTTTCATCGTAAGAACATTAATTCGTAGTTTTTAATTCTAGAATGTGATTTTATCCGTGCCTCCACCAGGCATGAAAGTAAATAAACTCTAAATACTAGTTCTAACTCCAGAAGGTCAGAATTCAAATTCTAAATCCAGTAAATTTGAATTTTTCAACCAGTGTTGTTGACGGGTAAATGTACTATTTTACTTGGGTGTTAATGTTATAACAAATCTTCCATCAAGGTAAATCTTTATCACGGAAGTCCCTGAATTTTCTGATAAAATTTGTAGATATTGTTCATAGGTCCTTGAGCAAAGGAAATTTAAAACAGTTTATTTAAAGTGTCCAGAAACCTCGATTAAACTTACGACAAACATTTCCCCTTCCACTCTCTTATTTGGTATGTAATAAATTAGCAAACATACGTTTTTAAAACCTCATAATCCGAGTTTTATTAGGACTTAGTCGAAGAATAATTTTATTTTAATTCTTCAATCAAGTTATGAAGTATTAGGGGTTTCTCATAATAGTCAACCTTGTTTTGGTTTTTGGGGTAGTCGATCCCTCAACCTCAAGTAGCAGCATACAAACTTTCTACATGAAAGATTACATATAAGTGCAAACTTTTCTGAATCATTCTAGTGGTGTCAAAACTTCGAATATATATACCAGCATTCATCAATATAGCGTGCAACTGTATTAAACAAAATAATGTTTATGTTTCAACTTATTTAAAGATTTAAGGCTGTTTAGATTGTACTTTCCAGATTTACAGTGGACAACTTGTTAAATTTAACAGGCTCCTTGTATGAATATTAGCTATGGAATTTCTTATCATTGTTCAACATTCGGAGCAAGGAAGAAGTTTACTTGAGCTCGATAGGAAAATACTTACTTTACGCCACTAGAAAAACGTAGGCCTGTCTACCGAATGTTATGCCACTAACCTTCATAGTTTTGTTTTGAGTTTTGATGTATTTAATTAGTTAATTAGGACATCTTTTTTATGTAAAGACAGATCATGATAATTAGGGGAGGTGACCTCATCATTACTTTAATGTAACACTAAGTACTTTACACATTTGACTAAGACTTCATAGGAACCTTTTCCGTTAATTCACTATCACTACTTTTTCATTTCCGTTAATTCACTACCGCTTGATAAATATTCCGTTGCTCTCAAAAGTATTCCCCAATATTTTTTACGCCCACTGTCGTATTTCTTATCTTCTAGGAATCCGATATCGCTGGCCTTATCTTATCACGGAGAGCGCATTCGGCGGTAGGTCAATCATTGGATTTACCAGTTTGTGATCAATTTTAGTAGCCACTTGATCTAACCTAACCTAAACTAAACGTAATTGTGATATAAAAGTAGTGGTAGTGAAGTAACGGAAAAAGTGGTGGAAGTGAATTAACGGAAATGTCCTTTCATTGGAATAATATGGACCTCTGTAGATGAAGAGAGGGCGAAAAGAGTTCTGACTCTTTTCGCCCTCTCTTCATCTTTCCCTTCGGGAAGATCTCAATTGGCCCTTTATGTGGTAATAACACGGTTTGACTTGGCACATAAAAGAAGTGGCGTGAATAAAGAACGGAATAATTGCCTGCTCTGAGTTAGGGAAAATAGTACAGTAACATCTTTACTTCGTTATTTGTATCTTTAGGGAAAGTAATAGGTGAAGACATTGGCGCGACCCCTAAACAACCGAGGAACCTCCTCGAGGCCGTCCTTCGTAGTTGATAATACGGAATTACGTAGGCAAACACAGTAAACAGTAGAGTTTGGTGGCGGGCCAATGAAAATGAAAGCAGTCGAGTGCAGTGCGGGGGAGAGCCAGAGGTGCAGGACCGACCTTCGTCTGCTTATAAATACCCTTGTTTATGCAAGCAGCCTTTACTCTAAAAGTGTCTGTCAGCGAATGTTTGTGTCTGGAGTGAGATGCAAGTAGCTCACAGGCGGATGGGAGAATTCCATGCAAGATCAGTGAATACGAGTAGGAGCTTGACCAGTGTTGGCGAGGAAATGCATTTCCTTTGAGAAGACTAATTTTGGTACAACGTAAATATAAAACCTCTACTAGTAAAAAAATACCATTAAAGTCATTTTAAATCACTGGAAAATGAACATTGGATAGTTTTCAAACTTAAGGGAGTCCACATATTTTAAAATGTTACATTTAAACTTCCCCTCCCTTCCTCTTCGACCCGAAAACGGCATGCAGCATCTTTTTCTATAAATCCTTCATTGTCATCAAATCTGTTTTCCACAGTAGAAAACACTCATAAACAAATAAGACTTGTTATAAGCTACCAGTTAATTGAATTGATGAAGATGGAAATACCGGTGGAATCATTAACGTTGACGTCATTAACCTGAGCACCATGGACTGGCAAATACGACTTTAATGTTTTCAGTTTACTGTGCTTTACAGTCAATTTAGTTGTCTTGCCTTGTTTATTACCAGAATGTCGGTTTAGAAACAATAATTGCTCTCAGTGTTTTAGATGATAAAGTTAATTGAAGTTCAATAAAATATCTAAATACAATTGATTTTTAAACTTAACACTACTGTATTCATAAAAATAGTAAGTCAAAGTACCTAGTTAAGATTACTCATCTGAATGGACAATCCACTTATCCATATTTATTCATTTCTTATTAACACAAGACTGCCATGGAGAATATTTATTGTGAATGTTTGTGACTTGAGGATAAATAATGTAGCTTTTGTTACTAATGTCGACTGATCTTTAGAGAAAGAGGCTTCATTCATAGTCTGGGCAACTACTTCGAATACAACAGGAAAAGTATTGAAACTCTCGAAAGTTGTAATGCTACCATTATTCATTATTAAGACGCAGATCGTCAAGATATGGGTGAATATGAGGGATATACTTACAATTGTATTCTTATTATAATAAACCTACACTATAATTGTAGAATCCGAACAACAAGGTACTAGCCTGAACTGACATACCTGGGGCTCAGAACATGCACTATACCGCATTGCCGGTTTAGAGATAGCTCATTTAGGCGATTTAGAACAAACAAATTCTGAAGGGGAGGCAAAACTCCATCTCTGATTAGCCTGTCCCATCTGTGTAACCATCTATGTTCGTGAAACCAGTCAGAAGGTCACACTAGCTATGTTACTATTATCCAAAACCCCAAATTAGTGGAGGCCTTGATATTAGTAATCGTTGAGTTATTACAATAGTTTGTGGTCAAGGCCTTCGTAAATGGCCGTGAACTTGGATCACACCAAAGTTCAGGAAAAACCATTGAAGTCCGTTACTTGGTGCACAGGAAGTGCAGAGGTTGTCATTTCGTAAAATGTAAGTGTAGCCACAGGCCTTCCTAAAACATTACGTTGTCCGCACATAAAATGCGGGTGTTGTCATTGCCTACCTAAAACATTACGTTATCATCCGTTGTCAAAACGTAAAATGTGAGTGTAGTCATTGCCTACCTTAGATATAATGTTGTCAACACGTAAAATGTAAGTATATCCACAGACTTAACTAAAACATTTCGTTGTTATTACGTACAAAAATTGTGAGTGAAGTTATTGCCTACCTAAAACACTAAATGAATCATTTGTAATCACGAAAAATGAAAGTAAAGTCAGTGTTCTTCCTAAAAGATTACGATGTCATCTGTTGTCATCACGCAAAATGAGAGTGTAGTCATTACGTACCTTAATATTACGTTGTCATCACGTAAGATGTAAGTGCAGTAATTTCCTACCTAAAACAAAATGTTGTCATGACGTAAAATATAAGTGAAGTCACAGGTCTACCTAAAAAATTGCGTTTTTATGTCATCACGGAAACAGGAGGTGATGTCTTAGGAATACCAGAAGTATTTCATTGTCATCCCGTAAAATGTAAGTAGTCATTTGCACACCTAAATAAATAACGTTGTCATTACGTAAAATATAGGTGTAGCCATTCGCTAACATATACCACGTAAAATATAGGTGTAGCCATTCGCTAACATATACCACGTAAAATATAGGTGTAGCCATTCGCTAACATATACCACGTAAAATGTTAGTGTACATATGATACAAGGGGAAAACAAAATGCCAACTTTATGTGAAACTTGAGTTTGCACATAACTGTTTGTAGTACTGTACTTTCAGTATATTTAATGACATGCTTTTATTCAATTACTTGTCAAGGGTGGGTCTGATGTGTGAATGAGTCATGTCCACGTGCAGTGTAACAATACAATAGTAGATAATAAACACACAACTATAAAACAAGTTCTCTTGGAAAAAAACCGCATAACTGGTTAGCTAATTGAATGAGGCAGTCGGCAGTGACTCATGTCTACAACAGCCAGGTGGGCTTCTCTGCTGCAATACTATACACCTGTGACTAGGTTCCCACAGACCTCCAAGGGCAAGGTCTACACCGCACCCAACACCACACATTAGCCAACTACACAGTATGTCTCTCCCATACACTTTAACAGCTAGGTGGGCTTCTCTGCTGCAATACTATACACCTGTGACTAGGTTCCCACAGACCTCCAAGGGCAAGGTCTACACCACACCCAACACCACACATTAACCAACTTCACAGTATGTCTCTCTCATACACTTTAACAGCCAGGTGGGCTTCTCTGCTGCAATACTATACACCTGTGACTAGGTTCCCACAGACCTCCAAGGGCAAGGTCTACACCGCACCCAACACCACACATTAACCAACTTCACAGTATGTCTCTCCCATACACTTTAACAGCCAGGTGGGCTTCTCTGCTGCAATACTATACACCTGTGACTAGGTTCCCACAGACCTCCAAGGGCAAGGTCTACATCGCACCCAACACCACACATTAACCAACTTCACAGTATGTCTCTCTCATACACTTTAACAGCCAGGTGGGCTTCTCTGCTGCAATACTATACACCTGTGACTAGGTTCCCACAGACCTCCAAGGGCAAGGTCTACACCACACCCAACAACACACATTTACCAACTTCACAGTATATTATTTCTTTTTCATACCGTCATCACCGGTCCTCACAAGACAAATGTTGTTCATGTTTAGCTTCCTCAATCCCAACTCATTGCCTCATTATTGATCCTCTCTAAACAAGTTTCAATAAATTAACCTCAATACCTCCCCTCATGTGACTTTATTACCGATCCACTCTATACAATTTTTGTACGCCTTTAGTTTGATTCCTCCTCTCTCGTATCCCCATTACCTATCCTCTCTGGACAATTTTTATACGCATTTAGCTTGATCCCTCCTCTCTCGTACCCCTATTACCGATCCTCTCTAAAAAGTGTTTGAAAGCATTTAGCTTAATCTGTCCTTTTCTCTACCTTCATACCGATCCTCTCTGGACAATTTTCGTATGCATTTAGCTAGATGCCTCTCCTCTCTTAATACCATTACCGATCCTCTCTAGACACTTTTTTGAACGCATTTAGCTAGATACCTCTCCTCTCATGCCTTTATTACCAATCCTCTCTAGTCAATTTTCTCCTTTTGTATGCAATTTTAGCTGGATCTCTCTCATACCCTCATTACCTATCCTCTCTAAACAATTGTGTATGCACCGCTCCTTTTGTACGCAATTTTAGCTTGACCCCTTCTCTCACGTACTCTCATTACCGATCCTGTCTAGACAATTTTGTACGCAGACAAGAGTACGTTTTTATTTTTATGTTCAATTATTATTATATAGAATATATTGGAGTACAACATGTATATTTAAACTTGAAATTAGTTTTCATAAAAGCAAATGTTGTTGATATTTCAAGTAGACTTGCTGCATTTTAACCTCGATTGCATAAAAAGCAACCTGGATCACGCTAAACAATGACTGGTAATTTTATGAATTTCTCACACGATTTTAGAAATTAACGGAGGCCATCTTTCTTTAGTCGCACGGTATGTGGTTAGTTAACCAATACGCCATCACCCACTTTCTTTACACTCATTATTAAAGCAATAAAAAAAAAAACCATGGATAAACGGACCTTTACTTCATTTATTTGTATTTCATCTACAACTTCAACGTAATCACATAAATAGGTGTTTGCATGGACAGTCATTTTGACAGGTATCTAAATTAAATACAATTATTTTCCTTTAAATCTAAAATTATCTCATTCAAGAATGTACAATCAGTAATCACCTTTAAACATTACTTCATAGTCAGAGTTTTTGTTAGGTCAACCTGGATTTTTAAGCAAACATTATTAACTTTTGGCTAAACATTGTCGATAAACCCTATCGTATCAGTTATCGGGACAACATTGAAGGCACTTTTCTCTTTGACATCATAGTATTGTAGATATTTATATCGCATTGAATTGTGCGTGTAACTACAACAACGGAACCTAAGTCTTGCTGAATTAATTTCAAAGTTACTAACGAAGTAACATTTTGGAGTCTTCTGAAGATCTAATTTTTAAAAGCGAATTAGCTAATATCTGATAAGTAGGCTTAACTAATTTTAACTAAATTTATACGTGATGGAGGCTCAAACCTGCTTTATGTAACAACAGTAAAGTGCAAATGAATTCGTTTAGTTGAACATAAAAAGTTCGTAACCTACCGTAAGCGGAGAGTTGTTTTCCAAAAACATTCAAATTAAATGTAAACAACTTAATAATGTTTCAAGTTATTCATTGTTATCAGAGCAGTACAACAAATAACTCTTTGGATCGGAATCAGCAGAGCTCTAATTTCAAGAATGTTATCTGAAGTCGTTGCACACCTTTCCGCGCCACGTCCCCGCGAGGCAGCCTTCCACTTCATTTAAGTGGTAATATTTATTCAAAGGTCGTGGTCGGGCCGGCATAGTTTGCATAGCGCGCTGTACAAGGTAGCGCGCTGGCGCACTTGAGCTTCCTGGAACTAGGCGCACCTGGATCTCAGCGTTTAAAAAATAACCCTTAATGATTTCTATATTTGACCAGACGGGCTCGCGAGAAAGGAAATATATGTGGGTAACAGACAGGAGTATGCAAAAACGGCCGGCCTTGGGGCGGAGCCGTTCATTATTTAGGAAGACGTCAGTAGCCAGCTCATGGCACACTGGATTCTGAAGTAATCGTATATCTGCTTGATGGCAGGCTCGGACTCACGGGGGAGAAAATAGGAAACATTTCTTCCCCAAAATTTTTCAAAATAAACAATGAAGCGCAATAGCATATTTAAATTTTTATCTATCTCTCTATTACTTTCCAATGTGAATTACATTTTTAATTAGTCTAAAATAGTTTTAAACATTTTATTCATATAATAAATACGCTGATTTTACGGATAAAAGCTGTGTGTAGGTAGAGTAGCTCAATGCGTATCACTGCGTCCGTGCCGTCAGCGGCGATCCGTCGTCGTCGGCTACAAGCCACAGAACAGATTAATCATGTTTTGGTTTGTATTGGTAGCTTTGAGTGTATTATACAGTAATTGCACTTTCATCCAGTGAATGTGCAAGTTAAAATAGAATAAATTCTATGATTCATTGACTAATAAATTGTTTCATTTCATTCATACTCTGCCGCTTGATAAAATATTCTTTTGCTCTAAAAGCTGTTTAAAATATTCCTTATCCGCTAGGAATCCGATATCGCTGGCCTTATCTTATCGCTTAACAAGAACTTAGACACGGAGCGCATTCGGTGGTGTCAATCAATGGATTTACCAGTTTGTGATCAACTTTAGTAGCTACCTAACCTAACCGCAATTACGATTTTAAAAAGTAGTGATAGTGAAGTAACGGGAAAAGTATTGGTAGTGGATTAACGGAAAAGGACTCAAACATAATTCATCAATATTTTGGCATTTGATGTTTTAAGAATGAATTAGAAACATTGAAAGTTCAATTGTCATGTTATTAATGGAATCGTGACCCTTCAATCTGTCCATTGACGAAATCATATCAATTAAAGTGGTCGGGAAGTCTTCTCTTTATGCTCAATATTAATGTTTTATCTACACAGGAGTGTCAAAAAGAGAATTTTTATATTCAGTGACTTTTACTTAAGAGTGTTATGTTGGCGTTAAATGCATTCGCCAACTTTTTCAAATTGTTAAGTTTGTCGCATGCGACATGTTCCCGGGATATTCTAAAGATAAACAAGCATCAATGCAAGTATGTCTGGGTGGGTACTCATTTGTCTTATACTAAGACGAGGTGTTAACTAATATGGCGTGAGTGAGAATCTTTCACTGTATTAAAACAAAAATTTGTATTTCGGTGGTTATTTAATTACTTCATACATTAAGTCTCTATTGTAACTGTATTTTTAAATCATGGTTGCATTATCTAATTTCGCCTTGTGTTGTTCCAAACAAAAACTTGCTATGTATGAGTGAATGTGTATTTATATGTATGATGTATGTGTGTATAAATTTACATTTGCTGCAAGTACCCTAAATATTCAACTATATTTTTACGAATAAAGAATGCTTTAAGTATTGGAGAGGTACTATGTAATTTTGTATTTGTTTATCATATGTACTGGTATTTATTTAAGATTTATTATTGTGTGAATGTATTTATGTATTTAATTTAAACTTGTATAAGTAAAAAAGATTGGAAAAATATTACTATATTAGGTCAATTAATTTTATAAACGTAGGAAATGGATACACGGCAACATAAAAGTTTAATTTTTAATGAATTAAAAACTGAGTTCTTTACGATGCAGCAAGAGTACCATATAATACACCAAAATATCAGGAGTGTAAGGAAAAACTTTGATTTGTTCTATAGCTCTTACTGTAAATTGTTAGACCACATCAGTATAATTGTATTGACAGAAATTTGGGTAAAGGATGATGAAATAGATTTATATAATATTCCTCATTTTAATATGTATCACTGTTGTAATTCTAGTTATAGGGCAGGTGGAGTTGTGATATACGTACATGAGAAACTAAAAGCTAGTCAGGAAATTGTTGCTTTTAGAACTGTAGACTGTGTATTTTTGAATCTAAAAATTAATAGTTACTTATTCAGCATTCTCGGAGTTTACAGACTACACGAGCATTCAGTCTGCGATTTTTTGCTAGAACTTGAAACTTTGTTATCAGGACTAAAATCTAACATTGTAATAGTAGGAGATGTAAATATTGACACACTTCAGTCCTCGACTCACACTGACGCTTATCTAAACTTGATAAGCAACTACGGACTGGTTTCCCTTATCAGTGAACCCACCAGAATAACAAACAGATCAACTTCTTGTATTGATCATGCACTGGTTAGATTCAGATATATTGACACTTTAAAAACTGCAATACTTCACCTTGGTATTAGAGACCACAGTACAACCGTCTTAACAATCACTAATACGACAACAGCACTTACTTCAGGCAACATTGTTCCACCCATGAAACCGAAATATAAAACAGATTACAATAATCTTGTCCATGAATTGGAGAATGTGCAATGGAATCTGAATGAATACACAGATGTTGATTTAGCTTTTGAACTCTTCCTCAGTACATTACAAAAATCCATAGCCAATAATACAACACAACAAACTGTAAATATAAAGCTATACAAAGCACAGAGTAGAAACCCATGGATGACACAAACAATAATCAACAGAATAAAAGTTAGAACAAAGCTATACAATAGAACTAGAAAGAGACCTTTTGATCTAGCCTTGAAAAGTTACTTTGACGCTTACAGAGACAGTCTACGTAAGGATATTGATAACACTAAGCGCAAATATTTTTCTGATTTACTTGAAAAGTACTCTGGTAACACCCAGGAACAATGGAAAATTATAAACACTATTGTTGGAGAACGTAAAAATAAAACAATTACAAGAATAAGACAAAGTGATGGAGCATTAACAGAGGATAACAAAATAATTGCCAATGAATTCAATGATTTTTTTATAAATATACATAGCACGCTTGACAACAAAATACAAAGCAATGAGTTTATGGCTAACTTACATTCTGCCACGAATTCATTGTTTGTTGCTCCTACTGACAGGCATGAAGTATATACTATCATTAAACAACTAAAGAATAAAAGATCCACAGGCTTCGACAATTTGTCGGTGGAACTGATAAAGAATATTGTTGTGCAAATCCTAGATCCATTAGTGTTCTTAATTAATTTGAGCTTCAGCACAGGAACTTTTCCAAGCATTTTAAAGAATTCAATTGTTGTTCCTGTTTTTAAGAAGGGCCAGGATGAGCTATTAAATAACTACAGGCCAATTGCACTTCTTTCGGTTTTCTCCAAAATATTTTAGAAGGTTATGAGGGTTAGACTTTTGAGCTTCTTAAATAATAACAATTTCTTTGATGTAGCTCAATTTGGATTCACAACCGGAAAGAGTACAGAGGATGCACTTGCTATATTTACAAAAGGAATATACAATGCTATGAATAATCAATTAAAGGCTACTGGTATCTTTGTAGACTTTTCCAAAGCTTTTGATCTCGTAAACCATGATGTGCTACTAACAAAACTGGAGTATGCGGGGGTCAGAGGCGTTGCTCTTGACTGGTTTGCAAGTTATTTACGGAATCGAATGCAACGAGTCAAAATCAATAATGAAATAAGCAACACAAGGAAAATAGAGCAGGGTGTTCCTCAGGGATCTGTTTTGGCTGCGACCCTTTTCTTGATCTTTATAAATGATCTTCTGAGCATTCCTTTTGAGGGAAAACTTAGTGCGTTTGCTGATGACTTGGCAATTTTAATTATGGACTCGGAATGGGACCGTATTGAGAATAGAATAAATACAGACTTAAGATTACTGAGAAACTGGTGTAGCAATAATGGAATGATAATTAATGTTGATAAAACAAAGTACATAAATGTTTCTTTTAGAGGTCACAACTTTGAGAGACACCCAATTTATCACAAAATAAATTGCACAAACACCAGATGCGATTGTCCACACATTGAAAGTATAGATGATATAAAATATTTGGGAATAGTACTAGACAGTAAATTGAACTGGAAAAAACAAATAGATCAACTTAACCGCACATTGCGCTACAATATAAGAAAGTTTTATTATCTCAAGCGATTTTGTAATGTACAGTTAATGACATCACTATACTTTGCCCTTATCCACTCTCGACTGCAATACGGTATTACATTCTGGGGAGGTGCAAACAAATCAACCCTCGAACCAATAGTAAAAACTCAGAAATATTTCATACGTATTATTCTTGAAAAAAATAAGCACCATCCTTCCTTCCCACTTTTCCAACAATTAAAAATATTACCGCTTAGGCATCTTTTTATTTACAAAGTCCTGAAAGAATTTTATATACGAAGTGGTAACAGAGAAAATTTTCAAAGCTACTACAACACTAGAGGGAATGCATTGAATAATGTCAGACAACCAAAGATTGTTAGAACTTGTTTTAAAAACTGTTTCCTCTTTGTTGGACCGAAAGTATATAATCAGTTACCAACTGATCTTAGGAAATATAATGTTAGTGAATACTTTTCAAAAAGGATTAAACAATGGTTATTCACTTTTGACAATATTGAAACCCTTACAAAAATTTTACAGTAGTTTTTTAAAAGTTATTTCAGTTGTATGTTTTTGTTATATTGATAAATGATAGTTATTGTTATTTATTATAGTTATTATTATTTATTGTAGTTATTTATTTATTGTAGTTGTAGTTATTTATTTATTTATAGTTATTATTATTTATTGTAGTTATTTATTTATAGTTGTTATTGTTTGTTGTGGTTATTTATTACTAATACTAAGATTTGTTCAGATTTAATTATATTACGTCATGTTTGTTCAGTTAAATATTAAGTATATCAATCGCCACAGATACGCCGCTCGTGTGTGAATGAAATGAACATTGATTGAGCCTGACTCACTAGAAAGTGATGTAAAAGAGACATTTTTTATGTACTAACCATCTTTACTGGCAGCGATGGTTAGAAATTCCTGTATATATGTTAAATTGAAACTGTATATGTAGTATGTTTTTGCAGGAAATAAAATTATTCTATATATTCTATATTCTTATTCTATATTAATCGGTTTATTTTTAAAATGATTAACACATTTAAGACTAAGTAAACCATGAGCAGTCCAGTCCATTGTTCCTTGGCGATAACTGTCCCGTTACTAGTGTCTCCCGACGGGTTCGGCGTTGAGGCGCACCACTTATCAGGTACTCGAGTTTCGCGGAACATCCGACCGTGTCCACTGCACCTGCACTGGTGCAGGCCGCTGACCGCTGCATCTCTCACTGGCACTCCACAAAAAACTGCATTTCAGCTCGGATTCTTATCCCATGGAAAATTGCATTATACTCATTTCATTGTTCAAATAAAGTGAGAAGATTTGAGCTAAAAGAAGTGCACTCACGACTAATTTGTGTCACGAAACCATGGGTACTGGGTGACTTCTTGCAAGTGGCGAATCCTCTTTATTGGATATTACATCTCAATATTTCAAGAGAAGCAACTTCAATATTTGGAACTAGACTAACATAGCCAGTGGAAGAAACTATCTTTGAATCGTGGTCACATTCAGAATACATTATATATAGACTGCTTTAAAGAATGATTTGCAATCAGTGCTAGAGTAGAATGATTGTTATACCAAATGTTATTGAACTATAACTAATTTAGTTCTATAATCTTCGATTATACTCTAAATTGGAGTTGTAGCCCTTGTTACTAGGTCAAACTACAAGCAGTACTAATAGAAGCTCTCGTATAGAATGCTTGCTGTAGAGTGAGGTAGAAGACTTTACTATGGGTCAAACAACCAACATTACTAATGGAAGCTCTGTAGAATGCTTGCTATGTAGTGGAGTTATAGACTCTGTTACTGGGTCGCACTATTAACAGTAGTAATGGACCTTCCGTGCAGAGTGCTTCTTGTGGAATGGAGTATAAAACTCTGTTACAGGGTCGCACTATTAACAGTAGTAATGGAACCTTCCGTGCAAAGTGCTTCTTGTGGAATGGAGTATAAAACTCTGTTACAGGGTCGCACTATTAACAGTAGTAATGGAACCTTCCGTGCAGAGTGCTTCTTGTGGAATGGAGTGTAAGATTCTGGTACACTATTAACAGTAGTAATGGAACCTTTCGTGCAGGGTGCTTCTTGTGGAATGGAGTGTAAGACTCTGTTACTGGGTCGCACTATTAACAGTAGTAATGGAACCTTCCGTGCAGAGTCCCTCTTGTGGAATGGAGTATAAAACTCTGTTACTGGGTCGCACTATTAACAGTAGTAATGGAACCTTCCGTGCAGAGTGCTTCTTGTGGAATGGAGTGTAAGATTCTGGTACACTATTAACAGTAGTAATGGAACCTTTCGTGCAGGGTGCTTCTTGTGGAATGGAGTGTAAGATTCTGGTACACTATTAACAGTAGTAATGGAACCTTTCGTGCAGGGTGCTTCTTGTGGAATGGAGTGTAAGACTCTGTTACTGGGTCGCACTATTAACAGTAGTAATGGAACCTTCCGTGCAGAGTGCTTCTTGTGGAATGGAGTGTAAGATTCTGGTACACTATTAACAGTAGTAATGGAACCTTTCGTGCAGGGTGCTTCTTGTGGAATGGAGTATAAAACTCTGTTACTGGGTCGCACTATTAGCAGTAGTAATAGAACCTTCCATGCTTCTTGTGGAGATGCAGAGTCAAATTGTGAAGATTTATTGCCGAATTACATTGCAGCCGAACCAGTGCCAGGCAGATGCAAGTGCACAGGATATAGTTTCTTTCTGCGAATGTGATAATGCAATTATCACTTGCTAGACGGATTGAGTAATTTGTGCCATGTGTCTCCTAATGGTGCAAATTGACCCCACACAACAATCAAGCCGAGTGCCCCCTTCACCGTGTTAAGCGTACACTCCTGTAAATCTGACCGCAGACAACACTAGAGGCGAGTGTCCACTTCACCGGGTATTGCGTACACTCCTGTTAAACTGACCTCGGACAACACTAGGAGCGAGTGTCCACTTTACCAGGTATTACGTACACTCCTGTCAAACTGACTGCAGACAACACTAGAGGCGAGTGTCCAATTCACCGGGTATTGCGTACACTCCTGCCAAACTGACCCCAGACTATACACGAGGCGAGTGTCCACTTCACTGGGCTTTGCAAGCACTCCTGCCAAACTGACCTCAGAACAACACTAGAGGCGAGTGCCCACTTCACCGGATATTGCATAAACCCCTGTCAAACTGACTCCAGACTATACATGAGGCGATTGTCCATTTCACCGGGCTTTGCGTGCACTCCTGTCAAACTGACCTTGGATAACAGGACTCGAGGAGTCAGGTGTCTACTTCACCGGGCTTTGCGTGCACTCATATCAAACTCACCTCGGACAACACTTGAGGTGAGTGTCCAATTCACTGGATATTGTGTACATTCCTGTAAAACTGACCCCAGACGACATTCGGGGCGAGTGCCCACTTCATCGAGTGTCAAACACGTAATACCATGGAACGCTAAATTACACCTTCTACACTTGTTCGCCAGCGTTTGCCCGATTTTATTATAGATATATTTGTCTCAGAGATCTATCTTTACTTTAACATTTTTCTTAAAACAGGGTTAGGATTCAATTTCAACGGTTATTTTTCGTCCTTATAGCTTATCGTGCCCTCTATTAGGAAGTCCTTATGTACAATCAGATCCAAGCCTTTCAGGTATATGTACAAAGTCAAGGGTCCAGGTAGGAGGCGGACCATACAGATCAGTCATCAGGAGAAGGTGAAGAGGTTCAAACTCAGGTTATCTCGATATTTTTTTAGCTACCTACTGGCCCTTTCATTATTCACCTGTGCCTTCTGGCGAAGAAGTTTCTGTGTTATGATGTCATGCCCATCGAAGTATACTACGCTAACTGGATCGCGCACTACGCTCTGTAGATGCGAGCCGGCTCGCTGCTCTACCCCCACTACAGTTCAGTATGGGACCCAGTCTTGTCCAAATGCCTAGTCTTCAATGCAACGCTGGAATTGTTTCAAATGTTAAGTTTAACTGTTTTTTGTACTATAACTACGTCAGTATTAAGAGTGCAGTTTAAGAAACCTCTCAGCAGTTTAATGATCCATAAATAATTAATTACATAGGCCGCAAAGAAGGAACCTACAGTAAACTCGTACTCATTAAAATGGACTGAGGTGTGCTGCAAACGGTTTTAAGAATGCTTTTATTTAACCCTCATAAATCAAAATGGTTCCTCATCTCACCATAACCACACAAAACGAAGGTATATTCGTTATATATTTCGTGGGCTCATCAATTATCAATCAATTAATATAACTATAGCGAATAATGAATGGGAGTCTGTAGGAATCAGAGACCAAAGAGTAACACAGTGTATATAACACAGTAACACCAAAGAGTGAATAAATTTCTTTTAAGGAAAGCCATTAGGCCTATATAAAAATTCCCAATATATTAATTTTTGAAACTATATAATTTACTTTCACACGTTGTAGTTAATGACATTACTACCCATACACTTACAGTGGTGATGATCTACCCACCCATACACGTACAATGGTGATGACCCACCTACCCACCCATACACTTACAGTGGATATAACCCATCCGCCCACCCATACAGTGGTATTGACCCACCCGCCCACCCATACACGTACAGTGGTATTGAGTGTAATGACCATCCTAACCTCCTAACACGTACTATGGTAATAACCCTCTCACCCACCCAACACGTACTATAGTAGTGACCTCCCACCCACCCAACATTTACTATGGTAATGAGACTAAATGTTATTGTTTAGTCTCTGGTAGGAATGCTATGCTAGACAGTGCCGTTCAGTGTCTATGAATACTGGACTGTGGTGGGAGAACCTTCCCCTTATCCCTGAGACCGTTCTGCGTTAGGTTTTGCTCGCTCCGTGGGTGATGCAGTTAGAGTAGTATACATCGATGGTTCTGTCACGTCCAATAGAGGTCTAAATGTGTCGAGTTAGTTTGTCGAGTAGTTATTTCTCTAGGTTACCGTTTGGTGCCGGGGAGAGTACCTTGGCAGTCCCTCCCTTATTCTCCCTAATCCTCAAGGATAAACGTAGTAATTATTACTAAAGATGTACATTTGCTACTTAGGCAAATAATCTCTATATAATTGCAACTTAGGCGTTCGCTGTGGCAATAAAAAAGCGACTTCGGTTTTTTTTCTCCGTGGGTTTATGAATATTTAGCATTTAGCCCCATATTAATGTAAGCCTCAATACATAAATGTGCAAGTTACTGACACGCATAAAGAGGTTATTGTGTCTCTAGCATTATATAATTGAAGCACAAACGTAAGAAAACACAAGGGTGTTCTTTTTGCTTATTTACCCCCTCCCCCTTGTACTGTGGGTCGTCCCACACTCGTACAACTTGCTCGTTTCGTTTTAATCGACGTTAAAATTAGCCGAAGCGACCTCCGGTGTTTTTCTCTCGATGACAAGACGTTTTGAAAACACACATCCCCACCCTCAACTATTTCTGGCTGTGCAACCAGCCTCAGTCCATTTGTCTTGTATTTCCTCAGTTACTGTACTGCACACTATTGCCGTGATGCAGACGCCTTTCAGGCAGTTGTCCAATATTGTCCTAAGACCAGCGTGGTGGTCCATTGGCTAAGACTTCAGACGGCGGAATGCAAGGTCCAAAGTTCGAATCTTCAACTAAGCTAACGGTCGGTATTTCATAGGCCTAGGCCAGCCGCACACTGACTCGAACAGAATAGAACGCGAAAATACCGACGTTCTGTCGTGTATCGTCTCGTTTGTTGGTGGCCGCATACTGAATCGATTTGTGCTACGGCGCTAGGGATGGCAACATTTTTCAACATATCGATATATCGAATTATCGATATTACGCAAACCAAATGTCGATCTTATCGAAAGAAAAATATCGATATATCGGGTAACCGATATATCGAATTGTAAATGCTTTATCTGTTTAAAATTATGCACTAACTCTTATGTCATGAAAAAAAATACACTCGTGTTTTGCTGTCACTGCAGTATTTAGATTAGCCGACTGAATGTAAAAATTAAATACTTTTAACAACACGAAACACGTTGTGGTCTGTGGGGTTGAATGAAAAAATATCATAATTAGAATAATTATACCTTTGATTATTATGTTAATTATATAAGTATAGTGTAAAAACATTGTTATTTTTGTTCTTCAGATTAAAAAATTCTACTAGCCTTCTTATAAACACTAAAGTTATGCAAATTAATTCACTAAACTACATTTTAGTGCGTTAACCTGAAGTAAAAACACTAAATAAAGTTACTTTATTATTCCAATGCATATTTTGAACGGATAAGAGGCAATTTAAATGGTTTTTCGTATCGTGATTATTTTGAGGAGAGAGAATAACGCCAATAGTTAGTGATACATCGCTATGGAATAGTATCAATATGGAAGATATTATCAAAATAAAATATAGATACTAGTACGTCGATAATCGAACCATATTTTTCGATATTTCCGATATATCGTTGCCGTCCCTATACGGAGCAGGTCGTTAGCGGTTGCCAAAAGGGATCGTATACTGACGCTGACGATGATCGAAGGATGTACATTTGAATTACCTCCCTCATCCCTGCCGTACATGTGCATAATGATTAATTACAAAGTGGTGGTTAAGAGTTAATCACCAGTGCATTGTAAATGGCCGCTCTCGAGACGAAGTTGCATTATTAAGTGCAGGAAATGATTTCTCTCCCAAGTGTAATTATCGTTTGCCAGAAGTCATTTGTACATCTCGTATGTACAACTCGTCACAACTTTCCGAACTTGTGTTTAAATTGAATATAGTAATTTGAAGCAAAATATGCCCTGTGACCCTGAGAATTAATTTTAAATTCATGATAAAACACTTTATCAAATTCTTGCAAAATATAGGACGTGCACGCATGACTTATTTATTCTTACTGAAAAAGAAATGCACATTATTTTAAATATTTGTCCGCCACGAGCGCTCTGTTCGACATACAGTTTAAACATTCCTTTTATTACTTTCTCCCATATGCGTTAGCATAGAAAAAGTATTGTGATCGTCTAAAAAATAATTTTTTACAAGTTGATATAAAAGTCCGTTTTTAATCCTGAACCAAAAAGTGGGTTTTTCGAAATTTTTGTGTGTCTGTGTGTATGTGCACTTTGCTGGAAACCAATCGGATGGACCAATTTTTATGAAATTTGGTATGTATGAAAATTGTGGATATAGGTGTAATTAGTCAATATATCCAGACCATTTTTTTACTTTTTTAATTTTTTTTTATTTGTATGGGCAAAAACATACAAAAATGGAATTTTATTAAAAACGGCTCTAACAATTTGGATTAAATTTTCAGGAAATATGTGGATTACAATTTAAAATACTTTAGTGAAAATCACATGTCTCTAACATGAATACTTTTTAGGTATGACAAAAAAATATATATTTGGGAATTAAACTGGTAATTTTCAAAGTTTTTATTTTTTAGTGTTTAATATGGGGTTACAACAGTAAATTAATATTTTATTTTAGTATATTGTACTCTATTGCTATTTTATAAAAGTACATTGGCGACACCAGTTTTCATTGTTCTAAAAAATCACAATGACCTGAACCCACCCACCTATACACGTACAGTGGTTTCTAAGGCAAACCCTGTTTTAAGGTCACCATTTTATAAATATGTACGGTTGCCTATTAACCGTGAATTTTTACAAATCAATACAATCGCCATACATTAGAGTATTCTTATGACACAGTAGTCTGAGACTGTACGTGTATGGGCGGGCGGGTGGGTCAATATCACTGTACGTGTATGGGCGGGCGGGTGGATCATTACCACCTTACGTGTATAGGCGGGCGGGTGGGTTAATATCACTGTACGTGTATGGGCGGGCGGGTGGGTTAATATCACTGTACGTGTATGGGCGGGCGGGTGGGTTAATATCACTGTACGTGTATGGGCGGGCGGGTGGGTCAATATCACTGTACATGTATGGGCGGGCGGATGGATCATTACCACCTTACGTGTATAGGCGGGCGGGTGGGTTAATATCACTGTACGTGTATGGGCGGGCGGGTGGGTTAATATCACTGTACGTGTATGGGCGGGCGGGTGGGTCAATATCACTGTACATGTATGGGCGGGCGGATGGATCATTACCACCTTACGTGTATAGGCGGGCGGGTGGGTTAATATCACTGTACGTGTATGGGCGGGCGGGTGGGTTAATATCACTGTACGTGTATGGGCGGGCGGGTGGGTCAATATCACTGTACGTGTATGGGCGGGCGGGTGGGTCAATATCACTGTACATGTATGGGCGGGCGGATGGATCATTACCACCTTACGTGTATAGGCGGGCGGGTGGGTTAATATCACTGTACGTGTATGGGCGGGCGGGTGGGTTAATATCACTGTACGTGTATGGGCGGGCGGGTGGGTCAATATCACTGTACGTGTATGGGCGGGCGGGTGGGTCAATAGCACTGTACGTGTATGGGCGGGCGGGTGGGTTTTGATAAAATGTAGAAGTAAGTTTGCTTATGTATCATACAGAACTCCTAGGAAAGGATTTCCCAAAATTCCAATTACCACTGTATGGGTGGGCATTACCATTGTAAGTGTATGAGTGGGTGGGAGGGCAATTACCACTGTACGTGTGTGGGTGAGTGGGAGGGCAATTACCACTGTAAGTGTATAGGTGGGCGGGTGGGCATTTACCATTGTAAGTGTATGAGTGGGTGTAAGTTTGTGTCAATTCTTTGGAACCATTTATTAATTGAGGGGATCTCATGTCTGTTCTTTACACCACCAATCGTTTATATATACAGGTCGTCCAGCTTCTACTGTCAAATATTTTATAGGACTTTTGTCAGGTCAATATAAGAAAATAATACAATGTAACATGTATATTTTCTATGTGCGTTTTCTATCTATGTGTCTTTATGTGTTTGTTTACAAAAAAATTGAATATTTCAAAAACCGTTTGCCATACAGTACCCGAATTTCTGTATGGAAGTTCATCTAAGAAAAAACATTTCATGTAAAAAGTCTGTATGTCTAAGATTATCTGTATCGAAATAGTGGCTGTCTAAAAATGTTAAAGTCAAATATAAAAAACTTCGAAATTTACCAAAAAACGTTAAATTCAATATTTGTAGACTATATCGTGCCAGATTCAACGAAATAGCAATTTTAAAAGATCGGGCGATAAGTAACAGAGGAAACTTATTTTTTTGTGACTGAAAGCATTGTCATCTGAGTACTCATTACTTTATATGATTTGTTCATACATCGATGGTGTCGCCTTGTTCCTAGCGTTCAATCCTTTTGTTTATACGTCGATAACGACAATCAATTACTTGCCTACTATAACTACTGTTCTATTCTTATCAACTTTTGTAATTTACAGTCAACACAAAACATTGACAATTCTACGTTTAATTATAAGAAAAACTAAAACAAACTCATCTGACATCACTATATTTTCGGTATTTAAATCTACTTCACCTCCAACTTACTTCAGTACCCCGTCTGGTGGATACCCCGCCTGGTGAATACCCTATCTGGTGGATAACCCGTCTGGTGGGTACTCCATCTGGTAGATACCCCACCTGGTAGATACCCCGTCTGGTGGGTACCCCAACTGGTGGACGCCCCGTCTGGTGGGTACCCCACCTGGTGGATGCCCCGTCTGGTGAATGCCCCGTCTAGTGGGTACTCCGTCTGGTGGATACCCTGTCTGGTGGATACCCCGTCTGGTGGGTCCCCGTCTGGTGGGTACCCCATTTGGTGAATGCCCCGTCTGGTGGATGTCCAGTCTGGTGGATACCCAATCTGGTGGGTACCCCGTCTGGTGGGTACCCCGTCAAGTGGATACTCCATCTGGTGGATGCCCCGTCTGGTGGATACCCCGTCTGGTGGATACCCCGTTTGGTGGATACACTGTCTGGTGAATGCCCGGTCAGGTGGATGCCCCGTCTGGTGCGTACCCCGTCTGGTGGATACCCCGTCTGTTGGGTGCCCCGTCTGTTGGGTACCCCATCTGGTGGATACCCCGTCTGGTGGGTGCCCCGTCTGGTGGGTACCCCGTCTGGTGGATACCCCGTCTGGTGGATACCCCGTCTAGTGGGTACCCCGTCTGGTGGGTACCCCATCTGGTGGGTACCCCATCTGGTTGGTGCCCCGTCTGTTGGGTACCCCGTCTGGTGGATACCCCGCCTGGTGGATACCCCATTTGGTGGATACACTGTCTGGTGAATGCCCGGTCTAGTGGATGGCCCGTCTGGTGGGGACCCCGTCTGGTGGGTACCTCGTCTGGTGGGTATCCTGTCTGGTGGTTACCATGTCTGGTGGATACCCCGTGTGGTGGGTACCCCGTCTGGTAGGTAGCCCGTCTGGTGGGTACCCCGTCTGGTGGGTACTCCGTCTGGTAGATACCCCGCCTGGTAGATACCCCACCTGGTGGATACCCCGTCTGGTGGGTGCCCCGTCTGTTGGGTACCCCATCTGGTGGGTACCCCGTATGGTGGATACCCCGTCTGGTGGGTACCCCATATGGTGGATACCCCGTCTGTTGGGTACCCCGTGTGGTGGGTTCCCCGTCTGGTAGGTAGCCCGTCTGGTGGATACCCCGTCTGGTGGATACCCCGTTTGGTGGATACACTGTCTGGTGAATGCCCGGTCAGGTGGATGCCCCGTCTGGTGCGTACCCCGTCTGGTGGATACCCCGTCTGTTGGGTGCCCCGTCTGTTGGGTACCCCATCTGGTGGATACCCCGTCTGGTGGGTGCCCCGTCTGGTGGGTACCCCGTCTGGTGGATACCCCGTCTGGTGGATACCCCGTCTAGTGGGTACCCCGTCTGGTGGGTACCCCATCTGGTGGGTACCCCATCTGGTTGGTGCCCCGTCTGTTGGGTACCCCGTCTGGTGGATACCCCGCCTGGTGGATACCCCATTTGGTGGATACACTGTCTGGTGAATGCCCGGTCTAGTGGATGGCCCGTCTGGTGGGGACCCCGTCTGGTGGGTACCTCGTCTGGTGGGTATCCTGTCTGGTGGTTACCATGTCTGGTGGATACCCCGTGTGGTGGGTACCCCGTCTGGTAGGTAGCCCGTCTGGTGGGTACCCCGTCTGGTGGGTACTCCGTCTGGTAGATACCCCGCCTGGTAGATACCCCACCTGGTGGATACCCCGTCTGGTGGGTGCCCCGTCTGTTGGGTACCCCATCTGGTGGGTACCCCGTATGGTGGATACCCCGTCTGGTGGGTACCCCATATGGTGGATACCCCGTCTGTTGGGTACCCCGTGTGGTGGGTTCCCCGTCTGGTAGGTAGCCCGTCTGGTGGGTAGCCCGTCTGGTTGGGTACCCCGTGTGGTGGGTTCCCCGTCTGGTAGGTAGCCCGTCTGGTGGGTATCCCGTCTGGTGGATACCCCTAAACTCATAGTTGTAGATCGAAATAACTATATAATACTTAAAACCAAAAACTAGGACAACCATCAACCAATGCTGTATAACCCATTATCGAGGAAAATTGTTCGCTGTAAATGTGTCATCAGACTGCCAGGTAACCTAGATTGAACCGTCTGGCAAAACTAGATCAATTAATTACTTCGTTGTAAACTGACTAAGTACTTTAATAACAGTTACTTCATTATAGTCACATGTGTTTTTTAAACACAGTGCATTTATCTTTAATTAAAACTTACTACTAACTACTGTATTTCCATTCACTATAACTGGAATTTAGAAACTTTTTCAAATTCATGTGTGATTAAAAAGCCTTATTTTTCATATTTAAGTTTTAATCGATTTCATAGAAATTTACGAGTTTTGGGAGACAAGATCTGAGGCTTACTTGTGTTGGAAAATTTCCTCCACAAAGAGGATGAGTATATGATTCTTATAACGTTTTTTATGCTATAAACTTGTAAATAAATATAAACCAGTTAACTACCCTCTATTCTTCAATTAATCTTTGAAGGAGGACGCAGTAAATATAAATGTAACGTTCTGTGTGAAGGTTTTAGGGTTGCCATACGTCCGTATTTTGTACGGACTGTTTGTATTTTACATTCAATGTCCGTGTCCATGCTGTACAAATAAAAATCGGGTAAATGTCCGTATTTTTCGTTCTATTAATATTAAAAGTATGTATTTTAAATATGAAATATTGTAAAAATACTAACATGTATTACTATTATTTATTCGGGCAATCGTCAATCGACACTCGTGAGAGGTTGTATAATATCTCACATACTATGCTCTATTAAAAATACACCTCCCTCCTCTTAAAAAAGAAGGTTTCAACGCTTGAAATTGGCTGAAAAATAAAGGTGAAATTTTTGAAAGAGTGTTTAAGTTTGCTCTTTCTCTAGACAGTCCTTCAGCACCAGTTGAACGAGTTTTATTCCAATGGAATTGATAAAACAATATTTATCAATTGTTTAAAATATCCAACACTCATGGATAGAACAGAGATGAACCAACTTATTTAGTAACATAATTAAGAAACATATCCTACCGCTCACTCATACACGTAGAGTGGTACTGACCCAACCGCCCATCCATACACGTACAGATACAGTGTAAGTGACCCACCAGCCCACTCTACACATACAGTGTTGGTGACCCACCCATCCATCCATACACATACATTGTTGGTGACCCACCCGCCCACCCATACACATACAGTTTTAGTGACCGACCTGCCCACCCATAAACATAAAGTGTTACTACGGTGCGTGTATGGGTGGGCGGGTGGGTCAGTACCACGGTACGTGTATGGGTGGGCAGGTGGGCCAGTACCACGGTACGTGTATGGGTGGGCCAGTACCACGGTACGTGTATGGGTGGGCGGGTGGGCCAGTACTACGGTACGTGTATGGGTGGGCGGGTGGGCCAGTACCACGGTACGTGTATGGGTGGGCGGGTGGGCCAGTACCACGGTACGTGTATGGGTGGGCGGGTGGGCCAGTACCACGGTACGTGTATGGGTGGGCGGGTGGATTGAAGTCCTTGAAACCCGGACCGGAAATGGCAAGTTCCCTTCCAAAATTTAGGAACGCAGGAGTATGCTTTGTGGTTATTGTAACCCGTTTTATTAGACTGGATCCCCCGATCGAATTAGACTGACTTTCAGTGGAGAAGGGCAAAGCTGTTCTGAGCATCAAATATAACAATGATATGTCATGTTAAATATTTAATGTTTAAAAGTTAATATCTTAAACACACCCGATCTGGACACCCGATCGAATTAGACTGACTTTCAGTGGAGAAGGGCAAAGCTGTTCTGAGCATCAAATATAACAATGATATGTCATGTTAAATATTTAATGTTTAAAAGTTAATATCTTTCGAAAAATGTCACTGGTTTCAACCTTCATCCAGTATACAGTTGTAACTAGCACAGAGATGCCTGAACAATTATGACAATTTATTAAACTCTGCCGAGTTAACTTAAACTTAATGAATGACATTTTTTAAGAAAAAAACTTTTCAATATAACCCCCCACCCCCTCCCACAAGACCCCCAAGTTTATCCGGTGTCCGTATTTTACTGTGAAAATGTATGGCAACCCTATAGTTAGTAACGATGCTACGCTCGTTAGTCGACATTCATTACTCATATTCGCCAGCCATTTCCGCACATCCTAGTACTAAATAAATGAAATAAAGACTTAAAATCGCAAAATAAAGACAGCGTATGATTTTATTTTCTTCACATAAACATATCTGTAACAACAGTTGTCCTTTCTTGTTCACTTCAGTCAACCCAATCTAAGTTTAGCGTTGAAGTAAACGCTTTTTTTCTGACGAACAAAGAATTTGGAGCCAGCTTAGTCCTGATTCTGTCACTTATCTGTGGTTATTACTTCAAGTGCCAGTAATTCCATTCCAATGTACTGTCGGCGCACAAATTTTGTGTACCCAAGTTTGAAGGTTGCTTACTTAGGGACGGCAAATATTTTCAACATATCGATGTATCGATTTAGAGCAAACCAAATATCGATCTGACGATAATATCGAAAGAAAAATATCGTAATATCGGTTAACCGATATATCGAATTGTAAATGATTTATTTGTTTAAAATGATGCACTAACTCTTATGTCATGACCAAAAATACACTCATGTTTTGCTGTCAAATTTAGAATAGCCTACTGAATGTAAAAATTAAATACATTTATCTACACAAAACAATTTATGGTCTGTGGGTTTGAATGAAAACAATTCAAATTAGGAATAATTATTCCTTTAATTATTGTGTTAATTATAAAATAATAGTGTTATAACATTGTTATTTTTATTTTAACATCAAAAATACCGTTAGGCTTCTCATGAACACTAAAAATTAAACAAATTAATTTAATAAATCTACTTCCAATACTTGTCAAATAAACCATTTAAAAATAATATTTAGGAAATCAATGTTTCATTTAATCTATTTAATTTTTCCGTTAAAGTGTTTCTGCTTTAGAAAACAGTCTCTTACGTAAAACACCTAAATAAAGTTACTTTATTATTTCTGCGCAATTTTTGTATGCATAAGAGGTTATTGAAATGTGATTTTTTTTCAAATCGTGAATTTGAGGAGAGAGAATAACGTCAATATTTAGTGATATCATATATCGGACCAAAATATCGACATGGCCGATATTAACGAAAGAAAATATCGATACTAATATATCGATTATTGAAACATATTTATCGATATTTCCGATAAATCGATATATCTATGCTATTCCTATGTTTACTTAAACTAATATGCCTATGACAAATCCAATGACAATATTGTTCCCGCGTTTAGTTGTAAGTTATGACAAATACATTTAACTATAATTTTTAGGAATTTTTATCCTAAAAACCTACCAGCATTTTAACTGGTTTCCACTGTGCATTAACTTTACTCTTGTATCACTTTAAAATCCGTTAATGTATCGTATTTATACATGACTAGCTGTACCCGCCCGCTTTGCCGGTCATAATATTGAGTTTGATTACATAATCAAAACGTGATATTTAGAATAGCGATGTTATGTATAGTTTTTAAATTTTAAAAGTTTAGCCTACGATTTTATTCAGTTTGTTTTTATTTAACAGCTGTTATTCAAATAAATAAATCAATTAATATAGCTCCATTAGACTACTATGGGAATTTTTGAGGCCAGAGGGACGACGTTCTGAGGTGGAAGAGGAAAATCCTTTCTTAGTGAGCCTCTGGGGACCAAGATAAACATATGTACAACATTTAAAGTCAATTGGACGTATATTTTTGGAGATATAGTGATGAGTGGTAAATGTCTTTTATATATTTATAGATTGATAGGTCTGTTTTCTATAAGTTTTATAATTTCGGAATTTTAACTTGTCAAGAAAAAAGGTTTTTGTCGATTTCCTGAAACAACATTTGTCTTGAAATTAATTACTTGGCCACATTTATAATGGCTTTATTACGATACAATACTTTTATATGCGTAGTA